>JAOWCC010001589.1:87271542-87895243 GCA_030867875.1 Actinernus sp. WN-2022 | reverse complement strand
TACATGGGAATGCTAATAAATTGTTGTTGTTGGTATTTCGTTCTATTGTTTTGTAGTACTAATTCTATTGTATTTTGATAGCAATTCATGTGTTGCCTACTGCAAAACACCCCGCCGTAATAGACCTGTCATTTGGGCAAGCCGTAGTACTTGCTTATTTTAATAGCAACTCCAACTTATCGACGTTTCTGGCTCCACAAAAGGGGGAGTGCCACACACTGCTGCAATATTGTAAAATTGGCAGTACGAAAGCCTTGTACAAGCGCACTTTGATATTACCCGGTATGAGGTTTCTGAAACGCTTGAGATATCCCCATGTGTTTGCAATTAAAGTTTTTCACCAAAGTCAACAAAATTCACAACTATGGCTGGCCTCAAAAACGCATTCTATCTTCTTTCAATAACAATTTGGAAAATTTGGTTTACGTTTTACAGGAGCTAAATTATGGAATGGTGTTAAAGAGTAATACAAACTCCTCAAAAATCGTCTTTTCAAGCACAAAATTAAAAACGAATGAAAAGTCCGAAGACTACAGCAAAGCTGATATACAACGTAAAAATCTAACACAAAGCACTACGGTTAGCTAGGCCTGACACGAAAAGCGCTCGGACCAGATTGCAGCCATAGACAGCTGTTTCGTTCTTATTAGAACTCGTCAGTATGGCATAGCAAACAGCACGCAGGCTTCGGTACCACTGCACCATCGACCCGGACTGAGCTAAAAAGCATCTAGTTTCGAGCAACAGAAATGCTTGGTTATCGGCTCACACGTCATTACGTGGCGAAAAGCCAAAAACCAAGGAAATCTGAACTAAACGTGTCAGTGCCTTGCGAAACGGATATAGTTATGCTGGCCAGACCAGCTTTATAAATGATGACAACAGGAATGATCGGATCTATATAAGACCTACGGTACAAAAATCCATAATAGAAAACTAATAAGCAAATACCGTGGACAAAAATCCTGTTAAAATACGTTGGATCCGAAGTGAGGACCAGCCAAAAATATAAACAATAACGAATGAAAAGTCCGAAGACTACAGCAAAGCTGATATACAACGTAAAAATCTAACACAAAGCACTACGGTTAGCTAGGCCTGACACGAAAAGCGCTCGGACCAGATTGCAGCCATAGACAGCTGTTTCGTTCTTATTAGAACTCGTCAGTATGGCATAGCAAACAGCACGCAGGCTTCGGTACCACTGCACCATCGACCCGGACTGAGCTAAAAAGCATCTAGTTTCGAGCAACAGAAATGCTTGGTTATCGGCTCACACGTCATTACGTGTGGCGAAAAGCCAAAAACCAAGGAAATCTGAACTAAACGTGTCAGTGCCTTGCGAAAGATATAGTTATGCTGGCCAGACCAGCTTTATAAATGATGACAACAGGAATGATCGGATCTATATAAGACCTACGGTACAAAAATCCATAATAGAAAACTAATAAGCAAATACCGTGGACAAAAATCCTGTTAAAATACGTTGGATCCGAAGTGAGGACCTATGCAGCCAAAAATATAAACAATAACGAATGAAAAGTCCGAAGACTACAGCAAAGCTGATATACAACGTAAAAATCTAACACAAAGCACTACGGTTAGCTAGGCCTGACACGAAAAGCGCTCGGACCAGATTGCAGCCATAGACAGCTGTTTCGTTCTTATTAGAACTCGTCAGTATGGCATAGCAAACAGCACGTAGGCTTCGGTACCACTGCACCATCGACCCGGACTGAGCTAAAAAGCATCTAGTTTCGAGCAACAGAAATGCTTGGTTATCGGCTCACACGTCATTACGTGTGGCGAAAAGCCAAAAACCAAGGAAATCTGAACTAAACGTGTCAGTGCCTTGCGAAACGGATATAGTTATGCTGGCCAGACCAGCTTTATAAATGATGACAACAGGAATGATCGGATCTATATAAGACCTACGGTACAAAAATCCATAATAGAAAACTAATAAGCAAATACCGTGGACAAAAATCCTGTTAAAATACGTTGGATCCGAAGTGAGGACCAGCCAAAAATATAAACAATAACGAATGAAAAGTCCGAAGACTACAGCAAAGCTGATATACAACGTAAAAATCTAACACAAAGCACTACGGTTAGCTAGGCCTGACACGAAAAGCGCTCGGACCAGATTGCAGCCATAGACAGCTGTTTCGTTCTTATTAGAACTCGTCAGTATGGCATAGCAAACAGCACGCAGGCTTCGGTACCACTGCACCATCGACCCGGACTGAGCTAAAAAGCATCTAGTTTCGAGCAACAGAAATGCTTGGTTATCGGCTCACACGTCATTACGTGTGGCGAAAAGCCAAAAACCAAGGAAATCTGAACTAAACGTGTCAGTGCCTTGCGAAAGATATAGTTATGCTGGCCAGACCAGCTTTATAAATGATGACAACAGGAATGATCGGATCTATATAAGACCTACGGTACAAAAATCCATAATAGAAAACTAATAAGCAAATACCGTGGACAAAAATCCTGTTAAAATACGTTGGATCCGAAGTGAGGACCTATGCAGCCAAAAATATAAACAATAACGAATGAAAAGTCCGAAGACTACAGCAAAGCTGATATACAACGTAAAAATCTAACACAAAGCACTACGGTTAGCTAGGCCTGACACGAAAAGCGCTCGGACCAGATTGCAGCCATAGACAGCTGTTTCGTTCTTATTAGAACTCGTCAGTATGGCATAGCAAACAGCACGTAGGCTTCGGTACCACTGCACCATCGACCCGGACTGAGCTAAAAAGCATCTAGTTTCGAGCAACAGAAATGCTTGGTTATCGGCTCACACGTCATTACGTGTGGCGAAAAGCCAAAAACCAAGGAAATCTGAACTAAACGTGTCAGTGCCTTGCGAAAGATATAGTTATGCTGGCCAGACCAGCTTTATAAATGATGACAACAGGAATGATCGGATCTATATAAGACCTACGGTACAAAAATCCATAATAGAAAACTAATAAGCAAATACCGTGGACAAAAATCCTGTTAAAATACGTTGGATCCGAAGTGAGGACCTATGCAGCCAAAAATATAAACAATAACGAATGAAAAGTCCGAAGACTACAGCAAAGCTGATATACAACGTAAAAATCTAACACAAAGCACACAGGATTTTTGTCCACGGTATTTGCTTATTAGTTTTCTTTTTTCTTTTTTTTTCTTTTTTACAAAATTAAACTAGATATCTTAAATTCCTACTAGAATATTTACTAATTTAATTATTACATGTATGATAATAGCTGGTTGCCTTTTTTATTACTTTACCTTATCATCAGTGTCCTTTATTTATTACCTTTTTTTGTTACCTTAAAATTGCTAATGACTACTTAGATAATTGTTACTTGTAGCTTATCCTTTTCGTGACCAATACATTGTAATTTACACTTGCCGGCAATCGGACTCGATTAGCATCTACAGCTATTTCAGGGTTCCGGTGTCTACTCATTATGTATGTGTGAAAAATTGTTGTGGTTGTTGAAAAAGTGGAATTTCCGGAACCGACCACTGATTAGTTTGGGACCATTACTGTTTTGGATAAATAACATTCAAAACGGATGCTATGAGAGTTTGTTTGGGCTTCGTCTCGAGTGTAGCTGTAATTTAGTCGTTTTATGTGCATACAAAGGTTAAGATAATTATCTGACCATGTGCTTGGAAAGTGAAGCGAATTTCTTGGTCCCCTGTCCTGTGGGGGTGGGCGGGTGGGCCTGGAAAAGGGGCAGTCTCACTAACACATGTTAGAGTTTCTATCAATGACCAGCAGGGCCTGGGACATTTCATTGATGACTTCTGTCCGATCTCTCTTCCGAGACTGGGCAGAATGAATGATGTTGAAAGCATGTTCTTTGAATCAACATCTGTCCAAGATATAATTTAACTATATCTAGCATGTTTTCACAAAAGGGGGTGTTAGGTTCAAAGGCTCCTTTTGTGAAAACATGCTAGATCTTGTGTACCTTACAAATTTCAAAGTGGAGCCATTTCTCGAGCTTTTGATGGATTTCGATGTACTACACGTCAAAACAACGGTCTCTTCCAGTACTTTAAGACTAGCGTGCCAGTTTTGCCGTATTTGGTGTAGAAAACCCGAAAATGTGGTTTTTGTAAGCTAACCTGAATCTCTCAAAGTTACTTGTGTACCCTAAAATCTTCAAAGTGGCGCCATTTCTCGAGCTTTTGATGGATTTCGATGCACTATACGGCAATACAACGTTCTCTTAATGTAGATTGCGTTTACTGGATGGAAGTTTCCTGTATTTTGAGTAACAATACCAGAAAATGGCCTTTTTCTAACCTAAGCATAACCTCTAGGTCTCAAATAAAGAAATTATGGGATGGAGCTAAGTCAAGTCAATTATGGGATAGAAAGGCCAGAAAATACTTCAACTGTCATTTGCCCTTTCAAGAAAACGGCAAAAACACGAGTTACTGGCTTTTAAAGCTTAAAGGCACACAAGATCTAGCATGTTTTCACAAAAGGGGGTGTTAGGTTCAAAGGCTCCTTTTGTGAAAACATGCTAGATCTTGTGTACCTTACAAATTTCAAAGTGGAGCCATTTCTCGAGCTTTTGATGGATTTCGATGTACTACACGTCAAAACAACGGTCTCTTCCAGTACTTTAAGACTAGCGTGCCAGTTTTGCCGTATTTGGTGTAGAAAACCCGAAAATGTGGTTTTTGTAAGCTAACCTGAATCTCTCAAAGTTACTTGTGTACCCTAAAATCTTCAAAGTGGCGCCATTTCTCGAGCTTTTGATGGATTTCGATGTACTACACGTCAAAACAACGGTCTCTTCCAGTACTTTAAGACTAGCGTGCCAGTTTTGCCGTATTTGGTGTAGAAAACCCGAAAATGTGGTTTTTGTAAGCTAACCTGAATCTCTCAAAGTTACTTGTGTACCCTAAAATCTTCAAAGTGGCGCCATTTCTCGAACTTTTGATGGATTTCGATGTACTACACGTCAAAACAACGGTCTCTTCCAGTACTTTAAGACTAGCGTGCCAGTTTTGCCGTATTTGGTGTAGAAAACCCGAAAATGTGGTTTTTGTAAGCTAACCTGAATCTCTCAAAGTTACTTGTGTACCCTAAAATCTTCAAAGTGGCGCCATTTCTCGAGCTTTTGATGGATTTCGATGTACTACACGTCAAAACAACGGTCTCTTCCAGTACTTTAAGACTAGCGTGCCAGTTTTGCCGTATTTGGTGTAGAAAACCCGAAAATGTGGTTTTTGTAAGCTAACCTGAATCTCTCAAAGTTACTTGTGTACCCTAAAATCTTCAAAGTGGCGCCATTTCTCGAACTTTTGATGGATTTCGATGTACTACACGTCAAAACAACGGTCTCTTCCAGTACTTTAAGACTAGCGTGCCAGTTTTGCCGTATTTGGTGTAGAAAACCCGAAAATGTGGTTTTTGTAAGCTAACCTGAAACTCTCAAAGTTACTTGTGTACCCTAAAATCTTCAAAGTGGCGCCATTTCTCGAACTTTTGATGGATTTCGATGTACTACACGTCAAAACAACGGTCTCTTCCAGTACTTTAAGACTAGCGTGCCAGTTTTGCCGTATTTGGTGTAGAAAACCCGAAAATGTGGTTTTTGTAAGCTAACCTGAATCTCTCAAAGTTACTTGTGTACCCTAAAATCTTCAAAGTGGCGCCATTTCTCGAGCTTTTGATGGATTTCGATGTACTACACGTCAAAACAACGGTCTCTTCCAGTACTTTAAGACTAGCGTGCCAGTTTTGCCGTATTTGGTGTAGAAAACCCGAAAATGTGGTTTTTGTAAGCTAACCTGAATCTCTCAAAGTTACTTGTGTACCCTAAAATCTTCAAAGTGGCGCCATTTCTCGAGCTTTTGATGGATTTCGATGCACTATACGGCAATACAACGTTCTCTTAATGTAGATTGCGTTTACTGGATGGAAGTTTCCTGTATTTTGAATAACAATACCAGAAAATGGCCTTTTTCTAACCTAAGCATAACCTCTAGGTCTCAAATAAAGAAATTATGGGATGGAGCTAAGTCAAGTCAATTATGGGATAGAAAGGCCAGAAAATACTTCAACTGTCATTTGCCCTTTCAAGAAAACGGCAAAAACACGAGTTACTGGCTTTTAAAGCTTAAAGGCACACAAGATCTAGCATGTTTTCACAAAAGGGGGTGTTAGGTTCAAAGGCTCCTTTTGTGAAAACATGCTAGATATGTATATATATATATATATATATATATTCTCCACATTTGCTCCAAGAGCACCGAGGAGCTCATCAAGGGAGCTTATGTGGTTTTACTTATAATTATATCCATTTTGAAATCATTGGTGTTTCCTGCAATTTGATTGGTTAAAAGCAGCAGTGATTTCAGCCTAAATTGCATCATTTAATAGTCTAATATCAAACAAATATCATCAAATATCGGATATTTCTCATTCAAGGTATTACCACAAAACATCGGATAATTTATTCCGTCTAAATGTTATCGAATATCAGATATTTTTTAATATCAAACAAATATCATCGAATATCGGTATTTTTCATTCAAGGTATTACCACAAAACATCGGATAATTTATTCCGTCTAAATAATATCGGATATCAGATATTTTTTAGTCTAATATCAAACAAATATTATCGAATATCGGATATTTTTCATTCAAGGTATTACCACAAAATATCGGATAATTTATTCCGTCTAAATAATATCGAATAATTTCAGATATTTTTTTATAGTATAATATCAAACAAATATCGAATATTTTTCATTCAAGGTATTACCACAAAACATAATAATTTGATATCTAATAGATATCTAGCGCGATATTATCGGATAATATCGAATATCAAGCACTTGAGTAAAGGTAAGGGGTCTATCTAATTAGATATTTAATAGACATAACGTGATAATATCCGATAATATCGAATATCAAGCACTCGAGTTAAGGTAAGGGGGTCTATCTAATTAGATATTTAATAGACATAACGTGATAATATCGGATAATATCGAATATCAAGCACTCGAGTAAAGGTAAGGGGGTCTATCTACAGTGGAACCTCGATTTAACGAAGTGCAAAGGGACTGGGGAAATTGGTCTTTATATCGAGGTATAGTTAATAATTGTTTTGTAACGAAGTAACGAAGTTATTAGAACTAATAAGAGACAGAGGATAAAGCGGATCTGTATTGAGATGTCTTGATAGTGCCAGTATATACACATCTAATGAGCTGTTGACTGAGAGGTTGTTCTCTTGTTACAGGATTAAAGGATTTTCATCGCTGTTGGTCCGTTTCGCATTCATCTTTTGTCGCGTGTTGACATTTATTCATTATATCGGGGTAGATTTTACGTTTGGGCTGCCGGATTGTGTTCGTTATAACGAGGATTTCGTTATATAGAGGTTCGTTATATCGAGGTTCGTTATATCGAGGTTCTGTTTCATACATTTTACTTGTAATTTTGCCGGGCTGAAGAATATCGTTCGTTATACCGAGGACTTCGTTATATAGAGGTTCGTTAAATCGAGGTTCCACTGTAATTAGATATCTAATAGACATAACGTGATAATATCCGATAATATCGAATATCAAGCACTCGAGTAAAGGTAAGGGGTCTATCTAATTAGATATCTAATAGACATTAACGTGATAATATCCGATAATATCGAATATCAAGCACTTGAGTAAAGGTAAAGGGGGCTTATCTAATTAGATATCTAATAGACATATCATTTCTATATATCCGATATTATCGATATATAATTTAATCCGATATTCGATAGTCAGTGGAGTGATGAACTCAAAAGCTTTTGCTCCTTTAATTTGATCTGTACACAAACACCTGTGTAAATAGCCAATGTATGAAGTGATAAATTTAATGTAAACATTACTTTGACTATATTACATAAATACATCACGGAGTTTCTTTTAATGTAATGGAACGAATATAGTCTAGTCCCACCTTTTTGCTGTTTTTATTTTAAAAGGCATTTTATATCAAATATGAACTTATGCTTACAGGCTTGAAATTATATTATAGAGCTCTCCAATTAATTACCAAAAAATTATATCATCACTAATAAGCATGTTTCTTCAAGGCTATATGCATAATTCAATGGCTTTACCATACAGTCTACAAAAGTTGGTACAATCTGAAAAACATTACCGGTAACTGAGATTACTAGTTTACTATTATTGATAACTAGTTGAGGAAATTAAATAGTGGTATAAATCAAGTGAAAGTCAATGATGGCATGCTAACCTCTGTGAGAAGCGAGTTAAGCAGCTGACATTGAAAGTGTTATTAGCCCTTCCTCAGAGCAAAAGTGCTTCACAACCACTAGCCTGCTTGTGCAGACATATTTTTTCACTCTCATTAATTCGAAGAAAAAAGTAACATCTGCTTACCAGAGTGCTTAATTAGTTTCCAATATGCACACCTCATTGTGTTATGGACCAATCAGATTTTACCTTCCATATCGTGGAAAGTGACGTAATGTTACATTTAAAAGTAATTCAGACAATACATTTGCCATTGACCAATCATAGGAGAGTGTTCACTGGGGTGCCAATTCACTAAAATGCTTTGATTGGGCAGAAAAATAAAACAAACGTGCTGACGTCATGCTTGCACATTGGGAACTAATTAAGCATTCCGGTAAGCAGACGTTACTTTTTTCTTCGAAGATATGAGTGAAAAAATACATCTGCATAGCAGGCTACACAGCCACCAGTGATAAAGCCAATACATACTGACAGCTAGACAGCAGTTAAAGCTCTCTTCAACACTTGTAAAAATACATTTTACCTTTTATATAAGAGTACATATAATGATTCAAACAATTAATTGATTATTATATCTTTTTACCAGGCTGTTGTTATTTGCTGTTATCAAATGAGCTCAACACAAAGCTAAATGCAATAATATTAAAATCTGTTTGGCTTATTTTATCATAAAAGAGAAATGGCAGAATCAATTAAGTACATGTATATAATCATGTCTCCTCAAAGTAACCTGCAATGCAATGCAAGCGTTCTATTTGGGAAACTGCAATATATTTGGATGAGGGAAGAACGGCACCCATTTCCACTCGTCTGAAATTCGTTCGCGAGTGGAAAACGTCCACGAAAGCGGAAAAAAACACTAGAAACGCCTGCATTGCAGGCTATGCTCAAAGTAATCCTTTCAACTTTTAGAATATGCATTATGCATGGCTATTTGGCTTCCTATGTTAACCTCTCCTTGCATGGCCATTAAATAAATTTTCCTATCTATCTGAAACAATGATTTGTAAGCAAGCAAATTAAAGTAGCACTTTGG
Organism: Actinernus sp. WN-2022; assembly: GCA_030867875.1. NCBI lineage: Eukaryota > Metazoa > Cnidaria > Anthozoa > Actiniaria > Actinernidae > Actinernus > Actinernus sp. WN-2022. Next base: position 87,885,904 of record JAOWCC010001589.1, on the reverse strand, counting down.
AAAGCTTAACTTTGTTGAGAATTTTTCCATTTCAAGCATTATTTGCTTTGATTTTATACAGTACAAACTTAAATTAAGATTGTTAAGGCAATTTGAATCCCTACTTCCCAGGACTTAGTACAATAAAATAAAGAAATTAAATTAGCACATTAAGTGCTTTGCTGTAATAACATTTTTAGTTTTGAATATGTACTAGCTACCTATCATTACTGCCATCATCATCATTATTATTGGTTTACTATTTTATTACCATACTTGTTCCATTTTATATAAAAAGGTGACAGTCCAATGAATTTATTCTACAAACTCTCAAATTGTTGGTCAGGGTTTCTTGCAAATCGTAGTGATAAATTTAATGTAAACATTACTTTGACTATATTACATAAATACATCACGGAGTTTCTTTTAATGTAATGGAACGAATATAGTCTAGTCCCACCTTTTTGCTGTTTTTATTTTAAAAGGCATTTTATATCAAATATGAACTTATGCTTACAGGCTTGAAATTATATTATAGAGCTCTCCAATTAATTACCAAAAAATTATATCATCACTAATAAGCATGTTTCTTCAAGGCTATATGCATAATTCAATGGCTTTACCATACAGTCTACAAAAGTTGGTACAATCTGAAAAACATTACCGGTAACTGAGATTACTAGTTTACTATTATTGATAACTAGTTGAGGAAATTAAATAGTGGTATAAATCAAGTGAAAGTCAATGATGGCATGCTAACCTCTGTGAGAAGCGAGTTAAGCAGCTGACATTGAAAGTGTTATTAGCCCTTCCTCAGAGCAAAAGTGCTTCACAACCACTAGCCTGCTTGTGCAGACATATTTTTTCACTCTCATTAATTCGAAGAAAAAAGTAACATCTGCTTACCAGAGTGCTTAATTAGTTTCCAATATGCACACCTCATTGTGTTATGGACCAATCAGATTTTACCTTCCATATCGTGGAAAGTGACGTAATGTTACATTTAAAAGTAATTCAGACAATACATTTGCCATTGACCAATCATAGGAGAGTGTTCACTGGGGTGCCAATTCACTAAAATGCTTTGATTGGGCAGAAAAATAAAACAAACGTGCTGACGTCATGCTTGCACATTGGGAACTAATTAAGCACTCCGGTAAGCAGACGTTACTTTTTTCTTCGAAGATATGAGTGAAAAAATACATCTGCATAGCAGGCTACACAGCCACCAGTGATAAAGCCAATACATACTGACAGCTAGACAGCAGTTAAAGCTCTCTTCAACACTTGTAAAAATACATTTTACCTTTTATATAAGAGTACATATATATAATGATTCAAACAATTAATTGATTATTATATCTTTTTACCAGGCTGTTGTTATTTGCTGTTATCAAATGAGCTCAACACAAAGCTAAATGCAATAATATTAAAATCTGTTTGGCTTATTTTATCATAAAAGAGAAATGGCAGAATCAATTAAGTACATGTATATAATCATGTCTCCTCAAAGTAACCTGCAATGCAATGCAAGCGTTCTATTTGGGAAACTGCAATATATTTGGATGAGGGAAGAATGGCACCCATTTCCACTCGTCTGAAATTCGTTCGCGAGTGGAAAACGTCCACGAAAGCGGAAAAAAACACTAGAAACGCCTGCATTGCAGGCTATGCTCAAAGTAATCCTTTCAACTTTTAGAATATGCATTATGCATGGCTATTTGGCTTCCTATGTTAACCTCTCCTTGCATGGCCATTAAATAAATTTTCCTATCTATCTGAAACAATGATTTGTAAGCAAGCAAATTAAAGTAGCACTTTGGAAAGCTTAACTTTGTTGAGAATTTTTCCATTTCAAGCATTATTTGCTTTGATTTTATACAGTACAAACTTAAATTAAGATTGTTAAGGCAATTTGAATCCCTACTTCCCAGGACTAATAGTACAATAAAATAAAGAAATTAAATTAGCACATTAAGTGCTTTGCTGTAATAACATTTTTAGTTTTGAATATGTACTAGCTACCTATCATTACTGCCATCATCATCATTATTATTGGTTTACTATTTTATTACCATACTTGTTCCATTTTATATAAAAAGGTGACAGTCCAATGAATTTATTCTACAAACTCTCAAATTGTTGGTCAGGGTTTCTTGCAAATCGTAGTGTTATAGTGACCACAGTAAGTGTAGCAGCATTGACTGGAAATGCTCTTAACACTGTAGCAATCATCCCTCGTCCAAATGCAGCTACACCTCCTGCTCGATAAATCTGCCTGACACAGTCAATTGTTCCCTTATACTTGTGGCTGGCTTTAAGATCTCCACCGTCAGCTTGGTAACAAGATTTAACCATGTCAATTGGGTATGTTAAAACCCAGGACAATGTTCCACCTATGCCACCGGCGAAGAATAGTCTCACTAAACTGAGGTTTTCCATGGATGTTCCCTGGGGTGTGAAAAGTTCACAGAGGAACTGAAAGGAGCCAAAGTAAATAGCAAAACTGGGTACATCTCTGAGAACTGTTATAGTCATTCCACGATAGCAACCCTTTATCCCTTGTGACTGAAATACCTTGTGTATACAATCAATTGAACCTGTATAGTTCATATGCTTCTTTTCTAGAGAGAGAAAAAATATGTGGCGGTACTTTTGTCCTTGTCCCTGGACTTGTACCCTTGTTTTTGCCAACTCCATAGGGCAACATACAATAGTTTGAACAGCACCTGCCACAGCACCTGCAATGCATTGACTATTCAGTCCAGGCTGGTTTAGTTGTCGTAACATTTCACCTTGGACGCCAAAAATAATAGCATTTATGAGACCTAGGCCAGCCATTGGGGATGCCATACCCTTGTACAGCCCAAGGACCTGAAGAGAAGAAACAGTGTTTGATGTTTTAAATCTAAGAAGTGTCTTAATAATCAAAAGTGCATTGGGGCAAACCAGATAAACAACAAAAATTGAAAGTAAGATGCAGTTGACATTTCCAGCACTTATTTATATGTACAATGTAGCATGTGTGAATTTTAAAGGTTTAGCATTGCTATCATTATACCAATCACAACCTCTGAAGTTAAGAATGTGTTAAACTTAGAAACTCCAACAATCCTCCCTCCTTAAAAACCAACCTAAATTCCAATTCGACCATGGAGTTCGTCAGAATACTTAAACATAAGCCTCTGGCTTGGGAGACCCGGTAATGGCTTCCTGTATCTTCGACGTAAAATAAACCATTATTCTTTTCTATTTTTAACTAAATGAGGACTCGCCGGGTTTCATAATTTCACTAACAAGTAACATTTCACTAACAGTTTCACTAACAGAGTCTCTCTATATTGCCTTAACTTTAGTTACACTTGAAAATCAATAACATCGATATGATCGAATAAATGAAATTGAAAAATCGATAATTATTGATTACTCACAACGCATGTCCTTATCGATTACTCTATATGTAAAACTCTATATGTAAAACAGTTTTTACCTCTGTGAAGTTTATATCTGAAGGGATGCACAAAGTTTTGGTGGATAAATTTCATACTTGCATGTCCAATACTCTGACAAATTTATGCATAGCATTGTTTTGTATTTTATTGTATTGCATCGTTCTACTATTGTATTGTTAAGCTATTGTTATGTCGATATAAAACAAAACAATACTATGCATAAATTTGTCAGAGTATTGGACAACCCTCATAAATTTGATGTGTCTAAAACTTACAAAACATTTACTATATGTCTAATAATTATTTCAAACAATGTAGATTTTAATATTTTGAATAGAAAAAAGTCAAGTGGGAGTGTTGGGGGTGTGTACCTTAGTCACAATGAATGACAACCATATATTGCGACAGTCCAGACAGATTAAATTTTGTTTCAGCAAACGAGGAAGTTTATTGACCTTAATTAGCCGTAGGTCAATTTGCCAACACGTGCACATTTTGGACGAACTATATAACAGTATGGTTGAAAAATTACTACTTGAAAATATTGATTAGAACATACCGGTAATACCCTGGTATAGTCTAAAATTAGCATGTGTGAATTTTAAAGGTTTAGCATTGCTATCATTATACCAATCACGATCTCTGAAGTTAAGAATGTGTTAAACTTAGAAACTCCAACAATCCTCCCTCCTTAAAAACCAACCTAAATTCCAATTCGACCATGGAGTTCGTCGGAATACTTAAACATAAGCCTCTGGCTTGGGAGACCCGGTAATGGCTTCCTGCATCTTCGACGTAAAATAAACCATTATTCTTTTTTATTTTTAACTAAATGAGGACTCGCCGGGTTTCATAATTTCACTAACAAGTAACATTTCACTAACAGTTTCACTAACAGAGTCTCTCTATTGCCTTAACTTTAGTTACACTTGAAAATCAATAACATCGATATGATCGAATAAATGAAATTGAAAAATCGATAATTATTGATTACTCACAACGCATGTCCTTATCGATTACTCTATATGTAAAACTCTATATGTAAAACAGTTTTTACCTCTGTGAAGTTTATATCTGAAGGGATGCACAAAGTTTTGGTGGATAAATTTCATACTTGTCCAATACTCTGACAAATTTATGCATAGCATTGTTTTGTATTTTATTGTATTGCATCGTTCTACTATTGTATTGTTAGCTATTGTTATGTCGATATAAAACAAAACAATACTAATAATGCATAAATTTGTCAGAGTATTGGACAACCCTCATAAATTTGATGTGTCTAAAACCTACAAAACATTTACTATATGTCTAATAATTATTTCAAACAATGTAGATTTTAATATTTTGAATAGAAAAAAGTCAAGTGGGAGTGTTGGGGGTGTGTACCTTAGTCACAATGGATGACAACCATATATGGCGACAGTCCAGACAGATTAAATTTTGTTTCATCAAACGGGGAAGTTTATTGACCTTAGCCGTAGGTCAATTTGCCAACACGTGCACGTTTTGGACGAACTATATAACAGTATGGTTGAAAAATTACTACTTGAAAATATTGATTAGAACATAATACCCTGGTATAGTCTAAAATTAGGAGTTAATACTACGAGATTTTCTAACGAAAAACAAAATGAAAGTCTATGACGATGATACATTGCATAGCTAGCTCGCTTACTGATTCGTGTTTCACGATTTGCTTGAAGCAGTCGACAACGCCAGTGTATCTTCGAGTAGTTTGGATCTGGAGACGGACCTGAAATAGCACAAAGAAATAGCAAAATACGACATCACCTGATGACCGACACAAGAAAAAGAACAGTCTAGATAGTCAAAGGAATGTAAACCTGCCCACGTTTGTTTCGACCTAATAGTCTCGTATATACAAGTAAACTAATCTCCAACCTTTACTGTGTCGAAGGGGTGTCCTACCACAACTCCAGCTAACCCTGTTTAAAACGAAAACATAAAACCAACGTGAGTAAAGAAATATTATTCAACCTCACGCGAATAAGCGACAACCCCAGTGCAAAATTTGCATGATTCGCCGCGCCACTTGTTACGTACTGGAGACACATGCGTTGTTTATATGTTTAAAAGTTCTCACCTCCAAGGCATCCTGCGAAGAAATCAAAAGCCATTCGTTACGAAAAAGATACTTCTTTGTCGGCCTTCGATCGCATTGCCAAGACGGCTAGCAGGATGGTTAATATGGCGTGCATGTGGCACAGCAATCGACCAATCAGATCATAGCAAAACACTTTCGTGATGGTGTTCATCATGTTTTTGGAAAATTTACATAATAACCTCTGATCGTTTTGTAAAAGCAACACAATAACTATAACTTACGTCTATCAAATACAAACCTACATACCCAAGTGTTTGTAGTAGAAGCCACCCAAAAATATATATCCCCTTTGCCGGTATCATAAAAATTCATGACCGGCCACCACGAATGTTTGTTTTTGGCGGGAAGTCGTGTTAAAATGGCTGCCACAAGGACTCGGTCCCAGACTTTTTTCGTTCACAAAATGGCTGATAGAGGAAGTGTTTGTTGCGTCAGACAGAGAATCACGCTCCATAATGATTAATAGCCGAAGATTTTAAAAATAAATTTTAATATATTTTAGACAATTTATTATTATTAGTCTATCTTGATATTTTCATATACATATGGGTTAAAGAATGAACACTCGTGGTTTATGGCATTTTGAGTGTCTCGAATTAGCCTCACTCTAAATTCCATAAACCAGGTGTTCATTGTTTAACCGCCTTAGAATATGTCACACCCACGAAGAATTTGTCAACAAACTTTTGGCATTGTGTGTCCCTGCAATCAGGTCTATTCAAGCATTACAACAACATTTTTGTCATTGTTACCTCATGATAATTTTGGGCCTTGTCAGCTTGAATAGCCCACTTCCGCGATATGCTTTACTTGTCACGCACAAAGGTTTCAATACGAGGCCCCATGCTAAATTAAATTTATTCTTTACACAGAGCAGTTTCCCTGTGTTTCAGAGCCCACGCCACTTGCCTCATTGAGACACTAACTACTCGGCGCTGATTGGCTGAGACCATATTCTAATTCTAATTAGTATACCTCTTTTATTTATTATATTGTATTCTAAAACGGCCTCTATGGAAACCAGTGTTATTCTGTTTTTAAAATAGAGACTCCGTGTTTAAATAATAAAGTCGTATAGATGGTTTGCACTCAATCCCCAGAGATTCAAATGAGAAAGGGCATGGCGGCCATGTTGGTGTACAGAACAAAAGAAGCTAACGAATAATCTATTGTTACCTGTACACCAACATGGCGGCTATGACGTCACGTACAAAGGGTCTATTGTATGGTGGAGATCTGTAAAACATTTTTGCAGTCTTGCACGCCAAAGTTTACGCCTTCGTCGCTTGCTACTTGCCAACAATGGACTAAACATTTAATCTCTGGCACCGTCCAGTGTAGATAAACTTGACTGCCTCAATAAAGACCGATTATAAACTACTTAGTTTTGCAGTCGAGTCTACACAAGAAAACACGTCAAAACTTTACACGCTGACGTGTACCCTAAACACAAAGGAATGGCTAATCAACTCACAACATAATTAACGCGGCACTCGCTAAGTTGGCACAGTTTGGGGACTTTTAAGCAACCACGACGGCAACGTCTAAGGCCTACGGCAAACGTCGAACTTAAGTCGCGCCGATCCTATTAAAAAAAATGTTCGGTGGAAGAACGTCGAACATATGTCGATCTTAATTCACTTGCGCCTAATTAAATCACGGGAATTAGCACGTGTCCTGGCGCTTTTCGCCCGCGGCTAGTGATATGGCGAAATACAGCGCTCGGTCGAATCTAAGAAAGGCCTTTCTGTGGAAAATGATTGTCCAAAACAGAAACAGAAGAATGGCGTTCTTCACAGCACTCGGTGCCGTGTACAGGAGAGATGGTTGTTACTGCAAGTGGCATTATTGGCCGTGTTTCTAGGGTTTGCGATTCACACATTGAAACCTCTGTTAATAGTCGATCATGCCGCAGTTTTCAACGACATTCTGGATGGTTTGACTTCATTTGGTAGAAGCGTTTCAAAGCGAGCTCAGTATCGCAACATTCGCAATAGCCAATGCTTCTGCCGGTATTCCAGCCAGGCGCATCTTCATTACTTTCGATCGAATACTGAGCATTTATTTCGCATTTAAGGCAAATGTATTTTGTGACGATAAAGCACGAACTACACATTTCCGGCTTAGCGTCATGCGGGGGCGGCAATTGCATGCAATGACTTCCGATAGGCCGCCATTTCGCCTTCGAAATCGCCTTTGTATAGCGCATGCTCACCAGGGGGAAATCAGTGTTTGGGAGATGGGGGAGATATTGTTTTCACGGTTTTGGCACAATCCATACGATTTGCATGATTTATTTATTATTTTACATAATTTATGAATTTAGTTCGGCGCGTGTTAAGAACGAGGTTTGCCGTAAAGTCGCACAAGAGTCGTAATTCCCGACTTGGCTTCTCGAACCTCATGCCGGACTCGTACCTATTGAATAGGTCGATCTCTATTGCGGCAAACGTCGTACTATCCATGAGCCTATTTCAAAATTAATAGGCTCGACTGAATTAAGTTCATGGCTAGTTCGACGTTTGCCGTAGGCCTAACTCAACTCACAACATAATTAACGCGGCACTCGCTAAGTTTGCACAGTAGGAAAAAAAGACCGCAGTCTTCCCTCAGTTGGGACTTTCAAGCAACCACGACGGCAACGTCTAAGACGACGGCATAAAACAATAGCCTTAATTACAAAATACAATAACTGCACATGAAAATGCACGCAGTCGCCTACATTTTCACCGTTCTCTGCAAAAACAAAACGTGAAAACCAAAAATTGTACGTACGTTTTAAAGAGAACGCGAACGTAAGAAAGTAAATCAATCCGTTTTTCGTGAAAAACAATTCAAGGCGAACAAGGGAAGTAGTAGACACCAAATTTCGGAAGAAAAACTGTTCTACGTCCCGTCGTCATTGCCGTCGCCGTCCTGGTAAAGTCCCCAGTAAAAGGGAAGAAACGGCCGTTAAAACCGGAACTACAGTGAACCCTCCGTACTATTACACTACTGGAAAAAAAACATATGAAACTCATATGACAAACATATGTGTATCATAGGTTATTCATATGTAATTCATGTGTTTGTTGTATGTTTGATTAAGGTTACCGTATACCTTCGCGGTATGTTTTCTTAAAAAAAATATTTTGTAATTGTTTTGAATTGGATGGATTGATCTTCATCTTTCCGCAAAAAATTTTTTTTAACATGCAAACGTTTGCGCGATATAAAAAAAACACGTAATTTGAAGGAAAGTAAATAAATCGCTTAGGCGTCATAAATCCTTCTGATCCCATTACGTGCCACAGGCACCCCGCTGAATTTTTGCGGGAAACTACATCCGGAGCTTCAGACTCACAGTGAGCCGTGACTCGTGAGTTCAGTGATTTTATAGCGTTTAATTTACCGGTATATCGATCGTGGATATGTCCAGAAGAGAAAAGAATAATCCTTGGATAAAAGGTAAAAAAGGAAGACAGGCCCCAAGAAGATTCAAGAGAATGAGCTCGAAAAGGAGCAAAGTTTCAATACGGAGAAGAAAGTGATACGGCTCGTGGTTCGAACAGCCTTCATGTTCGACGACTCCCACTTCGAGTTCTATTAGTACTGCTACAACTCCGACGGAAAGCTGCTCAGCTAGTAGGCTTAAACTTTTGCCAGGTACAAGAAAAGAGACGGAAGATTCAGAGAGTAGCAGCGAGTCCGCATCCGACTCCGATTCTTACTGATGTCTTGGGTGACTCGCAGTTTCCAACTTGGGCCGTGGTCCAATACAGGAGTTCTAAATCGTGAACTTGAGCGAAGTTCGGCCGGTCAATTTTGCGGAACTGAAGGAATCATCGCAGCTAACATAGCAGGTTTAGGATCAATATCAACGTTCGGAGCACGAGGTTGCCTACCACTCGCTTTTCCCTTCGCTCTTGTTTGCGGCGTTGCCTTTCGACGCGATTTAGTTTTCGATATCCGGCCCTCTCCCTTCTTGGTACAACCCGTTGATTTACCTTTCTTTTTCCCTTTTGCGTATTATCTCTAGTTTTGGCCATAACACAACGCTCTTTTGAATATTTGTGACACGACACTAGTATGTATGTTTCTTATGCAATTTGAGCCACGTACTAATTTCCCGCGAATTTCTGGACTTGATTCATAAGCTCCGGGGATCCTTACATATAATTGGCTGGTTGGTTTAAGTGTTGACGTTTGCTTTGATGAGGTGTGATGTGCTTCCTAACCTTCAGAAGCCAAAAACGCCGATAGATTTTTATGCGTATTCACTGTCTTTGGGTGAATTTATAGGGTATGAAGATTTGTCAGATCTTGATGAAACTTGGCCTAATGTTAGAGGAGCTACATATGAACCAAAGTGTGTGAGGGTTTAGCGATATTTTAATTATTTTTCTTATAAGAGTACTTGCCGTGATGAAACACAGAAACTATTTCGATTGAAACTTTGAAGATGAATTGCATTTGAACAAAGTAAAATATAAAAAAACGCTCACACACTTTGACAGGCCATCATGTGCTGATTGACATTATGCAGCGGAATCGCCCGTAGGCGCGAATGCGGAGGGACATAAATTCACTTCTGTGAGACTAGTCTTTTTTGCGTTTGTAGCCTTAGCATTTACTGAAAATGTAATATTTGTGCAAAAAAAAAACATTTCAGCGCATTCTACATTATATAACCTTTCCAGTGATGTATAGGTTTCTATACTTTCCTTTAAAATGATGCGCGTGCGATTTTATTTTCGAGAGACACCCGCGAAGGTATACGGTAACCTTAAAATGCAGAACATATGAAATTGTCCATTTCATATATCCAAAAACACACAACAAAACATGACAAACATATGACAACCATTGCATATGAAAAAAACATATGACAAACATGAAAATTATAAGAAATAGCATGACATGAGGGAAATTAGCGATGACATTTCCCCCGAGAGCCGAGGGGGAGTATTTGTGGAAGAGCCCGACACCGTACGCGCCGAGGGACGTACTTTTACAGATCCTCCCGGAACTCGAGGGGAAATTTAATCACTGATTTCCCGAAATGTCATGCTATCACTTTGTAATAGTATTATCACCGAGGAACGGAACAAATCTATGAGAAGTTTAGTTTTCGCTGCCTAAACGTCGCAGTTGAGTTGCTTTCGAAAACGTTCTGTTCTTATGCTTCTGTTTATTACTTGGTTATGCCGAGTTTCTTTACACCAAGATTATACAAGATGTTATATGCTTGATTGAGCGCCATTCATTGTATGACCCTGCATGCTGGGGACATTCGTGTTGTTTTTGAGAATAACACGAAAATGCAATGTAATTGTGACTGACTAAATATTCAAAGAGCATGCATGGAGTTTAATTACGTCATGTTTATGGGTTTTAAGTACCCCACCTGGAGAAGCGGGTTTGAGAAATGAAGAGAAGAGCTTTCTCGAGCCATAAATTAGGTACGGTACTGGGTTTAACAGGCATTGCGTCATAACCCGGTGTGCCAAGGGACAACTGATCCAATGTTCCCTCATCCACGTGCATGCCTTTCTAATTTTCCTCTCGGCGGGCGGGTGGGCGGCATGTCAATTAGCCTGCTTGCCGGCTCTCCTGTAATTTTTTTCGGTCGTTTCTTTTCGGATTGGGTCACCTGTGGCACGCGGTCAAAATTTTTGTCCTCGCCCCATTTTGACCGCGTGCCACAGGTGACCCAATCCGAAAAGAAACGACCGAAAAAAATTACAGGAGAGCCGGCAAGCAGGCTACATGTCAATGAGGAAAAATTAAAACAAGTCATGCATGCTGAATTAGTGAATTTAGAGATTAAATAACCCTGAACAAAGAACACCGAGGGGTCATGGTATTACACGAAGTAATCGAATTCGAAGACTGACAAGCCTGTGCTCACTTCAAGTTTTAGTTTTATTTGAAAACCTTCGGCTAACTTCCCAATATGGAATACGCTCGATTCAGTATTTAGGCTCAAAGCTCTGGAACTCATTATCCTACCAAGCTAAAGAACTTACCTCTCTTGGTCCTTTCCGTAAGCATTTAATATCTGTTACTTTAAATGACTATTCATCAAATTCTCTCAGTCCATAAAAAAAATTGTTTCCTCTTCTTTTTTATATAATTTCTAAATATTGTCTTACAAAATGAAATACTTTTTTCTATTCTTCCGTAAATTACACTCTAAGTAATTTCAGGGGCATCCTTTCGATTAGCCTATGCTACTAGGCAGTGTCCCGTACTCATTGTAATTTAATTTGTATGTCTTTACTTATATCATTTTATATTTTATAATTATTCGCTTTGTTGTATTTTCTTCGATATTTTTGTATTTTAAATAGTATTAGTAATATGCAGTGAGTCAAATAAACTTCAACTCCACGATAAAATTGCTGTATTTATGCCTCATTCTGTGTGCTCACTTCTCGATTATTCTTTGAAACGTTTATATTGCACATTGAAGCCCAAATTAAGCCCGACAAGAACGGACACATAAATGACGTTCTTCAGCGAGTTGAACAGGATTGCTTCGATGGTCGCACAGAGAATTCGAAGTATGAGGTACTCTTTATTTTATCACGGAGTCTTATATCATCAGTAAGTCGAAAACATACAGATGCTCTTCCGGAGATATATTATGACTACGCCCTCAGCTGACCGACTCTCATCAGAGTATTGGGGGTTATTGAGTATCAGGGGTTAGGGTTAGAGTGAAAGTGCACAATCCTTTGTCTTACCCCCTTCCAACCTAAATCGTAGCGCCTTTGGTAGCCCCTTTGAAATTTGCCGGGTTTCCTAACCATTCACTCTATTAAACAAGGCGCTATACAATGCTCCTCACCCTTTCTCTACCTTTGGGATTCAAATTCAAAACAGTAAAGCAAGTTACTAAATAGCGTTCTCCCCAGTTGACGTCATAAAATATTAGCATAATGACAACATTGCATTGTGGGATCGAAATGCGGACAAATATTTCACAATAGCTGCCTCGGACATAGTTGTTCCTGCGTGCGGTATGGACAATTTTAGAGTTTTACCCATAGAAGGCGAGGTACGTTCCAGGTGCCAAATTAACCAACCACCTGGTGAATGTAATGTTTTGGAGCTGAAACGTTCGTCAGAGTACCACGGGGAGTAACAAAAGTGGAAAAGACAAGAATTGGTTGATCGGGTGAAAGGATGTATTGCTCTTAAAATCAAGGTTGACCCGAAGGTTCCTGGCGGTAATTTATCAGTATATCATGAATCTGATCGACAAATACCCCCAAAACAGTGCTTCATAGCACCTGCTTTCTTCATAGCTACACATAATCTTGAGTTGGGTTCTGGAATATTTGTCCGCATATCAATCCCATGATGCTTTGCGTCAATTATGAGTTTTCTATATTTAGAATATGGGGAGAACGCTATTGCTGCCGCTGAAATTAAAATAAGCCCCAAAAAGTCAACAGCAGAAAGCAAGTTGCTCAGTTATGCCTGTCAATAGTGTTTTAGAACCGTTTACAAACTCTTTAGTGTTGTTTTACACAAAAGTAAACAGCAGAAAGCTAGCTAGTTGCTCAGTTATGCCTGTTAATAGTGTTTTAGAATCGTTTACAAACTCTTCAGTGTTGTTTTTGACATTGAACTTTCAAGTGTTTGATTGAATTAAGTCATAGATCGCTCATGTGGAACTTACAGTTTTTTTATATTTAACAAATAAAGAAGCCTTAGCCATGTTTTATACTATCATAAAACACGATGAGCATTTGAGAACATGAGAAATGTTAAAGCACAAGCCGAAGGCGCGTGCTTTCAACATTTCTCGAGTGTTCTCAAATGACCAGAGTGTTTTATGATAGTATAAAACATGGATTGAAAGTGCATATGAGCCCAATTTTTTTATAATTAAAATCGATTCTCCATCAAGTATATAGTTGAACTTTAAATATTTTTTTAATTTGAGTTAGAGGTTTCTATTTCCAATATGCTAATTATGTGACGTCACAGGAGGCCAACAAAACGTCATTTCTTTCTCCTTGTGAATGAAACAATTTCTGATTTATACAAAATATTTGGTAAAATCACTGATCTAAGGCCCAAATATGACATGGATGTTTAGAAAAATATGTATATTTCTGCCAGCATATTTTTGTATAATAAATGAGTCCTCACATGTCGTCACGTAATTAGCATATCGGAAATAGAAACCTCTATAACTCATGGACGCAACACTTAAATTAAGATATATTTTACAATTAAACTATTTACTTGATGGAGAATCGATTTTAATGGGCTTATATGCTCTTTAAGTTTTCTTTATCTGTTCTATAATATAGATTTACCGGCGCGATGAAAGGAAACCGTCACAAGGCAGTTGAAAACAATAAAACACAGCAAACCATGTTATATACTCTGATAGAACATGGCTTTTCAGCCTATCAGAGCGCACGTACTATCGTATCTATATTATAAATTGTATTTTATAATTGTGGACTTAGTCTTTACTTCCTACGTGGCAGTGGTTAACTCGAAAGCTTAGCTCCTTTAACCACTGCACACTTTTGTTCTATATATCAATTAATATAATCACACTAGCCATTTCATAACTGTAATCTTTACTTTACTTAATATTCTGGTTATACTTTGTATTAAATAGTGTTTAATAAAGAAATCTGAAATCTGTTGTATGTAGAGCTTTGAATAGACATGTTCACTTGACAAAGGCGGAGTTACGAGCGTGCCTGGCAGCCAGGCCTTTTACAGTCGGCGTGTCCTTGTTTAACTATGGCAAGTGTCTGTATTTCGCGTTCGATTCTAAGGGTTAGGGCTAGATTCCATCCGCCAGAAGGACGCAATCCCAAAATGCACTGCACTAAAATACTTCATTGAGAGCAGGAACTGGTGTCTAATGAAGTAACGCCTGCTGATCAAACAGCATGCAGTATAAAAGTTCTAAAAAAGCGGTTGTTGACAGCAAATCCCTCATGGCGTAAGGGATAGTGACGGTTAGGGTTTCGGTTAATAGATGGGTTAGGGTTTCGGTTCGAGTCTTCGTGAAGCCGATATTTTTTTATATAGTTGAGGGAAGCGTACTTGTTCGCCTAAATTTCTAAGTGCCGCTTTAGTTTGTACCCTAGAAATATAACATCGAGAAAATTGCAATTCGACCTTCTTGCGGATGGAATCTAGCCGCGACCGATTCTAAGGGAAGGTACGTTTCTATTAGGGGGGTGGGCATGGGCATGTGTATCAGTTTCGATCTCGCCCTCCCCTCACAAGCCGGTTCAAGACCCTCACTTGACACTTGACGCCACAACAAAACGTGTGATCCTCACCTTTGTAATCTTTTGAAAAACGACATGAAAATAATTTTGAGGGTTTTTCATTATATACCTTAGTCGGGTTTACAAAACAAGAAGACTTGAACGTTATGTTGGAACTTTATTTCCTGTAATTCGTTATTTTCGCATGTAGTGACATTTTCAGCTTTATGTACACGTTTCTATTGGCTGATTGATTAACATATTCCAATATCTATTGTGTTTTGTGCAGGGTAGTGGTTGGAAAAGGCGAACAAAGACATATAACAAAGAAGGGCGCTGGGTTTCATAACCATTCATCTCTATTAACTAGTTAACCATACACGAAATCTGTCAATTCACATTCTTCTCATTCAAATACAAACGCAAATTTCAAAAAGATTCTAGAACAAAATTTACAGGATCTGAACAAAATGAAACAACTGTGCCGCGTCATCGAAATATGTTTTCAGTGACCAAGAGGGCAGTGGTTATATCTAACATCTATTATTAATTGCCCTATATCATTATGACGTCAAATCAAAACAATCTATTGTTTAAACGCTAAGGATCACGGTCGTGGGAGGGGGACAAAACAGCAACAACACAAAGGAAATCGCTATCAAATGCATTTTGTAGAACGTAGAATAGCGGCAACAGCCACCGCGAATACGGTAAATATTGTAGGATAAACATTGATACAGCTGATATCTGGAAACCAGACAATTCGAAGTTAAATTTTCCTCAGCAGAGCAGATTTAGTTCAAAATTCTATTGTTCATGTCGATTCTGCCCTCTCATAAACAAGCCGTGACGTCATAATGATATAGGTCAATTAAACACTAGAAAACAAAGGATTTAATGCTATTTAGCACTATATATTGCAAAACTTGTTACACGGATATGATGACTCCAACTCAATCACATTCTTCTTTAAGGTCCATTTCTGTCCTACCTTTATCATAGAATGATTATCAGAGAATAGCATTTACTACAACGCTTTAGTTATGAACGTTCATGTGTCCACTTTGATTTCCTACCAAGCTTGGGATTGATGTGGTTAGCTGGCTGCTCAAATCCGAGGTGAGCTAGTCATTCTTGTGCCTCGTCTGGTTTTCTTCCGTTACTTATGTTCGTCATAGTTTAGCTGCGTAGTCTTTAATCTGTTCGTACAAGGCTTGGTCCTGATAAACAGGGAGAAGAAAACAACATGACTTGTAACGACAGCATTAAAGTGTGGCAAACATATCGTGTGAATCTAAGGGACTTACACACAGAAAGTGCTGTTAAAATTTAACATGATCGAGAATGTCACGCGGTGAGCGAACCTCAACTTGGCCTTAGTAGTAGTCGTAGTATTCTATTTATCCACGTTCCACAGAGTGAGACGGAGGGTTGTTTAAATGTGTATTCACACATTCATACATAAACTTTATTAAGACACGGAAAGTAGGTAATATTACGAAGGCAATATACAGTTTTATACATTTACCAATAGTAGATTAATAATTACATACTGTTGAACGTTGACCAACGCACTAACAGCTCAGTACTCCGACCCACTGGACATACCTTTCTCGATACTGAAGGTCGAACTTTACGGAATGCCATCTGGAAGTGTCTGAGGCCAACGCCCAGTGGACCGTTGGTAGCAGCTTCTACAGCCAGTGAATCAGCTCTGCCCTGAGGCGGTGACACGATACGTTCACGCAGTGACGCCATAGAAGCCTCTCGTACTAAGGCCGCTAAGTCTGCACCACTAGAGAACATAAACGATGTCTTAAAACGTTCTCGATATATCTCGATATTATTACATGGTCAAGAATATTTTACCGGCAGGACCATTCGTAGTATCCATATTTCACTCGTTGGGGTGAAATACGCTGCCGCCTTTTGAACTACAAACTGATAGTGGCAGGTTTATCAAAATCACATAGGAAGATATAAACAGTCTCTCTTAAATGAGCAGCAGGAAAATGAACATTCCGGGCAGAAAAAGCAAAATAAGATCTGACACTCCAAGGATTCTCTCGACTGCAATGGAGACAAGAATTTAATTTTCCCAGAACAGCTTCGAAAGATCACGAAGACGTTTGTACTGACAGTAAGAAAGACAAATATAGAAGAGTTCTTAGGGCCGTTTAATAGGTCTTTTGCAGGAAACAGTCACGTGCTGATATATGACTTCAATAACCAATGAATGGGTCAGGAAACAGTCACGTGCTGATATATCACTTCAATAACCAATGAATGGGTCAGGAAACAGTCACGTGCTGATATATGACTTCAACAACGAATGAATTGAGCTCGTGATCCCCATGGGGAAGGCTTTACTGGATGGCAAACCACATGCTGTTTCACTGAGAAAGATCGGCAATCGATTGGAAATAATATTTACAAACAGGTTCTGCTAATTACAATACCGATCACGAACAAGTTTAAAAACGCCAATTGTCCATATAATTAAAAGAACGTTCCACGGTGGTTTGAAGATATGAAGTTTATCAGTCCTCTCGAGTCCAAAACATTTCACTCGTACGCTGCGATCACTCGCGAAAAAAAAACCAGGACTTTAAAAAACCAGGACGGCGACGGCAGTGACGACGAGACGTAGAAATTGTTTTTCCCCCGAAGTTTGGTAATTACTTTTCACAGCCAAATCTTCGAAAAATATAATAAGCATAGAATTCGATAGCCTGATTTTCAGAAGGTACGAAGTCGTCCGCCCAGAGGAAGTGAGCGGACGACCTCGACCGTCTGAAAATCAGGCTAAGAATTCGATGGAGTGATTTACTTTTTGATGTTCGCGTTCTCAGCGAAACGTAAAACGTATGGCTTCACGTAGCCTGTTCAGGCTCTGGATACTAAAAAAAAAATCGGACAAAAGAGAAGAGGAGGGACTGTCCACCATTTTGTTTTCGCCACGTTTTATTTTCGTCATTTCCCCCGGTATCGAGAGCATGTGAACTGGCTAGGCTTCATGTTGTGTTTTTGCAGAGGGTTAAATCGTAGGCATGCACTGCGGCATTTTCACGTGCAGTTATTTTATTTCAGTGTAATTAAGGCTATTCTTTATGCCGTCGTCCTAAAATTCGTTGTCGTCATGGCTTCTTAGGTCAGATTCTGACGTTGAACTTTTCATGCGCCAACCTTAATGAGACAAAAGAAGCTGCCTAATTATCTTTTGTTTAAATTGCGTTCGGCACATGAAAAGTTCAACGTCTGAATCGGTTAAAGTCCCTAATATTTTGACACTCGAGGATAAACTACATGGCGGCCACAATGGACGCTACCTTTCAAAATGGGTCTATGCGAAGTATAGTACAATCGTAACTGAATCGACTTGCTGGAGTGAGAATAACTCAACAGTTCAAATCACAAGTACGTACGAGAATCCGGTACACTGTGTATTCTGCGCCAGTTCGTCCAGGTTCACGTCTGGTAAGAGGAGTGGCTTAGTTCCATTCTATCAGAAAACAAAATCACCGTATTACGTTTGCCCGTTATAAACATTTTATGTGGCAGATAAAGAATGAGCGGACGATCTTTAGGGTGGGGTGGACTTCTCGAAACGAGCGACAGTATCGGCCTACCCAACAATAGAAAACACCCAAACCTTTAACAAGTGCAGTACAAAAACAATAGAAGTATAGTTTTATGCGTGCAATCAGAATACAGGTCACGAGAGGTTCCGTGCTACATATATAACATTACATTATTGTTATGTGATTCTGTGTTATTCTAATACTTATTAGCTGAATACGAAATCTTTATCAAAAGTTAATTTACTCATTAATAATTATATTGGGATTTACAGTACTGTGCATGTGATCTGAATACTGAGCTGGGATTGGTTTTCACCCTCATTAATTATTCATGAATTTTACAACAGAAAATAAAATCACCGTATACGTCTGCCTTGGTTAAAGTGCCACTTCAACGAAAGTTTACCATTTCAATTTGCCACTTTTTCAGTTTCAATAGGTCAATCAGTATTAGAAATATCCGAAATAGTAAAAAATATTCCCAAATGGGCATGTTAAACCACAAAATTTTAGGAGAGTTTACCGGTAAAATCCTTACCGCCATTACTGGAAGCCGTTCTCAGTATTCAGCGGAAGTGATGTCATACACTTAACACGACAACCTCGCAAATATAACTTTCTTCTCATGTACGTAGCGTTGTGTTCTGCAGGCGAGTGTTAAGTGTATGACATCACTTCCGCTGAATAAACCTTTGTTTAAAGCTGAACAAAGGGGACGTTGGCGGACGTTTAGATTCAATATTCGGAGCTCAAAAATAAGACCTGTCGCTGTATCGAAAAACAATTTGAAGTGGTAATAATATATCAACGGCTCTACTTTATGAATAGGCAAAAACATTGATATGTCAAAATTTGATCGTAGTGGCACTTTAAGCGCTTCGCACCTATGGCCCTGGTTCAATTCCTGGACGCGGCGCCACACGAGTTTGTTGGTATCTCGCCCTTGCTCCGAGAGTTCTCTCCGGGTTCTCCGGTTTTCCTCCCTCCGCAAAAACCAACACGCTAAATTCCAATTCGATCTGTGGTTTAGCCGAGTCCTGGCTTTGATCAGCCCCAATGGTTGTTTCAGGTCCCGTTAGAAAGAAATTAGAGTTATATAAACGTGTTCATTTGTTTTAAATGTTCTTTTTCTTCTGAAACCACAGCTTTTTTAATGTACCTAAAATATCGTATAATTACCCACACAGCACTAGGACCTTCAAGTGGCTCGGTGAATACGTGCCTTCAAGTGGCTCGGTGAATACGTGCCTTCAAGTGGCTCGGTGAATACGTGCCTTCAAGTGGCTCGGTGTGTACGTGCCTTCAAGTGGCTCGGTGTATACGTGCACGTGTTTCCGAGATCGAATTGGAATTTAGGTTGGTTATAGTGGAGTGAGGAAAACCGGAGAAAAACCCTCGAAGCAAGGGAGAGATACCAACAAACTCAACTCACATATAATGCTGAATCCGGGAATCGAACCTGGGCCACAGAGGTGAGAGGTGAACGCTTTAACCACTCGGTCACCCTTGCTTCCCAACGGTAAGAATTAAAGCCGCTGTGTCATGGTTTTGCGCATGTCTGGAATCAATGTTCGATTGGTGGCTGTTAATTGGCTTCAAACAGTAAAGTCCCCTCCCTTAATGCTTGATTGAAGGATATGCAATATTTACCTTGAAGATTAGATCGACGCACAGTTCGTTAGTCATTTTTGCACATTTACTTTGATTTCACCCATCCTACACGTGTGCTAGGATCGTGAGTTTATATGAAAATCACTGAAAATAATTTTGTTCCAGCCCGGAACGTAAAGGCCCTCACCGTGACACAGCTCCTTAAACAAGAAAGTCTAAAACTTGATTATTCATGATAAGCTCTTCAGATGCTTCTTTTTTTTTCTTTTGGGCTTGCTAGTCTGGTTACTGTTGGATGGACTCGATACACAGAGACACGCAAGAGAATGTAAATAAACATGCCTTGGTTAATGTGTGTAGAATGTCCGTCCTATCTTTGGCATCTGGTAACCCAACATACAGAACTTTATCCAATCGACCAGGTCGCAGCACCGCAGGATCGATAATATCTACAACAAAAGAAGAGATAATATCTACAACACAAGAACAAAACATCTGAAACGTAATCGAGGGGAAAAACAAACAAGAAAACTGATTCCACTACTGACTTGTCACTACTAGCAAGGCCATGTCACCTAGCTAATTCTCTCTAGTTCTAGTATTCACTACTGACTTGTCACTACTAGCAAGGCCATGCCACCTAGCTATTTCTCTCTAGTTCTAGTATTCACTACTGACTTGTCACTACTAGCAAGGCCATGTCACCTAGCTATTTCTCTCTAGTTCTAGTATTCACTACTGACTTGTCACTACTAGCAAGGCCATGTCACCTAGCTATTTCTCTCTAGTTCTAGTATTCACTACTGACTTGTCACTACTAGCAAGGCCATGTCACCTAGCTATTTCTCTCTAGTTCTAGTATTCACTACTGACTTGTCACTACTAGCAAGGCCATGCCACCTAGCTATTTCTCTCTAATTCTAGTATAATTCACTACTGACTTGTCACTACTAGCAAGGCCATGTCACCTAGCTATTTCTCTCTAATTCTAGTATAATTCACTACTGACTTGTCACTACTAGCAAGGCCAGGTCACCTAGCTATTTCTCTCTAGTTCTAGTATTCACTACTGACTTGTCACTACTAGCAAGGCCAGGTCACTTAGCTATTTCTCTCTAGTTCTAGTATTCACTACTGACTTGTCACTACTAGCAAGGCCAGGTCACCTAGCTATTTCTCTCTAGTTCTAGTATTCACTACTGACTTGTCACTACTAGCAAGGCCAGGTCACTTAGCTATTTCTCTCTAGTTCTAGTATTCACTACTGACTTGTCACTACTAGCAAGGCCAGGTCACCTAGCTATTTCTCTCTACTGTTCTAGTATTCACTACTGACTTGTCACTACTAGCAAGGCCATGTCACCTAGCTATTTCTCTCTAGTTCTAGTATTCACTACTGACTTGTCACTACTAGCAAGGCCAGGTCACCTAGCTATTTCTCTCTAGTTCTAGTATTCACTACTGACTTGTCACTACTAGCAAGGCCATGTCACCTAGCTATTTCTCTCTAGTTCTAGTATTCACTACTGACTTGTCACTACTAGCAAGGCCAGGTCACCTAGCTATTTCTCTCTAGTTCTAGTATTCACTACTGACTTGTCACTACTAGCAAGGCCATGTCACCTAGCTATTTCTCTCTAGTTCTAGTATTCACTACTGACTTGTCACTACTAGCAAGGCCAGGTCACCTAGCTATTTCTCTCTAGTTCTAGTATTCACTACTGACTTGTCACTACTAGCAAGGCCATGTCACCTAGCTATTTCTCTCTAGTTCTAGTATTCACTACTGACTTGTCACTACTAGCAAGGCCAGGTCACCTAGCTATTTCTCTCTAGTTCTAGTATTCACTACTGACTTGTCACTACTAGCAAGGCCAGGTCACCTAGCTATTTCTCTCTAGTTCTAGTATTCACTACTGACTTGTCACTACTAGCAAGGCCATGTCACCTAGCTATTTCTCTCTAGTTCTAGTATAATTCACTACTGACTTGTCACTACTAGCAAGGCCAGGTCACCTAGCTATTTCTCTCTAGTTCTAGTATTCACTACTGACTTGTCACTACTAGCAAGGCCATGTCACCTAGCTATTTCTCTCTAATTCTAGTATAATTCACTACTGACTTGTCACTACTAGCAAGGCCAGGTCACCTAGCTATTTCTCTCTAGTTCTAGTATTCACTACTGACTTGTCACTACTAGCAAGGCCAGGTCACTTAGCTATTTCTCTCTAGTTCTAGTATTCACTACTGACTTGTCACTACTAGCAAGGCCAGGTCACCTAGCTATTTCTCTCTACTGTTCTAGTATTCACTACTGACTTGTCACTACTAGCAAGGCCAGGTCACCTAGCTATTTCTCCCTAGTTCTAGTATTCACTACTACTGACTTGTCACTACTAGCAAGGCCAGGTCACCTAGCTATTTCTCTCTAGTTCTAGTATAGAGGTTTTGCACCACCACGTGATGGCAGCCATGTTGGTGGCCAGAACAATAGAATGTTATTCCTTTGAGATTTAATTTTTCACATGATTGAACAAATCTCATTGTTCTGGCCACCAACATGGCTGCCATCACGTGGTGGTGCAAAACCTCTATTCACTACTGACTTGTCACTACTAGCAAGGCCAGGTCACCTAGCTATTTCTCTCTAGTTCTAGTATTCACTACTACTGACTTGTCACTACTAGCAAGGCCAGGTCACCTAGCTATTTCTCTCTAGTTCTAGTATCCACTACTGACTTGTCACTACTAGCAAGGCCAGGTCACACAAATATAAACATACATTTGAGACAATCATCTATTAGTAATCGGAACCTGCAGTATAACAGAACAGCAGACTAAATTGTAAACGCGTGTTACATGAATAAGTAGTGTTTAAATTAAAAGGTCAACTTCTTTAATTTACGGCATACGAGAAAAACAAAAATATTAAATTACATATATATACTAGGGGAGCAGAGAATGAAAGTCACCGCGCTACCGGCCACTCCTAAAGACTGCTAATATTCAGCTAATAATTCTTCCCTTTGGTTATTACTAGAGGATTTCAAATGAAAGTGTATTTCATCTTCAATCTCATTGGGAACACAGGGCACCATCAGAAATCAGAAGAAGGGTAGTCCAAAATAAAAAATAAAAATCCTGGAACGCAAAATATCAAAGAAAATAACCTGCCCTGCACAACCAAGGGGCCAAAAAAATTTGCATCTTGGGGAAGTCCTACCTCCCCCATCCACATTTCTAATGGTGCTTCCCTTGGACACTGAAATATATTTTTTAATGGGAGTACCCCTTCCTCCATAAAGGTGGGACATACTAGGGGACATGCAAAACGTCTCCTGGTGTGTGTGTGTCTGGTTGCATTGATGTATATATAGTGGCCTGAGTGAAAGCCCAGATGGGCTCTTGTTAAAATATATTCCAATAAGATTGCAAGGATCAATTATCTTACGCTTGAAAAACAACTGAAGAAATAAACATATTCAATGCTATGACTCGATCCTTTATTGCAACTCATTAGAATAATGTGAATTAAATGACGTAATTTCAAGGATTTTTAAAGCAATATTACGACCATAAATCACCTAAAAATGGTCGAAGAACTATTTCAAAGACGAATTGGAGTCTTTTATCAGGGTTTCCAAATATCGAGAAAACAAATGAAACACGAGAGGCGTAGCCTCGAGGGTTTTATTGTTTTCGAGATATTTGGAATCCCCGATGAAAGACGAACAATAAGTGTTTGAAATGTCTTCTTGTGTGAATGGGTCGAGGTTGGAATTTCAGTGGAAGCACTTTCTTTTTTTTGTTGTTCTTCACTTCTTCAATCCTTATTTGTAGTTTATCAGTATATAAGTAGTTAGTCGTTCATGAATATGATGATGAAGAAATATTTAGTCCTAGGATTGAAATTACATCAAACACTAGTGCATTTGGAACTGGTATTTCATTGGACGAAGCTTTGAACAATGGTTTCACCGGGTATCAAGACCCATGCATGTGACCAAATACAGTCCCTCCATTGGATGAATATATCATGAATTATTAATGAGTTTGAGAACAAGATTTAAAACACTTTACTGAACCCAAAGCAATGATTTCTGGCTAGGGCTTATAAGCTGCACTTTAAGTACCGTCACCTGGTCTGTTAGTGGCGGCCATGATGAACACGTGTTTCCTGGCCTGCAGTCCGTCCATCTCCGTGAGAAGCTGGTTCACCACACGAACACTTACACCAGACTGTAAATAGAGCACATCAATACACACCACAAAATCTTCTACGTACATCCATGACTTGAAAAAGACTCAAAACAACACTTCTATTTCACTCATACACCACTGATTTCTTATAGTGGAGCTCTATATACAGAGAAATTCAATAAGGGAAACAAAGAAAACAAAACAGAAAAAGAGATAACCATGCAAATCAAATCCAAAACACATTTTCATGCTACATAAGGTATAGTTACATTATTTGTGTAAAGATTCCAAACATAATAATAATTATAATAATAATAAACATAATTATTATTTATATTATTGTCGTTGTTGTTATTATGATGATGATGTTTGGAATCTTAACACAAGTATGCAAGATGGACGAGTGGTCTAACTACCTGCATGGAAACTCGAAAGTTGTGGGTTCGATCTGTGATTTCTTATATCTTTTATGTTTTGCTACTGTTTGTTTTCTTTCTCTTCCATATTCATATTCATATAAATAATATTAATATCATATTAATATTCTGTATTCAATAACAGTTGATCAATCATTTCAACATAAGATAGAGGAGTAATCTGAGGGACATGCAGACTGAAATATCTCTTATTTTCATGTCGAGTATTCTTTTTTGATAGCTTTATTTTTCTTTAAAATATCTTGGTGTTGACCTATTGAAGGTGGTAGTGTGTTTGGAAAAATAGAAATAATTATTTATTTAAAGCGAAACATATTATGACTTGGAGTTCCACTTATAGGTTTGACTATATATATATATATACAGTCAATGCCAAAAAGGTTGTCCAGCAGAACATAATATAATACTTTAATATCCATTGTTTTGGCCTATTGTCTTGGTCTAGACAATAGCCCAAAACAATGGATATTATAGTATTATATTATGTTCTGCTGGACAACCTTTTTGGCATTGACTGTATATATATATATATATAGTTTATACGTTCAAATTTTAAAACATGTACAGTCAGCTAAATTATATTCAGTGGATATTTTTACCACACAGTCAATTAGAAACTTTGTTAATCTATCATATTCTCTGCTTGCAGAGCCTCCTTTGCTATCCTTTCTTCGCAAAGCGATTACAGAAGCCCTGATTAAGGGAGTAAAATAAGGTAAACTTCTGCAAGTAGGGAACCTATCAGACAATAAAATAATGTTTCAATATTCCTAATAAAGTATTTGGCATAGACAAATAATGTATTTGTTGAGTATATAAAACACTGGAAGACATCAGAACATGTGTGTTCACCTCTGAGCTGTCAGATCTTCTTGGGCAAAGTGCATCGAGTTCATCAAAGAAGATGACACAAGGTGAGGAATTCCTGGCTCTCTGGAATACCTGCCTGACAGCACGCTCACTTTCACCAACATACTGCAAGTACATAAGTAGGATGACATTTTTTTTTTGTTGTTTTTTCACATATTTTATTTTATATTAAACATTTTTAACATTACAATATATATAATAAAAGAAAGGAAAAAAAATACATTCAAAACATGTTGGAAAGAAAATCAATAAGTAGGATGACATGCAATTCTCTTGGACATAGCAGTAACAAACCATGTTAGTTGAACAAACAGAAAGTGCTTCTCCATACATGTACCTATGTATTACATTTGTACTATTATCTTATCAATTTGCATTCCAAGCATTCCAAACTGCTAACATCTTAGTGAGTGAGTGAGTGATGTATGTATGCGACACTTACTTTACACAACAAACATTGTGGGTACAGTACTCCTAAATTTTTGGTACGCATGCAAAACAAGTTTTGGCATGGCGCCCCTTATTTTTGTCGTGGAAATGGTAAATCTAGGCACACCCTGTATACGTATTCAATATGATTTATCATGTAAACTTAATGCCAGGGTTAGTTTAGTTTAACTAACTTACGATAGTTTACCGTGGTATGTCCTCTTATTTACCACATTTTGCGTCATCGCATGGTCACAATAGTTAACTGCTAGCCGAGTGAAACCACACCAAATGTTGACCATGAGATGATGAACGTCGTGGTCAATAAACCGACCATGGTAAACTATCGTAAATTTGTTTTTTACAACAACAAACGAGAAACAGTCAGGTAGAAGAGCCTTGAAAACGAGGCCTAACCTAAACCCTAACCCTAACCATGTCCTCTTATTTACCACATTTTGCGTCATCACATGGTTACAATAGTTAACTGCTAGCCGAGTGAAACCACACCAAATGTTGACCATGAGATGATGAAAAACGTGGTCAATAAACCGACCACGGTTAACTATCGTAAATTTGTTTTTTACAACAACAAACGAGAAACAGTCACGTAGAAGAGCCTTGAAAACGAGGCCTAACCTAAACCCTAACCCTAACCATGTCCTCCTATTTACCATATTTTGCGTCATCGCATGGTCACAATAGTTAACTGCTAGCCGAGTGAAACCACACCAAATGTTGACCATGAGATGATGAAAAACGTGGTCAATAAACCGACCACGGTTAACTATCGTAAATTTGTTTTTTACAACAACAAACGAGAAACAGTCACGTAGAAGAGCCTTGAAAACGAGGGGAAGTTGTGAGAGAAAAGTGATTCTATCACGCAATCTAAAAAGATGCATCAACCGTAATATTGCGAGCAATGACGTAATCTGTGGTATATGTCCTCTTACTTCCAATGGCAATAAGCCAATCAGAAAACGAGAAACTCAGCAGTTGTTGTAAAAAATATCATTTATTGTGAACTATCATTGTAATGAAAAGCCCTTGTTTCCTCACCATGTTCAGAAGTTCTGGACCTTTAACAGAAATAAAATTTATACCAGATTCGTTGGCGATGGCCTACAAAATGAAAAGAATTCCAAACGTTATGTAAGGGAAGAATTTTAATTTACTACGGAACGCTGCGTTCAACAGCAGTGCTAAGATTTGAAAACATGTCTATCAAATGCTATATGCTCACCAAAACCAAACATGGATGTAAACATTTTTACTATGTATTTATAAAAACTACAATCATTAGATCAATAAAGCCTGGTTTTTACGAGCGACGCAAGAAAAAGAGTGCTTATTTCACAGTGAAAATAGACTTGACACAAGCAAAAGGATAAAAATGTTTCCTTTTCCTCACAAAAAGAGGATGAGAAACTAGTGAATCTTGTGCTTATTTCACAGTTCGTTTTAACTTAACACATATTGTGAAAACCAGGCTTACGATTAACGTGTTATGTAATGTAAACCTTTGCTAAGAGGGTTTTCCCACATCCAGGGGGTCCTGCCAGTAGTATTCCAGGGGGGTGAGTGAGTCCCAGAGCTAAGAACTCTTCAGGATGTTGCACGGGTGCCTAACAAAATAAGAAATATACAAGTATAACAGTAGCCAGTAGCCAGTAGTCCTTTTTGGAGATGTTGTTGAGCAACTGTGAACACAACTAGTCTAATGATTTATTGAAGGAACTTGATGTATTACCAGTATTGCCATGGTTAACTCTTCTCTGACATCTTTCAAGGCTCCAATATCTTCCCATGTGACATCTGGGATAGTGACAAATCCTTCACGTTTGGCTGATGGCTGGACAAGGGAGAGAGCTTCCTAGATAGAAGGAAATAATATGAATAGTTAGATTAAACAGCCGTACATGTATCTTCCAAATAAATTGCCTTGTGCATGTTGCATATTGCTTTAATTGTGCGTTCCAAAACAGAAACGGATTAAATGATCTAACAGCCATGTCATTGCATGCCATGCACATGCTTTCTACTTTCCTGGTGTTTTCAAATGCCCGATTAAATGCTAAGCTTTATTTCAGAAGTACATTAGTAGGTTCGAGGATGTATAATCAATTCACATGGTAATCCTACAGCATTATGAAGTTCAACTTACTGTGAAATCCTCCATAGATATGCACAGTCTGACCAGCTCATCTTCTGATAGTGGAGGTTGTTCTTTTAACCACTCCATCACTAGATTGGAATGACAGCTTGTCACGACTACATATGTATGGAAAGTAAAACTTAAGAATACCATAACATGTTGTTCTCTTAACTACTCCATCACTAGATTGGAATGACAGCTCATCACGACTACATATGTATGGAAAGTAAAACTTAAGAATACCATAACATGTTGTTCTCTTAACTACTCCATCACTAGATTGGAATGACAGCTCATCACGACTACATATGTATGGAAAGTAAAACTTAAGAATACCATAACATGTTGTTCTCTTAACTACTCCATCACTAGATTGGAATGACAGCTCATCACGACTACATATGAATGGAAAGTAAAACTTAAGAATACCATAACATGTTGTTCTCTTAACTACTCCATCACTAGATTGGAATGACAGCTCATCACGACTACATATGTATGGAAAGTAAAACTTAAGAATACCATAACATGTTGTTCTCTTAACTACTCCATCACTAGATTGGAATGACAGCTTGTCACGACTACATATGTATGGAAAGTAAAACTTAAGAATACCATAACATGTTGTTCTCTTAACTACTCCATCACTAGATTGGAATGACAGCTCATCACGACTACATATGTATGGAAAGTAAAACTTAAGAATACCATAACATGTTGTTCTCTTAACTACTCCATCACTAGATTGGAATGACAGCTCATCACGACTACATATGTATGGAAAGTAAAACTTAAGAATACCATAACATGTTGTTCTCTTAACCACTCCATCACTAGATTGGAATGACAGCTTGTCACGACTACATATGTATGGAAAGTAAAACTTAAGAATACCATAACATGTTGTTCTCTTAACCACTCCATCACTAGATTGGAATGACAGCTTGTCACGACTACATATGTATGGAAAGTAAAACTTAAGAATACCATAACATGTTGTTCTCTTAACTACTCCATCACTAGATTGGAATGACAGCTTGTCACGACTACATATGTATGGAAAGTAAAACTTAAGAATACCATAACATGTTGTTCTCTTAACCACTCCATCACTAGATTGGAATGACAGCTTGTCACGACTACATATGTATGGAAAGTAAAACTTAAGAATACCATAACATGTTGTTCTCTTAACTACTCCATCACTAGATTGGAATGACAGCTTGTCACGACTACATATGTATGGAAAGTAAAACTTAAGAATACCATAACACGTTGTTCTCTTAACTACTCCATCACTAGATTGGAATGACAGCTTGTCACGACTACATATGTATGGAAAGTAAAACTTAAGAATACCATAACATGTTGTTCTCTTAACTACTCCATCACTAGATTGGAATGACAGCTTGTCACGACTACATATGTATGGAAAGTAAAACTTAAGAATACCATAACATGTTGTTCTCTTAACTACTCCATCACTAGATTGGAATGACAGCTTGTCACGACTACATATGTATGGAAAGTAAAACTTAAGAATACCATAACATGTTGTTCTCTTAACTACTCCATCACTAGATTGGAATGACAGCTTGTCACGACTACATATGTATGGAAAGTAAAACTTAAGAATACCATAACATGTTGTTCTCTTAACTACTCCATCACTAGATTGGAATGACAGCTTGTCACGACTACATATGTATGGAAAGTAAAACTTAAGAATACCATAACATGTTGTTCTCTTAACTACTCCATCACTAGATTGGAATGACAGCTTGTCACGACTACATATGTATGGAAAGTAAAACTTAAGAATACCATAACATGTTGTTCTCTTAACTACTCCATCACTAGATTGGAATGACAGCTTGTCACGACTACATATGTATGGAAAGTAAAACTTAAGAATACCATAACATGTTGTTCTCTTAACTACTCCATCACTAGATTGGAATGACAGCTTGTCACGACTACATATGTATGGAAAGTAAAACTTAAGAATACCATAACATGTTGTTCTCTTAACTACTCCATCACTAGATTGGAATGACAGCTTGTCACGACTACATATGTATGGAAAGTAAAACTTAAGAATACCATAACATGTTGTTCTCTTAACTACTCCATCACTAGATTGGAATGACAGCTTGTCACGACTACATATGTATGGAAAGTAAAACTTAAGAATACCATAACATGTTGTTCTCTTAACTACTCCATCACTAGATTGGAATGACAGCTTGTCACGACTACATATGTATGGAAAGTAAAACATAAGAATACCATAACATGTTGTTCTCTTAACTACTCCATCACTAGATTGGAATGACAGCTTGTCACGACTACATATGTATGGAAAGTAAAACTTAAGAATACCATAACATGTTGTTCTCTTAACTACTCCATCACTAGATTGGAATGACAGCTTGTCACGACTACATATGTATGGAAAGTAAAACTTAAGAATACCATAACATGTTGTTCTCTTAACTACTCCATCACTAGATTGGAATGACAGCTCATCACGACCACATAAATGTATGTATGGAGAGTAAAACTTATGAATACTATAACACCATTCGTACAGCAATTCAACATCTTTTCAAGAACACAATTTCATTTTCAAGTACTAATACTTACAGTACACACGCCTCTGCTAGACGTCACTATGTCTACTTTCGTGCAACCATAAGATATAATTCATTAATGTTTTTTTTTGTAATTTCATTTTTTGTAAAATGTGTTCACAAAGACATTCAAGGACTTTTCAATATTGGACCTTAATCAGGGTTGTCACCTGGATCTGAGGTCTTGTAAAATTATGAGAAAAAATGGGGGATATATTTGAGGGAAAGGTCAAGCACAGTCAGAAAACAAAATTAATGTGTGTTTTTCCGAGTGTGTTTATACTGTAACCCGTGACATCCAGAGGCTAAATTAAATCGGGACTTCATGTGTGAGTGGGGGAGGGGGAGCCAGTTCCTTGGGAAAGGGGAGGTCATTGGCTCCTGTATTTGACCCTCTGGCAACAACCCTGTTAATAGTCACAAGGCGGCCAAGTTTAATCCCAGGAGAATAAAAACCTTAGTTTAATTCCGCCATCCCCCAGGAAACTGCTTATTGAGGCTACAGATGGGAAATCTATTGTTTCTTAACAATATGCATGCTGCGTGCTAAAAGCGAATGAGTACAGAACTTGTTAACTATTCCTTGTTATGTAGAAAGTTAAGAATAATATTTCACAAACCATTAAGTGGCTCAGGTCTTTCAGGCTGGATTTCTGTAGTTACTTCACTGGTACACACACAGCTGCTTTGATCAGCCATTGCATTATCACCACATCCACTGCTTGGTACAACATCAGGTACCTTGGGTCGTGCATTGTTCTCAAGGTTTGTGAATACCCTGCACATTCAAGACCATACATTGAACGTAAGAAAAGGAACAAAAGGCCATGGATTTGCTCCTGTCTCAATTAGTAAGCTAGTTTGACCAAATTAGAACTCCGATAATACTGTAATGTATGTTTTTTGATAATAATTAATTGCTGTAAATTGTGTTACTCTGATTTTCAAGATTCTGTATCCTTTTACATCCTATTATTATTTAATTTAGTCATTTATTATTTATTTATTTTCAGAGATATTAGCATGTATAATGCTATCTGAAATGAAATAAAAGTTTATATACAGTATGTATTATAACATACAGCTATTTGCACTCTCATTCCGCTCGTGCATAGTTACACAGTTTATATACAGTATGTATTATAACATACAGCTATTTGCACTCTCATTGCGCTCGTGCATACACAGTTTATATACAGTATGTATTATAACATACAGCTATTTGCACTCTCATTCCGCTCGTGCATACACAGTTTATATACAGTATGTATTATAACATACAGCTATTTGCACTCTCATTCCGCTCGTGCATACACAGTTTATATACAGTATGTATTATAACATACAGCTATTTGCACTCTCATTCCGCTCGTGCATACACAGTTTATATACAGTATGTATTATAACATACAGCTATTTGCACTCTCATTGCGCTCGTGCATACACAGTTTATATACAGTATGTATTATAACATACAGCTATTTGCACTCTCATTGCGCTCGTGCATACACAGTTTATATACAGTATGTATTATAACATACAGCTATTTGCACTCTCATTGCGCTCGTGCATACACAGTTTATATACAGTATGTATTATAACATACAGCTATTTGCACTCTCATTGCGCTCGTGCATACACAGTTTATATACAGTATGTATTATAACATACAGCTATTTGCACTCTCATTGAGCTCGTGCATACACAGTTTTTCAAGACCTTGAGTTTTAGTTAATTATAGAACACGGAGAACCATCTTTTATTTTTTAATCATTTGCCGTTATATTAGATGGCAAAATTGACCTTTTATCCATGTTCCCTTTCAGCCTGGGCATGTATGCTTAAGTTAAATTCACCAACAACCTTTTTCGAAATAGCTGTTTTTGAATGAGTGTCAAAAAGTAATGTAGGCAATTGCTTTTGAATTTGATTGGTTAGTTTAATCCATGACTGCATTACTTTTACTCTTACTTGTGATTAGTTCAAGTAAAACCAATCCCAAATTACTTCAGTTTGTGATTGGTTCATTGTGTTTTATTTGCTCCCAGATTGGCTTTACGACACTCAATCGGAAAAAATCTGGGAGGGGGCTACTCCCAGAAATTTTGGGTGGGAGTGTGCCACCTGGGTCTCCAAACCCTGATCCTATTTCAGACCAAAATATAAGATTTTCCATACCCTTTCTCAGACCTGTACTCTATTTCATAACAAGAGAAATATATGAAAATGTGCAGTCTCATACTTTCCTGTCAAGATCTTACCCTATTTCAGACTAAAAATGTGAAATTTATTACCCTATTTCAGACTAAAACAGCTTGAAAACCACACCCTTTGGGCAGCACATACCTCTTTATCTTATATATGGAAGTACCACCCCCCAGTGCATATTAACTGTTCTAAGAGATCTTGTACACTGTACAGACAATGTAGAATATATTTATTTATGTTTTTATGAACAGAACTGGGAATACCTGTTAATAGCAACCATTGCTGCTTCTCGAGTGAGTGCCATGAGATCTGCACCAACATAGCCTGGTGTTTTGCGTGCTAGGACAGCAAAGCTGAATTCCTCACTGAGCTTTAGCTGTTTGCATAACACTCTGAGGACTCTGAAATATGTGGAGGGGAAAAGCAATAGAACATAAAGCCAGTATAGACAAAAAACGCAAGGGTTTATATGTAGACTTCACTAGTGAGTGATGGTCTCCATAGAGATTCATGATTGACACCTTTTCTCTTTCTTCTACAAAGGAAAAAAAAGATCTCAATCTTGAATCTTTATATACATTGTAGACCCTCACTCTCTCTAGTGAAGTTTACAGTCACCACGGATCTTTATGAATCTTTATAAAGACCCTCATGCATAAGCAAATATTGGTATAGAGGTGGAATAATTGCTGACCTTTCTCTGGATTTTTCATTAGGAATCCCCATAGAGATCTCCCTGTCAAATCTGCCAGCTCTTCTCAGAGCAGGGTCCAGTGAGTCAAGCCTGTTGGTGGCACCGATGACAAGAACTTGTGCACTTGGGTTGTTATTCAGATCTACACACATGTGCAGGGTGCAGAAAGAAATTAACAGTGGCAGTTATGATTGTCAAAACTAATCTAACCCAACCATTGGTGTTTTGGATCTGTAACTATGGTAAACTAGTATTTATATTGAAGGCAGGAAAGTACAATGTATTAATGCATCATCATGAATGTTGAGAGCCAGCGGCAAAGGCAAATGGCTTCAGACGTTACATTTTATACACTTCTTCTTCTTCTTTAAGGCCTATACATAACATTTTCCAACCAAAAATGTGTTGTCAAAGAATCTACGATTGTGAAATACAAGAGAGCTGAGGACTGGTAACTAGTGATGTCATATGTGGTGAAAACAAAATGGTGGCTGATTAATGATTGTGAAATGCTATCAATTATTGCAAGGGTTTTTGTTGTCAGAAAGTTGGAAAACCAAACAAAGATGTGAAACTACCTTAAGAAGGGTTCTAAATGGTATTTTGTTTGATTAGATTCAAGATACCCATTGCATAAGGGCTTCCAATTTAAATAGGTATTGTCCTGGAGAGTTTAGCATCATGTTCATGTTGCCATGGAAAAGCATTTTCACATGAATGTGAGACTAAAGATTCCTAAACAATGGTCATTCAAATTGGACGTCATACAATGGGTCTATGAAGAAAGGAAAACACACAGCGATCAAGTCAACAACTTACTGACCACTTAACCACTGCTTATCAACCTTCTGGACCACAGTATCACTGACCACTTAACCACTGCTTATCAAACCCTACCAACCACTTGTGGACCACAGTATCACTGACCACTTACCGTATTTACCTGTGTATATTACTCACTTTTTTTTACTACAAAATGACCTTCAAAATCGGGATGCGTATTATACACGGAACCTTGCATTTTAGGACTACATGTAATTTGCATAACAACACAAACAAAAGAAACATTATAATTGGCTGTTTCATGCTTATGCGGCCAATAAAAACAGAAATTTTGAGCCATGAATAACTTAGTGCGGCTATTTAAACCCCACTTTTCACACATCAGTTTCATCTGTAAACAATAATCACGCGAAATTGATCATGGCAACACGAATGAAGTGTCAGAGCTACCGAACTTGTGACAAGTTAAGAATTATCACCTTCGTGGAAAAGAATGGCAACAGAGCTGCGGAGCGAGAGTTTGGAGTCTCCGAGTGCAACGTACGTTTGTGGAGAAAAAACAAAGAGAACTTGGAGAAAATGCCACGAAAATGAAGCGTGCTGCTCGAGGACGGAAAGCTGCGTGGCCCGAAATGGAAGCTGACCTTTTGGCTTGGGTCAAAGAGAAAAGACAGAATGGTTTAGCAATTCTATTATCGCTGATCAGACTGAAGGCACTCGAGCTTGCCAAGGATCAAAAATAAAAGATACCAGAAGGATCTTTCAAGGCAGGGAACCATTGGTGCCAGCGATTCCTGAAAAGAAATAATCTCTTGATTCGACAGAAAACGACACTAGCACAACAATTTCCAGCTGACTATGAGGAGAAGATCGTAAACTTTCACAGCTATGTTATTAATCGTCGCAAGCAGCACGGTTACCCGCTTCATTTAATCGCAAACATGGATGAAACGCCGCTAACATTTGACATGCCGCCTAACCGGACAGTCAACAACATTGGTGAGAAAACTGTGAAAATTCGCACTACCGGAAATGAAAAGAACTGCGTCACTGTTGTGTTAGCGTGTGCTGTGGCTCGAAGTTAAAGGCCATGATTATTTTTAAGAGAAAGACACTACCAAAGATAAAGAACAATCACGGCGTAGTTGTTGCTGTCCAAGATAAGGGCTGGATGGACACAGACAGAATGAAGTTGTGGAATGAGAAAGTTTGGCGATGTCGGCGCGGCGGACTCGGACGAGAACAAAGCATGCTTGTTTATGACGCGTTCGAGGCTCACGTGACAGACCCAGTGAAGATGGCATTTCGGCGTAAGAACACTTACTTGACAGTCATTCCTGGAGGTTTAACCTCCTTGCTTCAGCCCCTGGATGTCTGCTTGAACAAGCCATTTAAAGATGGAAGGCAAAAGAAACCATCGGAAGAGATGATCTGTTTGTGGATTGCAAAAGCGTGGCGTGACATCCCAGAGGACATGATTGTGAGATCTTTTCTCAAGTGCAGGATCTCCAACAACCTTGATGGTACAGAGGACGACCTGACTTTTGAGGAGCACAGCGATGAAGAACCAGGTCAGGACAATTTGTTTGTGAGAGAACTGTTTGCATCAGACTCTGAATCAGAATTTGAAGGTTTTTGATTTTTGAAGGTTTTTGATCACTTCGAACATTTGATTGAAGAAAAGTCTCAGCTAACTGTAATAGATCTGTAATGAATTAACAGTTATTTTAGAGAAAATAATAAATAGTTTACCTTAAGTGTAAATCACGGTAAATGATGTAAATAAATCAATTTAAAGTAGAATTTATTTCCTGTTGTCTTTTTCCTCACGCTCGGAAGTCGGTGTTTCATTGACACTCTGGTGACGTATTGTCTAATGATTTTAATTTTGGACGTCTGCACTCGCGAAGATTTGGTATTTTTTTACTTTTTTTGATTTTGAAGTCATTTAATATAAATTCTCCAAAACGAGCCCGAAATCTGGGGTGCGTATTATACATGGGCGCGTATTATACACGGGTAAATATGGTATTTTTGAAGAATAAGAAATATGCACACAGTCAGACAAAAGTTGAAAAAAAAATGCATTAATGTTTGCTCTCAAATGATTGTTATGCATGCCTAAGTCTGTTTCTGTGTTTGTCTCCAGTAAATTGTACTCAAGATGACATTATTTTATGCACCAATTGTCCTGTCCATAAAATTCATTTGAATTTCTCAGACACCACCATCTTGGATTTTGTGATGTCACAGTGTTGCCACTATTGTCAGAAAACAATAGCTCTTTTGTTGTGTAACAATAGGGTCAACACTGTGACATCATGAGATCAAAGATGGCAGCATGCAGGAAATTCAAATGAGTTTTATCGACAGCAATATTGGTGCATAAATGACATCTAGTGTACAATTTACTGGAGACAAACGCAGCAATGTATTTAGGCATCTATAAACAAACACTTGAGAACAAACATTGTTTTTCAGCTGAGGATTCCCTTTAAGTTTACACAAAGTAATAATAAATTATTAATTATATAAAATCCAAAAGACACAGGCTCAAAGGAACTGGGGAAAACAATGATTTAAATACCATGCAATGAATTACTGGAACAAATTCAAATTCACTGGTGGTTTTTAAAGATAAATTAGTTAAAGAGATTTTATGAATGACATACATCCAAATTTTTGTGTACGCATTGCCTTAATTGTATAATAGTATTATTCTTATTATAGTCTCCATCGCCAATCAATTTTACCTTTTAATAATCTATTATCATCCAATCTTTGCTTATTTTATTCCAATTTTAGACTTTTATATAAATTATATTGTTTTTATTTGTAAAATATTTTGTTTCAGGGACCCATTGAAAAACTCTTCGGAGACATGAGCTCCCTGGTAAAATATCATTCCTAATCTTAAGATCAACACACAAGCACATATGCGGTGGAATGGTTCTAATCAGCTAGCTAGCTCCTGGTTCTAATCAGCTAGTCTTCTTTATTTACTTTAATACATCTAGCTTAATAAAACTAGACATTATTTTTGAGTCAGATCAGAACCACGATACTGAATAATCTTGACACATTCACTTATAAACAAGACGCTCATTACATATTCAACTAATCTAGCGAAATCTGATTGGCTGGCACTTGACAGCACAACAATAGACAGTGTTTCCTTTCAATTAGGAACTAATTTCTCTTTTCCTTCGTGCACTTCGCTACGCTTGTTTACTCATCCAAAGAGAAATGACATTTATTATTAATTTTACAATATTACTCTTTAGTCTAAAGAGCAGCAAAAACAGAAAACTCCACTTATTTCATTTGTATCTGATCATATGAGAAATTCTGTGTGATATGAAATGCAAATTATGTTGACAGTACACTCCTTTCTTGGATTATCAGTCAAAAACAGCATAACACTGTGATGCCTAATGATCAAATTCCAAGCTTAATCTACAGTTCTGTAACAATACAATGTGTATCACTGGTAGTTTGCAGAAATTTGTGTTTCGCTGGTTTTATTATATAACATTCATTCCAAAGAGTGACCAACTTACCATCCATACATGTTAGAAGTTGAGAAACAATTCTTCTCTCCATATCTTTGGAGGCATTCTCTCTCTTGGGTGTGATGGCATCAATCTCATCAATAAAGAGCACACAGGGGGCCTGAGTCTTAGGAAAGATAACAACTGTTTTATTCTACCAGAATTCTATAGAACTGCCTGTCAAATCTAGAGAAGATAATTACATGTATAGTTTACATATATATGTGAATATGAATCATGTAATAATTTATATTGATACCAAGATTAAATTGTACATGTAATATGATCCACAGTACAGTTAACTGCCTTACCACAGCACTACCAAACAGGTCCCTGACTTTTTCTTCAGACTCCCCTGATACACCAGATACTATCTCTGTTGCAGCAAGCTTTATAAATGGCATCCCCAGTTCCTGATAACAAAAATGACATGAATCCTTACACTCACACAAAATACTCTACCTAACACCAGGAGAATCTGCAGAGCTTTCTACAAGTAATGTAATTAACAAATAGAAGATAAGCTACAAATGTAGTTTACCCCTGCAATTGCATGTGCCAAGAGGGTTTTGCCACAGCCAGGGGGTCCATGGAGGAGGAACCCTCTCGTAGGTGTCACACCCAGGGTAGTGAACACTTCTGGATGCCGCATGTGCACCATCATTTTACACACTTGTTCTATTGTCTCCTCACAACCTCCAATGTCAGAAAACTTCACCATTGACTGGCTTGTGGCAAATTCTGTTTGATAATGGGAAAAGAAGTGGCAAGAACTCGTGAATTTTACATATAAGATTTTCATGTCAATCCAAATTCATTATTGTACCATTAACCTGTAGTTTTTGCAAGTCTCTCAGTGTCTTCCTTGCTGTTTCCTTCCTTCTTTCTCTTCCTGGACCGTTTGCTGGGACTATTGGTTTTCTCTGAGGCATCATTTAGTTTTCTCTTGGTACTCAAATCAGATTGTTCCTATAGTGCAATCATAAAAATAAAGTATTGGTAGCCCCTTCAGTCTTACCAACTGCCCGTCCAGGAGGCCGATGGTTAAGGGCATTCAAAGCTATACAAGCTACTTGGATCAGAGTCTGTATGGGTGTGGCCACCCATGGAAGGAATGGAACTCAGGACTGCATACTCAGTGTACTGTGCACTAACCCATTGCACTACCATGCAGCTATCGTGTGCCACATATGCACCAATCATAAGGGAATGACAGAATTTATGTTAACTATTTATCATGCTAATTAAATTTGACATTTTCTATTCAAAAACGTTGTGGATCAATCTCTTTCCGGTATTCTATAAGTAAAACTCATAAATTTGATAACATAGTTTGTAATGCACAGTTCTCAGCCTATTTCTACCAATGAACCCAAGGTTCTTGTAGATTCTGACATCCTAATTAGTGTTGTATATTTGCTTTCAAACTGCAGACAATTTCCTTTCAAGCTGCAATTTAAGTCAGGATATACTTACTAATGATTTCTCAAGCAAAGAATTCCATTCACTGCCACTGTGTATTATCCCTGAAGCAATTGAGTGTTCTTTTCTTTCATCACTACGTGTTATCATCTGTTTAGTTGTGTTTTCTTTGGAGGACATGGTGCTGGCTGGAGTGCTTGTGTTTCGTTGTAGGTGTAACGGTGGTGTACCTATAATATCTAGCAGTTCCAATAGCAGTATTTAGATTGTTTTCATTTTGAAGGGCTGGCTGTCAGAGCCTTATAACCACTGCATCACTGAGGTGATCAATGTGAAGTGTCATACTCATTTACCAAGTCCCTCACAGTCTAATCCAAGTATGCATATGTGCATTAAATCATAATAATAGCTTGGAATTTCACTAAAACTGCACAGAAATTTATGACACAAAACAAGTATCCTAGGATTAGACCCAAATAAAAGACAATGGAATTTTCACTTGTTCAGGTAAAATTTTACTTCCCCTTTTGTAATATTTTCAAACAGTACCATAAAACATTCAAATAAATATTGTGAGTGGTCTTTAGTACCTGTTTTATCCTTATTAAGCTTGCCAGCAGGAGTACCAGGTATTGCCTCATTGTCATCTGCTTCTGATGATGGTCTTGGCGTTGAAACTTTGTACATCAGTTGCATAGATTGGTTCATCATATTTGTGTCCTGTTTTTGTCAAAAGAAAGAGAAGGATAACAACTCTACAAAGCTGTTATTAGGGTGTTGTTTGCATTGCACTAGTCTTACCTTAGATTAAGTTACACACCTGTACTTCCACCAGTGGCTCATTAGTCAAGGATGGCTCACTATCACTGCTATCTAATATCTGTTCAGTACATGCGCTTTTACCCTGAACTTCATCCTGACTATCACTTTCATCATTTTGAAATGGCCTGTGAAAATGAAAACATAATACTGTTAACCTTACAAATGAAAACTTTCCCAAATACATGATAAAATTATAACAATAATAATTAATAGAAATATGATTATTATCATCATCATTGTCCAAGCCCATGAATCATGGCATGTGCAAAGTATTTTTGCAACATGCAAAAATCAGAAAAATTGTCATTGTTGTTGTGCAAATCTTGAATCTTTTAAAATCGATCTCTATTTTCTTTCTTTTATCTTTAATTTTGCATTATTATAATACCGTTTCAAATGTAACTTTCTTCAAATACATATTTGAAATCCCAGTCTACAGTGTCAAGTAGAGGAATTAAGGCCGATGAACAACTACAGAGAGGCAAAGCGACTCAACAAATAATC
The DNA here is from genome assembly GCA_030867875.1 of Actinernus sp. WN-2022. NCBI lineage: Eukaryota > Metazoa > Cnidaria > Anthozoa > Actiniaria > Actinernidae > Actinernus > Actinernus sp. WN-2022. The sequence goes on along the minus strand of JAOWCC010001589.1, from coordinate 87,845,206 downwards.
CTTCAGCAGTCCACCTCTTGCTTTCTCTATTAAGGTCTACAAGCAAGAGAACACTTGCAGTTCAAAAGGACTAGTGAGTGAGTTTCCTGGGGATTTGCTGCTCTAAGGACAAGCTGGTACAGATGATTTATAGTTTCATACGGCTCCAGAAGTGTTATCCAATTATGTGTGAAACTTCGGATCAATGGAGAAAACCTCTGGAACCATGGTAATGACCATTTTTATATCCAGTTAGTCCAGAAAGTCCTGCTTTCCAAAATAGGATCAAAGACTAATGAATCCATCTGTTTCATAAGAAAAGGATAGAGATCTTCAAATACAGCTAATCAATGCTGGAAACATGAAAACAAGCTACCAAGAGTATTTGTTTGCTCTTTGATTGTAAAAAGTCACACTTGTACTTGAATCTTAAAGCTTCCCACCAAGAACTGTTCAAATTATATTCAAAGCATCTGGTGATAATAATTATTTATGTACTCGATCGGGCCTTTAATCTGCTAGAAATTATGGGCATGGATATTCAAAGCAAAGGTAACTTTGTATCCCTAGGATATAAGCGCTAAATCTGTAATTATCTGCACAGTGTCGCCTTGGATTAACCTTGGATGGACTTACTTTTAGATTTAATAGATAATATTACTAGTGCATTGTAATATTATTAGTGTGTAATTGATTATATACCATCTCTTTAGCCTCCTCCGCAGGCAACTCTTATATGTTTTAGATCGGCCTTCCGGCTTAGCCGGAAGCCGGATCCAAGCTGCGAAGCCGTGAAGGGAGCCGGATCTGAGCGGCAAAGGGGACTTGGGGGGGGGGGGGAAGAGAAGGAGAAAGAGTTGCCTGCCAAATTTGAACATTATTTCTGGGCACTGCACATATCATTAGACGCATAATAAAAAATACTCAGCAGGGTGGGACAACAGCGAAAATAAAGTACATACTGGAGTAATGGCGTCGATAAACAAAGTGTTCAATTCGACCATGCGAAAAATTGGCCATTGCCTAACTTTCAGTTTGAATGGTTGTGGTGTAGAAACTTCCATATGATGTATCTAAAAATAACAAATATACGGCCATCTACAAAGTCAAACGTTATGAATATTAATCCCGGGAGTTACAATTTAAAATTATTGTGTTTTAGATGAGATTTAGAGTTACTTCTGGCATCCCAGCACTCTATCTTGTCAATTCTAATTCATTGTAAAATATTTATAGAGTGTGAATAAACCTACACCAAAGCTAACATGCCGTGAAACAGGAAATAGCATGTAAATAATGTGAGTGCATGCTGCTTAGAATGATTTGCCATAATAATTATGAATGAAACATCTATCTTCAGAAATAACCGGTAAACAGTGCTTTTGTTGATTTTTGATATTTCATAAAAGCATACAGGCATAGTATGACTAACTGGGGTAATCAAATGAGCTCATTTGGACTTGTAATAACGAACATGTAAAGTAAGACTTCTCATCAGGGGTCAAACAGTTAAACAGGGTTGTTTAGGTGTCGATATTGTGAGCTAGGAGAAGCGGATTTCCAACCTCTGATCCAGGGTAGTTTAGTGGCTGAGAGGCGAAGAATTTGACAATGTTAAGGTGCATGAAATGAGGGCAAAAATTAAACAGACGTCTAATTTAGGTACTAAACAACCATATATTCCTTTAGCTGTTACAATATTATTGTACTCCTAGCTCAGTTTCCTTCTGTTGTATGGTGACTGGTGACTCGCTCCTGCACTCGATCGCTGTTCTAGCTTTCCTTGGGATGTTTGACTTTGGTTTGAGTGACTGAACGGCTACAAATGTAGCCCTAGGTTTCACCTCGGCTAATTTTGTTTTAAGTACTTCAAGTTCAGTGCTTTCCTTTTATATCTGCTGTTTTCTGGACTTCACATCTTTCAGAACCCTCTTGTAACCTTTACTTTACAACACGTTTACACTTTTGTTTTATATGGATGAGCGCAATAATTCCCTTGGGTAGAGGGATACAGGAGTCGGTCCGTACACCTCGATATTTGGCAGGCATCTCCTTCTTTATTTTTCCTTCTTCCCCTCCCCCTCCCCCCTCATTTGTTTCATCCTCAGACCCTTGCTCGTCCCTCTTTTACCACAGGAAGCCCGGTTTCACATCTTTTTCTCGAAACTAGGAGTTGCCTGCGGAGGAGGCTACCACCTCTTGACATGTGTATATTTTACCATTAGTTATTGTAGATTAGTTTGGCAGGTGAAGGGCCTGCTGGTGGAGGTATTGCCAATAAACTATTATTAGCGATTTAACCCCAGGGTAGCGCTTACACTTGCTTTGAACAACTGGGCCCTGGGCTATAAATGTTGGTTGTTTACATGTCTGTTGAAAAACTTACATGTAACTAGGCGAGTTCTTTCTCTTTTGCAAGAAACTGTCCTCAAGATTTTGAAGAAAAGTATCTTCACTCTGTTTACGACAAATGGACTGATAAACTGGAATGAAAAATAAAATGACTGTATTATCAACAGACAGACAAACACTATGATGATTGTACTTAGAAAGTATTCAAAGATGATCACTTTTTGTAAAGTTATTTATCTGCCTTTAATATATTAGCCTGGTCCCAGAGGTTTTGTAATTTTTAAGCCACAAAGCGGCAGTGAAACTGCGAAGTGGCATCAGCGAGCTGCGAAACAATGAGAAATAAAACACCTCTGGTATAGGTGGTCAGTTGACTGATCATGCTGCACCAAGAGATTTAAATTAGGGTCAGAATCAGACCATCGTTCCTGATTGGAGGAATTTGTAAACAAGAAACCTCATTGGTTCTTTAAATGTTTTAAATAAGTAGGAGACATTGATAACCCCTTAGTAATTGGTCAATTATGGTGTAATTACTCAAGTAACATATTTGACAGATGTCAACTGCATGTACCACTGATACCAGGGATTTTCATTCTCTTCTCACTTCATCACAGCTTGTTGAGTTAAAACTTAGAAAACCTTTGGCACAAAAATATAAAAATATGTCAACTGTACTCACCCTTTTTAACTGATAATTTAAACATATTTCTCTTTTTTCTGTTGTATTCTCTGGGAAAAAAATCACTTGATTAGATCAACAGTATTGACTACATATTTCTCAATACATATTTTCACGAAATCAAAGGTGGGGGTATTCTGCAATTAATCCACTATAGCAATACTTCATGTTGATAAACATTACAATTGTAATGCTAATGTACCAACCATGATTTCAAAAGGCCACTTTGTGTCAGGAACCAATGGATCTCTGGTTGGCACATTAATGACAATGTCAATGGATGACCTGGCATAAATACTATCGCTATAGCGATACTTACTGCCACGTCATCCATTGTCATTAATGTGCGTAGGCAATCGATGAAAATCGATGATCGGAAATCCAGACGATAACAATCGATGTCAATTAGTTAATTGATATTGATTGGTATTGGTCAATCGGTGACCAATAGATAGTCACACAGCTTTTTTTCTAATTTCATTGATTGTTATCGATTGGGATATTTTGATGCCATTAAAATAATTAATTCGGCTTACCATATTTTATCACGTACAAGCCGCACCTCACATATAAGCTGCACCCCTAACTTCAGCCTGATAAACAGAAGCTTGTTTTCCCCCCAAAAGGTTTAAGGAAAAACCTCGTGTATGAGCCACACCACATCTTGTGTTCGAGTTCATAAATGCCCGTAATTGAAGCAAAACTTCTTCATAAGAGATCGTCATATCACAACAACGAATTGGTTACAACTTTCCTTGTCCTTTCTTGTGTATATTTTAACCTGCTGTCTTTAAATCACTTCAGAATTCTTTTGCTGTTGTTCCGCCATTAACCAACAACATATTTAAGGAACTTCATTCCTTTAAGCGCACATGAAAGTAAGATTTTCTGGCGAAACTATATGACTATGAGCACGTGTCTGAGTCTGTGGTCCGCCATCTTGGATTTTCGAGGAGGCCTGGGGAGAGAGTTTTTTCAAACGTCCGATCGAGCATGATCGAGCTCCGAGGTTGAATATGAACTCGATGAGAATGATACTTTATTTGAAGGCTTCCAAGACCAATTAAGGCCTTTAACAACACTAGGAACCATTTGAGGAGTTAGCATAGAAGATGACAGGCAACTGGACAACTAGTTTTCTTGGGAAAGCGAAGGAGAGGAGTTTGAGTAGGAATCTTGCTGACACTTGTGTTCTGTGAATTGAATGTGCCATTTCTATTGTTCATATGGCTTTGTTTACGGTCATTGCAAAAAAAGTTTTCTGAAAACACTCACATATAAGCTGCACCCCCAACTTTGTGGCAATTTTTTGTTACTTTCAAAATCTGAAAGTCAAAAAAGTGTGGCTTATACATGATAAAATACGGTAGATGGCCAGTGATGACAGATCTTGAATAGAATTTGAAATAGTATTATATCAAGTTACGATCATTATTACTCGTGAGTAATCACCGATAGTACGTTTTTTCACTCCGTGTTTGCTCTCTTAAATCATAGTTTATTTAATTTGTCTACCGCAAAATGTCTTCTCAGCGTGACCTTAGATCCACGAAGCATGTTGATTATGCAGCCCTTATGAAGGGAATATCGAGGAAGATGTGTTTCAAGACAGGTTTGCCGAACAACCATCGCACGCCTCGCCTCTTGTTATCAGAAGAACTGGAAAAAGCTAAAGCCAAGCAGGATGAGCTAAGAAAGGCAATGGACCTAGACAGGTTATAAATAGAGGAACTGGAAGAGGTTAGAACGGAGAACGAAACGGAATGAGGAACAAAAAGGCTACAACACCAAAGGTTCCTACGAGCACGCCAATGGTTCCTACGAGCACGCGGTTGATGAGTAAAGAAGGGGGCGTTACTGGAGTCGACGTGGTACGCTCAGAGCAGCATATTGTCAAGTTAGTTGATAGAAAATTGGCACAGCTTGGTTTCTCATCGGACAGTAGCAGTAGCGAGTCAGACGAGGAATCAGGCACAGCAAAGTCTTCTCTTCTGGCAAATTGGCATCGATTGTTATAGATATATGAGCTAATCGGCCTATGTAACGTTGTGTTAATGTTCAAATATATAATAAAAACTCCCAAATCACTTCAGCCCAAGTTCTACAGTATTTAACATCAATCTGTTATAACAAGCTGTAAAAGCTCTAGCCAAACAAGGACTTGCGTTCTCATTTGGCCATCAGCAATCGAACAGTTATAGAGCAATTGATCAACTATTGGACAATCGATAACAATCGATGGTAATTAAGGGCAATCGATAAGGTCACAAACTTTTGTTTCATCGATTGTCCATCGATTTCCGATATCAATCGATAAATTGATATCGATTGTTATCGATTTTCATCGATTGCCTTTGGCGGGTACTGTTCTAGTTCTACTCTTAGTCTTACCCATATCTTGACTGAAGGTGATTTGTCATCTCATCCATGTCAGGAGTATATCCTCTGCGAAACTGACACAAATACTACAAAAGAAATTCAAACGATCATGTAAACAACTCAAGTCACAAGGAACTCTACCTCTCGATATTATCTATAATTTTCACCAACTCGTACCTGTTTAACTCTGGGTGCGAGTGACTTGTCCATGATATATGCCCCTGGAGACGCCCCTGGAGACGCCCCTGGCCCTGGAGTTGGCTTAAGCTTATTGCCCGACGCTGTGTCTAATTTTTTGCGTCCTTTTCGTCCGCTACTCGACATCATTACACACTGATATCAAGGTCGTCGTTACGTTTGTATGTCCACCATCTTGATTCTTGGTTGTTTGCACGTGCAAATTGGTAACCACGCCGTATTGTTTTAACTAGGTTACCAAGCCTGGAGACCGGTCCGATGAGCCTGGGTGCGAGCTAAAACGTCACAATACGAGGCTCCGGGTAAATAAATTTATTCTGTTCTCCGAGACAATAATAAATTTATTTTACTCCGGAGCCTCATATTGAAACCTTTGTTCAGTTTTATTTAGATTTGACTCTAAACAGGAGCCCATTACCAGGAGCGTTCATCTGTTATGGGTTCGGTCCCCAGCACAGAGTTAGATGAGGCTATTTTTAGATTCGAAGTTCCCGCGAAAAGAGGTCGCCGCCATGTTGGTGCCCTTAAACAATAGATCCCTCGTTAGCTTCTTTTGTTGGGGCACCAACATTTGAATATCTGGGGATTGAGTGAAAACCAGCAATTCGAATTCCCGCGTTGAAAGTGAGAAGAATGATAATGAGAAGTAACGTTAGCTATCTGATTGGCTAAGAATAGCCTACCTTTGTTCTTTTTCGCGCGAAACGCAATGCTAAAAATAGCTTCATCTACCTCTGTGCTGGGGTACAGACACAGTGGGGAAGATGGACGCTCCTGGTAATGGGCTCCTGCTCTAAAATGCCATTTCCTGCATCGATATCCTTGAGACTGAAAATTGGCTTGAAGGTAGAACATCCTGAACGATAACAATGTTCCTTTCATGCTTTATTGCACCATAAGTTATACTCTTAGTTGTACTCTTCGGTACTGCTGTGCGCGCCTGCAAGAACGCTTGTGACTCATTAAAGTGCATATGAAGCGAAAATTAAGTTGATCTAATTTTAAAATGCTTTCGAAATGAGCAATAATGACATTTTCCGTTTCTCAATATCTCATCTCGTTTCAGAGATATTCAGGTTTTAGTAATATGCAAATAAGATTACCTATGACGTCACGTTGGTTGCACAGCCTGGAGACAGATCACAAAATGAAGAATATCTCTGCAAATATTGGATAAAAACTATTTTAAACTTTGCACATAAGTTGAACTATGGAAAATACACATCATTGTGCAAATTATGATGTTGCCATGGAAAACACTCTGGCCCCAGGATTCCACTACAAGTAACACAAACTTCCCTAATTTCTTCTTTGTCAAACACATTTTTTGGGCGTGGGTCCAAAATAAGATTTGGAACAATAAAGGCATTGTATGTGATTAGTTTAAGCAACTTATTTTGTGTAACAAGGAGAGAAATTGGAATTTTATGTTCAAGATGAAAGGTGCGTGGGGCCATGAAAGTTTCCATGGCAACACCATAATTTACACAATGATGTATACTTTGCATAGAATCGCATAGCCAAAGCTGAATCGCACGGTGCATCTGCGAAATCAGACGCTGATTGGCTGAGACGGAGTGGTGATTCAGAGTGGAATCACCACTCCTCCTACGCGCGCTATTTATAACTTAGCAAAATATCAACAAAAGTACTAAATCTTCAAGTAGTTCATCGGACTATGCGATTCAAGAAAAATCACATGCCTGACTCGGTAATTCCTCGTCAGGCATGTGATTTTCCTATAGTGTCATACATGTGCAAAGTTTCAATAGTTTTTACCCAATATTTGCAGAGATATTCTTCATTTTGTGATTTGTCTCCATGCTGTGCAACCAACGTGACGTCATCTCATTTGCATATTACAAAAACCTGAATGTCTCTGAAACGAGATGAGATATTGACAAACGGAAAATGTCATTATTCCTCATTTCGAAAGCATTTTAAAATTATATAAACTTAATTTTCGCTTCATATGCACTTTAATAGGTTTCAGGTCTCGTTAGCAATTCAGAGTTAATAGTGGAGCTCCCGCACCATATATACACGAGAGTGAAATGTTAGCGACATGCTGTTGCCCGCCCGACTGCACCCACACCCGCCCGCCCGCCAACGCGCGGAACACGCGACGTTTTCGAGTTCTGAATCGGGTGCACTGCAGCCCGATTTATTTTCATAATTACGTCTGCACGCATTTCCCGTTACATATGCGCGTGCAACTCAACTGCACGTACACTATTTATTTTCGTAAATTAATTGCCATTACATATATGCGCGTGCATCTCACTTCGTATTTAATTATTGGGAGCTCCGCTCATTGGCTTGCCAATACTATAGTATTAATTCATGAAGCAAAACCAAAGGAAATCTGATGAGTGATAGAGCGGATTTCAATTTAGTGTCGGAAGTGTTTTGGTTTTGCGTTTACTAAGCTCTCCTATTGGCTGAGAAAGTAAACCAACCAATCAGAATCCAAAGTAAAACCAAACGCAAATTGGTTTAACCTTTGCTTTGGTTTGTCATTGGGAAGCCATTTATGAGTTACTTGCGATTACTCGCTCCTATGATTGGCTGGCTGTGGGTAATTTGTGTTTAAACCTCTAAGTGATCTGTAATCTGATAGAGTAAAGTCTCGCTTGCAGCTCGAGTTTGAGCACGGCCACTCATTCCCTATACACGACTTTCATAATGGCCGCCTCCTAATTTACATATGTGATTTCCCGTTTCGGTACTTTATCTACATGTATAGAAAATATGAACATTGCCATGTGAAAGAGCATGTCGACATTAGTGAACTTGTGAAAGTTGTGTGCTGTAGCCTAAAAAACAATGAAGTTACAGCCAGTTGAAATTAGAGAGATTTGTATGAGAAAAACAACGGAAGCCTTACTAGCCTCGCTTTCATGTTTTTCTGCATTAGAAATGCTCATAGCTCAACAGCAATTTTCCACATTGCTCTAAAACTCAAAATAATTACTAGTTTTAATGTGATCTTTCATGTGGTAGGATTAGTTTTCCTCTACAGATTGGTCTTCCAAATTATGCAAATTAGGAGACGGCCATTATGAAAGTCGTGTATCTACTACTTAGTGACTGGCGCATAATTACCGAATTATTCCTGAAAGATTATTAATTATTGTTATAATAATTATTAGACGTTTATCGAGCTATGATAAACGAATTATTCCTGAAAGATTAATTATTGTTATAATATTATTAGACGTTTATCGAGCTATGAAATAGTTAGTTTACCTTATTACTCGAGACAAAATATTGCTTCACTACCGTGGAGATCTGACCTATGAAATAGTTAGTTTACCTTATTACTCGAGACAACATGTTGCTTCACTACCGTGGAGATCTGACCTATGAAATAGTTAGTTTACCTTATTACTCGAGACAAAATATTGCTTCACTACCGTGGAGATCTGACCTATGAAATAGTTAGTTTACCTTATTACTCGAGACAAAATATTGCTTCACTACCGTGGAGATCTGACCTATGAAATAGTTAGTTTACCTTATTACTCGAGACAAAATATTGCTTCACTACCGTGGAGATCTGACCTATGAAATAGTTAGTTTACCTTATTACTCGAGACAACATATTGCTTCACTACCGTGGAGATCTGACCTATGAAATAGTTAGTTTACCTTATTACTCGAGACAACATATTGCTTCACTACCGTGGAGATCTGACCTATGAAATAGTTAGTTTACCTTATTACTCGAGACAACATGTTGCTTCACTACCGTGGAGATCTGACCTATGAAATAGTTAGTTTACCTTATTACTCGAGACAACATGTTGCTTCACTACCGTGGAGATCTGACCTATGAAATAGTTAGTTTACCTTAATTATTACTTATTGCTTCACTACCGTGGAGATCTGACCTATGAAATAGTTAGTTTACCTTATTACTCGAGACAACATGTTGCTTCACTACCGTGGAGATCTGACCTATGAAATAGTTAGTTTACCTTATTACTCGAGACAACATGTTGCTTCACTACCGTGGAGATCTGACCTATGAAATAGTTAGTTTACCTTATTACTCGAGACAACATATTGCTTCACTACCGTGGAGATCTGACCTATGAAATAGTTAGTTTACCTTATTACTCGAGACAACATATTGCTTCACTACCGTGGAGATCTGACCTATGAAATAGTTAGTTTACCTTATTACTCGAGACAACATATTGCTTCACTACCGTGGAGATCTGACCTATGAAATAGTTAGTTTACCTTATTACTCGAGACAACATATTGCTTCACTACCGTGGAGATCTGACCTATGAAATAGTTAGTTTACCTTATTACTCGAGACAACATATTGCTTCACTACCGTGGAGATCTGACCTATGAAATAGTTAGTTTACCTTATTACTTATTGCTTCACTACCGTGGAGATCTGACCTATGAAATAGTTAGTTTACCTTATTACTCGAGACAACATATTGCTTCACTACCGTGGAGATCTGACCTATGAAATAGTTAGTTTACCTTATTACTTATTGCTTCACTACCGTGGAGATCTGACCTATGAAATAGTTAGTTTACCTTATTACTCGAGACAACATATTGCTTCACTACCGTGGAGATCTGACCTATGAAATAGTTAGTTTACCTTATTACTCGAGACAACATATTGCTTCACTACCGTGGAGATCTGACCTATGAAATAGTTAGTTTACCTTATTACTTATTGCTTCACTACCGTGGAGATCTGACCTATGAAATAGTTAGTTTACCTTATTACTCGAGACAACATATTGCTTCACTACCGTGGAGATCTGACCTATGAAATAGTTAGTTTACCTTATTACTTATTGCTTCACTACCGTGGAGATCTGACCTATGAAATAGTTAGTTTACCTTATTACTCGAGACAACATATTGCTTCACTACCGTGGAGATCTGACCTATGAAATAGTTAGTTTACCTTATTACTCGAGACAACATATTGCTTCACTACCGTGGAGATCTGACCTATGAAATAGTTAGTTTACCTTATTACTCGGGCCAGGCCTTTGGCCGGCACGAGTCTTAAATCGCAAGGATTATCCTTTATTTTTTGTGTCGAGATTTTGCGCCCTCAACCAATCAGATTTCGACTGGTCACGTGACACGTACGTTGCGCCAGCCATGTAACGTGAACAGTGTGGACAACATTTTATGGCGACGAGTGAGAGTTTTGACTTAGCAAAGCCTTTAATATCAGCTGTTTTTTGTGTAAACCAAAGGTTCCTTTAAGTGCAATACCAAGATTTTTGTCTTTTCTAAAGCTGAGAGGTGTTTCACGGGCTTTGGACGGGAATTTATCACATATCCAGATCCACTCAAGGACATAGTCATAGATGGCTAAGATCTGATCAACACTAATAGGACTGAGACAACAGTTTGTAAATGTAAGTAGCTAAATTGAACATGATAACTTTTATACCAATTGACTGTGGTTGTGTTGTTATTCATTGTTATTAACCTATCGGAAAGTATAGTAGAAATAACCCGATTTCTCGCGATTTCTCAGTTCTCGATCTGACAGGGTCCTTTTAAAAAAAAAATATGCACATGTTTTTATAAATTCGGGAACGAAAATCTAGCAGGATATGGCGTGAACTCTACCCTGGGTACCAGAGGTTCTCACTTCGCAAAGCTTAGGCACGAAGCTTTTCCACCGACTGGAGGAGCGACGCTTGCTCCTCGACACTTTGTCTTTGTCCTCGCTTCGAGTCACGCAGTTTTTTGTTTGCCGACGATTGATACGAACGGGCTTCAAACTCCGGCTTTGACTTCTTCTTATTTTTCTGGACCGCACAAAAGACCTTGAAATTACCGTTCAATAAATCTACCTTATTTATCCTAAAGAAACTTTTGATTTTATATACCCTCGAAGAAGGAATTTATTTTACTTTCTTCACTTCGCCTTCTCTTTCCGTTAACAATAGGAAATGGACAATCTGAAATCTACAATCTGAAATCTACAATTAACCTAAAATGTTTACCGTCTCGTTTTTCTCGGCCAATGGAAATCGAGATACCGTGGTGCTGTAATCGTTTCGGCAGCAGAGGTAAGGAGTCGGGTTGAACTTCTCGAAACGAGTGATAGTATTAGCCTACCCAACAATAGAAAACAGCCTAGTGTTACCCTCTTTAAAGTGCATATGAGCCCAATTTTTTTATCATTAAAATTGATTCTCCATCAAGTAAATAGTTGAAATTTTAATATTTATTTAAATTTGAGTGTGGTGGCTATGAGTTATAGAGGTTTCTATTTCCAATATGCTAATTATGTGACGACATGTGAGGCCAACAAAAGGTCACTTCTTTCTCCTTGCGAATGAAACTATTTCTGATTTATACAAAATATTTAGTAAAATCACTGAGATAAGGCCCAAATATTACATGGATGTTTTGAAAAATATGCATATCTCTGCCAGCACACTTTTGTATAATAAATGAGTCCTCGCATGTCGTCACATAATTTGCATATCAGAAATAGAAACCTCTATAACTCATAGACGCAACACTCAAATTAAGAAATATTTTACAATTCAACTATTTACTTGATGGAGAATCGATTTTAATGATAATTTTTTTGGGCTCATATGCACTTTAAATAGTTATTTTCTAAGTGGTTTACATGCATGAAATCAACACACAATATTTTATTAAACATTAGGGACTAGTCAAAAACTAGCAGGGGAGATGCAGTCAGCAAAAAACAGCCTCACAAACTCTGTTAAAGTAAGCTAAATTATAGAGTTTTCAAAAAATTGCCATTCCTTCAGTTTTAAAGATATGAACCTAAAACTTGGGCTTTTTACTAATTTTGGCTTGCTCTTGTCCTGCAAAGGGCCTATTATCAGTAAAACTTTGTAATTAAAAGCTCCTGTAAGGGACCATGACCACCTTTGGGGGTTGAGAATTGGAAGGTGGAAAATAGCATTTACAAACAGGTTTTGTTAATAACACTACCAATCTCATACAAGTGCCTTTAAATATATGAATTAAGATTTGTTTGCCATCTAGTACAACCATGTGATTGCATTCCTGTAAAAGGTCCATTCCATTAAATGTAAATTATCACGAGCATGAGTAGTGAATCAATTATCCAGTTCCCCTAGCACAAACCATGTTATGGCACAAAAATATGCTAGACCTCCATGTATTTTATATTAACCTATTTCTAGGTGGCCCGAGTTAAGGCCACTCAGGGCCTCTTGTTACTTATTGCTTCACTACCGTGGAGATCTGACCTATGAAATAGTTAGTTTACCGTGGAGATCTGAGTTTTCTGCAAAACGGTGGAAACCGGTATGGTTCCTACTCTGAACAACTTTGAATTTCTAACGGGACCTGAAACAACCATAGGGGCTGATCAAAGCCAGCATCCGGCTTATCCACAGATCGAATTGGAATTTAGCGTGTTCGTTAATGTGGAGGGAGGAAAACCGGAGAATAACCCTCTGATCTAGGGCGAGATACCAACAAACTCAACTCACATAAGGCACTCGTAGCCTTACATTTATTCTGTTTTAGGTGGACGGAGAACCTCAACAGGCTTAAAGCCCTTCAATGGAGGTTTCCGAGGGCCTACGATTTATCGTCCTTATCCGAGAAGACGGGACTGTTTACTTATGTCACACTTGTCCGGCCACATCTTGAGTACGTATCAGCTGTGTGGGACCCATATAGGCAGGGCGATCAGGTGTATAAAATTGAAGCAGTCCAAAGACGTGCTGCGAGATTCATAAAACGCGATTATAGTTGGGACTCTAGTGTAACAAATATACAGAAGTCATTACAATTAGAAACGCTTAAAAACTAGTTCATCGTTTGCATATATTCTATTCCGCCTTAAAGTGCCCCTACGATCAAATTTTGACATATCAATGTTTTTGCATATTCATAAAGTAGAGTTCATATATTATTACCAGTTCAAATTGTTTTTCGATACAACGACAGGAAGTCTTATTTTTTTAGCTCCGAATATTGAATCTACACGTCCGCCATTACTGGAAGCCGTGCCCTTTGTTCAGCTTTAAACAAAGGTTTATTCACCGGAAATGATGTCATACACTTAACGCTCGCCTGCAGAAATATTTCTACTAAAAACGTCTTCACGTACATAAGAAGAAAGTTATATTTATCTTTGCGAGGTTGGCTACTTTTTTATGCACGCTATTTCGCGCCACGAGGTTGTCGTGTTAAGTGTATGACATCACTTCCGGTGAATAAACCTTTGTTTAAAGCTGAACAAAGGGCACGGCTTCCAGCAATGGCGGACAGGATTTTACCGGTAAACTCTCCTAAAATTTGTGGTTTAAGATGCCCATTTGGGAATATTTTTTACTATTTCGGATATTTCTAATACTGATTGACCTATAGACACTGAAAAAGTGGCAAATCGAAATGGTAAATTTTCGTCGTAGTGGCACTTTAAATAATGTTATTGATTTACCCATACCAAATTATTTTCATCAATCAGTGCGCGTGACAAGAAGTCACGCTGGTAGCACGTTTATTCAAGCAAGTGCACATCGTGATTATTGCCTATAGAGCTTCTTCAAAAGGACCATAAAAGATTGGAACACTATTCCCATTGAAATTAGATCTCAATATTATTTAAATTTTAATCAGTCATTCATGTCTAATGTTTATAGTAATTGCATACGTGATGATTAATCGATATTATTTTATTATTTATTTATTTGTTTTATATCACTATTATTGTGACGACTTTATTTTAGGCCAATAATGCAATTGTATTTTTAATGAAGATTGTAGTTTCTATTTTATTTTTTTGGATTCCAACTTTTTATTGTTTTATGGTCCTGGGCTCGATGCGTAAGCGTTGTCCAGTGATGAATGTAGATGTGTATTATGTAAAGGCAGCACTTCCTGCTCGGTTATTTTAAGACCTCGAGTGTTGGTCCGGCCGGGGTTTGAACTCGCGACCTCCCGCTCGACAGGCCGGCGCTTAACCACTGAGCTAACCGGGAGGGACTGGAGCTTAACCGCTGAGCTAACCGGGAAGCCGGGCCTTACAACCCAAGACTTTCTCGGTTGCCGCGCCTAAACTATGGAATGCACTACCAGTTAAAATTAGACTGACGACATATATATTTAGTCGCGCGTATAACTAGACGTTTTTTTATATATTGCTACATTTTTCAATATATATATCAAAACCAAGTTCGAGATTTCGATCGTGGTACAAAACACAAGAAATCAAATGAATTTCGAGGGACGCAACCCGAGAGATTTATTGCTTTCGACTGTTTTGATACCATGATCAAACACGCAATCATCGAACACAAGCCTTGTCATTGATATTTTCTGTTCGTCATTTCAACAAACGTGTCTAGTAGTGCAATGGACAGGCCAGAGGACTAGAAGTCGAAAGCATTCTCAAGACACATTACGTATGCTGATTTTTATTTCCCACCTTTTCCTTCACGTCTCTTAGTATTTAGTTCAAATTGATTGGCTGTTGAATCATTAATTATTCATGATTTAAGAATATGAGTAGAAACTCATCATTGTGTATATTTTAGATGTTTTATTTCATTATGGATTGTGAGCGGGTTACGACGACAAATGACTGAATAAAAATAAGTAATCGCGAGCATTACTTCTTGGCGCACTGAGCTGTACTTACAAAGCTAGTTACAAAACCACACCAATACAGCGTTTAAAAAGGTAAAACCTTTATTTCGTTTGCACTGTAGTACATGCCTTCTAGCTGAATATTTCGACACGATATTTAGATGGTTCACTGATTCCGAGATCACAAACAAACTCCTACCAACAACAACAACGATTCACTCTGTATACATACTAAATATTTTACAATGAATAGAATTTACAAAATAAGGTGCTGGGATGCCGCACAAGTAGCTTGGATAAAACTAATCGAGTCTGGCAGACCGAAATTACCGTTTAACTATCGCGTTTCATTATCCACCTTACCACTTTGTTTTGCAGCCGAATTGATTCCACTCATTTTTTAATAAACCTCTGTAGACTCGGGAACAACTTAAGCGCGTTCTTAGTGGTTTCTTCGTAAACAGTTGTCATGGATACACTTTTTATGTTGGAGATGGCCTCGCACGAGATCGTGACATTCTTGGGTTCGTTACGAGTCTATGGGAAGAAAACAGAATCACGGATTGATTAGTAGTTAGGCAAAGTGCCAAGTGTAACAGAACATCTCAAGCCTCATCTATAACAAAATTGGGCATTTCTCTTTTGATAAGGTTTTTCTCCTACAAAAACCAACACTGTGGTTTAGCCGGGTCCTGACTTTGATCAGCCCTAAGGAATAAAACATAAACAAAGTCTCTAACTATTAATATTCCAACTGAGCACACGTACAGCGTGCTGTGGTCACCAATAAAGCACAGTCATTAGCCAATCACCTGCTTGGATTTTATACTGTGCACAT
Source organism: Actinernus sp. WN-2022 (assembly GCA_030867875.1). NCBI lineage: Eukaryota > Metazoa > Cnidaria > Anthozoa > Actiniaria > Actinernidae > Actinernus > Actinernus sp. WN-2022. Next base: position 87,829,163 of record JAOWCC010001589.1, on the reverse strand, counting down.
CATTAGCCAATCACCTGCTTGGGTTTTGTACTGTGCACATCATTAGCCAATCACCTGCTTGGGTTTTATACTGTGCATGAAGTTGGAATATTAAAACCAATAATGTCAATAATGACATATGGTACAGCGGTATAGTAAACAACTAAATTAGTAATCAAACAAACAACAAAACATTCAATTGACAAAAAAATAATGTACATATTAAATGAGTTCCTTGAACTGGTTAATTGAAGTTGCCTGAACAGTATAACTGGGTAGAGCATTCCAAACTGGTATTGTTCTACCATAGAAAGAGCAAAAATGTGTCTATAATTAGGACAGTGTTGGGTTCTACTTGACCTATAGTACGGCTGAACCTCGACTGGAAATTCGATGTTTACAACGTTATGTTTAATCTTGTACAACAAGCAAAGATCGTTCAGAATCCTTTGTTCTTCTAGGGATTTCCATGCAAGTTGTTCTAGCATGCCAGTGACGATGCTTGTACGGCGATAGTCGGTTAAGACTTCTTTATTTGTTAAATACATAAAAACGGACTTCACTTGACTTTATCGATTTCTCTGAATTCACCTGTTTTACTGCAGCAAGTGCAGGCGAGTCAGTCTCGAGGATAAGGTTCGACAACGGTACTTGTTTTACTAGCTTCTGCTTCTGTTGAAGAAGGAAAGCTATTCAGCTGGAATAATACACTGACATAAAAACCAGCAGCAGTTCTTCCTAGTAAATAACTCAACCTCCTCATTCATTTAGTCTCTTTTTAATCTAAATAAAATGCGTTAAAGTGAACGTAAATGGGATAATATGTACTGTACGCAATGTCAGCCAACTGTCGGTCGAGGGTTGGCCGATGTTATCAGCCATGCAACGTAACAGTTCGTGGACTGTTGGGCACAGGTCGGTAGAGGGTTGGCCGACATATCGGTGGACGTAACAGTTGATGGGTCGGTAGAGGGTTGGCCGACATATCGGTGGACGTAACAGTTGATGGGTCGGTAGAGGGTTGGCCGACATATCGGTGGACGTAACAGTTGATGGGTCGGTAGAGGCTTGGCCGACATATCGGTGGACGTAACAGTTGATGGGTCGGTAGAGGGTTGGCCGACATATCGGTGGACGTAACAGTTGATGGGTCGGTAGAGGGTTGGCCGACATATCGGTGGACGTAACAGTTGATGGGTCGGTAGAGGGTTGGCCGACATGTCTGTCGACAGTCGGCCATGTGTCAGTAGACATGTGTACAACAATTAATAAAGTACATATACATCGGTCAACTGTCAGTAAACTATTGATAGTGTTGGTGATCATCAGCAGACTGTCAATGAATCATCAACCATGTTGGCCAACATACAGAATAGTCAAGTGTCGGCCAAGTAGCAGTCAACATTCAGTTCACTCTCATTTGGCTGACCCTCGACCGACACAGTACGTCGGCCGACATTGCGTACAGTACACATGATCCCATAAATGAGTAACGTATGCCTTGATTGATCCCGGGTGCATGTTAGAATAGGCCTACTCTAGGATTTTAACTCATGGCGACAAGATTTTAGCGGCAAAAAATAGTTTTCTAGATTAAGGCAAGGCCATGCGTTAAGGCACATGACACGTACCAATACTTAAATGTGACCCTACGTATCATATTTTAAGGCACATGACCGGCCCACAAGTGCCAATACTTAAATATGACCCTACGTATCATATTTTAAGGCAAGTCAAGAAAAAGTATTGCTATTCAAATTTAACCTTTGTGAGTTAAGGTGAGTAAAGCACGTTAGGGAGAGTTAAGATTCCTAACCTGTTCTGACCGCACAATGGAAGGAGGAACAGAGAAATAAAACCCTGCCTCCACTCCTTGTAAAGCTACAGAAGCTCTACCGTCAAATGCATGTAGGAGAACTTTCTTGGCTCCTGAAAAAAGGTCAACATTCTTGTAAAAATACTTGTATTGTTACATTTCAAAGTAAATTGTTGCATCCTAAATAAAAATCATCAACCAATGGCCTTATTAGGGACCAATGACCTTATTAGGGTATGGAAGAAGAGCACAACAAGCCCAATGACCTTATTAAGGTATGGAAGAAGCAGAATAAGCCCTATGACCTTATTAGGGTATGGAAGAAGATTTAAATTTCCACACTAACAAATGAAGTACTAACCTTGTTCTTTTAAAAGTTGAATCACATGTCTTCCTGCAGACCTCGAGTGAACATTACTACGCAAAAGGCAAAGTCAAGTTAGAGTTGTTTAACAAGGCAAATTAAATGCAATATTAAAGGGGGGAAAACAGTCATTCACTGAAAATATGCACCAATACAACAGAAGGATATTATCATTCTACAGCAGGGACATACACTGGCAAGTCGAGCTCCTGAGCGAGTTTGATCTGAAAATAAGGGGAAAAGAACAGGAATAAATGTTCCATCAGTTGATGTTGCCTGTGTCACTATTTTCTGTCTTCATTAGCCTTCAACGTTCGACAACCTTCTTTTACGTCTTTTGAACATTTCCCAGTGTCTAGTAGGTTATATCTGTGTACCTGCCTCGTGAACACTTGTTTCTGTATGTCTTTATCTTGACTTGTTTTGATGAACCTTGGAGTGAAATCCAGTCCAATCTAAGAACGCAAAAAAAGTTTAACGTTTCACATCATATCCTGCCTTGAAAAACCAACAGTACATCAAGAAATCTATGGCCCACCCCTAATATGCTAAAAACCACTCACTTCACCAATAGCAAACAGTTTCTGATGATTTTCTCTAATGAAGTCTTCGACACCTTCCAGATCATCTAGTGAGACACTTCTCTCTGGGGTAAGCCCTTGTACTGGGTGGATCCCAAGACATGGTGCTATAAAGTCAGGGTACCTACAGCATACAATAGACCCTTTCAGCTTGCCTGTTTGTTGCCCCATTTCAGACCACCTGACTTTTCCCTTGAGTAATGTCTTTTTGTTTTTCTGAATCCCAAGAGGAAATGTACCAATTTCTATAATTGGAAAACAAAGCACTGAATCCTCTGGAGAACTATCACGTGGTCTGACATGGGGTAACAAACAGGCAAGCTGTAAGGGTCTATTGAGCTCATTCACTTTTTTTATTTTTGCATGAAATAGTAAAAAAAAAAACAGTATATAAATAAAAAGATGCATAGCCTAACTTTTATCATCATAAAAATGAAATCGATCCTCTGGAATCAGTTCAATTTTGTTATTTTAAAGTGCCTATCACCCTTTTGCAATTTTGATAGCTTATGAACCTCCGAAAAGTTTTGAGTACTTCTGTGAAGGAAGTTTTGGTTTAAAGTGAGTACTTTATGTTCTACGCTTGTTTGAAATCGTGTAAATGTGACCTTTCCTGACCCATGACCGCATAAGTAAAAGCCTGGGTCGAAACCTGGGTAGACGTCATCTCATTAATGCATTATTCTCCATGGCACCTTTTTATCACAACAACATCGATGCATAGAAAATATACACAGTTTTTTAGTTGTTAGTAAAGAAAAAAGTCATTTTAGTCAACATCTTAAGTATTTCTTCAAATGATTGCAAAGCCGAATAATTATATGACGTCCAGGTTTCAACCCAGGCTTTTACTTACGCGGTCATGGGTCAGGAAAGGTCACATTTACACGATTTCAAACAAGCGTAGATCATAAAGTATTCCCTTTAAACCAAAACTTTCTTCACAGAAGTACTCAAAACTTTTCGGCTATCAAAATTGCAAAAGGGTGATAGGCACTTTAAGTAATGCCATGATCGCCTCTGTTTTCTTTGTTCTCCAAGGCACACTTGAACTCTAATCTCCCTCATTAAACATGCAAGAGGGAAGATTAGTTCTAACCTTCCCAGTCTTGAACATGACGGAAAACTAGAGGACAATGCATAACCTGAATAAGGGAGGAAAAGGCATCAACCCTTACATCCCTTGCAGGTTAGAGAAGGCATTACGCCTCTTCATTTAACCCTGTGCCCCGGTTGTAAGATTTAAGCCAAAATGAGACCTGTCTTATGCTGACCATTTGCCACGAACCATGTGGGATCAACTATTTCAGTGTGCGCATGCTCACTCATGAGTTCTTTAAATACTTTTTATTATAATTATCATACCATTGCACCATGCATGTTTTCCTAGCCTGTGTCTCTAGAGTACTGAATAGCATAGGTGTTTGCGTTTGATATGTCATGTAAATGCCAGCTGATACGTGTCACCGGTAATTTATACGAAGAAACTAAACGCTAAACTTTTCGAAGATCAGTTCGCTTCCTTGGCGATCATAGTATTACAATCACATGGCAATTTGTGAAATTAGTGATTAAATTTCCCCATGAGCCTCGGGATGATTTGTAAAAGTCCCTCTACCTGCAGCGTCGAGACACAAATCATCTCTCGGCTCACGGGGAAATTTAATCATGCACTAATTTCCCTCATGCCATGTGATTACTTAAAATAAGCAACCTAGGCCTACAAACACTTTTTTTCTTTTTCTTTAAGTAAATAAAATAAAAATACAAGAAGTACATTTTCATTTTTTTAATGTGAGGTGTATTGATATGCAGGACTGACCTTGCAGCAAGATCCAAAAGCTTTGAAAAGTCGCTCCTGAATTCAGTAACACCCAATATAGCAATAACACCATGCTGAAAATATATGAAGAAATGCTACTCAAATTAGTTGGAGGCATGAATTTTAAAGGTGGTGACGATGTTTAGATTAGTAACCCGTGATATGCGGATCTGATGGCTCTGTACTGCCATATATCGACCATGTTTAGATTAGTAACCCCGGGGTCATATGCAGGTCTGATGGCTCTGTACTGCCATATATATATCGACCATGTTTAGATTAGTAACCCGTCATATGCAGGTCTGATGGCTCTGTACTGCCATATATCGACCATGTTTAGATTAGTAACCCCGGGTCATATGCAGGTCTGATGGCTCTGTACTGCCATATATATATCGACCATGTTTAGATTAGTAACCCGTCATATGCAGGTCTGATGGCTCTGTACTGCCATATATCGACCATGTTTAGATTAGTAACCCGTCATATGCAGGTCTGATGGCTCTGTACTGCTATATATCGACCATGTTTAGATTAGTAACCCCGGGGTCATATGCAGGTCTGATGGCTCTGTACTGCCATATATATATCGACCATGTTTAGATTAGTAACCCGTCATATGCAGGTCTGATGGCTCTGTACTACCATATATCGACCATGTTTAGATTAGTAACCCCGGGTCATATGCAGGTCTGATGGCTCTGTACTGCCATATATATATCGACCATGTTTAGATTAGTAACCCGTCATATGCAGGTCTGATGGCTCTGTACTGCCATATATCGACCATGTTTAGATTAGTAACCCCGGGTCATATGCAGGTCTGATGGCTCTGTACTGCCATATATATATCGACCATGTTTAGATTAGTAACCCGTCATATGCAGGTCTGATGGCTCTGTACTGCCATATATCGACCATGTTTAGATTATTAACCCATCATATGCAGGTCTGATGGCTCTGTACTGCCATATATCGACCATGTTTAGATTATTAACCCGTCATATGCAGGTCTGATGGCTCTGTACTGCCATATATCGACCATGTTTAGATTATTAACCCGTCATATGCAGGTCTGATGGCTCTGTACTGCCATATATATATCGACCATGTTTAGATTAGTAACCCGTCATATGCAGGTCTGATGGCTCTGTACTGCCATATATCGACCATGTTTAGATTATTAACCCATCATATGCAGGTCTGATGGCTCTGTACTGCCATATATCGACCATGTTTAGATTATTAACCCGTCATATGCAGGTCTGATGGCTCTGTACTGCCATATATCGACCATGTTTAGATTAGTAACCTGTCATATGCAGGTCTGATGGCTCTGTACTGCCATATATCGACCATGTTTAGATTATTAGCCCGTCATATGCAGGTCTGATGGCTCTGTACTGCCATATATCGACCATGTTTAGATTAGTAACCCGTCATATGCAGGTCTGATGGCTCTGTACTGCCATATATCGACCATGTTTAGATTAGTAACCCGTGATATGCGGATCTGATGTCTCTGTACTGCCATATATCGACCATGTTTAGATTAGTAACCCGTCATATGCAGGTCTGATGGCTCTGTACTGCCATATATCGACCATGTTTAGATTAGTAACCCGTCATATGCAGGTCTGATGGCTCTGTACTGCCATATATCGACCATGTTTAGATTATTAACCCGTCATATGCAGGTCTGATGGCTCTGTACTGCCATATATCGACCATGTTTAGATTAGTAACCCGTGATATGCAGGTCTGATGGCTCTGTACTGCCATATATCGACCATGTTTAGATTAGTAACCCGTGATATGCGGATCTGATGGCTCTATACTGCCATATATCGACCATGTTTAGATTAGTAACAGTTCATATGCAGGTCTGATGGCTCTGTACTGCCATATATCGACCATGTTTAGATTAGTAACCTGTCAATATGAGCTTCTGAGGAAAAGGGAAATCTTGTTTCTCCAGCCTCGCATATGGTTGTAGCACTTACGTGCTAAGGAAGAATATTATTTTCATCCCATATCTTAACTATCTCCGTGCATGCCATAGAGGTGCAACTTAGTGACCAACTCTACACTCGCTATATATGAGATAATCAATATTATCAAACCCAAATTGTGACTACCAGTAGTTGTCCAAATACCAGTGGAATTCTGGCATGTTTTAGGTGATTAAATATGATCAAGGAAAAAAATAAAATTGAACAACCACAAAATCCCTCCGTCCTCCATATATATGGACATGTTAAAATATCCTCACCATGTCTGGTTATGTCATCAGCTTCCACAAGGTGGGGACCCTTGGGCTGTATGTCGGAGAATTCAATTGGACTCTTTGTTGGAACTTTGCAACTGTCAGCCGATTCATGTCTTTGTGGTGGGGAAATGTGGAAGCCTGAATTTATGTCCACCCAACCCTTGTAGAAATGTGGGAACTTTGCTCGTGGTATTTTTCGTGCAAAATACTTTCATTGCAGGCTAGCCAAGATGACTTCCTTCAAAGGTATTGAATGCTCTTTGCAATATTATTTTGTCTGCTCCTTTCAGTAATTTATACTTTCCCTTTTAAAGAACGGAGCTTAAATGAATGAAAAATTAAGTTGATCGCATTTGAAAACCCTTTCGCATTAAGGATGACATTTATTTGTATGTCAATCACTCATCTCGTTACACTGATTGCAAATATGCAAAGGATTATGACATCAGTTGATTTGATTTGTGTTTTCCTTATCCATGCATATGCAAAGTTTTAATTATTTTTATCAACCATTGGCAGAGATATCCTTCATTTTGTTATTTGCCTCAAGGTTTTTCAAATCAACTGACATCATAGATCAACTCATTTGCATATTGGAAAAACACGAATATCTCTGAAACGAAATGAGATGTTGACAAATGGAAAATGACATCCTTAATCATTTCGAAAGGGCTTTCATATGAGGTGAACGTAATTTTAATTAATATAATATATATATACAATGTAGGTTAACTCTTGTAGGCGACTTGCCTTAATAGCTGATATTATGGTGAAACAAGCACGACTATTACATTTAGATAAAGTTTGAATAGTGCTTCATTACATCGAAGTGAGGCGTTCGGGTCAATACTGCTGAAACTGCTATTCGTAGACGCCACTGCAATATCAGGTAATTTGTCCCAATTATTTTAAATTCTTGAAACGTTCATGTTAGAAAGTAATTTGCAATACAATACAAAATGAGCAAAGTACCCACATTTCCCTGGGTTCCCCCCCTTGGGGAAGCTAACAACAAGAGCATTATTTATACTGGTCCACCATCTGCAAATGTTGTGCAAAGTTCATATTTATATATTAACATTACCTTTTTTGCAGCTTGGACAACCTCATCAATATCCTGTAAATTTACACAGTATTGTATCAGAGATGAATGGCTGATTGTCCGACTACTAACTAATTTCTATTTTAATAAAGCTAAAATTATAAACCTTTTATACAGTTATTTCTTCAGACATGCTGGAGTTTTAGGGGAGTTTCTTGGTTAGTACCAAATGACATCATTCTTTCCCCCTGTTGGGTATGACGTCATCCGAGTTGGGTATAGTGGCATCACCCGTGTTGAGTATAGTGAGGCACCAGCACAAGAGGACCTTTCCCAGCAAAAAAGGTTTCTAGTCGTTGTCCCATTGTCCCAGGACAACCACTGTTTATACATACTAATGAGTATAGCTGAGAGACTGGGTTAACGGGACAACCACTGTTTATACATACTAATGAGTATAGCTGAGAGACTGGGTTAATGGGACAACCACTGTTTATACATACTAATGAGTATAGCTGAGAGACTGGGTTAACGGGACAACCACTGTTTATACATACTAATGAGTATAGCTGAGAGACTGGGTTAACGGGACAACCACTGTTTATACATTCTAATGAGTATAGCTGAGAGACTGGGTTAACGGGACAACCACTGTTTATACATACTAATGAGTATAGCTGAGAGACTGGGTTAACGGGACAACCACTGTTTATACATACTAATGAGTATAGCTGAGAGACTGGGTTAACGGGACAACCACTGTTTATACATACTAATGAGTATAGCTGAGAGACTGGGTTAACGGGACAACCACTGTTTATACATACTAATGAGTATAGCTGAGAGACTGGGTTAACGGGACAACCACTGTTTATACATACTAATGAGTATAGCTGAGAGACTGGGTTAACGGGACAACCACTGTTTATACATACTAATGAGTATAGCTGAGAGACTGGGTTAACAGGACAACCACTGTTTATACATACTAATGAGTATAGCTGAGAGACTGGGTTAACGGGACAACCACTGTTTATACATACTAATGAGTATAGCTGAGAGACTGGGTTAACGGGACAACGGGGACAACCACTTCAACGAAAAAATAATGTCTCTTGTTCTTGTCCCATTGTCCCGGGACAACCGTTTTGATGGGGGGGGGGGGGGGGATGTCGTCATTGCATTGTCGCGGGACAATCAGTTGGAATAAAGTTTTCTAAGACACTAGTCCTCAACAATGGGAGCATGATGTGATACAACTGCACAGAGTCCACTGCATGAAAGAACAGGCTGTTGGCAAAACCTGTAGGGCAGCAGATAATGTGACATTATCATTAGAGACCTTTGTACGGTGGCCCATACGTGCAAAACACACGCGCAAAACCAAAAAAAAAACGTGCAAAACCAAAAAAGCATGTGCAAAACCAAAAACACACGTGCAAAACCAAAAACACATGCGTAAAACCAAAAACACAAGCGCAAAAACACTAACGCAGAACCAAAAACACTAACACAAAACCAAAAAGTCCACCGCAAAACCAAAAATACTAACCAAAAACCAAAAACACTAACTCAAAACCAAAAACACAAACGCAGAACCAAAAACACAAGCGCAAAACCAAAAACACCAATGCTAAAGTCAAAATACCAACGCAAAACACAAAGTACAAGTAAGCCTGGTAACCAAGCTATGACTGCCTGACTTAGCAACCAAGCCAATTGGCCAGGCCACAGGCATACCATGCCACAGGTTTTTACCTCTAAACTTGTTTTGGGTTCTCTGAGTAGCTATGAATTTAAACATCACTGCATGAGAAACTCTGATTATGGATCTAGATTTTCACTCCTAGAATGACCTTTAGCGAAACTGTGCTCTAAATATACTCAAGAAATAAAGATTAGTAGTTATTTGAGTGCATGTTGTGGTGTTTTTTAGGGGGAAACATGTTCCATTTAACGAGTTTAGGGAAAGAAATTTTAGGGAGAGAAGAGAGAGAAAAGCCCAGCAAGACAGAGCCATGGGATTTAGTGATTATATTCAACTGGCCGAAACTATTAATATGTTATTAAAGACCAATTTGGGATCATGCAGGATTATATTACTATAGCGATAAATGGCTGAAACCACAGTTCCTCTGGTTCCTTCACTGAATTTCAAGTGAGATGGAAAAATAATTTGAAATCAGCTGGAAACAGGACTTTATACTTTCAAACTAAATTCACAAATGAAATCAAGCATCATTCTAGTTCTAACATATGCAACATTAAGTTTGTAGTTGTAGTATTTATGCACCCTAGCTAGATGGCCGGGACTATATATATAGTTGAGTTTAAATGTTGGCCTGGAAAGCGTACGTTTTCTCCGAAATTAGCCGGAATCTTATTTTCAATTTCTATAATGTCAAGCGATCTGAATTCATTGGTGTTCATTGGTGTTCATTGGTGTTCATTGGTGTTCATTGGTGTTCATTGGTGTTCATTGGTGTTCATTGGTGTTCATTGGTGTTCATTGGTGTTCATTGGTGTTCATTGGTGTTCATTGGTGTTCATTGGTGTTCATTGGTGTTCATTGGTGTTCATTGGTGTTCATTGGTGTTCATTGGTGTTCATTGGTGTTCATTGGTGTTCATTGGTGTTCATTGGTGTTCATTGGTGTTCATTGGTGTTCATTGGTGTTCATTGGTGTTCATTGGTGTTCATTGGTGTTCATTGGTGTTCATTGGTGTTCATTGGTGTTCATTGGTGTTCATTGGTGTTCATTGGTGTTCATTGGTGTTCATTGGTGTTCTTGTAGTAAATTAGATGGCCCAGCCGGCTGCTAGCAAGATTTCAATTAGGTGAATGGATCAGCATGCAATGGCAAAGTTTTCACAGCTACATGCAGTAGATACTAGCTGGGATCCGAACTTCAGAAGCATAAACATAACTTATATGATGTAAAGCGGTTTGAATTAGTGTAGCAAGATACTGTAGACACAGATAGAGCACAGAAAAACTTCACAGCACTAAATTATAAGTCATTTCGGAATGTTTGCCTTAGAAAGCAGCATAACTACAGCATGACCAAATTCTTTCGAAAGCTTGGATGCGTCTTCTCCAGTAAAAGTTTGTTTCCTCACAGTCACAGCGACGAATGATGGCCATCAATTTCAAGATCGTTTTTCCCTTGTTTCATGGGGATCCCATACCATGTCTATCAAAGTTTGAGCTGCCAGCTGGCATTAGAAGTGAGGGAGATACGGGCATGTACTTAAAATCATGTGACCAATGACGTCATTGTTACAACATCACCACTAAATGATTTGTGGGTACACAATACCATGACTGTCAAAGTATGAGCTGCTTGCCATTAATATTAGGTGAGTTAGCCATGAAAATCTCATATCCCAAAACATTGTACGAGTAAATATTATCCCGATCAAACATAATAATAATAATAATATTTAACATTTCTATGGCACAAGTTAACATATTATATGATCAGACGCGCCTAGTTACAAACTGTGTAAGAAGGACTATACATAATTATATAAGTTACTATAACTATTTATAACTAACTATTTACAATCATCATGTGTATAATCTAAAAAAGTTAAAAAGCATGCTAAAAAGCGAATACTAGTTAATGCACCTAAAAAATGCCAATAGAATAACAATAACTACTAATAAGCTTTCCTATATAAAAATGTCTTGAGTATGGTCTTAAAACACGTAAAATTGACCTCTCCTCTGATTGCACTTGGTAGTTTATTCCAGAGTGCTGGGTTCGCACTAGCGAACGCTCAGTCACCAAGTGTCTTCTTCGTCTTAGCAGTCGGTGGCGCTAACAGCAGTTCAGAATTAGAGCGAAGACTATACATAGATTGATTCTTAACATGAATTAAGCTACAAATATATTCTGGAGCTTGACAATATATGGCCTTAAAAGTAATAACTAAAATCTTAAAATCAGTTCTAAATCTAACAGGCAGCCAATGTAAAGCATATAAGACAGGAGTTATGCGACTAAAGTGCGGAATGGAGCAGATTAGCCTAATAGCTGCATTTTGTACGCGTTGCAGCTTATTGATATGAGTGGTCGGTAAACCGTAAAGAAGACTGTTACAATAATCAATACGGCCCATTATGAAGGCATGCACTTCCTTATACGTATGTTGTGGAAATGATAGAAAGAAGCTTTACAAGTCTTAGTAATATGTGTCACTAGACTCAGGTTGGTGTCAAACAAGGTACCAAGGTCTCTTGCACAGCTGGCGACAGGGGCGATGCTGACGTCGCCGACTGATAACTTATCGATGTTCACCTTGCTAAGTTGTTGTCGCGTACCAATTATCATGAATTCAGTTTTGTTATAATTTAGCTTTAACTTGTCAGTTATCATCCACGCTCTGATTGCCTTTATGCATAATTCCATTGCTTCAATTGCCTTAGACTGACTTGATGTGGTGTCGGGTTTAAAAGACATATAGAGTTGCGTGTCGTTTGCATACGCATGTACATCTGGGAGATGACCCTTTATTACCTCGAATAGCTTGCTAGAGTAGAAGGGGAATAGCAGGGGCCCTAAACATGAGCCTGATGAACACCATGTGGTAACTTAAAGACCCTGTGACCGAGCCCATGGTGCTTTGCGTGCGCAAATCATTTTCGAAGGCTACGAAAATCAGAAAGATCAGTGTTGTTATTGTATCACTTGGGCCATCGTGTAATTATTCATAGGTATATATGCTTAACTGACTTTCTTTTATCTTAACTTTTGTATATATACTTTTTAAAATGAAATTTAGTTCGAATATTTCTTCGGATCCCGGTCTAGAGTGGCGAGTAGAGGAATGCCGTAGAAAGGACTGAGACAGCGAGGCGAAGCGACTCGACAAATAATCCTTCAGCAGTCCACATTTTACTTTCTCTAGGTCTACAAGAGAACACTTGTGGTTCAAAAGGACTACTACGCGAGTTTCCCGGGGATTTGCTGCACTAAGGGACTGGCGGGCTTCGTTGGAAATACAAAGCACAAAGCAACCACTTCTGGCATCAAGATCATTCGTAATTATAATTTCGCACGGCTGACCTCCACTGAGGTGTTACGACTTATCTGTAACTGTATATGTTTTGCATTTTTATTAGCAGAGAAAGCAATGTCCTTTACCTTTTTTTCATCCTACAGTACGTCCAGAAAGTCTTGCTACCAAAACTACGATCGCGGGTCAAACTCCAATCTGCCGAGTTCAGCTGTTACTTCGCTGTGAGTTTGACTCGAGTGCGAGTACGACATTTCATTTTGCACTCAAAATATATCATTCGCAAGGAAAGTAGAGATCTTCAAATACAGCTAAGCAATACTGGAGACATGAAAACAAGGTAGCAAGAGTATGTGTTTGCTTGTACAGTTGTGAAAAGTCGCACTCGTAAACCGAATTAGAATCTAAAGACAGAACAATACTCGGCAGGTTTAAAGTACAGGTCACAATTCACAGGTCAGGTTGTTAATTCTAAGACAAATCCTAACCCAAACCACAAACCTAACCCTAACCATCGGACGAGTTCACAGGTAAACGACGGGTTCTCACTCACCTAGAGCTAGGGTTCACAGGTAAACAAGAAGTAAACAAGAAGTGACTGATCTGTGACCTGACCTGTGACCTGTACTTTAAACCTGCCCAACAATACTGGCTTCCTGCCAAGTACTGTTAAAATCATATTCGAAGCATCCGGGAAAAATTCGTGGGCAAAAATATGTTTCATACGATTTCCTCTACATAGTCTATTACAACCATAATTGCATAAATCAACCAAAAAGGGTACAAGATTTAATGCACCTATCCATGTAATCCCCAAGGAGGGGGTGGGGGGTGTTCGGGCAAGGAGTGGGAATTTGACAGCAAACACAAGCCTGTGAGTCGGGAATTTGACCGTGAAGTCTGTCCTGGGGGTTGGGAACAGGTCTGCAAAATGTGTCCAGTCAGCGGTAGAGATCACGGGAGCAGTTCTAAATGGTTTCTGTTCAGAAAATCTTGACACATCACAAAAAAGACCGGGGGTAAAGTTGAATATCGCAACAGTTAAGAGTTTTAATAATTTAGTCATCAAGCCAATTAAATTTGGGACTAGTCCATGAAACTGAAAGGACTTAAAAATCGAAGCTTGTACTTTTCTGCATGAAAATTCAACTAAAATGCGTGATTAACTTCATGTAAATTCACGCATGCGCAAACGTTTTGCAGACCTGTCGGGCAGTTTGAACATTGGCAGGGGGTGGCCTGAGATATAGATAAACAACTTGTTTTGTAGACTGTGGTTGTCTCTGTAATCGAGTGTATTTTTGCCGATTTTTGTCAAATCCCCACTCCTTGCCCGAAACCCCCCCCACCCTCGGGGGTTACATTGATAGGTGCATTTTTTACTGCACCAAGCCTAAGGCTAAGGGTTCATTAACACTTTAAATCAACAAACAAAGGTAATTTTCGTTTATATTAATATGGTAAAATCGGCGGAGCATTTCATACCTGGTCGAATTCCTCAGCCGCTATATGCACATGGCAATCAAAACACGAGTTGATTGGGTCTTGGTTGGTGTCTTGGTTCTGATCACAGTCTTCACCGTCCGCCATGTTTGTTTGTTTGACCGGAAGTCTGCTGGTGTTGTACTGCGGGCTCACAAAATGTAAAAGCACAGGGAGCCCAAGCTTACGATTTGTATGAGCGATTACAAAGAATGTATGGAATTTCACTATTATCGCTGTAATGCTCTTACCTCTAATAAAATGTTTCAAAAACCTTCGCTTTCCCTTGTAGTCATTACCTTTCATGTCCATAGCGATTCCTGGGCCATTTAACCTTGATTTAGGGTGGTTCTTGAATTCTCGATTTTCTCCCTCTTAGGCCAGATAAAAAAAATCCCCGCCCGACCTGAGAAATGTCCCCGACCTCTAATTTATTTTTATTTTTTATTTTTCATAAAAAACTTTAGAAAGTGTAAATGCGCCCGCGAACACCAATTCTTGTACTCAGACCCCTACATGTACCATTTAAAATATTTTAACATCGACGCCATTTTGTTTCTACAACACGAGGTCATGAACACGAGGTGAGTGAATAATGTCTAGTCAAGACAAAATAAACTTCCCTCCCTCCCTACCTGGAAAAATTGAAATGGGTGGACGCTAAACAAGTATTTTTTTAAATCTGGCCTAAGAAGAAATTCTTGAATAGACCAGTTCGCGGTTAATTCCGACATTTTGAAAGGGGTGCAAACATGGTGCGAAATACAGTGTTTGTATGAGAATCCGATGACAAATAATTAATTTCCGTAAAATCGAATTTCTGAAATATTCACTGATACCAGCTAGTTAAAAGATTAACTGATCAAAATTTGAGGTGTTTTCAGTTTTCTATACATTCGTCTGTAAAGTTTCCCGCGGACTCGTTGTTACCGGCGGGTATTGCTGGTTTTCACTTGACGTCATAGCCGCCATGTTGGTGCCCTTAAACAATAGATTGCTCGTTAGCTTCTTTTGTTGGGGCACCAACATGGCCGACATGCCCTTTGTTATTTGAATCTCTGGGGATTGAGTGAAAACCAGCAATAACGTACAGGTCAGGTCACTTCTAGTTTACCTGTGAACCCTAGCTCTAGGTGAGTGAGAACCCGTCGTTTACCTGTGAACTCGTCCGATGGTAAAGCTCAGCATCCCTCAAGTTTGATCAATAGTTAATCTTTTACCTGGTATCTTAAGCAGTGCAGACAGTGAATAGTTCAGAATCTCGGATATTATGGAAATTATTTAGCATCGGATTCCCATACAAACACCGACTGTATTTTGCACCCCTTTCAAAATGTCGGAATTAACCGCGAACTGGTCTATTTTCTATAAGGCCATCCCTATTTCTTTTTCCGTTTCTCGTCGTCCGACCGACCCATTTTTGTGGCTTTTTGTAAAAATAAAAATAAAATTGGGGGGAGGGGTTGGGGTGAAGAAACACTAGAGCAGCTCCTGGAAGCTCATGCTAGAGGGTAGGTTACACAATAGTTTCGGCGTTCATTTGTAATTCCACTTTTGTAACGACATCAATGGTTTCGTCGTCCATGTTGGTTTGTAACCTCGCCTGTGCAACCGCGCCTTATTAGTTCCAGTCTCTCCGCGCATTTTTTTACCATAATTTTTTTTTCTCACCCGACCGACCGACCCAATTTTTGAAAACCCCACCGATGAGAAACGGGAAAAAAATAGGGATGGCCAAAAGAGGGAGAAAATCGAGAATTCAAAAACCACCCTAAATCAAGCGGGTTAAACGGCCCAGGAATCGCCATGGACATGAAAGGGTAACGACTACAAGGGAAAGCGAAGGTTTTTGAAACATTTTATTAGAGGTAAGAGTATTACAGCAATAATAGTGAAATTTCCATACATCTTTGTAATCGCTCATACAAATCGTAAGCTGTATTGCGCAATGTTTTATGACGTCAGTTAGACTGAGTTACTCATTCTGCATGAAAATCTGGGGGGAAAACTACTCTATCAAAGCAATTTGAAGTATAAGTGTGGAAAAAAAAGAATTAGATCAAAACTATTGCGCAATACAATTCCAAAATATTTCTATACGCTTGCATTGCATATTGCGATTTCAGTTTTCACGGGACAGTGTTTTGTACTCGAGTATCGCTTTAAAACCACCAATAAGGCCAACGTACACGTGGTATTTTTTTTAATTCATTGAAAACAAAAACTAATACCACGAGTGGAAAGAGCATCTCCAAATTAGTACAATTGATCTCTGTAAGGAAAACGGATTCCTTTGGAACTGCGAGTCCCGTTTATGAAACAGTACCGACTTAATAGTATACATTTGGTTATTCAAGAACTCCAGGGGCAGGGGTATTTGAACGTTTTTTGGGGCTGGGGAAATGCATAGTGTCCTTCGCAGCCGTTCTCAGCCCAGGCTAGCAAAATAACTCGGTTATTTTTAAACAAGCTATTTTATATGTCGCGCGGGGGGTCGGACAGCAGTGGTTCAACTGGTCTATAATCAAGTCTTCTTTCCAAAACAATTTCATTGAAAAGAAACCAATACAACTCTTATAACGCGATCAAACCATAACCGAACTTGGGCTGCCTGTGTCATGACAGTCGCGAGTTCCAAACTAAGACAGTAGCTGTTTACCTGGACTTTCTCAAAGTCCTTCTTAGCCCCCCGTACGCCTCTCGCTTTGATTCTCGCGCTCGCTTTTTGACCCAGTAATCGCTTACCCAGTGACTCAGACTTGGAGCAAGTCTACTGTATACCAAAGATGTCCTGAGACTATGTAAAAATCTTGCAGTATGTACTTTATATATACCGGTGGATACCGTATGTGTTATCGGCGACGTCCAGTCGAATATTTCATTATCAAAATATGCAGCCAAAGATAAAACCGCCCTCATGAAAACGTGTATCGGTCTGCAAATCTAGCGGGCTGCTATTTTCCGCTAATGAATTTCGGCTTCTAGTATATTGGGCTGCTAGTGCTCCTACCCGGCATAAATGCTTGGCTGCTTTTGAATGGGGGACGGGAGCTGATAAAGAACACGAACCTCAGGTTTGTGATAAGTTTAATCACCGATAGAGATTGGAAAATAGTTTAAACTACTACTTTTTTCAATAGATTGAGAATACACTCCATTTCATCATTGGCAGACTATTTTTATGAAGTCGGGGCATGCTAACAGTCCCGACACTTGCCCCTCTTAACGCTCTGCCAGTTTGGAGCCGGCAGGGCACAGCGTGAACGCCTAGCCACAAATCGTTGATTTGGGGGTAGTCAAGTGTTTTAAATCTTGTTCAACCATTTGAGGGTGATTATGGTTAATATTGGTTTAAAATGCATTACAAATCCGTAAAATGACGTCATTTCAGTCACATTATGCAGACGAGTTGAAAATGAATAGGCCATTTTGACGATGTTGCGTACGCATCAGTAGAACAATAGACGCGAGCTGCTGAGACTCGTTCTGGTTCACCAGCCTTTTGTTATTTAAAACAGATAGCCATTGTTCTAGCTGCGCTCGCAACATCGTCAAAATGGCCATATCGACATTGAATGTAAAAAAAATCCAGTTGTTTTTCAGAAATGATCCTTGCAATCTTATTGAAATTAGCTGACAAAAACAGAGCAAAATGAACTAGAATTAGTTTGCGACTTAAATGACGTTAATAATAGTTTTTCCTATGTCGGTCATTCTGTTTTCTACTTTGTCTCAATGATAACTGGCTAGAGCTCACTTCACACAACCGTGTGACAACCCGAGTACGGAGATATCTCACTATCACCTTTACTTACAAATGTTGTCAAGACCGTGCTCAAAGACACTCGGAGTCTTTTTTTTTGGGGAAATAGCCCACTTTCGATGCTTCATTTGAAACGCACAAAGGTTTCTATAGCGAGGCTAGGGGTAAATTAATTTTCTTTTCTCGGATAGAAAAAAATTATTACCCCGGAGCCTCATGTTGAAACCTTTGTGCGTGACAAGTGCACATCGGAAGTGGGCTATTCGACACCTCGTAATTCTCAACGTTTGCCCAGCGGCGTAAGGGGAACGGAGGAGTTGGGAGAGGGACTGGCCAATCCTCCTATCCAACACCAACCCCTCCCCCTTGCGCCGCTACGCAGGCGACGAGAAATGATACCTCTTGTACTTTTGTCTCTTATGTCAAGAAATGTATTTTAGAAAACATCCTCGTCATACACTGAATTGAAATATAAAGAATACGCAGGCCGATGACTTGCCAGAGTCTACGACCTGAACCCCACAGTATGCATTCTCCCCAAGAAAGATGTTAAAATTCAGCGATGTATCTCGTAAAACAGATTTCGTTACTCACGTTATATTGCCCTAGCCATTAAAGTGCCTAAAAAGCCCAATTTTTTAATCATTAAAATCTTAATGAACATATTTCTTGATTTGAGTGTTGCGTCCAATATGCTAGTGATATGAAGTCACACGAGGCCTCGTTTATTATACAAATATGCTGGCAGATGTTTTTTTTTTTCAACACATATTTGTGCCTTATATCTGATTTTACCGACTGATATTTTGTATAAATCAGAAATCATTTCGTTCACAAGGAGAAAGAAATGACCCGTTTAGTTGGCCTCCTGTGACATCGCATCATTAGTATATTAGAAATAGAAACCTCTATAACTTATAGACGCAACACTCAAATCAATAAATATTTTCCTATTCTTTATTCAGACATAATTGCCTACTTGATGTAGAATTGATTTTAATGATAAAGAAAAAAATGGGCTGATAGGCTTAATAAATAGGCCTTTGCAGGAACAGTCACGTGCCGATATATACTTCGTTACCGAATGAATCCCCAAGAGAAAGACATTGCCATGGATGCTGGATGGCAAGTTATCTTTAAAAACGCTGTTTTAGAAATATCGACAATCGATTGGAGGTGGAAAATAGCATTTACAAACAGGCTTTGTTAATAACACTTCCGATCTCGTACAAGTGCCTTTAAATTTGTTTCGCAGTACATCCACATGATAGCAAGCATTCCTGCAGAAGGCCCATTGAGAAAATAATTTAAAAAATACCCTTGGGCGTGGCTGTCATACGGTAAATGTATCGTACGAATACAGTGATTTTACAGATACGAAATCTACTTGAAAATTGCCGAGATCATCATTCACCTAAAAAATAATATATTCATGATCATTTGGAGGGGGGGATTTAGATTTAGCCCCAATTTTCTCCGTTCGTGTAATTTACGACCCAGTCTGAATTCAACCACAGGATATTCGAAATACAAAGATGTCCATCACAAAACGATACTGATCTAAAGACTTACTGAAATATAATCCACAGAAGCACCATACGACTTAACGAACCACCGACGCAATGCTAACCTGGGCTTCAGAGGCTCGACGAAATGAGGCGAGGAGAAACAAAAAAGAGAAGAACCCTTGGTGTTCTCACTTCATCTGATTGGATAATCTACTCGTTACCAGTTGCAACCGAGAGTGCTGGATGTAACGGTCATTTTTATTGGCTTACCAATGGTCCAGCAAAACCGGTTTGACGTGTTTTATTGATTTGAAAGTCAGCGCATGGAAGTGAGAGTTCTCCCTTCATGTAGCAGACATGAATTACTACCAAATTCTATTGTGTTCTATTGTATTGTGTATTTCGTTCTAGTTTTGTATTGTGTTAATTCTATTGTATTTTGATAGCAATTCATGTGTTGCCTACACGAAGGACCACCCAAGTGAGATTCTCAACGGATAACACCAGTTCCAAATTCCAGGTTTTCTTTCTCGAGGCCAACAAATAACACAGCGCCTTATTTCCTCACATTCTGTTTTAGCATACAATAGCTGAACTGTGGCCGGATACATACATGCGTTGCCCTGAATGCAATTATCGTATTCTGCATGTGCTGTTCGATTAACTATTCACTGTGATTTCAAAACGTAAGCCGACAATATCCAGCTTTACACAAATCAATAACTCCCAGACAGAGTTCTGCCGTTTCTCAATATCGGGGCATACATAAATTTCTGCGCTGTAATTCTTAGACAAATTGACAGGGTTTGAAATGCTTCGTGTGCTGCCTCTGACCGTTTGACCAACTCGGAGCTGAAGAGGAAGAAACATAAATAAACCACTTTATTTGCGTTTCTAGCCGACCCTTGACCCTAGGGGTCTACTAATAATGGACACGAATTCCTCGGTGGAATTGAAATTTAGGTTGGCTTTTGAGGAAACTCTGAATAATAAAAAAAACTCTGAATTTCTAACGGGACCTGAAACAACCATAGGGGCTGATCAAAGCCAGGACCCAGCTAAACCACAGATCGAATTGGAATTTAGCGTGTTGGTTTTTGGAGCGAGGAAAACCGGTGGACCCGGAGAAAAACCCTCGGAGCAAGGGCGAGATACCAGGGCGAGGGAGGGAGGAAAACCGGAGAAAAAGCCTCCGAGCGGGGACGAGATACTGACAAACTGAACTCACATATTATGGTACGGCAATCGGAAATCGAACCTGGACCACAGAGGTGAGGAGGCGAAGCGGCTCCAAGTTAGTTACAGGCTGTTAGTTCAAACCACTATGACAACCTGAAAAAACTGTTCACAAAACGTTGATCGCAAACTTTGACAGGTTGAATTTCCCAAAAAATCTGAATAAAAAGCCATAAATTAAGTTTCTATTCACCTCACAGTCTATTAGAAGCTGTAAATGTAGCGATGACAACAGTACTGCTAAACATTTAGAAACTTGTGACGGACTTCGAGAACCGTAGAGACGACCCGTAAAATGACTAAAATCACGAGTAAAACAACATTAGCAAATGTTCGGAACTTCCTTACGTTGGAATTTCGTATAAAATACCACGCCTGACCAAAACTTGACTTGATATATGCCTTGGTGTTTCACTGTCATATAATGGTACAATTTAAAAAGAGCTTGTCGCTTTCCAAACATAATTTCTTACGAAATCAGAAATTGTGCACGAGATAATGAGGAGTAACTCGCGTTCTACTGGCCACACGATTTTTATCCTGTGGTTCAACAGTCACATTCACCGAGTCTAGGATAAAAAGACTGAAAACTACGCTGATTTTTTAAAGACTAACTTAGATAACTCCATGATCCATGGTATTTGAGTAGAAAAGGGGACTTCATCTGCAAAAGTAGATCTCTCTAATACTAACTTTCAAGGTAAGTCAAGGGGCACTGTCAATTGATCCCTCAAGTTTCTTTAAAACAAAACTACAAAAATAACACCTGAGATAGAAGAGAAATACCATGCGAATGTCATGATGTGCTTTACAAACTACAACAATAACACCTGAGATAGAAGAGAAATACCATGCGAATGTCCTGATGTGCTTTTATAAAACTTTTTCGATAGAGGATGGCAAAGATTAAAGTGGATTACAAAAGCTTATTCAAGAAACTTGATTTTGGTTACAGTGAACCGATCTCTTAAGAGCATTATTTTCGTCAACTCAAATCTTTACCATCCTTCATCAGAATTGTCTCACATTTTCTCCAGTATACCTGGAAAGCATACTCTCCTAATCTGAGTAGTTATTTTTGTCTTTCATCATGAGAAAGTTGATCATTTGGTGATGGACAGTGGCCCTTTGAGTACTAGAAATGTGACAAATCTGTCATGACTACACATTTGTTTGTAACACATTACAGTAAGAAAGTTTTCAGAAAATCTAGTGTCCAGTTAAAGGTAGCCAAGACTCTTTGATGGAAGTGGTTTTAATTGTGCGGTCAAGCAGACAGACGCCTGGAGGAGAGTGGACCAATAATGGTTAAAAAATAGCAGCAATGTGTTCCGGTATCCTCTTCATCCAAAGGGTTTTACTTGCTGGGAGCACTGCAGGACATGCTCACTATACGGAACCGCTACCACCCCCAAAGCGAATCCCACGACATCTTGGAGTGTTGTAGAGACAAGCCCTTGGCTGTGATGGTGGGCAGACAAGAAACTCGTTCTGAACCTTGTAAGCTACATCCCTTGTAGGACCACATCTACGTCCTGTTCCACCATTACGACTATCCCACATTCAAATGTACAATACACAGACCTTCAGGGGAGGGGTGGGGATATCCTCACGATTCTGATGACGCCAATAGGTACTCTTCGGGGGGTTGGTAACTTTGAAGAGCTTTTACTGTTCGTGAATCATGTGGGAGTTCAGATTTTCTCCGCATAAATTTTCTGTTTTCGCTTTTCTTGGTATCAGCTTTCTTCTTGGTTTCTGGTGCCTGCAAGTTGGGAACAAAAGTTAGGGGCTAAAGCACACGTGATTTCCACATGCTCTAGTCATCCCTTTCCTAAAAAGAGCTGTTCTCGCTTGCTATCTTTACCTCTGCTGCCAAGACTTTCTCCATATTAATGTTTGCATCTTCTGCACAATCCATGTCCTTAGACATGTGCATGTCCAGGCCATCAGCTAGACGCGCCACTTTACCATAC
This sequence comes from Actinernus sp. WN-2022, assembly GCA_030867875.1. NCBI lineage: Eukaryota > Metazoa > Cnidaria > Anthozoa > Actiniaria > Actinernidae > Actinernus > Actinernus sp. WN-2022. Next base: position 87,806,304 of record JAOWCC010001589.1, on the reverse strand, counting down.
TGTATTCAAAAGATCCAGGCACATAGGTTAAGTGTTTGTAAACAGTACTGCCAAATTATTATACATTATTTCATCATTAGCTCATACCAATTACACGTGCGAAAATCTTTACTATTTTTACCATCACCTTGAAAAGCTCAAAATCACAATCAAACTAATAGAAACTTAAAAATGACGGCCTTGTTTCATTTCAATTTACTTCATAAGTGAAGGCGTTTTTTCTTGCTTTTTGCTTGGCCGAGCGGGGCCTGGGTAACCATTGAACTTGAATTATGTATGTAGTTCCTTTTAGAACTTGAAATCAGCTTTGTCATTAATGACATTCCGAATATATTTTGCTAAAAAACAAATGCATATTCGATTTCCAGGGGGGTGGAGTAGGGAATATTTGTAATTGATGGAGTACAGGTGTTAATGTTATTTGGTATGTAGCAAATAGTTAGTGGGAATAAAAACCAGCCTATCTTATGTACTTTCGCCCAACTAGATTTTTTTTTTGGGGGGAAGGGGTAAAATCATATGCATTTCCTATTAATAATGATCCCTACTAGACATGGATTTAGCGAAGCTACAGCATTTTAATAGTAGGTTTTGTACTAAACATCACGAATACGACATATTGGTTGAAAATCTGGAGTAAGACTGCAAACCTTACGAAACTGAGGGGGAAGGAGTGGGAAATAATATGCATTTCCTATCAATAACGGTACCCTCCCCCATTAGAAATTGAATGAATGAAGTTGTAGCATTGAAATCAAAGTTTTGGTACTAAACAAAACGAACACAACATATTGTTTACTAATTTGGGGTAAGATCTGTGATCCTTGCAAAACTTGGGGGGTTGGAAAATTATTTGGATTACCTATTAATAACGGTACCCTCCCCCATTAGAAATGGATCGAATGAAGTTGTAGCATCAAAATCATACTTTTAGTACTAAACACGACGAATGCAACGTATTGGTTGCAAATTTTGGATAATTTCTGCAAACCTTACAAAAATAAGGTGGGATGGCTGGAACACTGTTGTTTGATTATTATTATTAGCAGTGTCCACTTGTGTAATAGATCAGGAGCCCAGCCCATCTCCCATACTACATCTTTGAGTTGGCATATTTACACCTTGGGTTATTTATAGAACCAGGTTTCATTGTTTTATAGACAATGTACCTTCATTTGCTAGAGTTTGAACACTGAACGCGTGAACAAAATGTGCTTTAACTTTATATTACTGTAAACAAAAGGGGGAAACACTATGGAAACCCATATACACTATGGTGAACTATATACAACCATGTACGACTACAAAATGTAATGTATAAAAGGCAAAAGGGAAAATACTAATGGGTTATTCAATCTGAAGTTTTGCTCTGTTCATTAAAATTTGTTTAACCTGACGAGGTCAACACATGCTCTTGGAGCAGGGAGGTCGTTAAATAACTTTGCTGTAGAGTCTTGAAACATTCCCTTTTTGAGGGGCATACTTAGTTGTGGCGCTACACTAGAGCACAGCTGCCTCTTCAGTTCATTAGGGAGAGGTAGTCTGACCAAGATGGATTACTTGATGGGCACTTCTGAGTAGGTGAAATTGAGTTATTTCTATAGTGGGGAGCCAACCCAACTTCAGCAAGTCTTTTTCTCAGTAGAATTTTAGTATTTTTTCGTTTTATAAGAAATTTCTATGATTATTTTAGTATTTTTTCGTTTTATAAGAAAATTCTATGATTATTTGACCGAAAATACAGCCCTTTTGTTAATTGCACTTTACCTGTAATGGTTTGCCCTTATTAGACCCTTCACACTCACTACCCAACAACCCTCCTAACATACTGCATGTCAGTATATACTGTAATGGTTTGCCCTTATTGCATGTCACTATATACCCAGTTTGAATAAAGTACTGCTAAAGAACATACATTGATGCATTTCTACATTATGAGAATAGTTGGAGAATCTAAAAGCCATTTTTTGTATACAATCATGGTTTATTTCTCTTATTTACAACCAATTTCAGTGTTACATGCATAGACAATGTTTCAAGTTTTTTAGACAATCATTCTGCATAATTATTCTGCATAAATTTCTGCATAAATTTCTGCCACTTCTGGTCCGCAATGCATGTTGGCAAAGTCTGTCGAGTACTCAAATGTGAAAAAGCACCTAAATTATTTGATTCAATACCTCAAAACCATGATGAACCAGTGAGCCTGGTTACAAAGCATGTAGAATGATTGTGAATGGCTATGTCAAATGATTGCTCTATGCACGTAACACTGAAATTGGTTGTAAAAGTATTCCCAGTGATACATTTCTGATACAGTGCCAGCAGCAAACAAATAAAAAGATCAAGCACACCCTTACGTCTGGGTTCCTACGAGCCAGGTCCTGTATTCGCTCCCAAGCTTCTTCCCTCTCTTTCTGTTTATCTTTCTCTCTATGGAAAAACAAACACCTTAATTAGTTTACAGTCTAGCATACCAAGTACTTTTGCTACAACAAACTATCACTGAGTTAAAAAAGAAAATCTCATCACACAAGTCACAAGTTCATCCATCCATGTACCATGTCCTGTAGGGGACTTTGAAGCTACATAGACCCATTGCATAAATGGTGTCCAATTTGAATAACCATTGTTTAGGAATCTTTAGTCTCACATTCACGTGAAAACGCTTTTGAGTGGCAACGTGAACATGAGGCTAAAGACTCCAGGACAATACCTATTTAAATTGGATGCCATTTATGCAATGGGTCCAAGGTAAACCTGTTCAAGAAGGATTGAGTAAAAAACAAATGCAACCCAGGTCTGATTTTTTTTGTTCCTTTTTACTCTTAATTATGACTGGTGATCACTGCAATCAACTGCACTGATCGATACTTACTTCTGCTTTTCTGCTTTGTACTTCTGTGTGCACTCGTCAAACAGCTTCTGGTTCATCTCCATAAACAGCTTCAGTGCATTGTATATTAACCCATGTATTGTTCTAAAGGAAATCAGTCCACAGTATCAGCATGGATCAAAACAACTATGTCCTCAGTGAGATATCTTGGTCTTTTTCCTTAAACAAGGACCACACTATAAAAGGGAAAATACCCTCCCCTTCTTGTCCTATGGGATTTGAAATTTCAATTTCAAATTCAGAACAGTCAAGCACGAAAGCAAGTAATCAGTCTTCTCCTGTTACAATACTAAATTGCTGAAGGCAAAATTAAAATAAGCCAAAAGTCAACTCAGTTATACCTGTCCACTGCATTTTTTACCACAATTGCCGGTAATCTCGCGATCTGATTGGTCGATGTGCAGTGGTAAATGAGAGTCCAGACAACAGTGCTGACGCAAGAACGTTATAGACAACGCTGGCTCTTTCAAAGCGGTCACGCTTTGTAACGAAACTTCCTTGTACGTTTTCTAATATTGTTGTAAAAAACAAATTTCCTCTGGTTTTCCACTCACAAGGCGCAGCCGAGTGAGTCCACAACAAATTTTGACCATGTGATGACGTAAATCGTGGTAAATAAGAGTCCACACCACGGAAAACCAGAGGAATTTGCTAATTAGAACCGTTTACAAACTCTTTAGTGTATTTCAGACATTAAAGTTTTCAATTTTAATTTTGTGCTGTACCAAATGTTGGAGATCACTCAAGCAGAACATGACATGTTGTAGAACTTTGAACAAAGATGTTCACTTGACAAAGGCTCTTCAACCTGGTACATGTCTTAACCCCTGCCCAATTGCAAAGGCAGAGGGAATCTTGCAACATATTTCCCTCGCCATATTCCCCTCAACACTTTCCCTCGTGTTTAGTAGTACATACTCTTTAGAAAAGGAGAATTAAAGGAGAAAATGTGTTACACGTGTGTCACAAGATGTGTCACATGTGGAACTCAAACCTCCGAGTTTGGCACATCGAACCACTCAGGCTTTTAGGAGAACTACATGTATATATTGACAAAGGAAGGAAGCAGAGCACTTACTTGTTCCAGTGGTTCTTTGAATTCTTGTAAAGGGATGGGAACATTATTGGTAGAATTACAGTTGCATTGTCACTGATTAAACTCATGATGTACTCGTTGTTCCAGTAATAAAGTGCTCGTTCAGCAACCTGACAACATATACATGTCATATTATATTACATATACAGGCAGTGATTAGGAAGGCAAGTTCAAGTGACAGGACATTGGCCCATCACTTTCTCAATTTATGTGCCATAATTTTCTTAGGGGGCCATGGGTGAAATCACAATATGTACATTTTTTAACATTTAAGTTAGAGTTTCCCAAAGCATGAGGAATTGAGAAATTGGAATGTGCCGTCAGGTCCTAATGAAAATATTTGTTTGCACTGTTTATAAGAAGAAAAGTACCAATGGCACATGGCCTTCCTAATGCACTTACCAATTGAAACCCCAATTGAAGTTGTATCACCAAAATAACTGAAAACATAACTCTATGCACCTAAACGTTTGATAAGTCAGATACAGAATTTGTGTCCGTGCTTTATAAGATTTACAAACTCTCGCTTTCAGCTAGAGTTTGTAAATCCCATGAAGCACGGCAACTCATTCTGTATCTATTATTTCTTATTTTTCTCCCCAGTAGACAGGTTTTTATAAGTGAAGGCAAGTTTTGAAAGTGCAGAATCTTCCTTTGTTACTAATTTTGTCCAGTATTTCAAGCTTCTAAATGTAGATTAATTATTGGAAACTGTCCATATATATTATATATGCAGTCATTGGTTACTGACACAAAATGACCTTTTGAATATTAGCATAACAATTGTAATGTTTATAAATATTAAACACTGCTATTGAACTACATGGTTTTACTTAATACATGTACAACTGTATAGAACATTTCAATGCAATTAGCAATCTGCAGGAACATTTAATCATCTTTCCAGTTAGTAAAATTATATCCCACCTGAAAATGAGGACTTGACACACACTGAGCCATCTGTTTGAAGAGAGGATCAATTATCCTGACAAACTCAGAAGGTTCAATAACATCTAGGATCTCCTCCAGCTCATTCAAGAACATCACCTGCACAAATGAATACACAATCACTTGGAAATGAATCCACAGCAAAATAGGAGAGAGTATTATACAATAAAAATGTATCAAGGCTATGCAATGTAATTGCTCAGAATTTCTTATAACTGTTCTATTTCTCATTCAGTTCTTTTGACAATCTTGGGGCATGCACCCCATGCACCAAGACACATTGAAGGATCGATGACAGTGTGACACCCAACACACCCATGCATGACTGGAAAGAACACCTTAAAATTAGACATACTGACAAGTTTCAAAGGAATCAGTTGTTTTCCTACAGAGTTATGAGCATGCAAATCAATTGCAGACAAATGTATGGAATTTTCCAATAGGGGGCAACAAACAATAATTTTTATGTCAAAACTTTGTATGCTCATAACTCTGTGGGAAAACAACCGATTTCTTTGAAACTTGTCAATCTTTCTAGTCATGATGTTAGTTGAATTTTCATAAAAACGTGTTGAGTGTTACACTAATATTAATAATCAAATACATTTGTCTTAATTATTATCTTCACACTACTTACTTCTTTGGGGCTGTGCACTTTGGGCCAGAACTTTAGCAGAGCCATAACAACCTGAACAACACAGGAAGTCAATACTTTTAATTCCTAGGTTTCTATAAATATAATTTAGAGGGAACCTCTGCTGAAGAATACTGTGTTTACAAATGTTCCTCATGGATGCCTAAATCTATTGTGGGAAAAGTGTACTATATAATCCTACCAACACATGTTGGTTGACTGTCGGCTGACACTTTACCATTAGTCAGCCAACAGCTAGTATAATTATTTGAAGTGTCGGCCTTGACACTGTTGGCAGACAGTTGGCAAAGTGCTGGCTATGTAGGCAAAGTTTGAAAAGGGAAAAAATTGTAATATGCAACATATCAAAACACATATATTAACACAATGAGACAATTTAGTTGGGATTCAAAAAGAATAATTTAGAAAACAAAATGTTCAAAGCCTCAAGGGCTGAACTCCTTCAGGCAAAGGTAACCATTTTGCATTCAAAATGTACAACATTCTATGCATGCCATTTATTTTTTGATAAAAACGGAAATTAAATATATACTTTTTGCAATTCAAGACTTTTAAAGTGATATAGAGTATTGTGCAAAAGTCATGCAAACACCTTTCGGCGAATTTCGGGGCTTTACGGCGAAAATGAATGAAAATTTTCACGAACCAAAATTCCAGCGATATTTCGACAAAAATTCGTTAAGCCTTTTGTTTAATCTGTGCGACATTTCGCACTGCTCTGAACAGGTTAGCACGAAAATTCGCTGCACTCTACGAAATATCGTGCAATTCGCACGAAACTTCGAAATTTTGATCCTTGGCCGTCAAAGATACCATATTTACCCATGTATAAGCCGCACCTTTTCACCCAAAATTTTCGTTCAAAATCGGGGGTGCGGCTTATCTACGGGAACACCTAGAAAGGAGACCCAACATTAACATATATTTACATACATGTATCATGAACCTGAATGAAGCTTTTATTATGCGACGGTGCGTATATTACAATCAGGTCGCATCCGATCGTGTGGGGAAAAAACACGCACTTTCAAAGAGTTAAAGCAAAACTCTTCTAAGACCCACCTTAGACCTAATATATTAGAATTTCGTGAATATTTAAACGTGATTAAGCTTATTTACCTTCCAAAACAGGCTGATTCGCAGCGGTTGTCAAAGCATGCATCTAAACAACCAGGCATTCTTCGCAATTTTACACGTGGGAGATTGGCACTAGTTAATGAAAAACCAAGATGGCGGACCTGACCTACTCGTGCAAGTATTGTTTCACCAGAAAACCTTTCTTGCTCTAGCGATTAAAGGAAAGCAGTTCCTTGAAATTGTTGTTAGTTAATTGGGGAATAAATGCGGAAGAATTCTGGAGTGATTTAACCCTTTCACCACCGGAAGCGTTTGGGCTGAATTGGTGAAATTCAGAGTGCTAACTCAACCCTCCCCCCTCAGTTCAAGTTTGGCTAGCCCGGGTCATTTAAATACTGCTGACTTTTTAAGCCGAGGGCTCAAACCTTTCCCACAATGCCATTTGGGAGAATTCTGTTCACTCGTTGACGGTAGGTATGGCTGCTTCGGTAGGGTTTCTAATGAAATGAGCTCTAATTTTGGATAAATATGCCACTGTCAGAGAGCTTGAAGACATCATTAAGTCTGAGGATGGCTGAAAAGTACTTGGTTTGCTTCTAGTAGGCTTTGTGAGGGAATTTCACAGGGTTTTTCCGTTGTGTTTGTGCTTTCAGACACTGGAAAAAATTCTTCAATGAATCCTTGGAATCCTGCAGTTGGCAGTCTTTTACCCCTGCTCAACCTATTAGGATGTGCTTTTGTCACTTTAAAGCAACGGCTTGAGTCCAAATCACCGCTCCTGGTTGTAGGGGTAAAAGACTTATAAAAAAACCCTACCGGAGTCCCAGAGGGGGGGTCCCCTTGTGATTTTTTTGCTGATTACCCAGCATGCAATTGGAGTTGGGGAGCAGGAAAACATGGTGGAGAGAAGTGCAGCATTAAGAATAGCACGCTTCACAGTCGTTTGGTGGATTTTATGCAAACAAACCTGCTGGTTGGAAAGATTAAACAAGGTACTGTAATGACTGAGTGGTTATTTTGTGTTTGCTTTTGATTTCAAGTGCAAATGGGAAGGTTTTCTTGAGCCGATTTTCAGCTCCTCAAAATTCGCGAAAATCGAAGAAACGAACAGCGATCTCCAAAACAAATGCGTTTTTCTCCAAAGTGGGAGAGTCAAGCGATCCCTGTTATAGCTCTGACTTTGAAGTTATTCATCCCTTGAAATAGTATCGCAACATCGTATCTCCAGCATGTCTAGGTTTGATGCAATAATTTTTCCCAGGTACATGCTTCATATTCGCCGCTTTTCCGGCCTGTAGTGGTGAAAGGGTTAACAAAAAAATTATAATTTATAAGTTTCTGTCCTTTTCATTCAGAATCGGCTTTACTTGGATACTCACTGAGTGATGAATTGTTTGACCAACTTTTGTGATGCAACTATTTTCTAGACAGGAGCTATGAGCAAAAATGTACTTCCCTAGTCTTCTCTTATTGGACACTAATTCAGAACCAACACTAAGGTTAGAGGGGGTGGTTCAAAGTTCAGGTTCATTGAAAAGATTTGTATTGAGCACAGCATATGCATCTTCAAGTTGCTGTGACTTCATTTTTGGGAGACATGTTGCTAATGCATCCAATCATGTGATGTGCCACACCCTTTTCTTGTCCATAATTAGGATATTGCTTTCCAACCATAGATAACCTGTAAAAAAATTATCCTGTCCAAAATATAAGGTCATTTCACATGCCATTGACATTATTCAACTACAATGGATGCTAACATCCTGTAAAATAAGTTTGAGTGCAAACAGAACAGGTCACATGACATGGGTAGGGTGGTGTTTAACCCTTTCACCACCGGAAGCGTTTGGGCTGAATTGGTGAAATTCAGAGTGCTAACTCAACCCTCCCCCCTCAGTTCAAGTTTGGCTAGCCCGGGTCATTTAAATACTGCTGACTTTTTAAGCCGAGGGCTCAAACCTTTCCCACAATGCCATTTGGGAGAATTCTGTTCACTCGTTGACGGTAGGTATGGCTGCTTCGGTAGGGTTTCTAATGAAATGAGCTCTAATTTTGGATAAATATGCCACTGTCAGAGAGCTTGAAGACATCATTAAGTCTGAGGATGGCTGAAAAGTACTTGGTTTGCTTCTAGTAGGCTTTGTGAGGGAATTTCACAGGGTTTTTCCGTTGTGTTTGTGCTTTCAGACACTGGAACAAATTCTTCAATGAATCCTTGGAATCCTGCAGTTGGCAGTCTTTTACCCCTGCTCAACCTATTAGGATGTGCTTTTGTCACTTTAAAGCAACGGCTTGAGTCCAAATCACCGCTCCTGGTTGTAGGGGTAAAAGACTTATAAAAAAAACCCTACCGGAGTCCCAGAGGGGGGGTCCCCTTGTGATTTTTTTGCTGATTACCCAGCATGCAATTGGAGTTGGGGAGCAGGAAAACATGGTGGAGAGAAGTGCAGCATTAAGAATAGCACGCTTCACAGTCGTTTGGTGGATTTTATGCAAACAAACCTGCTGGTTGGAAAGATTAAACAAGGTACTGTAATGACTGAGTGGTTATTTTGTGTTTGCTTTTGATTTCAAGTGCAAATGGGAAGGTTTTCTTGAGCCGATTTTCAGCTCCTCAAAATTCGCGAAAATCGAAGAAACGAACAGCGATCTCCAAAACAAATGCGTTTTTCTCCAAAGTGGGAGAGTCAAGCGATCCCTGTTATAGCTCTGACTTTGAAGTTATTCATCCCTTGAAATAGTATCGCAACATCGTATCTCCAGCATGTCTAGGTTTGATGCAATAATTTTTCCCAGGTACATGCTTCATATTCGCCGCTTTTCCGGCCTGTAGTGGTGAAAGGGTTAAAGACTGCATATTAAAATATACACAAGAAATAACAAGGCAAGTTGAACCATTATCGATCGAATTAAAGTTGTGATTATTTATTTATGACAATCTGATTAAGTTTGCTTCAAGTACGAGTGTTTATGAACTCCAACAAAAAAATATTCTTTTTTGAATAAGTTTGGCATCAAGTACAAGCGTTTATGAACTCGGACAAAAGATTTTCTAATTATTCTTTGTATTTTTCAAAAAAAGTTTTTTTCCTAAATTCAAGCTTCAAAACTTGGGGTGCGGCTTATCTACGGGTGCAGCTTATACACGGGTAAATACGGTAAGTTACTTTTTCCGGCTCACTCGGTCAATTCAACCAACCTGAGTTTTAAACTTTATTCGGACTTTGACTAACTGAACTTTACGGCTCACTTTCGAACTGCAGGAGGACAACTGTAGAGTTTACTTCAGTTCAGTCAGTATAATCAGGCTAAGAATGGCTCCGCTAAGAATAGGAATCTGATGCTTTGAACCCGGTTTGAATGGAAGGCCAGAAGGGTACATAAGAAACAAAAGGAATGCATTACTATAAATCGCATGTCCCAACTTCGGAAGTGTTCAATTTTGTAAACGTTATCCGTATATCCACAATGATCCGTCAGCCTTCCAGATCTTTGTAAAAGTCATTGCATAAAGTTTTAAAGTAAATTCGGACCATGCAGTTATCGAAATATTGTGAGCCGTAAAATAAACAAAACAACGGCTGCTCGCTTAGTTCCCAGACCGGTGGTGCGTGGCCCGCTTTAAAGCTTGACTAACTCGCTGAGTGCAAAGCATAACACAAAAAAAACGTTTGCTTCAGTGTAGTTTCACATTTACGGCAGATCCTTGTCTTGTTACTAGTATTAAAAGGTTTTGGCAGAAATCTTTGTAAATGTTTGCGTATTAAAATCTCAACTATTTTTGGAGTCTGAATTTCCACATGCATGCAATCAGTCAGGTGTGAACGTGTTGTCTGATTTTTTTTACAGAACATCAACAGAGTTTTGAAGCAACGTTTGTCATATTGAAAGATGTGCAAAAACTTCTATACTCTTACCAGAAAACTTCTAATGAGAAAGTGCAATTCCTTTTGAATTAAAAGAGCTTTAATGCATCGGATCAGATCAGTCAGTTCACGTAAATGGAAAATAATTGGGCCCCCACGGTATTTGTGTCAGAAATGAGAAATGAGACATGCTGACAGTTCACGATTGACAGGGACTTTTCCTGTGCAGTAAGAACCTTGACTTTTTGACGCCTCTGGCACACAGGGTATTTACCAAAACCATCTTAACTGTACATTTGTAAAACTGTTTGTTATGAATTCGAATTTGTCACGCATTAATCCTGGTCAAAGAAAGGTTAAAATACGAAATTGTGCAATGAACACGTATGTGAATATTTTTTAAACAATATTTCGATAACCCGGTCCAAAGTTTCGTTTGACAATAAGGTTGGCAATATTTCGCCTTGGCATTCGAATTTTCACGTATCTGATCCAAATACAGACTGGATGCTCGTTAGTACATTACTTAGTATTGCTCGTTAGTGTTACTTACTGGTTCTGTGAGATTAGGATCCTTTTCCAGGAACTGAACAACACAGTAAGCAAGCTAAAACAAAAAGAGCATAATTATAATGAGATGCAGTAACCACTTAATGACTGGTGCTAAGGGAAACTGAGTTTTGTATCCCAAGAGTCTCATAGAAGTTAAAGGAAACAAAAATGACTGGTTTACCCAAGGAGCCAGTCATTAAGTGACTTATTACATAGCATAATAATAATATATTCCATATTGTTGAGAAGGCAAACCATTTTGAAAGCCTGGCATAACTACATGACATGACATCATCTTCTGTCATGCTCTGATGATGTGTGCTGACCAGTGAACTGTTACCCACCAACATCAGAACTTTCAAGCAATGTTGCTTGCTCAGCTACTTTAGAGGGTAAAAATGTTTACCTGTCAAATGATGTTTAATAAACCAATGAGAAAGTGTGCATTGTTTTAGAAAACTTATGGCTATGTAAAAAATAGAGTTCTGTGACATCATTTTGTGGATTTCACAACATAACGCCATGATCACTTTGGTTTTCTTTGTTTGTTCAGGGACATTTAATCTCTAAATTTCCCGAGTCATCACCATGTATACTTCTTCTGTTTTCCCTCATTGGCATGCAAAAGGGAAAATAATTTTAGAAGGGCATGCATGCTGAGGGAACATTGGGCTGTCCCATGGCACACCTGGTTACGGTGCAATGCCTGGCTCAATAAAGTATTATATTCATTTCTTAAATCCACTTCTTCCATGAGAGATACTTAATTAATGTGTCTGAATATTTTTTGAATATTTAGTAAACCACATAATTACATTGTACTTTAGTGTTATTCTTCTTCAAAAACAACACGCTTGTTCCCAAACGAAGCCAGGGTCATTCAATCAGTGGTACTCAATCAAGCATAACGACAAAGTTTTTGAAAGCAATTCAACTTCGATTACTTTAGTTTACACAGAGAACTAAACTTCCCTGAGGTTAGTTCCATTCCTCAGTGATAATAGTATTACAAAGTGATAGCATGATATTTCGGGAAACTAGTGATGAAATTTCACCTCGAGCCTCGGGAGGATCTGTAAAAATCCCTCTGCCTGTGGCGTTAGGACTTCCACAAATCCTCCCTTGGCTCTAGGGGAAATTTAATCACTAATTACCCTTACCATAAAAGACCGCCTATAAGCCGCAGGTTTTTTTCAATTTCATTTTGACTAAGAGTGTGTTTTTTTCCTCCCTAAAGTCCGGATGCAGCTTGTACGCGGGCTTTTTCAGATTGAAGTTTGTGTGAGATATCCAAAAATGAGCCCTGATAACTTTTTTATGTTTTTTTTCTTCTCGTAACATTCCTTCACAATCCAGTTTGTGCTTAATTAATATTGTGGTTCCTTATAGGTCACATTTTGTGAAGTTTGATTGGTTCGAGTCTCGTTCTTTGATGTGCTTATTGAAAGACTAAAATTCAACGAATCCTGGAGATTCAAGAAGTGGATCACATATCCAGAACACTTTGGATATAAAGAAGTTGTTTGTACAATCTCACGAGTCACGACACGTGGCAAATTATAACATTGTCAACAAATCCAAAACTTCACATCTCGGCGTTTTGATTTGTCATAAGAGATTTGAGACTCCAGCACTTTTTGCAAAACATGCAAACTGTTCACGAAGTAAAATAAAAATCATCCAGAACATTTATATGCAAAGCTAACATTGATATTCAAATCAGTTCATGGAAAACTTCGCACATTATGCACCGCGGCAATTTGAAAGACGTGACTTCCACACCTTTGAAAATGGATTTAAATTAATAGAAAGAACTCAATTATTTTATTTAGTAAACGTTTCAATTTGAAGGTAAAGTTGAGAAGTTGTGGTGCTGTTTAATAGGAACTACAATGCAATAAAAACTCAGTTCCCGCACTCCAGTGTCGTTCTGTCAAAATCCAGAGACATGTCTGCACAGCTGAGAAAATATCAGAGACATTTACGTTTACATGCTTGCTCACATACTTTTAAAATCTAAACCTTGTTCAGTCGTAATTGTCCTCGTATCATATTTGTGAAATGTACTTCTCAAACTCAATAATAATTCATGAGATAGTCATCCAATGGAGGAACTGTATTTGGTCACATGCATGGGTCTTGATACCGGGTGAAACCCTTGTGTTTGATCATGTTTCCAACCCTAGTGATCAATATTTCTTAATCATCATATTCATGAACCACTAACTAATTACATAATGATAAACTACAAGTAAGGAGCGAAGAAGTAAAGAAATAAAGAATGACATAGAAAGAAAAAGTCTGCCTCCACTGGAGTTCGAACCACGACCGTTCCGACTGCTTGTACTAACTCTTGTCCACTACTCTACTAGTACGCTAGTTGAAATCACTGCCATCGAAAAAGAATAATAAGCCATCTATTGAATAATTAGATACAACAGTCAAATGGTAAACAATACTTGCTAATGAAGTTTGAAAAGGAACGTATGTAAATTGTCGGTTTTGCATTCGCATGAGAAGACATGTCAAACACTCATTGTTCGTCTTTCATCAGGGGATTCCAAATATTTCGAAAACAATAAAACCCTCGAGGCTACGCCTCTCGGGTTTCATTTGTTTTCTCAATATTTGGAACCCCTGATGAAAGACTCCAATTCGTGTTTGACATAGCTCTTCTCAAACTCATGAATAATTAATGAGAATATTAGAAAGAAAATCACAAGCGTGAAGGAGTTTGGATATGTGATGAAACACTTGCTATCCAAACTTTCTTCTCAGTTTTCTCTTCAATGGTAAATTCATTGGAGAAGCCATATACAACACTGTCAGCCGTGTTGTATCACATATCCAACCACCTCGAACTGAGTTTAAAAAACTCCGCTTCGCGTCATTTTTCAAGTTCAGTTCTCAGTGTTTGGATATGTGATACAACACGGCTGACAGTGTTGTATATATTACTTCTAAAGCTGTAGTGTAACCATAAGTAAAGTAAAATGTTTCTTTCAGTTCGCTAAAGTTGGGTTGCGGCTTATAAGCGGTATATTTCCTTGAAGTTTTCAAATTGATCTCAAGATTGCAAGCCTCAAGTGGAGGTGTGGCTTATAGGCAGGGTGCGGCTTATAGGCAGTCTTTTATGGTACTTAATATAATAATTCTGTAAACCAAAAACCAGTCAGATAGAGGATACAGTACTTCTATTAGGGTTTGTGCACAATGTCAAGTCTCTACAACTATCACAAGCAGAGATAATGGAATTTAAAGTTTAACATTTGGCCATACCAAGTCTGTAAATTTTCACTGGTTCCGAAATGTTTGGAACCAGTGAAAAATTAGATTTTGTATGGGGTTAATTCTGCAATCAAAGGTCCTTATCTCAGCTACTTTTTTCTAAAATGATCTTTATTTAGAGAGGCTTCATGTTAACTAGGACTTTCTGAAACATTGCTTTTGGTAAAAGATCCTAAGATTTTATGTTTGTATACTAGAAGTAATAATACATTATCAAAGTGTATTCGACTTATTTTTTGTAAGAGAAAGGACTGTGGTATTAAACACAAAAGGCTGAAAGATTACTGCAAGAGAGAATAATGGTCTCTTGCTCATAAGTTAATATACAAGGTGATGTATCTGGGTATTAAACAGTAATTTTCTTTGTGTAACATGCAATGCTTATGTGGCTATATGTATATGTTGTGGTTCAAAAAAAATTTTGTTCAATTTTTTTTTAAACCAGTTCAATTTTTTTTAACCGGTTCAGAATTTTTACACTAGTTCAATTTTTTTTACACCAGTTCAAAATTTTTACACTAGTTCAATTTTTTTTACACCAGTTCAAAAATTTTACACTAGTTCAATTTTTTTTTACACCAGTTCAAAATTTTAAAACCAGTTTATTTTTTAACATTCTAAAAGGGAAGTTATGTTAACTGATGTTAGGGTTATTTTAAATGCTGGATTTGGGATCCTAAATTAGTGACTACTAGATGTTATTGTTTGCTTCGTTCTATTAATGTTTGTTCTATTGTTTGTCGGTGAAGGTAGTAGCAAATTGGAGCAAATCTTACGGGCGCTGCGAGGCGACCCAAAATTATTAGTGACTTGCTCTAAACACCCTAAATGAGTGAGCATCCGTTGTTGACGGTTAAGGTATTTTTAAATGTAGGGGTAGGGTTTGTATTAGTTCACAGGACCATTGAAGAAGCATTATTATTCTGAGTTGTTCAGTGATCTAGTTCTAAGTGTAGTGACTATAGCTCTAAACACCCTAAATTAGTGAGCATCCATTGTTGACGGTTAGGGTATTTTTAAATGTAGGGGTAGGGTTTGTATTAGTTCACGGGACCATTGAAGAAGCATTATTATTCTGAGTTGTTCAGTAATCTAGTTCTAAGTGTAGTGACTATAGCTCTAAACACCCTAAATTAGTGAGCACCCGTTGTTGACGGTTAGGGTGTTTTTAAATGTGTTTTTTTGTTTGGATTATAAGTCGTTTATGGCATCATAGAAGGCCTCTTTACTTACGCACGGTTCATCGGCCATCTTTGAAGAATCCGGTGCGCATTCGCGTATAAATTTAAGAGACTGGAAACAAATTAGCATAATGAGAGGGACTGGCTTCAACGACTAGCACTTATAGAATATACGGTGGTGTTCAAATCAACGATTGCTTCTGTGGCGCATTGCGTTAGGCGAGTGGATCATCGAGTAGCTGAAGTTAAGCCCGATCGGGCAGGGTTAGTGAGTGGATGGGTGACTGCCAAGGAAAGTGGTAAGTAAGTGGTACAGTAAGGTAAGTAGGTAGGGGGGCAAGGGAAAAAAGGGAATGGAATAGGTTGGCTTTTTTTTTCTTTTGAAAAAGATAAACGAGTTTTCAAAATTTGAACTGGTGTAAAAAATTTGAACTGGTTTAAATTTTTTGAACTGGTTTAATTTTTTTTAACTAGTTTAAAAATTTTGAACCAAAAAATTTTTCCAACCACAACATATACATGTGTTTTATATGGTTATGGCATTCATTTGAGCATTCGTAGCACATTTTGCTTGTGGTATACATGCAGTGCCGGTAAAGCAATAATTGGAGTTAGTGAAGAACACAAATGAACCCTATAGAGGCTATTCAGATGTGTAAAAACTGCATTTCAGTTCCTAGCATTCACAACACTAAGTACACTCCAATACAATACAATACAATACAATACTTTATTCACACTTCACAGTTATTTACAAAGTTAACAGGAAAATTATATTTAGAGTTTAGAAAAAGTGGTAGGAAAAAAATTGTAAATAGGCTAAATATATAATAGAGGAAATGTCTAGCATCTAAATGAACCGTGAGGTTTTCGAGTTAGACACTAGCCAGCCAAAGCTAATGATTATATGCAGACATCAAAAGAAGAAAAATATACATATATACTATAAAATACACACAAACAAATTTACTATAAAATACACACAAACATCAAGTATTTCCAGTGTACAACATAAACTATATATGCATTGTGTATAAACTACATCCCATGCAGTTCCTTCAGATCAGAGCATTCACATCATTTCTCAAGTAAGAACAAGGTTGGCTGCAGAATATTGAGTGCCATTGTTAGTTGCAGAATTATAATTTATGGTCAATGTTGGTAACTGGGTCCTGGCTTTGATCAGCCTTGTTTCCGACAGGTTCTGTTAGAAATTCAGTGTAGAATATTAAATTGATTAGGGAACACAGCAATGAAATCAGTACTTTAAATTCCGCTCACCTTGTACTGTGTTGATATTCCAGTTCCTTGGCATATCAAAGTGTCGTTATAGATTAACTCTCTGCCTGAATGTAGTGTTAATTTGTGTAACCAAGATTCACACATGCTTGACCTCTGCTAGCATGCAAAAAACACACATGCATGTGTACCGACGTATTGTGTCGCAACTCACACAATTCACAAGATACAGCGATTAGTAACGGGCATCTAGAAAACTAGACAGAGATTTTTCTTCAGCCAGGTCATCTTACTGTTTGTAGTTTCGGTATCTGTATGTACAGCAAAAACTAGAATCCAGTACAGCGAGCAAGCCAACAGAATTCACATGGTTGTTTACAAATTATGGCGAGTTGATTTGACTCAGTTCTCTAGATCTGTTCAACTTCGTTTGTTTGACTTGATATAGTTTGGACATCAGACTTCGTTGAATACTACAGAGATGGCACACACTTTCCTCAGGCTTTGATATATTGTACTTGCTAACTTTTTAAACATTATTGCATTGGATTGGGAAAATAAAACACTTATCGAGAAACCCTTATCAACGTTCACATGGACTGATGGAGGCCGAGCATCGTGTAGTTACCAATTTCCCGGCCGAGATAATTTGTTCTAAAAAGTACAAACATACGGACATGAGGACAAAAATCCCGATTTCTTTCGCCTAGGCAAGCACAGGTAGCCCACACAGGCCACAGGGAGTCCACTGCAAGATTAGGATGCGTTCTCCTTCGTCGAACGCAATTATTATATAATTCTGCCAAGAATGCACAAAATATGCACAAGAACACACCAAATATAAGACAGTATTTCAGGTAGTTACGTTAAAATGGCTTCCTGTCACCATGGTAACACACCAAATATAAGACAGTATTTCAGGTAGTTACATTAAAATGGCTTCCCGTCACCATGGTAACAATTGTTTCATTGCAGAATATAAATAATTAATAACTTATTAGTCAGTTAAGCATCTAATACAGCTGTATTTTCACTCATCACCCATATTTTGGCAAGCTTTTGCATGACTTGTAAAAATACACAGCCATATTAGATGCTTAGCCAACCTCTATACATTTGTATATTGCTACGTCATCACTTTAGAACTCTCTTTTGATCATAAAGTAGATCATCTTACCTGTGGGTGGTACATGCCAAGGGACTTGATCTTATGGAGTGGCATTAACACCTTCATCAAGAATACTTTATGTTCCTCTTTGAGAGGTAAGGCAAAGCCATTGATGATACTGAAGGTATTGAGAAGAACATAATAATTATTATTATTACAGTGAGAACACAGCACACAATAGGTGGTGATCTCCGAGGAGTTGGGACAGTCGCTGCTAGGTGGAGAATCAAGTTTAGCAGTTACACCTATTTTAGATTCCCAGGGATTTTGTTGGATCTTATTCTATATTTAATATGTATCTGTCAATTCATAGTTCCAATTCAAAAAACAGCAAACCAATCAGAGCATAGCAGTTTTCCCACAGGAATACATCATGCCCCACAAACATAAACACAGAATGGCTATTTTTAGAAAGGTTTTAGCATTTTACAAGTTTGATGATGATAAATGATTAGAATACCTATGTGTTTTATCACGTACAAGCCGCACCTCACGTATAAGCTGCACCCCTAACTTCAGCCTGATAAATAGAAGCTTGTTTTTCCCGAAAGGTTTAAGGAAAAACCTTGTGTATAAGCTGCACCACAAAATTCAGTAAGAGTAGTCTTGTGTTTGAGTTCAAAATGCCTGTAATTGAAGCAAAACTTCTTCATAAGAGATTGTCATATCACAACAACGAATTGGTTACAACTTTCCTTGTCCTTTCTTGTGCCTATTTTAACCTGCTGTCTTTAAATCACTTCAGAATTCTTCTGCTGTTGTTCCCCCATTAACCAACAACATATTTAAGGAACTTCATTCCTTTAAGGGCAAAAGAAAGTAAGCTTTTCTGGCAAAACTATATGAGCACATGTCTGAGTCCGTGGTCCGCCATCTTGGATTTTCAAGGAGGCCTGGGGCGAGAGTTTTCTCGAACGTCCGATCGAGCGTGATCGAGCTCCGAGGTTGAATTATGGCCTTTAACAACACTAGGAACCATTCTAGAAGTTAGCAGAGAAGACAGCTAGAGTTTTCTTTGGAAAGCGAAGGAGAGGAGTTTGAATAGAAATCTTGCTGACACTCGTGTTCTGTGAATTGAATGTGCCATTTCTATTGTTCAGATGGCTTTGTTTATGGTTATTGCAAAAAAAGTTTTCTGAAAACACTCACATATAAGCCGCACCCCCAACTACTTTCAAAATCTGAAAGTCAAAAAAGATGCGGCTTATACGTGATAAAATATGGTAATATTAAAACAATCAATGTATTTTTGTGTGCCGTTTTCTGGTAAAATCTGATGCCGTTTGGGACACAGCAACAGTAAATATGAGGCATTGGAACTGTCAATATTGTTGTCCTAGCTAGGGATAGATCAATCATGAAGCATTGACCATAGCTAGTCTGTTGTCTGACAAGCAATCTGAATCCCTGGTTCCACAATAAAATGGTTCAATAACATGCAGTTTAAGCCCACCTTCCAAGAATCTCCAGTAGTTCTGCTACTCCATTGTGCCGTTCAGTCTCATAAATAAATCTGGCATAGAAAGAAGTGCCATTAGTATGAATAAATGACCTACATTATTTTATGATAAGTTTATGTAGAGCCAGTGCTCAAAACTGGACAAAAATTACTTGCCACCATGGCTAAGAAGATTTCAAAACTCTTTGAGTGAAATGCTCCAACCAAATGAAATCATGGAGCATGGAGCTTAAAACCAAAGGAATCAATGATGTGATGTGTAAAGGAACTAAAGGCATCTCCTTCTGTTGACAAAATTCCTACAGGAAGTCCAATTATTTTAACCTTAACTTCCAGCTCCAACTGAGCACCATTACTCTATTTAGAATTGGGGTGACATCATCCAATTGACCCAAGAAAATAAACGTGGCTACTTTAGTATGCAGAAGGGAAGAGTGAGTTTTACATCAGAATGCTACATATATTGTATTCAAAGTTGGAACTGCCCCATAATCACTTTTGTGCAAGTGTACATTAAAAAACTAGCACCGGTTTTACTCTCATCTCTGCTCTTTACCAGTTACATTAATTTATCTCAAGACTGCAATTAATTCTTACCTGTAGAATATATTATTGATGTATTTTCTAATAAAAGCCCTCAAGCCAAGAAATTTTCCATAAATTCTGTGCAGGATAGTCTTGAGAAAGTCTCTTTCCCGTGGATCTTCAGTGTCAAAAAGCTCAAGAAGCTAGAAAAACAAAATAATGATAATAACTAGATGTAGCTATCACGACATGCAAATGATGAAGATACAAATGTATTGCTTGTGTCTTCACAACAGATATATGTGACCTATCACAGGAAAACGTACACTACCGGATATCCATTAAATGGGAAAAAATTAACGACTAATGAACGGATAGCAAATGCTTTTACAGAGCGTTCAAACGGTTTATTTAACGGTTCTAACGGGGCAAGCTAACATTTCTAACGGTTTACCAAAATGTTCTAAAGGACAAGCTAACAGCTCTTATATTGTTAACAAAAATGACTCCACGTCTTTTCTATAAGCAAATGTGTTAATAGAACTCTGTAATTTAATTAGTTTCACATTAGTTTCACATTGTCTGAGACTTTAATACCCATAGTTTACCAATAATTATTATAAGCTGCAGCATTTTGCCACAAAATGTTAATGTATAGCAGAGGATAGCAGTGAATGGCAATGGATAGCAATGAATAGCAAAGGATAGCAATAGATAGCAAAGGATAGCGATGGATAGCAAAGGATAGCAATAGATACTCAATGGATACACATCGAGAGAGATGGGATAACAATGGATAGACAAGGACATTATATGAGACCATATATGAAATACCTACCAGATGGCAGGCCAAAACCCAACAGAGAAAGACATCGTGTGTTTATAAACTTCGATTTTTCATAATTGTTGTCAGGTTGGTGAGTTGTAAATGTCGTAGAACTTGTATATAAGACATCCTCTAGGTATTTTAGATATGCCGAGGAATTTCAAACCCAGAAACATTTCAGAAAAATTGCTCCAAACTCACTTCCTAAAAGTCGCTAAAATTGTTATGAAATATTTAAATTACCGGTATTCAAAGTTAAAGATTGATCAGAGCGGCGCTGAGAAAATGCAGCATGGCGGAGTGCCACTTGCACCGCGCTCTAGGGAGAACACTGCATTTACGTATCTGAACAGTTTCCACATGATGCGAAAAATGGTTTGAGTCCATATTTCTAGATATTCACAGTTTTAATTTGTTGCCAGTTATTTAGCGTGAGATCAGATCGCACGAACCATATCGAATCTTTTGGAGTTTTGATTTCAGCTTTTTTACTTCATCACTTTGTGAGGAGTTAATAAAACATCCAAACCTGCAGCCAGTATGTTGGCATGTAGCATTCGGAAAAGGGCAATTCCACACGAGACATGCTGAAAATGAAAATTTTCAAATCTATAATTTTTTAGCAAACTTTATTTTAGTTAAGAGCAGACATCTTGGTTCCTGTGAGAGGTCACATATATGAAGAATTTACATTTCCTCTATTGAACACTGTACACATCTCTTCAGATTCATGATAATGCAATTCCAATACCAACGAAGCCACATGTTGGTTTGATTGTCACTTCCATACTCTTGATTGCACTTTCCATTTTATAATGTGCACGTTGTAACACAAATGAAAACAAATACATTCTCCATTTTCTCCCCAAAATGCTTGAAAAGGTGTACACCTACTTGACACTAATGCTACTTAATATATACATAATTTGCATTTCACCTGTCTCATCATGCATCAGCACTATCAGTTTGACTACCTCACTAGATTGATGAACCTCATTCGGTTGACTCGTTAGCAATAACCAACTATTGTTCAAGGCTGAGAAAAACATCATGATTTGTTTATGACAAGCTGCCAGTTATTTGGTGATGCTGAAGGCAAATAACTGATAGCAAGAAACGGACAGATCATAACATTTTGCGATAGCAGAGTTCAATAATTGTTTCATCACTCAAGAAATGTAATTTTACAGCCAGGGTTTCGAAACTGAAAATTTGAGCCTCCACCAGCTCTGCCAATCAAGAGCTTTTCCATGCCACACAGGGCCTAGGCACTCGACTCAGGTACACATGTTCATTCAAAGCACATGATTATAATTAACAAATTGAGGTTAGTTTCTTTTGCATCTGTTCTATTATTGATGATTTTTGTCAAAAAAGGTCAAAAGAGCTGGGGTAAAATTTGTAGTTGTGGTAAAAGTTTGCACTGCATTCACCTTTGCTCTCTAGAAATCTTATCAGCTATGAGGTGTCTTTGCCAAGTAGATCCAGTTATTTTGACCATGTTATGACGAAATCATCATCAATTATAATAGGACAGATACATTATAACTAACTTCTTTTGATATTGTTGTAAAACAACAAAACTTTTAGCTTCAAACTATTGCATATAAACTGCTTTGAGACAACAAGTCCAAAACGTAAGCACTTCTTGTCCAAACTCACTTGAGAGAAGCTCAAATTTTGACAAATGGCACCATGCAATGTAGAAGAAAGCTTAAAAGTCACCAATTAAATTTTGCTAGTGATGAAATGCTTGTGAAATCCTAATTTTCTTGCTTTTTGGATCAGAATTGACAAAATTTGAATTCACAAATCTCTACAGAGTGCTTCGAAAGCTGCATACTGCATGACTGCATCCTCTTCTTGATGATTAAAATTAGCCAATCACATTGTGAGGAAATTGGCAATTGTGGTAAATTTTTGTATTGCATTCACCTTTGCTCTCTAGAGATCTTACCAGCAATAGACTGCGAACAGTCCCTTTATTTTTCTTGGTCTCTTGTCTCGAAAAACTCACTGAGGGTAGGAGGGCGTGGGACAAAAGAAAAATAAAGGGACTGCAGCCTTTCCCCACTGGCACGCGTTCAACCAATCGCGATTTTCAGTTGGTGGAGCAACTGAAAATCGTCAATGGTCAATTAAACAATAGAGATGTCAACATTTCGCTGCGACGAGACTTGAGAGAACAACAACCCGAGCAAAGCGGTTCTGTTCTGGTAATCGTGCCATCGAAGAACAGATAAAGTCCAACGATTTTTGCCTGAATGCGAAAGCTTTCGAAAAGAGTTTTTAAGGGATATTGGTGACAACAAATATCAAGTGATATACACGCCGCCGAGCAAGTTCTGTCTACCGCCGAGTTCGTCGATTTGATGAGGGACGAGTCTTCTCTATTCTGTATTCAGCCAGAATCTGTAGTCAATAGTTAGTTGTAGATGAATGCCACACAGTTGGTTAATTGATTCCTGGTATGTTGGATAACCATCTTGACGTTTTCTTCTTTCAAAATATGCAGTTCGTGCCGGGAAGGTAATCTCGTGAGGTAATGTATAAAATTATGCGGGAAACATTACCTAACTCAGAACTGCAACTATAAACAAACAAACTAAGTTTAAGTTTACCACCTCGGTTTAACTTGTACTATTTCAAGCCAAGTCTACAACTATTGACGACATATTCATGCTGAATGGAGAAGACTCGTCCCTCGACAAATCGAGGAATTCGGTAGACAGAACTTGCTCGCGACTTCCTCGATTCGTTGTCACTATAAATATCCCTCAAAACTCTTTTCGAAAGCTTTCGCTTTCAGGTAAAAGTCGTTGGTCTTTATCTGTTCTTCGATAATGCTTCTCAGAGGCACAATTACCGGGACAGAACGGCTTTTCTCAATCCCTTTTCTCAGGTTGTTGTTCTGTTTGGCGAGCAAAAAACTTTGGTAAATTAAGCTTTTGCCAAAACCTGTTGGCCGTTGGCACAGCCAACACATCTTTGTTTCAGTCGTAAATCATACGCTCTCGATTGCTTGCTTTTGTTCATCCTTTAAAATTAAGCCACCAAGCTGACGAGACGCCGTCACAGATCTCTCTTGAGCGAAATGGAATATCTGTCTGACATCTATATTGTTTAATTGACCAATCACGATTTTCAGTTGCTGGAGCGACTGAAATTGCTGAACATGCACCAGTGGGAAAAGGCTGCAATCCCTCTATTTTTCTTTTGTCCCCCCTCCCCCAGCCCTCCTACCCTACGGGGATTTCGTTCGTGCCCAATCCGCGCTCGGCCAAAACATAGTTTTTCTAGTTTTTCGTGACTAGAGACCAAGAAAAATAAAGGGACTGTTCGCAGTCTATACCAGCAAAGCCTACAACATTCTTCTGTACTCACATTTTTGGAGAACAATGGTGAATGCTTTGAGTCAACATGGAACATGGAAGACCTACATGTTTACTTCCAATGCCCAGGCTCTGCATGGCATGTGCAATGTCTTTTGAGAAGTGGTCCAGCTTACCATTAATCATGGACAGTCATACTGCCATTTGAACCCATAATATTAATTAATATAACTAAATATTTTAGTGGTAATTAGACTTGGAGAAGTTGTAACTAAATATGCACCTTCTTACCTGTAATACAAATTTCTGTTCCATGTGTTTCTTTGCCACTGAAGGCTGGAAGTCTGGAGACTCTAGAAATCTTAGGAATAACTCGTAGACAATCTGAGGAAATACGTCACAATAAGATGATAAGAAATGTTCACATCATAAGTGCAATGTAACAATATACTGACAACTATCATATCCATAGCTCCATACATCAATCCTTCTTTTCCTCTTTGATGAATAACACAAGCATCTCAATCTCATAAACAGACTTATAATTATACATATTCAGGGTTCCAACGTAACTTCTAAATTCACTACCAAATGTCTGCTAGTATGATTAATTCCACTAGCAAAATTCAGGATGGTACTGGCAAATCGAAATGGCATGTCATACTCATGATTCATACATTCATAATATTACTTTAATTCATTAGAAGTTCATTAATACAAGAATATATTTTATATAATTTACACCACAGACTACACAAGATGATTTGTGCTCTTTGTGCTATTAATCATCAGGTAAGAATTAGGCTTATAAACTCTTGTGAATATGCCAGGATTGTTCAAGCTTTTCATACTCCAAGTTGTACCTTAACCCTTTCCCTACTGGACATGTTTGGTTCAGTTGGTGAAATCCTGAGTGCTAACTCAACCCTCCCCCCTCAGTTCAAGTTTGGCTAGCCCGGGTCAGTTAAATACTGCTGACTTTTTAAGCAGAGGGCTCAAACCTTTCCCACAATGCCATTTGGGAGAATTCTGTTCACTCGTTGACGGTAGGTATTGCTGCTTCGGTAGGGTTTCTAATGAAATGAGCTCTAATTTTGGATAAATATGTCACTGTCAGAGAGCTTGAAGACATCATTAAGTCTGAGGATGGCTGAAAAGTACTTGGTTTGCTTCTAGTAGGCTTTGTGAGGGGATTTCACAGGGTTTTACCGTTGTGTTTGTGCTTTCAGACACAGGAAAAAAATCTTCAATGAAATCCTTGGAATCCTGCAGTTGGCAGTCTTTTACCCCTGCTCAACCTATTAGGATGTGTTTTTGTCACTTTAAAGCAACGGCTTGAGTCCAAATCACCGCTCTTGGTTGTAGGGATAAAAGACTTATTAAAAAATACCTACCGGAGTCCCAGAGGGGGGGACTCCTTGTGAATTTTTTGTCCATTACCCAGCATGCAATTGGAGGTGGGAGCAGGTAAATGTGGTCGAGTGAAATGCAGTGTAAACATTGGCGTGGTTCACAGTCGTTTGGTGCGTTTTGTGCAAACAAACCTGCTGGTTGGAAAGATTAAACAAGGTACTGTAACGACTGAGTGCTGATTTTGTATTTGCTTTTGATTTCAAGTGCGAATGGGAAGGTTTTTTTGAGCCGATTTTCAGCTCCTCAAAATTCGCGAAAATCGAAGAAACGAACAACTATGTCCAAAACAAATGCGTTTTTCTCCAAAGTGGGAGAGTCAAGCGATCCCGGTTATAGCTCTGACTTTGAAGTCATTCATTCCTTGAAATAATATCACAACATCGTATTTCCAGCATGTCTAGGTTTGATGCAATAATTTTCTCCAGGTACATGCTTCATATTGGGCGGTTTTGGGTGGCACAGGAGGGAAAGGGTTAAAGGAAATTTGCAAGTGAAAATAATTTCACTAGCAAATCAATACATCTGCCAGCATTTCATGAGTTTGCAATTTCAAGCCTTGATATACCCAAAGTTAATAACATGACACACTTCTACAAAATTGATATTACAGTTCTGCTCGAAAGTAATGCAAGCAAAATTAAATGAAATTTGAAGTATTACAAAATTTCGCATCTTCTGAAATTTCTTTAAAGTTCTTCCTTTGTCTAGTACTGCACAAAATGTCTTTCTTCACTGGGAAATTTAAATGAGAAAATTCTAAACGAAATTTCACCAATTGAAATTTCAATATGAATTTTCAATCTAAATGTACAGTAAGATGTCTGAAACCCCTAAATTTTGTTTGCTTACGGTGTCTAAACATTACTCATAAACAGCAAATATACAGAAGATGTACAATCAGTTTATGTGTTTGCCTGTCCGTATTTAGCAGGCTTTTTCATATTTTAGTTTGAATAAGACCCAAAGAAATGAGTCCCTATCCTGAATTACTGTTAGCCCCTAAGCATTATTCATCATTATTTTTGTTCTAGTTATCTAGTACGCCCTGGTCATTAAGGTATCAGGAGCCTTTACGCGATAATTTTTGTGAAAAAAATCTTATCGATTTTTTAGAATGTTCAAAGTTAATTCTACAGTTTAGTAAAAATAAAATTTAAAAACATTTTATTTTCAACGAGAAATTACGGCAAAAAGAAATATGGACGGGAAAGCAGGCTGTCATCAGCTTATTAGCACTTGTGAAGCGTTCTCATGGAAACCGCAAAAAAACATGTGAATCTTTTATAAATAAACATGAAACACGCTCAGTCGTCTAGCTCGTCTTGAAGCCGTTGAGTTGCAAATATTCATTTACGTTTCACACAGAAATCATATCTAAAATCTAAAATTAATAGTAATTTGGTAGCTTCAAATTACGAATTGAGCTATATAAGGGAGGGCTTATGTCCATTTTCTTCCACGAAGAAACAAAAGTCGCCGCTGACGGAAAGCGATCTTGGTTTGCTAATATGATAATCAGTGGGCAAAAGTTGCAGATTCTGCAAAGTCAAGGCGCTTTCTTCGTCTTTGCCTTCTCTGTGCACTCATGATTTCTGTGAAATACCATGACAATGGTAACGCTAAAATTGAACTTGTCTACTGCAATATACTGATCGCACTGAAGAGCTAACTATCGTGGTCTGCATAGTCCTTCACTTACTGAAGCACACAAAATCCATGAACAACATGGTGCCCATCGTGTTTCACTATATATACCTACTGCTCAACATCAAATACTGGAAAAATGACATTCTTAACGACAGATAAGTTAATTGTGTCAACAAACCTCAGTGGGATGCCAGGAAACTTTGAAACTATTTTTCACGGCATTATAAATGCAAGTTTCGTAGCATGTATTCGAAGCTCCTGTCCTTCTAGATTTTAATAGATCAGATTGAAAATTGGCATATGGCTAGATCAATATGTTGACAAAAAAAAGCCTGATACTTTCATGTTTCTTTCTTCGACCCCTAAAAAAGGTGTTCCAGACCTTTGCAGTTGATTATTTTCGCGACAGAATAAGATATCAGAAAACTGAGACACCCTTTTTTTAGATCAATATCTCTACTTTATGAAGGTTGTTTTCAGCACAGATTTTCGTCCAATTCCCGAGGGACAGGAGCTCCAGGTATAAGGTATGGTGAAATTGGATTAAAATCACAATAAATAAAAGAGTATTTAATAATAATGAAAATCAAGCTGTTTTCTACAATCTACATTTATTAAGCTTTCAGAAAATATATACTTTGTAGGAGTTTTCTTGAATTTAATGCGCGCAATTAAAAGTTTTCGGGAAGTGCTCTTGAAGGGCTCCTGATACCTTAAGATAATGTATTCATTATTCAAATGCATGTTTGTATGTTGTCAGTTAGCCATGGCAGCTTAAGATGTACTCAAAAGCACAATCCTGACATTTTCTAAACTCGGCTCTGAGGTCCTTCTCCTTAGTAGGGATGGTATTATCCTTTTTTTAATAGTTAGTATTTTATAACTAGTAATTAGCAAATAGTCTATTATATCTTTAATATGCCTGTCACAGCTGTATATACATGTATTATTGTATTTTTAATAGTGTGATTTTTTTTATAGTTCGTATATATTATTTTATTTTTTAATAGTTTTTTAATAGTTTCTTCATAATTAGTAATTAGCAAATAGTCTAATACTTATTGTAAGTTACGCTTATTACACTTATAATTATAGGAGATACATGATTACGATACATTCTATTCTATTCTATATGTACGATTGTTTGTAATGTTATTCACAATTTACCTTTATTTTACAATTAAGTTATAGTGTCCCCAATTAGCTGTAACTAGCTAAATACCTAGACACTTAAATAAAGTTATACTACTACTACTACATTTCATCATTTGCATCAGAAGTTTCGTGCAAATATTCGCAGAGTACCAAACTAAATTTTGTATGACATTTCACAGAGTGCAGCGAATTTTCATGCTAACCTGTCGCAGAGCACTGCAAAATGTTGCACAGATTAAACAAAAGGCGCTTAACAAATTTTTATCGAAATTTTGCGAAAATTGTGTTTCGTGAAAATTTTCGTTCATTTTCTCTGTAAAACCCTAAAAAGCCCCGAAATTCGTCAAAAGGTGCTTGCATGACTTTTGCACAATGCTGTAGCCTCACTGTGAGCATATCAGAAACCAAACCGTACTTCGTTGCTTGTGTAAACAATACCGACCAGTATCACCACAAGGGGTTACCTTGTTATATTACCCTAGTACAATGACTGATGTAATACATAATCTAATCACTATTACTATCATCATCATCATCATAGCTGTTAATTGTTTATTTTGAAGAAGATAGGACGAATAAAGAGTAATATAATTATGTTGTCTAATTATTGTCAATTATTTATTTACTAATAAGCTTTGACAACACTTGCAGATATATTTAAAACAGCTATGCTAATCTGTTGGGTTCTTGTGTTAAATCTGGGTACCCTGTGTCAAAATGGTGGTCTGCCTAGATCTGTGCACACGTGGTTTATCACACGCCAAACATAGTTTTAAAATTACTTGTTATGCCAATGAGTTTGTAAGAAGATATATTTACCTTCATTAACAGGGGAAAATCACTCGAAAGGAATATTTTGAGTGTTACAGCTGATTTATCGATTCTTGGAATCAATAAAGTTTGTAGCCATAATTATGCTACCATACTCAGGTTTTGAGTTTTGAGAACAGTTGGATACAGTAATAAGCAGTGATCATAAATCCACAAAGGGGATACAAAGCTGGTTTCTGTGGGTTCAGTGGTTTCCAGGAATTCTAGATGCCGAGAGAAAAGGGCAAAGGATGCCTATACAAAATGTTTCAACACCCTGGGTGTCCAAGTATGTGGAAAGTCTTACTTGTAAATGAGGCCATGATGCCTCCAGGTTAGGTTCATCTTCTTCAGGATCAAACTCTGCACCATTGGGGTTAGAGGGTGGAGGAAGTGCCCGGAATGTATTATATGAAAACTATGGAGTATATCAAATAACAACATATTAGGACATAATTATCTTAAAGACAACAACTAAGCTGCACTTACAAGCACACACAATAGTCTACAAGTCTAGTACTGAAAGAGGGTCATTGCTGACACATGCAAAAACCTGGTTTTGTATCACAATACTTCATTTTGGCATACTCTTTGAAATGCTTACAGACAGTAACTTTTTACATTGATTGTGCATATATGCATGATGAAAATGTTTTAATGTGTAGATATAATATATTCAAAAACTCCTAAGTATCAAAATGTGATTTTTGTGTGTTATTTCTTGTGATTAATTTCTCATTGTTGAGTTTTAATTAACATATATATGTGTTAAATTTAACACATTTAGGTTTACCTTCAAAACAAAAAAGGGGGATTTTTTTCCAAACAGAAATGTAGTTTTAGTAGTGGTGTCTCATTTTCCAAAAACTCTGTTCAAAAAAATAATATTGACAGAGAAATACCAAAAGGAAGTTTTTAACGAGAATTAAAAGGTTCTGTTTGATTAACAGCTGATCAATAAACACATGATGAGTGCTCACTCGCCTGTAACAACAGTGAGAAAGCAAGCGCATACCAATGTTTACGTTTATTGAGAAAAGTTTTTCCACACACGATTCCATAATTCCAATGGTTGTTGGCCTTACATCTTCCAAAAAGCAAGCAGGATGCTCTTAGCTCGGAAAACAAAGAAAAAAGAAAAAAGAAAAGCAAAACAAGGCCAAACAATACATACAACTACAAAGCCAAATAGAAGTCCTTGCAAAACCCAACAAGGGTTTGTATTTTCACTTTCAGACAGAGTGCCGAGTGGTCCACATCTGAACATATTCTTTAAAAGAAGAATTGATAGGAGCCAGTCGAGAGAATATTTGTTTCCAAGAAAGCTTAGATGGAAAGGTAAAGTCTGATGATGACTCTGAATCGCTTGAAACCAACCGGCCTTGTGCACGGAGTTGGTGTACACGAGCGTAACATAAAATTCTAACACTACGTTTTATTATTTTTCTCAAAATCTAAACATCCTATAACCCTAGGACTTCAGAAAATAAAACTTCAGTCTAGGTGCACAGAAAAACGAGCAAAATACTTTCGAAAACGGTTTTATTTGAAAAAACAAACGAATTTGTTCGAATTCTGTCTGAAAAAGTTTGTCATTTTCCACCCGATTTTTACTCCACATCACAATGAATTTTTATCGTTTAAGAAATATCGGAGAAGAAAATTTGCATATGTACTTCTAGGTGAAGTGCACTTGAAATTCACCACAAAACGTTGTGGTTTTGTTGTACTTTATGCTGTCTTCAAAGGAAATATCAGTCAAAAACTAGCGTTAGAAAAAAATCAATGTCGGAAAAAAACTCTCGTTCCAAGCTTTCATCGTGCCTTTTTTGCCTTTGATCGCGCAAATCACGCATTTCGCGCCCTTTTTCCATCGCGCCAATCGCGCCCTTTTTCTATCGCGCCAATCGCGCACTTTTTCCATCGCGCAAATCATGCAAATCGCGCCCGAGTTAGTAGATTGTAATCGTAGGCTGACATGTTTGTAAAATACAAACAGTAAATACAAAATGTGCATCTTAAAACATAGCGGCTTTTTTGCTTGTATTTTATAAACTCCCAAGTACAGCTCTTGCAAAATAAAGCGGGTGAAATAAACCCTCGTTTTGTATCAAAGATTTCTCATTTGTGGTGTGCATGATGCTTCCAAAACTTAACGTCTTTGTTTCCAAAGAAAAACACACTTCCTCTGTTTAGCTTGGAAAAAAAAGAAAAGAAACTAAGCTCAGTTTACATAAAGACTACGAGCCCATTCAACCCCCGTGGGAATTCTTCAAAGTTGGAAGTTGTAAACAACTCAATTAGTATTGTGACATTACAGACAATTTAGATTGGCACGTGCAAAAGATCAACTCACTGAAAGTGAAAGGTCTTTCTTGGAGTTACTACATAATATTTCTTGGATTCTAGTGTGCTGGAGTTTAACTTGAATGAACTTCATCACATTGTGAATTAAGACGGTCGATCTGTGCACATTTTAAGGCTGATTTCCATCGGATCACAAAGATAGCAAAATTTGCATAAAGCAATAATAAAATTTCTGACAAAGCCAAAAGCGACTAGCCATTAAAAAACATTCATTTGTTGAATATACATTTAAGTCATAATCTTGTCATTCAACGTTAACACTCAAATTTAAGTGATAAATTGAATAGTTTCACATTGATGTAAATATATTTATTGGCAAAGTGATAGCAAAAAGTGCAAAAAAGGCAAAAAGTGCACGATGGAAAAAGTGCAAAAAAGGCAAAAAGTGCGCGATTTGCGCGATCTGCATGATTTGCAAAATAGAAATTGAGCGTGCCGGAAGGCACGATTGGCGCGATGAAAATTCACTCTGAAATTGAGAGGTTTTGTTACGTGGCTTTTCAAGTCACACAAAAAAACTAGAACCGGCTATATTAACATTTTCTAGATGCAGTGCGTAGCCTTAATTGGAAATCAACATTGGCAGGAAATCTTGACAGATAGTTGAACTGTGATGAGAAATGATTGGCCAAGAGCTTGCTAAATATTGGAGAGGCAGGGCTTCAGATTCACGCACGACAGATGGCTAGATTTTTTACAGTGCTATTTTCTGTGCTTTTCATTTTCAAGCAAAATAGAGCTTTTAAAAAGCAACCACTCAATTTGTTCGATTTGTGTGAAATTTTCACAAAATGTCAATTGATACCTCAGCTGCAAAACTGTATTGGGGAATAGGGAAATTCTAACTTTTTATGTATTCTTGTAGCCAATTTTATAAGCTTTAAAATGATACATGGATGATGTACATGTATCTACGATGTTTCCTTGAGGCGCTACATATTTTAGACTGGAAATGCACCCTGAAGGTATCCGGTAACCTTAATGTATTTGCCATAGGAGAAACATAAGAAAACAAAGAAGTTGCCAACAAGCAGGATTGTAGCTGAGAAAAATAGCAGCCAGCTAAATGTGTTGATATACATGTAGCTGGCTATTAAAGTGCAGCCTACAAGCCCTAGCCAGAAATCATTTATTGGGATGCAGTAAAGTGTTTCAAATCTTGTTCAACCACTTTTTGGTGATTTATGGTTGTAGTATTGCTATAAAAAGCATTACAAATCCTTGAAATGGCATCATTTAAGGGACATTATGCTAATGAGTTGAAAACGAATTGAAAATGAATTGAGTCATAACATTGAATGTCTTCACATATACAGTTGTATTTCAGGTGTCAGAGAATTAGAGAATTATCTCTTAATGAGTGGAGCTGACATAAAAACAGAGCGAAAGGAACTATAATTAGGTTATCCCTTAAATTACATTTACATCATTGAAATTTGATTCCTCAATAAACAAAATTGACAGCTACATGTATAATAATTATTTTTCCTATGTCAGTCATTTGACTTTTCAAAAATTGCTGGCAGCCAGCACTTAAGGAACAAGTTGGAGCACCATCAATAATACCATTTTGTGCAGCTATCTTGCTCCTCCCACATTAATTGCTATGACAACCAGAATTGCAAAATATATTTGACATGTCTCATTGAGCATAATGTATGATGCACTTAGTTTATGAATATCAGAGAGGGGGATATAGGTCCATGTTTTTGGAAGCCCATCACATTTCAAAAATCGAAGCAACTATATAATTATCAGTCCCACTCTTTCCCTTACTTACCTAAATAGACAGTTCTAGCCTTTGCTAAATGCAGGTTGAGTATTATCAATACCATGTAAACTTAATATTTTAAATAAAGTTGATTGACTGATAGTCTGTTAATGGGAGTAAAATTGTTCAAAACCATAACAGGTTTCACAATTCTCCCATCAATAATACAAACTATTACTTTATTTTTCCTTTCATTACTAAGCAATGATATTACTCTTTCCTGCCCTGATGTTGTAGTGCATGACAGAATACAATGGATTACTAATATCAAGTAGTCGGTTGCTAGGCAGATGGTATCATACTGTGTACATATTGCACTGAGTACTAGAGACACTGAGGCAACATCAGAAGTGGAACTCATCTTAATCCATACAATCGTTGAGTTCCGAAATCAAGCCCTTTGAATAACACTGGAGATTGCAGAGAATCTGTAAGTGCAATACAGTCTTACCATGCGAACTGCCTCAGGGTAAATTGGCTCTGTCATAATCCCCTTGTTGTGTGTCACAAAGTCTACTAGCTCATTGAGTCCAGCCCTCTTTACTTCCTTGTACTTCAAGTCACTTAGGGGGTCCACAGCAAAGTCAAATATGACACAACATTGCTGCAGTTTCTGGATGAACAGACCCTCTCTTTCTGCTGAGGGAGAGTCTGTTGGAAAATGAAATACAAATTAAATGACTCACAACAAAATACAAATTTCAACTGAATACAAATAAATACAAGACTTCTTCAAAATGAAAGAGATGGAAGTTAGCATTTATAAAAGGGTAGAATCAATTGTACAGTGTTACTGCAAGGTAAACAAACCAGGCTTTTCTGAAGAATTTGTAAATAAGTGAAGTTTGAACTAAAGTAAAGTAAAAAAAAAAAAGAGTTAAAGTTGGGTGATTATAATGTAGAGGTGGTTGAAGTAGAGACAGCTTGATATACACTTCTACAATTAAGGGCAAAGTAGGTGGAAGTTCAGCAAATGATAAAGGAGGTAGAAACCTGCTTGTTACCTGCACTTAAGGCCCCCACATAATAAAAAAAAATATTTCTCAGTTATTGAAGAGAGTTGCCACAAAGGGGGTCCAATAAAATGCAAGGTTTTGAGAGGTGAAGGCCTCCTGACTGTTTTAAGTCAACAAAACTGCTTATATTTCTGAACAAAATAAGACAAAACTGCAGTATAGTTACTAACAAGGTGTGTACAGTGAACAAGTGGGTAAAGCTGCCCATTACTGGGCTAAAGTTACTGGGTCACGTGATATTAAATAGATTGCATCGAAACTAAACCAAATACCAGTATAAATCAAGCATATAAAATCTCCTTCATTTTTAATCCTCATTTCTTATCACTTAAGTACTATCTTTACTTTGAGGGGCAGGTCATTTTTCATTTAAATCCACTTCAGATAATAATAATATTCCTTCAGACATTCTGCAGTCTCCTAAAGGTTTGAAGAACTACCCTGAAATTGAATTTTACACATGTATATGTTGTGGTTCAATTTGATCTTTGGTTCAAAAATTTTGACCCAGTACAAAATTGTTGAACCAGTACCATTTTTTTGAACCAGTACAATTTTTTTGAACCAGTTCAAATTTTATTTACAAGTGTGAACTTGTAGTTTGGGGTGAGGTTTATGATAGGCTTTCCATGTAAGAAAATAGCATAGTAAGTCCTACAGAAGTACTTTGGAATAAAAATACCTTTATACCTTGTTTGTGTTGTTCATCTTTTATTTTATAGCTGGAATGTACTGGAAACACAGTTACTTTGCACAGTGATGTATTTTAAGAGGAATATAAACAGCAGACTATGCAACTAAAACCCTAAATTAGTGACCACCCATTGTCTACGGTTAGGGTGTTTTTAAATGCAGGGTAAGGGTTTGGATTTGTTCTCTGAACCATTGAAGAAGCATTATAAGTGACTTAGCCCTAATTTAGTGACTATAGCTCTAAAAACCCTAAATCAGTGAGCACC
This sequence comes from Actinernus sp. WN-2022, assembly GCA_030867875.1. Lineage (NCBI taxonomy): Eukaryota > Metazoa > Cnidaria > Anthozoa > Actiniaria > Actinernidae > Actinernus > Actinernus sp. WN-2022. The sequence continues at coordinate 87,771,058 of JAOWCC010001589.1, read as the reverse complement.
TGTTGTTGACGGTTAGGGTGTTTTTAAAGGTAGAGGTATGGTTTGGATTAGCTCATATGACCATTGAAGCAGCATTACTTTTGTGTTGTTCAGTGATCTATCCCTAAAAAGTCTAATTTAGCGACTAGCTCTAAAAACCCTAAATTAGTGAGCACATAGGTTTACCAAAGTAATTTTTTTAATGTTTGGTTTTATATAGGTCTTGGATTGTGTTAGGAATGAGTTTGCTTGGAGTGGAGTGCTAACTGGCTTTAATAAATCTGCTTGTTGTTGGCCCTTGTGAACTCCACTTGGAACGACAAAGCGAAACAGAAATGTTGTATTTTTGGCGTTATTTCTGTTTAGTTATTGATCATTTATCCATTTTTGCATCTTTTTACATCCTCTGTGGGTGATTCTTTGATGAGAGAACAAGAGAATAGTTACAGCATTTCTTTGAGTCAGGGTGGTGCATGGTGCCATATTATCTTGCCCTTGCTCTGAGGGTTTTTCTCTGGCTTCCTTCCATCCACAAAAGCTAACATGCTAAATTCCAATTTGATCTGTGGATTAGCCAGGTCCTGACTTTGATCAGCTGCTTTGGTTGTTTCAGATCCCGTTTAGAAATTTAGAGTTTTTTTGAGCCACTTCGATTCTTTGTTGTCAGGATTTAGTTAGAAGTTTGTTGTTTGCATACTCACATTTTCTTCTACTTCTTGTCAGTGTTTTATTCCATTTGGTAAGCCGAGTCTAACAAGTACGAGGGGTTACTTCAAGATCATTTGCACTCATTTAATACTTTAAGATACTCTTTATTAGCTCTTTCATAGAAGTCTTCTTCCAGATACAATGTTAGTCAGATGATTCGCTTTACTTTTGCTTTCTTTTAGCTCAGCCTCAGCTGTGATTACTCTGTAAAGGTCGGCTCGGTTGACAAAGTTTGTTTCAAAGTATGAGTGGAGCCGTAAAGTACATCTGATCATCTATAAACAATGTATTTTTCTGGATTTAGCTTTCTTACTTCCCCTGCGTTGCTGCAGTTTTCATAAAAGAATGCAGTCAACACAAACTTTGTATGTATAAGGGGTCGTATAATACAGTTTCGTCCATTTAATTTTATTTCCAAGTCCGATTTTGTTAGCAGTGTGCATGTGCTAACAAAATTAAGAGACTGGAAACAAATTAGCATAAGGAGAGGGACTGGGTTTGACGATTAAGTCACTTATAGAATAAACGGTGGTGTAAAAATCAACAAGCGCTTCTGTGGATCATCATCTACCAGGCGTTCCTCATGATCCTGTCTCGTGTTAAGCCTGACCGGGGAGGTTAGTGAGTGGATGGGTGACCGTCAAGGTAAGTGGTACAGTAAGGTGTGTCAGGGGGGACAAGGGAAAAAGGGGGATGGGACTGGGGAAGGGAGGGTAGGAAGTAGAGGGGAGGGGTGGGTTGACAAAAAAAAAATTTGTAGGGGAGGGGTGGGTGGAATTTTCTTTTCTTTTTAAACCCCCCCCCCCAAAAAAAAGTTTTTTTTTATGAATCCCAAAAAAATAAAAAATCCCTTTTTAAAATCTTGAAAAATTAACCAGTTCAAAAAAATGGCACTGGTTCAAAAAAATGGTACTGGTTCAAATATATTTGTACCAGAGGGAATAACTGAACCACAACATACATGTATATATTGTATCAATGTATAAATTCTCTGCCTTTTGTATGAAAGCTTACATAATAGAGCTCAAAACTTGGAGGACAAAAAAACAGCAATAAATAAGTCAGGGTTCTCATTAATGTGCAGGTGAAAGCGAATCAGAAAAAGCAGCAATTTGGTCCTTGGCACCAGAATATGTGACATACCTTAGCAATGTTCTGCTTGGTCTTTTAAACAAGGATTTGTAATTCAAGAAGTTTTTGAGTTTAATGAGATAAAGTTTGTTTTAATAATAAAGATCCATTGTTTGAATTTGGGTTTGATATCAATCCAGGGTTCAAGCCAGGCCATGGCATTGCACCAATCCCACTATTAATGTCCCCTCAAAAAATTATTATGGAGTCTATGTGTCCCCTTGAACTTCATACTGTACATCTAGGAAAAAACCTACACAAAGTGCAAGTAAATAACATTTGATGCTTTTAAAATAAACAAAAGCCCACACTTTCATAATTATGTAATTACCCTAGTTAACAGACACAGTTGCAAAGTGGCTTTGAAGAATTGTATTTATACATGTACATACTACACACTGTACACAGGGTCTTTCTTAACTTCTGGCTGTCACCGTTATGTCAAACTGTCCAATGAGGAGCCAGGTTTTGTTTACGTTTGAGTGACCGTGCCGTGTACTCGACCAAGTGCATAATGTGAGGATTTCTTCATCATACAATAATAATGTCAGCACCACAACAAAAATGTTTGTCCGATAATGATAGAATGTTTTCAGTTCTGAGTCCCTCTGGAATGAAAAAAATGTCCCCCAAAAATTTGTCTGAATGGGACAAACTCATGACCCTCAGTCATCTAATCCTGGCTCAATCACAGTCTATCAGGTGTTGGGGGAAATGCAGAGCTTTCTAAGGAAGAATTTAGAATGTGATCAAGAGTCGCTTACTCCCTTGTTGGTCACAGCCTGCCATTAAGGGTTGATACTTTTTTTTACATAAGACTTAGTGGGTGGAAAGCATTGAATAAATAAACTTGCCAACTTAAGATTCAAAAATAGTTTGTTAGTACTTCTCACAAGATGCTAACCAGCTGACTGGGCAAATAATGTGTTCTTTCATTAAAGTTAATCCAGGACTTGAAATTGCAACCGATACAGTCACCAATGGAATTAAAACATTGTTTAGCAACTAAAACTCAGTTACTAACATTTGCTGACTGGCAACTAGACCTTATTTGTTAGTCACCAAGTGGCAACTCCTAACTAAGGATTTTCTATTTATTTCAAGGCCTGTAGTCACATTTCATATTAGTCCAAATATACAACATTGGTAGTAATGATAATAATACTTTTAGGTCAATGTTTGGTTACTTGTTTTTCTCTAGTTTTTGGTAGACCAAGTTTTATCTTCTACCACTAGCTCATTCAGAAAAAAGTATTGCAATGTTGCTTTATACAACAGCAAGTGTTATTCAATAAAGAAGTAAAGAAAATGGGTCATATATATAATGTGCCTATCAAATCTGAATAAGCAAATATATTGTGAAAGATTACCTGGATTCCTGGTATTTTAAGTGCTCCTAAAATATCTCAAGTTTTGATTCTAGCTTTGGTAGATAGATAGTAAGATAACTGAAAAGCCATAATAAAAGCCTAGAAGCATTCAATGCAAGACAATGAGACAAAGGAGGAACATACTGAGTTCAGTCTTCAGTTTACAGATAGTATTTATGTTACCACTAATTTATTGTTATGGAAACCCATGTGCATTACAAAACATTTTCACTCAAAACACTCACCAAAATAAAAACAGAAATTGCACGAGTTCAATTACGTAGATCTTTAAGTAATTTATCAACACTTATAGATAGTGTCAAAAGCTTTAAAAAATATGAATGGGACTAACCACGACAGGCTTATAGAAAATATATTCTCCTTTGCCTCCAAGTGAAGATAATTCATAAAGTTTTTAATAAAATTACTAGCTTCGGTGTGACTAAGGCAACACAATCTGCACAATTTGTGGTCTCTGTGAAAGGCAATGGTTCAATAAAGTGAGGTTCAGTAAGGATTCAATCATGAGCAGAGAAAGTGTTAAAATAAAAAGCAGGAAATGGTGCGGTAGGTATTGACATATTCTATTCAGCACCCTTTCACTGCTAACTTTGGGACAACACAATCTTAATTCCATCTAAGTCATCTTTATTATGTTGACCAATCAAAATACAGTCCTCAAAACAGGCTGATAAGCAAAGTTCTATTAGTAGGATATTAATGGGTTTATTTCAGTTCTGCCATTTTTTTTCTTCATTTAAATTGACTGCAAATTTCACAATTCCTGATATTATTAGGCTATGTGTACATTTGCGTTACATCAATCGAACAAATGTAGAGGGAGCCTTTCGTGCTCTCAAGTGTGCAAAAGGCTCCATTGAATGGTGCATTTACAGAAGGGCACGTTAATGTGTTTTAAGGTCATTTTAGAGCTCGTTAAGGTGCTTTTAGGATGCCTTTTAGGCTGCATTAACACAATTAATTTCTCCTCTTTGATTGTTTGATCCAGCTGATTTTGATGAAAATGATTTTGCAGTAACTGAATTTATTTTGCTGTGATCAAAAAGATTTTGCCATGATGAAAAAGATTTTGCTGTAACTGAAATGAATTTGCTGTAACTGAAATGATTTTGCTGTGACAATAATAATATAATAATATATCAGACTTATAGAGCACCTATACAAAGTTGCTCTAAGCACTTTACAGTGTAAATTTAATCTTAATCTAGTCTTAATCTAAAAACTATAAAAACTTTACATGCATAATTATATGATAATTAAAAAATAAACTGCATAATTAAAAAGCATGAAGAAATATATACATAAGTCATGTCAATGAAAGACGAAATAATTGTGTCTAAATAGTTTTGACTTAAATGTAGGTATACTGGTGCTTGATCTAACTTCTTTTGGCAAATAAGGAAGGAGCTACCACAGAAAAAGCCCTATCGCCATTAAGTTCCTAAGTGGCTCTTTGGTACTCGTAACTGATTAACAAATGACTAAGGCATCTGGTAGGTTTATAATGTTCAATGAATATGAAGATGTGTTGAAGATTTTGCTGTAACTGTATTGATTTTGACATGATGAAAATGACTTGCCATGGCTGAATTGATTTTGCCATAATTCAATTTGATTTTGCTGTGATGAAAATGTTTTTTCTGTGACACTTGTGGGCCACTGTATCATATGCTCCTTGAACAAAATGAATTCTAGGGCACATTTTAACTGGCTAAAACAACAGCTTGTCTCTGATTTGCTTCCGTGCCAGCGGGCCAAGTGTTAGCTAGCCTGCGTACAGCATCCCCTACTTGAGGGAGAACGGCGATTTCATTGTTTCCGTTTCTCCCCATGTAGGGTCTGCGACTCAGAGCCCAAAACCGTGTCCGTGACGTCACTTCCAAATTTCTGGTAATTAGCTATTTATGCATAACGAAGTCTAAACGAGATGGCGATTGAAATGAGATTTCGAAGTGTAAAGTCTGTCGCAGAGGAAATTTCTCTAAAATTTGGAATCCCATCTCTCCAATGTGAACAGCTTAATGCTTTATGTAACTTTATCGTGGGAAAGATGTGTTCGTGAGCCTTACAACATGCTCAGGAAGATCACTGATAGTTTCAACTGGCGGACCCTTCAAACCAACTCGCGGCCAGGTTCGGGCTTTTTGAAGAAAAATGCATTTGTCATTGAAGTTACTCCGCTTGTTGCCCTCATTAAGGATTTACACGGAGGTCTTTATTAACAATGTTGTTTGGAGGTTGGGAAAAAAATTGTTTTTACATAGTAGTATAACAGGGATCGAAGTAATGAAGCATTTGTTTAGTTCTGCTATGTTTCTCTCTCCCTGCCAAGAATATAATAGTGGTTCGTACCGAGCGAAACTGTAAATTACATTTATTTATCTCTGTTCAGACAATTAAAATCCCTGCTCAAATATTCACCTTAAATCCATGACCAAGTAAGCACTTCACTTGATCCTTCATGAGGGCAACAAGCGGAGTGATTTCAATGACAAATGCATTTTTCTTCAAAAAGCCCGAACCTGGCCGCGAGTTGGTTTGAAGGGGCCGCCAGTTGAAACTATCAGTGACCTTCCTGAGCATGTTGTAAGGCTCACGAACACATCTTTCCCACGATAAAGTTACATAAAGCATTAAGCTGTTCACATTGGAGAGATGGGATTCCAAATTTGAGAGAAATTTCCTCTGCGACAGACTTTACACTTCGAAATCTCATTTCAATCGCCATCTCGTTTAGACTTCGTTATGCATAAATAGCTAATTACCAGAAATTTGGAAGTGACGTCACGGACACGGTTTTGGGCTCTGAGTCGCAGACCCTACATGGGGAGAAACTGAAACAATGAAATCGCTGTTCTCCCTCAAGTAGGGGATGCTGTACGCAGGCTAAGTGTTAGCAGGCAGAGTTTATTTCAAAGCGTTCGTGGTTTTAGCCAGTTTAAACACACTAGTAAAGGATGGTGAGTGGGCTGAGTTTATGAAAGTTATGGCATAATTTTTTTTAAATGGACCACTATCACCTACATCACCATTGTGCACCCTGGAAATATTAAACACACAAGAATCAGCTCAAACATACATGTATTGCCAACAACAACATGGACATGTATGCTTGTGGACTTAGGCAAGTAAAAATAAACTTGACATTTTTAGGAAATCAAACCTGAAATGACTTGTCAAAAAGTACTGCATGTACTTTAAAGATATGGCAATTAACAGTAAACTTTCCCCTTGAAAACCAGTTAAACAAGAGTTACCCAAGACATCTGTACATTTTAAATAAAGTGCAACAAATGCACACTATGCACACTGTAAAATGTTCTTTGGACTCAGGGTTGTCAGTAGAAATAAAAACAAGAGGTAATTGTATAGATAATTTTAACTCTCTTGAAAGATTACACTGTAGGGCTGCACGAATAATATTCAACTTACCAAGGGATATGCCTTCTAAAGACGTACTAAACCACGCTAAATGGTCAACTCTATTCGATAACTATAAGTTAGCTATTGTTAAATTAATTCACAAAGCCTACCTAAATAGGTTACCTACAGTTATGTCAGGCATAATTGAAAAGCGCCAACCAAAATATTCTTTCCGTGCTATTGACCAACTTATTACGCCACGTTTCAATACACGTTACATGAAACACTCCATTGCCTATAGAGGCTCAACATTGTGGAACGCATTAATATCAAAGAACACTAGCATTGTTACTTCAAGCACCAAGGCACTATCAAACAAAGTAGTAAAGATGGATACTTTTAAAGATTTTAACTTCTCCACTAATTCAGTGCAGACTACTAAATTTAGACTAGGGGAATATTTATATACATAATTCATATTTTAACTTTAAAGCATTATCTCTTTTAATTATTGTAAATAAATTTAGACAGTAGTTGTTTAATCGTCCGTTAGATGTTTTTATATTATTATAATCTTATAATCATTGTATATATATTTAGTTATACACGACCCCACAAGCTGTAAGCTTTAATAATTATCGTGTTAAAATAAAGGTTATTGATTGATTGAGGTTACATAGTGTTTTCCAGGCACTTAGAAGAATATATGTTATCAAACTCATTAATAATTCATGAAGGAAAAACAAAGGAAATGAGTGATCTGTAAATCTGATACAGATTAGTCCTGATTTGCATAAATTTTTGCTTCAATTTTCTTGGCCGAAATAGGTTGTATCGGCAAAATAACTGAAAGACACGACTCTATACATCTTGACATTTGATAAGCCATATACAAAATTTGAGTTTGTAAATCTGATAAAGCATGGATACTCATAATACTGTATAGATCTATTGTATTACTTAAAATGCCATAAATGAAGGGAAATTTGGGCAAAACGGGCAGCTACTTTTAACCTGACAGCCAGCGGAAATCTGTTAGTTGTTGGCTTCAACCCTAGGACTACAACATCACATGTACTGATAGTGGTTGGATGTCGTAGAGATATATATGTCGTAAAGATTAATACCCAGGGTTCCCACTGGCTTCCCACGATAGCCATCAGTTTCACCACATTTTCTAGTGACCTTTTATTGAAAATATGGCATCGGTGAGATCATTATTGACATAACAAACAGCCTGCCAAAAAAGTAGCCTTGACAAAATCCTACAAAATCGAGCATATTGCTAAGACGTTATTTTGAACCCTGTAACCACTGACTTAAACAGTTGAAGTTTCAAATCTCTCATATCTTGAATTGCTACTGTATTTCTATTACATGTATCCTATGTTTTGTTTATAAATATTTTAAGCAAGTCATAACAGTGAACAAGAGGAAGGGGCCAAGCACAAGAAATACATACAGTAATAAAATAAATAATAAAACATTCCAACGATCTTAGCATGGATCGGTCAGTGGTCAGATTTTTCCATCTCTCATCAATGCTTGCATTTTCCCCTTTTTTCTTTGTTGCATAAGGTATGTTTTTGTTTGCTTGTTCTATATTCTCTACTTATTAAATTCATTATAATTGTAACCTAACAGACATACACCTCATTTTGTAAGCTTTTCATAATGGACAGTTCCAGAAAATATCCATCCCCCCCCAACTGAAGGGGTTTGTTCTTTGACCCTGCTCCCCTCTGGATCAACAGAAATGCCCCCCAAATTATACCCCCCTTCCCTCTGGAATTTCCAGACTTTTGCCACCTGGATCCCCACACCCCTATGGAAATTCCAGCTATGGGAAACAAATTAACTAACTAAGGAAATCAGAAGATTCTTTAAGGAAGGCTACTGACAACAAGCAGAAATTGCTTAGTGCTCTGGATAATGTTAAAAAAGAGAAAACAGCTCTTTCCAATCAGCCATCAAGTGATGTCATTAGCACAGAAGAAAGCTGTTCTGGAGGAGAAATCTCAGGAGATATCCAGCCTGAAGTGTTGTACATGTACAAGTAGTTATTCTAATTTTAATTCATTTATGTCTCATTTTATGGTAATTAAGTAATAGCAATATTTATATAGCATCATATACCAGTTTCATGGTGTTTACATATTACTGACATATCCTGTCAGTGAATTTTTCGGACTACTTATTATGCCGCTAATGGCTGCCACACAGTTTACAATGTTGAGTGCGTGGTTAGTGCAATGGCCAGGCTGCTGTACTGGGTGACAATCCCCTTCTCTTTTTCGAGTAGTACAACAGGTTCTTTCACGTCCCCTTCAAATACTGATTAGAAGTAGGAGACAAGGCCAACAGCTTATAAACATCCCTGCCCAAGGACGCAGCCAGGATTCGAACCCCCGACCTCTCACACTCTAGACTGTGCTCTACCAACTGAGCTAACCAGTGAGGCAGTATTAGTAGTTGTTGGAATGTGGCCCAACCATGACATCCTCTATAAGAACAAAATACCAGTCTCTATGTAGTCCAGTAAAATACCAGTCCCTGTGTAGTCCAGTCAACTACCAGTCTGTGTAGTCCAGTAAAATACCAGTCTCTGTGTAGTCCAGTCAACTACCAGTCTGTGTAGTCCAGTAAACTACCAGTCTCTGTGTAGTCCAATAAACTACCAGTCTCTGTGTAGTCCAGTAAACTACCAGTCTCTGTGTAGTCCAGTAAACTACCAGTCTCTGTGTAGTCCAGTAAACTACCAGTCTCTGTGTAGTCCAGCCAGCAAAGCATAATGTTCTGTATTCAGTGCTTATAAAATCAAAATATTGGCACTTACTTAGTTTCTAAGGTTTAATTGGCATCAAATAGCCAAGAAGTGTCATTCTTGTTTTATTACATACAATAAGGCAATCTGAAGTAGATTTGTCAAGGCATATCTGATCTGATCAAACTATCAACAGGTACATGTAGCTACAACACAGAGTAAAGGGCTCTCAGATAACTCAACTTACAGCAATATAAAAATGAATACTCATAAACTGAAAGCACAACAATAGAACTCCTATTAATACTGAGATAATGCATTGGACATTGAAGGTAATTAGTAATTTAAGAGGTAGCCATCAATTAAGCATCAGATTCCAAGGTTGACAAATATGTCTTTAAGTGTTCGTTTTTCTCTGGGACAGCTACAGCCTCCCATGGCAGCAAGTTTCATCAAATTCAATGAAACTTAAAGAGGCTGCAATATTCCTGGCAATCCATGCTCAAATGGAAGACACATCATTTGATATATTTAGCACAATGCATGAGTGCTAAAGATGCCCTGGATGACCCTACTATTAAAGAAACTTCATCTGATTAGTATTATTGGCAGATGGTTTTCACAGATCTCTTGAAGAGAGGTCTTCATGACCCATGGGTTTATGTGTCTTGGCAGTGCATTCTCTTTGATTCTCCACTTGACACCTGATCTGAAGGGGTAATCATGCTTTCCTCTGATCAGAGCTTGAATTGATGGACATTTGCTAAATGTAACTTTAGGTTTCAAGTAATGCTTAAAACATGGAAGAATGTACATAAGAACCACAACTGCAGCAAAAACTGTTCAAAACATGTTCAAGATCAAATTATGTGTTTCTTCAGGAGATGAGGTATTCTTCAAAATGAAAAAAAAGAAAGAAATCACAAGTGAAAGATTTGCTCAAAAATCCTTATTCACATGCTCTAGACTAACATTTTATACTCTTAAGTTAAAATTAGCTACACAACAAAAAAAACTCCCAGTATTTCTTAGGATCATTAAGTCGCAAATCTAAGGTCAGGCCATACATGTAATGTGATGACAAGCATACTGCATACACCCTATGGCTCTTAATTTCGTTCCTTATGTGACATCTTCGAAATGTATCTTGAAAATTGAATCTTGTGAAAGAAGAACTCAAATAGCATTGATTACAATTTATATTCTTTGCCATTAACTACTCATAAAAAATATTTTTTGTTCTACTACAAGTGACTTCTCTTCCTCTGATAAGCACTTCAACTGATTAGGTTTTCACAAAGTATAACTAACTTGAACAACCTAAAGACTTCAGAGAGTAAAAAATCCTCTAGTCTCTGAATACTAGCAATAGCAAGGTAAATAATTATCTTTGAAGGATTGTGTTGCTCTGTTATAACACTGAAAATGTATGTTACTTGCATCATGAAAAGAATGTAAGCAGGAAAATGCTGCCATCCAGGCTAAATGAACTTTTTTTTCGCTCTGACGAAGGGCTATCGCTCGAAACGTCAGCTGCTATTCGCTTTCCAAGGTGGTGTAAATGAACCTTTATCTGGTTACACAAATTATGTTTACATGTACATGGTACATTAACCAAATGGAAGGTATGGTTGGAATGAAAGAGAAACTTGGCAAAGACCAACATGTTAATCTTTACAAATATTTGTCGATAGGAAATAATGCAATGAAGCTTATCTGCACAAAGGAGCACAATTGTGCAATGCATGCAATGCAATTTTGTAAATGGCTTCCAGGAAAAAAGGTAATCAAATGTTCTACCTACAGGATACAAAGAGAATATATACGTCCATCAGGAAACAAGCTCCACGGTTTACAGCTTTTGTCCATATAAGTTTCTGATATGAAATGCTTAGACTAAACATGTACACTGGCCATTTCAGTGTGTTTCTAATCTGACAAGGTAAGAATTGCCCAAATATTCAAAGTTACCAGATTAAGCAGAGATTAGAAAAAAATTCGGTATGGGGTGCTGTTAATGATGTAACCAAAGTTCTCTCTTCTTGGTAATCACAGATGTTAACGACCACAGTAACACACGGGTGAAGTTTTTATGCTTGGTCGACTGGCACACTTCACACAAGTAAACATGTAGCATTGTTCAATGTACGGAAGGTACAATCAATCCCTCCTGCTGAGCTTCCTGCCGACACAAACTTAGACGAATTAACCTTGGAGAAAACTACAGAGAAAACCCTACAAAGAGTTCCAGTTAACGACACAAAAATATTCTACATATGACATTTTCGAATTATCCACCAGTTGCCAACCGCCGAAACAACTCTGCAACTGCAAGACAGATTGTATATAGTACTGACTACTGTATGTATGTTCTACCCTCTTTTAAGTAAAGTAAATGAAAACCCATCATGACAAACGCTCGATAACCTATCTACTCGATAACCTATCTACCTTCATACTGTCTCGGTTTTCCTTTTCCAATACTGAGGGCTTGTGCTCAAGAAGACAAAGGTTGAGCTAACAAAAGCGCGCGGACGGCTTCCTTTTACAATAGTAGTTCAAATCAATGCGAAAAAAAATTCTCATCTGTTTCTCGCGCAAAACGCAGTCAGGTTTTCGTCAATCAGTGCAGGCTAAATTCATGGTTAATGTTACACCGCTAAATATAGTATGCCATCCATATAGAGAAATATCGAAGCTCTTACTCTACGAAGCGGCCGAAGGCGGAACATTGGAAAGTTGGTTTCGATTTTTGCCAACAGCTACTAAAACAAGCGTGAATACGTCGCTGGTATTTCACACCTTCCCCAGGGAAAACCTTCTCTTCTCCTCCGAGCATTTAGGCAAAAAAAAGCGTTGATATTTTGAAAATAGAAACCTATAATTTGGAATCAATATACCATGTACGGGTTTATTCTATCTTCGCTTGCCAGCAGATGAAGGCTGTCAGATCGGATCATACGAAATTTCGAAGATACTTTAGTTTAGCTAACCATTACAAAGTAATCGACGATGTAACCTTTTTCCAATAGAGGAAACCTCTCCAGATAGTCCCAAAAATGTCTATAGAAGCCCAATGTAGATCCGTTGGGTGGAAAAGGGTTCAAATTATTTATATACGGGGTAGGAGATCTAATCAGGAGTGAATCACGCAGGCCACAATGATGATTACAGATCGCACGAGGCCGCTACAACTTTTCGCAAAAACGTAAACACCACTGTAAGTCACCCCTAAAAAGGCCGGGAAGAGCCAAGACTGGATCAAAACTCGACTCTAGAATTCACCTACGGGAAGCTGTAATACTCTTGGAGATAAAGGAGTAGAAGTAGCACCAGGAAAAGTAATATGTGGAAGATGAACTGTCTAACAAAGGCATAGCATCTTACCTTTCAATAAAGGTAATTTGACCAATTCCCGATTGTCGCTAACATTAAACGTAGATGAACTATGTCGCTTCTCCTTTCTCATAATCGACGGTCCATTGGCGAACTGGCGGAGTTTGACTACCTGACTGGGTGGATGAGGGTTTCCATGAGACTTGTTTTTCGCCTGTAAGATTACGCAAAAAGCGGTCGTCAACACACCCAAACAGCCAGCTAAATAAAGCCTAATGAAAGCATGTTAAATCAGCTCAAATCCAATATGGCCATCAAACAACAAGGAACAAACACTCATAAAGCTCACTTACATCGTCTGTTGACCCATCTATGGCTTCCTTACTGCCATGCTTCGAGGATCCACTGGGTTTGGAAGCCTTGAGCAAGACAAAGTTGATCGTCATGTCATATCATATACGATCGAGTCGGCATCCATTCGCCGGTCTTGTCGAACGTGCAAACTTGGACGTCGTTTAAACAACAATACTAAACTTTAAGACCTTACCTTTTCCTTTTTGCCTTTATTCGGCATTCTGGTAGTTCTCTGGTCCTAATTTAATAGCCTCATAGCTTTTAGAAAAGGCGATTGTTGGCCGTGAAAAGTGCCGTACCGTCAACCAGCGACATTCATCTCCGTTGCTTGCATGAACCGTTCGACGAGCTTGAAGCACAAGCTGCGATCTGCAATCTGATTGGCTAATAAGGTATCGAAGTATCGGGACTCACCACGTGACCCGCGGGATACGGGACCAAGCATAAGTGTTTTCGGCATGATTAATGCCAAGCGGAACAATACAATCTCGTTATAGGTTTAAAAGTAACCATACCATGCATTCCAGAGCTAATTCTCAAAAACTAAAAGTTATTTTTAGACAAAATATACATGAATGTCCCGACCAGTGAAATTCAGATAGTTCCTTGATTTTTTGTGTGTAATGTTTGCAGCAACACACCTTTCCCCAAAAAAAAATCCGGAATCCGGACAGTGAGAGTTAGTTAAAGAAGAAACACCCACAGGTCGCCCAGGATCCCTGACTGATAGTAATATTGTTTATATTACATCTCACAGTGACAATATTTGAATCCTGCTAGCACTACTCACCACCTCTCTCCACCTCGTTAGTGGAGTTGGAGAGAGGGTAAGAGAAAAGAACCTCTGCTAGCAGGGTACAGTGTTTGTATGGGAAATTTTCCGTTCTCAATTTTCAGAAATATGTAATAGTCATCAACCTTACCGTGTGTCTTGATCCCGTTTTTTTTTTTTTTTTTTTGGGGGGGGGGGGGGGGGGGTACTTACATTAAAAAGAGGCTCAAACCCTGACCCTGTTTGATCCAAAACCCGAGCTCCAAAACCCTGATTGCCACCTTTTCCCTGATTGCCCCTTCTTTAAAAGAAAGAAATAGACCCTGTGAAATAAATTGTTCACCTGAAAAGGAATTAAAAACAAATTACAAATTGATATTAAAATACTTTTAATGCTTAGTATACAATGGCTGGAACATCAAAAAGCACACCCAAATTAAACTCAAATCCTGAACCTGATCTGCCTGAATTGAAATTCAGGCTAGATCTGCCCACCCTGACCGGACCATATGCATACCTGCCCAAACTGAGCTCAAAACCACGGAACATACATAGGAGGACTCCCCCACCCCTCCCCCACCCCTCCCCCCCCTCCCCCCGGTCTTGATGTGGTTGTTCCCGAATTCCCTGAAACTCAGTAGTTGAGAACAACCACATCAAGACACGGTAAGGTTGGTGGATTTTTATTTAATATTTCTGTCGCAAATCGAAAACGGAAAATTTGCCATACAAATACTGTTACTGTCAGATCAGTGTAATTGCCATATAAACACTAACACCGAGTCAAATGAAAAGCAGCTTAAAACGAGGAAATTAGAGCATTGTTTTTTAATATTTCCGAGTCTTTATTTAGGATTCTTGCTGTGAGGCATTCTGAACCAGGTAAAACAAATTACGCGAGTCTCAAAATCATTTTTTTGCAGGCTCACTTTTTGGAATGAACTGAACGACTACTCGGGGATGATACAGAACCGCCGTTTCCAGGCTTTAGCGGTGGTTCTTGCTAAAGTTCCGAAGTGTTTGGATTCACCGTGCGTAGGTATGTGTATGTTCTCATGGAGAAAAGACTGAATATAAATTATTTACTTTTAGTACGCAAGATTAGTTCCTTCTTAGACAAAGCAGACAAACTATTATAATAAGTAAATAGTTATTTGTATCTAAACCGCTATGTGGCCGGCTAACGACATGATGCGGGATATTTTGAGGCATCACAGTTCCGGCGCGGTCATTGTCGGTACCACGCGTACAATTATCATTTTACGATCATTGATTATCCAATGCAAATAACTTAAATGAAATTTTCTTTCGAAAACAACTCCAACTGCTCTCCTCGTTTCGATTTTACAAAGGACTGCAGAGCAATGACTTTTGAGGAGCTAAACAGGCGTGTGTTTTTTAAATTAATCACAGTCTCCAGATATTTCAGTCATAAACATAGTCTTGAGTTCTACGTTGTTATTCTAAGTCCCGGTTGGTCATCATCATCATCCGTCATCATCATTTTATTCAAGAAACCACCAGTTACAAACAACAGCGGAAATACACCAGTTGATCTTGTGATTCTGCATTGACTACAGAACCCCGTCATTACATATTAATATCTAATTAATTGCTTCCCGATTCAATCTTTTTTTTAATTATAAACTTGATAACACATTGCGTTTTTTAAGCCGTTGTCTACAGTGCTCTATAGCTAAGGCCAGATAACAAAAATACTTGTTTAGCGTCCCCGCCCGACCTGAGAAATGTCCCCGACCTCAAATTGTTTTTTTTTTCATAAAAAAACTTTAGAAAGTGTAAATGCGCCCGCGAACACCAATTCTTGTACCAGACCCCACATGTACCACTTAAAATATGCGCCGGCGCATTAAGTATTTTAACATCGACGCCATTTTGTTTACCGGTGTCCCTATGTCTAGTCAAGACAAAATAAACTTCACATAGAAAAAAAAAAACTCCCTCCCTACCTGGAAAAAAATGAAATGGGTGGACGCGCTAAACAATTTTTTTTATCTGGCCTAAGCACTCGCCAAAAAGTCCCGTTCATCAACTGACCACTCATGAGATTTTATGCCGGTAAAGAAAGTAGAACAATGTTATCGGATATGTCGGAAAAACGTGTCTGAAGATAGGAAGAAAAGTCAATACTGATTACGACTTTACCTTTGATCATATTCCCATGAATCAAGCTTTCGTCTTCCGAAGTAAACAATCTTTGTAAAAGGAATGTAAACATATTATCGATTTATTGTAATTTCGTTCTCATTCTCGTGATCTTTTGTCGTTATTTCCTTTCTGAGAATCGAACAAATTTCATTTTTAGTACTACGAGGAAGCGAATGTAAATAAATACGCGGGGAAATAAAACTGACTCCATAAAACCTGACGACAGTCTCAGTCGAGCCCCAAATGAAAGAAATGTTTATTACTCGGGCCAGGCCTTTGGCCGCCCGAGTCAAGTTTTGCAAGTGTTTATTATTTTTACTATTATTTTTAGTCGTCGCGAGTTGGCTCAACGCGTGGCAGGGTCAACCAATCAGATTCGATATCGCTCGGGACACTGCGGGTCACTTAGTTATTTACATAACTTAACACAGTGAAAACAAGATGGCGAAGACCCGGGAGTCGCGGAGGTGTAAACAGCTTAATGTTTTATTTGATTTCATTTGTGGGAAAGCCTTTTAACAGGCTCAGGATATTTCAACTGGCGCCCTTGTCGGAGCCGAAGGACGTTTTTTACCCAGAGATTTATTCGACACGACGAACACCACACGAGCCAAAACGCGAGGGAACGGTTTTGCTGAAACCAAAGGTTTTTTCGATGGAAATGGTAAGATATTGAGTTTTTCTAGGAGGAATTTGGATGGAAATTTCTCAAATTTTACGAAAGGATTAGGGATTTAGTTGGCGCTCCTAAACGCATGTGGCCTGCCGTGGTGAAATAATTTGAAACGACACTTGTAAGTAAAACACACATAAAACTTACCAGATTGCATTGTTGTTATTTAATATTCGTTTCTGTTAAAGGTAATGGCATCAAATATAGCAGTGAATGGCCCGATTCCTCAGTTGTTCCGGCCAGGCCAGCGTCGGCACTTTTTGACTCGGTCACTTCATGACATGAGTAAGAATTTGGGAACGGCGACCCCAGTGATCGAAACAAAACGAGTGGAAATCACACGTTTCGTTATAAATTTCAGCCTCCTTCAAGATGTAATAAATGAACACTAGTACTAATATTTGAAAAGTCACCACTCTACTCAAAAATAAAACTGCATGCAGATCTAGATAGATGACTTTATTTCACATTTAGAACGACGCACCCTAAATATTCACAAGAGATATAACTAGAAGTAATCATAGATTATCAAAGTGCGTTCGACATATTTTTTGAAAGAGAAAGCACCGTGGTAACAGTCTGAAAAGCTGAAAAATTGCTGCAATGATGTGGACAGTGTACGTAATCCTGATCAAAAGTGCTTGTTTTTTAACTAATGTGAAAATTTTGATGTCTTGACTTATATGTTAATATACAAGGGGATGCATCTGGGTATAAAACTGTAATTACCTTTGTGTAACATTAAATCATTGGATGCGATGCTTATGGGGCTATATGTATACATCATTCACATTATGTTTCCCGGGTATTTTTCAAGTGAGAACAAGGTTGGCTGCAAAATATTGAGCGCCATTGTTAGTTCCAGAATTATTTATGGTCAATGTTAGTAGCCGGGTCCTGGCTTTGATCGCTTTGATCAGGTCCGTTAGAAATTCAGTGTAGATTAATTGAACACAGCAATGAAGTCAGTACTTTAAATTTCCCTCACCTTGTACTGTGTTGGTATTCCAGTTCCTTGGCAAATCAAAGTGTCGGTATAGATTAACTCTCTGTCTGAATGTAGATGTATTGTAGTAGATGTACACAGTGTCGCAACTCACACAAGATACGGCGATTACGCGTATCTAGAAAACTCAGACCTTGTTTCTCTTCACCCAGGTCATTTTACTGTTTGTAGTTTCGGTATCTGTATGTACAGCGAAAAGCAGAATCCAGTACAGCGAGCAAGCCAACAGAATTCACTCGGTTGTTTACAAATTATGGTGAGTTATTTGACTCAACTTCGCTGATGTCGTATTTAACCGCGCCGACAAAACAGACCATGTTTGACTTAAACCACCACGTTCAAGGTCCTCCAGATGTACTACACACTTTCCTCAGGCTTTGCTCAATTGTATTTGCGAACCTTTGAAACATCATTGCATTGGATTGTCGGAAAATAAGGCAAGTAACTAACCGATCGCGAAACAAAACAGAAGGCCATGCTGGCATTCACCAAAATGGCCGCTCGCATCGTGTACGTGTAGTTACCAGTTCCCCGGCCGAGATAATTTATTCCAAAAAGTACAAACATGAGGACATACACAAATCTCGATTTCTTTCGCCTGGGGAAGCACAGGTAGCCCACACATGACCACAGGGAGTCCACTGCAAGATTAGTATGCGTTCTCCTTCGTCGAACGCAACTATTACCTAAAGGAAAAGTTACATGTACATGTATGCTACAATAGCACCTGTGCTTGGACAGTGAAGTTAGAAATTATATTATCAGTCCATGAATCCTACTGAAAAGCATTGATTTCTAAAAATGTTGAAAAGTATACTTTGGTAAACCCTGCTAAAAAGAATTGTTTTCTAAAATACACACACACAAAATCCTCAATTAATATTGTAATATTTTTGTGCAAGGTATTAAAGTTCAGAGACAGTGTTATGTGAAGTTGATTTATTATCATTACTGGGAGCAGTTGTGTTAGGCCTTTTGCAGGAAACAGTCATGTTCTGGTACTATATAACACTTTGTTAACGAATGAATTGAGCTTTTGATCTCCATGGGAAAGACGTTGCCATGGATGCTGGATGGCAAATGCTGTATTAGAAAGATCGACAATCGATTGGAGGTGGAAAATAGCATTTACAAACAGGTTTTGCTAATAACACTCCTACAAGTGCCTTTAAATATACGAATTAAGATTTGTTTGCCATCTAATACAACCACGTGATTGCATTCCTACAATATAAATTATCACGAGCATGAGTAGTGAATCAATTATCCGGCTCCCCTAGCACAGGCCATGTATGACTCAAAAATAATTATATAAGCTAGAACTTCATGAACTACATGTATTTACCTATTCCTAGGTGTGGCCCCCCGAGTTAAGGCCACTCAGGGCCTCTTGTTTCTGGTTCACACCAGTGACGCAAGCATTAACGCATTCAATATACGCAGACGTAGTGCCGTATAATTATGAGATAAGAACCGCTAGTGATCAATACATTACTGCGTCTGCGTATGCTGCTATTGCAAAACGAAAATAAAGCATCCAACTTACAAATCCTAGCATATCCAGTTCGACTTCACATTTTCACTTTTACCAGAGCTCGAGCAAGTTGAAATGCTATCGTCTTGTACTCGACACTGATTGGCTCAAATAACTGTACGTTGGAATGCTATTGTCTTGTACTCAACACTGATTGGCTCAAGTAACTGTACGTTGGAATGCTATCGACCCAATACCGCTACATACTGATGGACCCAGTACCACCACATACTGATGGACCCAGTACTGATGGACCCAGTACGGCGCCACATACTGATGGACCCACTACCGCCACATACTGATGGACCCAGTGCCGCCACATACTGATGGACCCAGTGCCGCCACATACTGATGGACCCAGTACTGATGGACCCAGTACCGCCACATACTGATGGACCCAGTACCGCCACATACTGATGGACCCAGTACTGATGGACCCAGTACCGCTACATACTGATGGACCCAGTGCCGCCACATACTGATGGACCCAGTACCGCCACATACTGATGGACCCAGTACCGCCACATACTGATGGACCCAGTACTGATGGACCCAGTACCGCCACATACTGATGGACCCAGTACCGCCACATACTGATGGACCCAGTGCCGCCACATACTGATGGACCCAGTGCCGCCACATACTGATGGACCCAGTAATGATGGACCCAGTACTGATGGACCCAGTACTGATGGACCCAGTACCGCCACATACTGATAGACCCAGTACCGCCACATACTGATGGACCCAGTACTGATGGACCCAGTACCGCCACATACTGATGGACCCAGTACCGCCACATACTGATGGACCCAGTACCGCCACATACTGATGGACCCAGTACTGATGGACCCAGTACCGCCACATACTGATGGACCCAGTACTGATGGACCCAGTACCGCCACATACTGATGGACCCAGTACCGCCACATACTGATGGACCCAGTACTGATGGACCCAGTACCGCCACATACTGATGGACCCAGTACCGCCACATACTGATGGACCCAGTGCCGCCACATACTGATGGACCCAGTGCCGCCACATACTGATGGACCCAGTAGTGCCACATACTGATCCCATCAGTAATACACGAGTAACTGTCAACCACTAACGTCTTCATGCTCCAAAGTCAAAGACAAGAATAAATACTCCGACTAGCGGAGTTTTCTTTCCTGGAATACCATAAAAATACGCGATCTTCTGATGAAGAGGGATGGCAAAGATTAATTCGCGTTGATGCAAACTAACCGTTTGCAGTAAACCAAAATCAAGTTGCTGGAATTAGATTTCGTATATAGTCTCTTCAATATTTGCCCTCTTTGTAAGTATTTCTCTTGTGTACCAGAATGTGATTGTTGTAGTTTTGTTTTAAAGAAATTTGAAAATTCAATTGGAGCGATAGCCAGTGCCAATTTAACGCAGGGGTTTAATTGACATCATTGACATCAGATGGCTCAAAAGAAGAAAGTAGATGGCTCACACTCAATTATGGAATAGTAGACGGCGCTCCAAGACGGCAATTCTTCCGGCTGCAGGCTGGAAAGAATGCACACGAAACATCTTAACATCTGTGATATTCAGTCTGTCTTTAAAAGTTTAAAGAGAGGTTCGAATCTCTGACACTGGAAGAACCCCCCTCCCCGGATCTAGGCACCACAGTTAGGAATATATTGGCTCGTCATCTTCTTCATTTTTCCAAATGTATGTTGATAGTTGAAGCAGTATCCCTCGCAAGATTGGCGTGCACGGTTGCGTCACAATATCGATAGCACTAGGGACACTGTGGCGAAGGAGTTTGAAAATCCCGATTTAAGAAATAAGAAATTAAGACTCTCGAGTTACTGCAAACTGAGCAAAATCCGTCGAGGCGCGTGGTTTGATCAGTCCGGCCGATTTCTGACTGGATCCGAAACCAGTTATGAAGTCAGGAATCCGGCTCTCAGATTAGCTTTCATTTTTCAAAATCCAGCCTTTTCCAATTCCGGTCACTGATTTAGTGCGTTAATGCTGTTTTCACATTCCGAAGTATAGATTAAGGGCGCGTTCGATTGACCGTATTCCGGAATAAGAATACACAAAATGATCACTACAAATCACTTATACTGGGATTTTTTAGCCACTGGAATACTAATTATATCCTGAATATCATATATCAGCAAGCATTTGTAGCTTACAGTGCAAAATGTGCCCGAACCAGTGATTTGCAGAGACTAATCCATATATTCCTATTCCGGAATACGGCCAATCGAATGCACCCTAAGGATTTAGAAATCGTCATCGTAATTATAAACATAATGATTATCTGCGTAATTTTGATGGTAACGTGAGAGGAGGTATTGGTAATTAAATTAACTAAAGAGAATAGGAACTCTGCTGAGAGGGAGGTCGAGCATAAAGCATTAGAGCGAGTAGCCTGAATTTCAGCCGTCTCTTCTGGTTCGTTCCTCCCGAGAAAGACGTCTGAATCGATCCAATAGCCGATAATGCCGTCCAGTGACGTCACTACCAGAAAACCTGGTAGTGATCTTTGATTGGTTCATATTCTATAATTTCGCATAATTATCATAATTATCAGCCGAGAAGACGGCAGGATTCACTTTGGACTCGCGATTGTTGATCGTTGGGTTTCAGTGGAGTGATTGCATTTGGCAAAGACCTAGAATTCGTAAGGAAAACATCTGGAAATGGATTGAAAGTGTTCCGCACAATAACCGGCCGACTGTCCTGTAAACATGTACATTTTATCGCGTCGCGTCCGCGGGGTTGTTGATAATCGATTATTTAATTTGTTCACACTCGCAGTGGTAAAGAATGTCGCTACTCTCAAGGAACTGTTCTTTCCCGTAAGAGTCTTCGTATTTCTTCGTATTGCATCATTTACATAGGTAATATCTCGTAGCTGTGTCGATTCGAACGGCAGATCGCGAGACATGTACAAAGATCAACGGAAAGACAAAGATCAACTGTATCTTGCCTCCAAATATAATATAACGATTTGTTGCTTTGAAAAGGTATTCACAACATAAGAGGCACTTGAAAAGCAAATGGGATGGAGATATATATATAGGTAAGGCTTTTATTTTGGCCGGCATAATCTCAAATAATTTCTCAAGGCGAGCGATGGCTTTGTTTTTGTGACCCACGAACAGTTTTATTTGCATAAATTAAATTGTTAATCCGCCTTGACGTCACTGGACGGTGACATGTTTACAGGTTAGTCGGCCGGTTATTGTGCAGGACACTTTCAATCCATTTCCAGAGTCCAAAGTGAATCCTGCCGTCTTCTCGGCTGATAATTATGATAATTATGCGAAATTATAGAATATGAACCAATCAAAAATCACTACCAGGTTTTCTGGTAGTGACGTCACTGGACGGCATTATCGGCTATTGGATTCAGACGTCTCTCTCGGGAGGAACGAACCAGAGGAGACGGCTGAAATTCAGGCTATAGAGCTAGCGGTGACAGGAAAGTAGCTAGATAATGACAAATTTCTTTATTAACAAAGAGGGAGACAGTTGTTTATTCATTCTCATTTCCACTCCCATTGTAACGGCAAATATCTGATGTAACCACAGGCAGCCCAAGCTCAAGTTACGAAAATATAAGGGTTTGCATGGGAGCGTAGCGAACTCCGTTTACTAGCCAGAAATACTGTAAAATATTTGAATAAAATGACTTACCTTGCCACTGTTTTCGTAACTTGAGCTTGGGCTGCCTGTGATGTAACTAATTGGTCAGGGGGTAGAATGCCGTCTGTACTTTCTCTTCATAAATCACGTCGGGCATAAAGTACGTCAAAATCGGCATCAGTGAGCGTGGACAAATAATTAAAATTAAAACCATTTCTTTACTTATAGTCTCAATTTGAAGAAATGTTGGTGACTTGTTAACAAAATGAAACTACATATTTTAGGTGTTTTATGTTAGTATGATGACGTTGTTGTGACGTCATAAGTGATGCCTCCTTTTTTGGTAAAATTCCCCCTTTAATAGATGTTACAAACAGACTACACCATCAAATGGCCTTCATGACACACATTCCTTTGGCGCAAATTTGAACGTTCTACGACTATTATAGCAAAAGTTATAGAGGAATGACTGTTGCTATGACGTCATATTTAGTGACGTCAGGTGTCATACCTAAATAAGGCTGCCTATTGTTAAAAAATCAAGAAAAGAAAATAATGTGGGTTTTGAGTGCCAGACTAGCGCATTTCATCACTAAAACTCGAAAATCACTCAAAGGATTTTTTTCTAAGGGGCCGACCATTTAACTTTTGAGGGGGGGGGGGGGGGGGGTGGGTGTTTTTGAAAAAAAATATCCTGCAAGCCAACGGCGTTGAAAAAAAATATCCTGCAAGCGGAAAAGCTTTGTTCTGGCTCCGCTTTTTTCGCAAAAAAAAATTCGTGCAACAACACTACATCCTTCTACCAAAATTCAATCGTCTGCATTGAAAACTTTTTAAAATATAGAACTGATGCCGTTTTTATGGTCGTTTGTGCCCACCGTGAAATGGGGAAGGTTAATGAACTTCTAGGTAGTATTTGTAAAAGTCATTAATAATTAATCACATAAGGTGCTAACCAATCCAAACGCAGCATTCGAGTAACAACCTACTAAATAACCCGTCAATTGTCCAATATTTTTGTTAAATCGGTATTTCTTCGTCCTATGTAGGTAAATATATTTTTAGTACTATGGTAAAATAATGATGATGATGCCGACCTCTGTAACCGAGCAGAACTCTATTTTTTTACGTTTGCCATCAAAATATTATATATATTTTAATATTAATTAGTTTCACTTCACAAGTAGTTTCGGCTCGAGATTGTATAGGCCGATACAACACGGGCGCGAATGTAGCATTAAACCCTAGCATTCGCTACATGCAGGAGTATTAAACCCTAGCATTCGCTACATGCAGGAGTATTAAACCCTAGCATTCGCTACATGCAGGAGTATTAAACCCTAGCATTCGCTACATGCAGGAGTATTAAACCCTAGCATTCGCTACATGCAGGAGTATTAAACCCTAGCATTCGCTACATGCAGGAGTATTAAACCCTAGCATTCGCTACATGCAGGAGTATTAAACCCTAGCATTCGCTACATGCAGGAGTATTAAACCCTAGCATTCGCTACATGCAGGAGTATTAAACCCTAGCATTCGCTACATGCAGGAGTATTAAACCCTAGCATTCGCTACATGCAGGAGTATTAAACCCTAGCATTCGCTACATGCAGGAGTATTAAACCCTAGCATTCGCTACATGCAGGAGTGACATTTCAACCAACCGGGATATAGGGGAAGTCAGTAATCGGTTGTAAGACCCCCCTCCAACAGACTCAAGCATAAAAACATCAGCTAGTGCCTGTATCAGTGATACGAGTGGCAGTGATAATAATATCTGTTTATTTGCACTAACGGCTACATAAATAATAAGTTTACAATATGTAACATACATATGCTGGTGTAACCGGTTCTACAATATTTACAGATACTTTACAATGATAATAGATATATAGATACGTATGGTATTTACAGTGGATAGATACATTTTACAATTTGTGTAGTTTGGAACAAAAAAGGTAGGTGATCTGTGACGAGAGCAGGAGAGTCGGAGTAACTATACGTCTCCTAAGCCAACTCCCCAGTAGATTAAATTTTGAGAGAAAAAGTATACATATTTCAGTACAATGTTAAGTAGATAAATTATATAGTTCACAGTGCAGATATGGACAAAGTAGATAAATAGATACTATTTAAGAGAATATAGAAAAGGAGAAAAGAAGCTTAATTCTTATTGATAGATATAAATATAGGGGGGAAATTATATATAACTAATTTATGTCTGCCAAGTTTAGGTATAGTCAAGTAAACAGGATTGTTTAATTTCTTTTTTTAAAGAAATTCTTGGGAGTTTTCTGATTGATTCTGGAATTTAATTCCAGATTTTTATCCCAGTAAATTTTAAAGAAAATTTCCCATAATTAGTTGAGACGGATGGTAGATGAAAATTATGTGCATAGTTCTTGTAAAATGGGAATGAATGTCTGAAGTCTGTTTAAAATAATTTGAAATTCTTGGGAGTTTTCTGATTGATTCTGGAATTTAATTCCAGATTTTTATCCCAGTAAATTTTAAAGAAAATTTCCCATAATTAGTTGAGACGGATGGTAGATGAAAATTATGTGCATAGTTCTTGTAAAATGGGAATGAATGTCTGAAGTCTGTTTAAAATAATTTGAAAAAGCAATCGGTAGTTCGTTGTTGACATAATCATGCATAAAAAGAGATGTTTGTATAAAAGTTATGTCTTTTCATTGTAAAATGCCTAGTGCTTTGTACAAAGGTGGAGCATGAGCACGAAAATTAGAAAAGGTCATTATTCTTTGTTTAAAATGTTTAATTGATTTAGGCGTGATTTATATGAGTATTGCCCCATATTAGTGCGCCATACTGAAGATATGGATAGATAAGTGAGTAATACACTTGTTTCAGGTATTTAAATCGAGATAGTGACCGCGTAATTTTGAAATGATGCCAATGTTCTTTGAGATTTTTTTACAAACAATGTTAATATGACTTATTTTGGTCTATATAGACACCAATATATTTAAATGAGTCAGTTTGATCTAACATAATGCTTGATGGAGGTTTAGGTTTATGTGAAGAAGAGATTTATTAGCTTTAATCCAGTCTGATAGTTGAACAAGTTCAGCATTTACTTGGTTTGTGAGACGATTGCGTGCATGTCAGAATCAACGCGAACTGTCTCTCGCCCTATCAGAGGGGCACATTGGGGGGCTCTCAATACCGCACCGCAAAAAAAATCCGAAAACACCACACGTAACGTTGACAAAATACCGACACCGCAATGATGTGATTTACATGATTTACATGGATTTGACTTTGAAAATAACCACAACACCGCAAACATATCGTTTCACCGAACACCGCAGGTTTGAAAAGACAAATAACGCACACCGCAGGATTGGAGATCACTGCAATCCCGCGATATGGGATTTAATTCACCGAAATACCGCACTAAAAACTGACCCACACCGCAAACACTAAACCCCAATGTCCCCTCATATCACACCTAAAGGCGGAATTCCTCGACGCACAAAACTAGCGCCTGTTTGCTATTCTGGTCGACAGACTTGCTGGAGACTGGAACACTAGAATTAAGTATGCTGACGATGCTTCCGTATTTGAACTTATTCCCAGAAACTCACCTAGCTACTTGCCCTTTATTGCTGCAGCCATAGGTAGCTATACTGCACAGCGTAATATGCGCCTCAATGCAAAGAAATGATAATCGATTTTTTGCAATACAAATCTACTGTTTTAAGCCCTCTATACAGATTGGGGCACCCTAATCGAAAGGGTATTCAGCTATAAGCTTCTTGGCGTACACGTAGAGAGTGATCTCACATGGAACATCCACTGTGACACTATATATAAGAAGGCTATTCAGCGGCTGTACGCACTGCGTGTTTTGAACAAAGTGGTCTTAGTACCACTGATCTAGTGCTTGTTTATTGCAGTCTTGTCCTGTCTGTACTTGAGTATGCCTCGCCAGTATGGGCAGCACTACCAGATTATTTTAGTGATCTTGTAGAGTCGGCTCAACAGAAAGCCTTATATACTAGGTTATCTATAGATACTGATTGCTGCGCGTTGGAAGAGGATATAAAAAAGTGAACATGTTGTAGAAGTTTAAACAAAATAATGTTAAACTGAAGTTAAATAAAAAATATGTCAAACAATATTTACATTTTTTTTTATTGTATAAAAGTATAAACAACTATAAATTGGAACTGAACTGAGAAAGATCTATTGACAATTGTTGTAAATCGTAGTAAAATGACGCCATAATGTAAATGTCGTATTGCATATAACCAAACTTACAATTTCGCAATTAAGGGAGAGCAACGTTTTGGAAAATCATTACAATTTCCAATTGTCAAATATTATGCCGGGTAATATAAAGTATTGGCCACAAAATATAAGCGCAAGCGCAAAGGATTATGGTATATAAAAGGGTAAGGGTTTGGACCTAACTCAATCCCTCTCCCCTAGCATTTAATAACAGCCAATTGGAGAACGCTATATATAGGGTAATTAAATATTCTTCCAATCAGGTGGAAGGGACACATCATCTAAGTTTGCAGACAGTGAATGTTTCAGAAATTAGATTTTACGGAAATTATTTGGCACCGGATTCCAATACAAACGCTGTACTGACTTAACCGCGTACTGGTCTATTGAAATTTAATAATCACTTTAATTATGACAAAATAATAATAAATAAAATAAAATGATGTTGCTCTTTTGTCTTATATTTTTTTACAATTTCAGTTTTATGTAGAATAATGATTTAAATAATTATGTTGAATAATAATATTGAATAATGATTTAAATAATCTTGTTGAATAATCATGTAATGTCATCATGTAATTCTTATATGCTGCAAGCAATACAACTGCATGTACACAGCGGCCATGTTGGCTAGAAACATCCCATGTCTAGCCTCGCACTCAGCCAGTTTCAGAACGAGTTTAATTCTCCTGGGACTCAACTTATGAGTGTCAATGATAACAAACAATTTACATGTACGTACAATTTATAAAGCGTGAAATATGACTCAAATGTGGGGTTTGGACTAGTTTTGAGGTGCTATTTTCAACAGTGTCGGTGTGTGGTTTTGCTGTTATAAGAAGTAGATATCGAAATGTTGAAAAAACCGTGTAAGGGTCTGCAATCTACCGGCTTCCCGGTCAGCGGTCGCGCGCACTACAAATATATTCTTAAACCCAGGGCAAAGTTATCGAACAATTAATTTTGGAGCTCCCTTTTGGGGTCAGACAGGCTCAGGGTTTGAACCTCATGGTCGCACATACCTACCCATTTATCACATAAGTACCCCCCCGGGGGGGGGGGGGCATTACCGCAGCCTATTGTCTTTTGCTTTCGTTCTTAGCTGAATCACTTAAGCAATAGACCACGTATTTCAATGTGTTTACTGGCGAAATAAAGCACGCGGGATGTTGGGAGAACACAAGAAATGCTTGAAAATCACAAGCCGAAGGCACGTGATTATCAATCATTTCAAGTGTTCTCCCAACATCCCAAGTGTTTATTTCGCCAGTATACACATTAAAATGTGTGGTCTATTGCATTGCTATTGCGATATAACAACGACACAACGCAAGCAGGCGTGCCTATTTCTATGTGTTTACCGGCACAATAGACAATAGATTTTTGAGTCTATAAGCCAATCTGGGTTATATTATAATACTTAATATAATAAGGAGTCTTACTCCGTCAAAAACATCCAAGATCTATCGAGAGTTGCCAAAGTCGTCCCGCGACAATCTTTTGATTAGTTGGCTGTCCGGTAGACAAACAATGGCTGGCATGCCCGCCAGATGAAACAATTAAACCCGGCTGCGCATGATTGGTACAGTGGCGTATATCTGGAAATTTGACAATCTTTTGTCAACAGCAGTACTGACAGAGTCATATAGTTTTCTAGTGATTCGACTCTGAAATATGTACGTATCAGAAGTATAATCGTTCTTTGTTTTACAAATTATGGTAAATAAATTATTTCTTTGCCATGTATAAATAAATAAAAGGCTGTAGTGGATTTTGCTGAGATTATTTTCGTTTCAGGACCAGTTCGGCCCATCCGGATGAGACTCGCAGTCTCCAGTACACTCTTCCACAGACCCCGCTCGGCCGTTGAACCTTCCCTACGAGCGGGCCGTGGAAGAGTCTGTAAGTCTCCAGGCGACAAGATAAAACATTTGATATCCGCTCACAACCAGTCTTAAATTTCATCTCGAAAAGTAAGGTAAAGTTGAAATAAAATCAAAGTTGTTTAAATTCTAATGTCGGTGTTATCAGCTTTCCCTGGTTTTTATAGCCATCTATAGGGTTAAAACAATGGGCCAAAATTCCTGCTAGCAGAGGTCACAGAGAGAGACCTCGCTAACAGGGAAAATACCAGACCAATCATGATGAGAATCTCGGCACCGCACCGAGATTGACATGTTTCAATACGGCAGCCGTGTAGGACAAGTGAAATAGGTAGTTGAGTCATTCATATTAATAATTTACGGTCGGTTGAGCGGCAAACGTAAAAAGAGATTTACCGGTAGCTTTTCTTTATAAGGTAATATTTTCCAACTTGTAGTTAAAAACAAACTTTTGACGTTTTTAAAAATATGTTGAGTCCTTTGTCTTGGGATTACAATAATGAGACGGTTTCATGACAACGGAGGGAAAAGACAAAAGGAAAACAGGATCAGAGGCTCCGGCGATAGAAAAGCGGAGAACTTTCACAGTTGGAAAATCCCACAACCCGCAGGGCTCGATCTCAACCCAAATTATCAACAATTAAATTTCGGATATGTTAATCTTATGCGACGGTACATAATGCATGTGATACGGCGCGGAAAGGTGAAACGAATTGGCCATGGTTGCTGTAATAAGAAACTGAGTATGAGACAGAGATTCTGAAAGTGTCCGTAGCATATCAGTCGTCATAATTTATCGAGAACAGATCTCTAGCTCATTTCCCTTCTTGTTCAACATTTCGAATCTAGAGCCTACTCGCAATCGAGCGACATATTAAAGGTGAGTTTATTATACATCTATTATTCCCTTTACAATAGAACGCAATATTATTCATCGCTGAGTTGATTCCCGGTGATTTTCACATGAGACACTTAATATCACTATTGGCATTTTGTTTGACTTATCAAAGCTTTCGACACTGTCAATCACAATATTTTGTTTTAAAAAACTTGAATTCTATGGCATTATGGGCATTCCACTTTTGTGGTTCAAAGATTCAATGGTTCAATAGAAATAGAAAACAGTTTGTTGAATTTAATAACCACAAATCCCACAACTTAACACAACATAACTTGCGGAGTTCCAAACAGTTCGATACTAGGACCCCTACTATTTCTAATATATATAAATGATATATGCAATGCGACTAAATTATTTTCATTCACTCTTTTTGCTGATGACACTAATATTTTCTACAAGACTAAGAACATCGAAGGCATGGACTTGAAAATAAACAATGACTCGCTAACCTTTCATTATGGTCAGGAGCCCATGACCAGGAGCGTCCATCCCGCATACTAGGCCCTGATAACTAGGAGCGTCTATCCCGCATACTAGGCCAATGTCACAGCGTTTTCATAAGTTAGGTTATTTTAAGAACGGTTTCCCGCTATTCTTGGGTTGCAATCATTCCTAAGGGAATAAAATTACAAAAGCGTAGCAGCCATGTTGTTTCATTATAACAAAAGTAGCTAATGAGGCAGTTTGTTCCGCCACTGGTGCAACCCACTTAATTGGCGGCAAAAATGATCTAAAAATAGCCCAACTTGTGAAAACGCTGTAGATATGGACGCTGCTGGTTATGGCTCTTGTTATTGTTTCGGACTTGTTATTGTCGTCATAATTTTATATTTTGGCTGGTTAGGTTCACATCTCGGATCCGGTGTTTTTTGCAGGATTTTTGTATACGGTATTTGCTTATCAGTCTAGTTTTAATCATGGAAGCAATTAATTAAAGGCAACAGGTCACGTGAAATGGTAAAATATATTATAATATAATTATAAATGACTGATACCACAAGCGGAAATACAATGAAATTGGAAATACAATGAAATTGTCATTTTAAGTAGTATGATAGCAAAAAATGTAAACTTCCCCGATAAAAC
Source organism: Actinernus sp. WN-2022 (assembly GCA_030867875.1). NCBI lineage: Eukaryota > Metazoa > Cnidaria > Anthozoa > Actiniaria > Actinernidae > Actinernus > Actinernus sp. WN-2022. The sequence goes on along the minus strand of JAOWCC010001589.1, from coordinate 87,740,115 downwards.
AAAAATCGTTTTATGACGTTATCAACTCAGGAATGTCACATGACACTAAAGGAGACATCTGATTAGGAGTATTTGTATAGTTTGGACAACTTACATGTTAATGTATCGACAGAGAATTGAAGATGATTACAATCTCTGCTAGGGGTCTGTCAGGAGCCCATAACTATGAGCGTCCATATCTCCTATATAGCTGTCACAGCGTTTTCACAAGTTGGGCTATTTTTAGTTTTTTTCTCGCGCCAATTAGTGGGCTGCACCAGTGGGAGAACAAAATATGCCTCATTAGCTACTTTTGTTATACCAACAACACGGCTGCTACGCTTTTGTGAGGAATGATTGCAACCCAAGAATAGCGGGAAACCGTTCTAAAAATAACCTAACTTGTGAAAATCGGCTGTGACATAGGCCTAGTATGATGGACGCTGTGACATAGGCCTAGTGTGATGGACGCTGTGACATAGGCCTAGTGTGATGGACGCTGTGACATAGGCCTAGTGTGATGGACGCTGTGACATAGGCCTAGTGTGATGGACGCTGTGACATAGGCCTAGTGTGATGGACGCTGTGACATAGGCCTAGTGTGATGGATGCTGTGACATAGGCCTAGTGTGATGGACGCTGTGACATAGGCCTAGTGTGATGGACGCTGTGACATAGGCCTAGTGTGATGGACGCTGTGACAGGCCTAGTGTGATGGTTAGGGTTAGGTTAGGTGAAATAAAATAAAATATGTATTTGAAATAAATGTTGTGGATCCCACTTTGTTTAGTGCTACTTTTATGTACTATTAGCTAGCTTAAAGCGGCATTGATAACGTCCAAACGATAATAACTTTCTCATGACGAAAGACAAAAATAACTATTCAGATTAGCAGAGTATGCTTTCCAGGTAGAAAGGAGAACAAATTTGATTCAAGTGCATGAAATGTACTGCTTTTTAGAGCAATTTAGAGCAATTGGACATTGATTCACCTGTAACCTCTGATATCAAGCTTCTAAAATAAGCTTTTGTAATCTTATTCATCCTCTATCGAAAAAGTTTGAAAAGCAATCGGGACATTCACATAGTATTTATCTTCTAGTCGGGGTTTTCTTTTTGTAGGTTTGTTTTTTTAAGAAAATTAAAGATTCGATTGACAGTGCCCCTTTATTAAAGTGAAACAAAAAATGTGTACGGTATATACCTGGAAACAAAACATATACAACTTCAGTCATGTCCTGTTTGGGGTGAAACGGAACAGGTTCAACCAAACCTTTATTTTGTGTTTTTCTTTAAAAAAAAAACGCATCCAAATCCAAAAAAAACTTGGTTTCTTGCACTTTCACTTTTCCTTTCTAGTCAAAAAAATTGTTAACAAAAATGGAGACGTTAGTAAAATCGAGACACGTTGGTCAAATCGAGACACGTTGGTAAAATCAAGGTACGTTGGTAAAATCAAGGGTACGTTGGTAAAATCGAGACACGTTGGTCAAATCGAGACACGTTAATTGGTAAAATCAAGGTACGTTGGTAAAATCGAGGGTACGTTGGTAAAATCGAGACACGTTGGTCAAATCGAGACACGTTGGTAAAATCAAGGTACGTTGGTAAAATCGAGGTACGTTGGTAAAATCGAGGGTACGTTGGTAAAATCGAGACACGTTGGTCAAATCGAGACACGTTGGTAAAAATCAAGGTACGTTGGTAAAATCGAGGGTACGTTGGTAAAATCGAGATACGTTTGTAAAATCGAGGTCGTTGGTAAAATGAGCGTGCTTTCCCTTTCCCCTCGGTCCCGTCCGTTCCGGCGAGCGTACCGGCTCCTCGTTCGAGTCTCGAACCGAAATCGAGAGACGTTTGTGGAAACGAGTACGATATTACGAACGAGTCTCGTTGTTACGATAAGAGACGTGTTTCCCAGGATCCTTGAGTGATCCTGCAGTTCTTGGTATATAAAGTATGCAACAGGCACCAATCGGCCCGTCTTTTACCGATATAATAATCAGTAAGTTTTTAACTCCCGTGCTGTCGAGGCCCGGGGGGGGGGGGGGGGGGGGGGTACTCTACCTAAAGTTGGGTAGGGGTGTGCCACTGGGGCTCTGAAACCCTTACCCTGTTTAAGACAAAAAACTCAAATTTCCATACCCTGTTCAAGACAAAGTGTTAAAATTTTCCCTCTATAAGACAAATAACAAATTATCTATACTTGGATGTCAGTGTTTATTTTGATCTTGTATAATGAGTATCATAACTAAATAAGTCTTCAGCAAGCACTAGACTAAATAACGGCACTAGATAAATACCATACCCTGTTCAAGATCTGTCGATGTGAAAATGGATACCCTGTCTAAGATCAGAAACTCGAAAAACCATACTCTGTCCAGCGGATCATCCCCGTATAGTCCATATACGGTCGCAGCAAATTCAACTTATCACAAATCTTGTCACGCACTTAATATCACGCAGTCGGTCAAAGTTCATGAAGCTAAACGTTTAATAGGTTTAAACATAAGCAATTTACCCCCGGGAATTTACCTCTGAAAGTGGCCTTCAAATTTGGCAGGTTTACTCTCTGAAGCCTCTACAAATACGCAATCATTATCCTGGAATTCCTCGAAGACACGTACGTTCGCCATTTCGACGCGAGCGATGCGAATTTGTAGACAGAAAGAATGTTTTTTTTGAACACCGATCAAATGCCCCACCCCCACCCCCACTGTTTGTCAAATGCCCGCCCCTGAGGGCTTAGATACTCGTCAAATTCCCCACCCTCGGGAGCAAGCCTCTGATCAAGTGTCCGAGGGTGGCCCGGCGGGGGGGGGGGGGGGGATGCACGGGTTTGGAATTGACTGATACATTACTCGTAACTTAGAACTTTTATGATTTTACTTTTATTTTTAAAACGTTTTGAAGCTTGATATGTATGCCGATTAGTTACACAAGACCCTAAAGTTGTCCTAGTGTAGGTTTTTTGGTATCAGAGATTGTTTTAACCGGACTTTTTGTGCAAAGTTTAGATGCCATTGCCATACGTGAACTTACGGAAGTGTGTTCATAATTCTGAAAACAAAATTATTCACCCAAGTGCCATGAAACTTTTTTCATAACATACTCAGTATGTGTGTTCACTCCTGCAGAAAAATCATAATATTTCATGAAATATTTGGACTTCTAAAAGCCAAAAACCTAGGATAATGTTTGAGATCTATTAAATGCATGAGATTTATAAGCGGAGGAAGATTAGTGATTTACCAAAGCCGACACACTGCTCAAGTTCTTCCCCAACGCCATTCAGAAAAATATGCGAGCACATTCCTTAAATTCCAGACTTTGCCAAAAATGTAAAGTTCGCTCTGATTGGTTGGCATTATGACGTCAGGAACATGAAAGTCTGTGAAGTCGATCAGACAGGGAGGGGGAGGAAGTGAGTGGACGACCTCGTACCGTCTGAAAATCAGGCTAAGAAGGACTTTGAGAAAGGCTTATATTTCCAAAATGAAAAGTATTTTATCCTTAATATGTAGAACTGATCGATTTGGGGTTTTATCTAAGCAGCTTGCTCCAAGCGCAGCCGGAAGACATGCAAAAGCACACAAAACAAAAAGAAAAACGGCAAGATAAAATAATGTGAATTTGCTAAAAAATATTGTTTAGCCGAAATATCTACATGCACATAAAAATAAAATGCGCAATGCAAGAAGTTTCCTTCTCCTTCCGTCGACGGCTTGTTTCTGAAATGCCTTGAATCCTGCACATTGCGCATTACCTTGGCTGGGGGACTGTCTTGACGGTTTCAACATCGGTTCAACGACGGTTTTGAAATGGCCTGAAAATGTTTTTGAAAGTGTTGAAATATTTGAAATATATAATAATAAGCATAATAACTAGTATACCTTACAGGGAGTGAATGCTGCTCCGCTCAGTTAAGGAAGTGTATTAGAAGAGAACCTACAGTAGCACTTTGGCAGGAAAATTATCAGTTACTGAGTGATAAAAATGCCAAGGACTGAATCCTGTTTGAGCTGTGGTGTGTATCTCAAAAATTGTCCCGATTTATTTTCATTTTGTCCCGACATATCAACGATCTCCGGGAAATTCCCTGAGCCTACCAATTCCCGACATTTTCTTAAGATTACCGGCACAAAAAAACTGATGTTCTCCCCGGTGAAGTTTAAACACTGGAAATCAACTGTAATTGAGAATGTAATTGTAAATGCTAATTGTGTTTTGAACCAGCTGCTTGACTTTATCGGAAGGCCAATAGAAGGAAATTAGTTGCTGCTCACCATCTTGATAACAGGAGAGATCTTGCTCTTTGGAAAGTGATAGTTCACACAGGGTTCGTCTACACGTCAACAAATTCATGATTATACAAGGACTCGTATACACAGAAATGCATTAAAGAACAATGCAGATTCCACCTTGTGTAATGTCACGTGACGATCCGTGCAAAGCAGTGTGGTACAAAAAAGACAATAGAAGTGATGCATTGTGGTAAAAAAAGAAATCGAGATTTGGACCCGCTTACAGATTAGAACTGCTGCCTTGCTCGCTCGCTTCAGGCTCGCTCGCTGCGGCAGCAATAACATTGGAATAACATTGGAATAACATTGTTTGCTCTACCGCTCACCGACACCTCAAGTTACTGCGTAGAGAATGTATAAACAAGAAAATAAAATCTCTAGAAACAGAACTTTGTCATCACAAGGAACAATTACGTAAAGTTTGTACTCCTGAAACATTTACTTTTTTTATACATAAACTTGATTCCATGACTTTATCTCTCGAGTCTACCCTCTCCTATAGAAGAACTAATAAATATAATCATAATATCATGACTAACAATTATACACGGCATAATCGTACTAACGTTACTCCTAGAAATAATTCACCCATACTTACTCCTGTTAATAACACGTACAAAAAACGCAATCGACGTAAAAACAAAAAGATCAATATTAGACTAGATACCACTGCTGTCATTAATTTATGTAATACACCACTCTCTAATGAAGAAACTTTAGTTCTATCTCGTGGCTTAACCTTTTGCCCTACACCACAACGCATCAACTGGCCGGAAGTAGCAGCTGATTTTAACGACTTTGCTCGACGCATGCGACTCGCTGAATTTTTTCACGACTACAGCTCTGATCCCACCCCCCGTAACCCATTCCATAACAGAAGTTCATGGACTCCCCCTGTAGACAGGGAACCTGCCTTAAATGCTTTCTTAAACGCTATTGAACAGGATATTACTACTAAACCTAATCACATCTCCGATAACTTATCCACACTCGAACGCCAAGCCATACGTCAACTTACTAAACGACAAGACTAATCAAACCCGCTGACAAAGGCTCTGGTACTGTCGTGATGGACAAAACCTGGTACATCAACGAATGTAACCGACAACTTAGTGACACTAAATTCTACAAACAACTCGACGCAGATATTACTAACGACATACAAAAACGTATTACTTTCTATGTCCATCGCATGTCTAATGAGAACTTAATCGACGCTAAAATTAAACAGTACCTCATACATACTAATGCTAAACCTGGCCGTTTCTACATTTTACCCAAAATACATAAAACTGGTAATCCGGGACGCCCCATCAATTTCATCTAACAGCCATCCCACTGAACGCATTTCTGAGTTCGTCGATTTTTATCTCAAACCTCTTGTCTCTTCTCTCCCTTCATACATTAAAGACACCACTGATTTTCTTAATAAACTCCTTATCCTTGGTAAGCTTCCTGATAATGCCATTCTCGTAACTCTAGATGTATCATCCTTGTATACTAACATTCCCCATAAAGATGGTATTGATGCATGTCATCATTTCCTACAAACTCGTATTAACAAAGATATTCCTACTAATACACTTTGTGACTTAATACGCATGATCCTCTCTATGAATAATTTCTCTTTTAACAACACACATTACCTCCAGATTCATGGCACAGCCATGGCTACTAGAATGGCTCCTTCTTTTGCTAATTTATTCCTCGGTAAATTTGAAAATAACGCCCTTTCTCAGGCTCCTTACATACCACACACTTGGTTAAGATACATTGATGACATTTTCATGATCTGGACCGAGGGTCAAGATCATTTATACACTTTCATTGATTTTCTTAATAATCTTCATCCCACTATCAAGTTCACCTCATCACATTCATTTACTCATGTACCATTTCTTGACGTAACCGTTTCCTTGCGTGACGGTTACATTGAAACTGACCTTTACACTAAACCCACTGATAAACACCAATATCTTCTTAACTCCTCTTGCCATCCCTTGCACACTAAACAAGCTATCCCTTTTAGTTTAGCTCTCCGTCTCCGCCGCATTTGCTCTAACGACAACGCTTTTAAACTCCGCACTAACGAATTGAAAACTTATCTCCTTCAACGAGGTTATAACCGCACAATTCTTAACAGACAAATAAAGCGCGCTGCTGACATTGCTCGTAACGACGCGTTACATACTAAACGTTCGCAAAACTCACAACGTATACCATTCATTACCACTTATAACCCAGCACTTCCTAACATTTCTCGTATAATTCACAAACATCTTAATATACTACTTTCATCCGATCGTTGCAAAAACGTTTTTGTTAGCTTTCCTCTCGTTCTACTAATCATTCCACACGCACACTCCCACTTGGCTCATTCCGTTGCGGGCAAAATTGTGCCACTTGCCCCTACATCGTCAACGGTCTTAAACAATACACTTTCCATTCCACAGGTGAAACCCGTTTAATCCATTCGCATATCACTTGTAACTCTAAAAATTTAATATACATGGTACAATGTAATCTCTGTCACCTCCAATACATAGGTGAAACCAAACGACGCCTCAAAGACAGATTCAACGAACATAGACGATCAGTTGACAAAGCTAACATTAAGTCTAAACCCTCCACTGTTGCAGAACATTTTCTTTCTAACCCTAACCATTCTAAAACTAACATGCAACTCATTCCCTTAGAACTCATGCATTCCTCACGAGACTCGATTCGTAAAGCCAGAGAATCCTACCTTATAGACAAGGCCAAAACACTTGAACCTCATGGCATCAATAGACGTGATGAAACCTAGCTCACTTTCACCTTATTTCCTATTCATCTATTCACATTGTATTAGTTTTTTGCACCATTAGTTTATCGTTATTTGTTACCTTCCTTTATTTACCTTATCTACATCACTTTATTATTTCATCATTTCTTACCAGTATCCGTTCCATTGCGTCACTTCCTATTTACATATTGTGAAATCCTATATATTGTGAAATCCTATATATTGTAACCCCCTATTTTAGAACTCTCTACTTACAACATCTAGTACCTGAAGAAGGCTAGTTTGGAATCCCATATCCCCGAGTTTGGAATCGAGTCCGAGTTAGAGTCAGACTCGAGTTGGAATCCGAGTTAGATTCCGAGTTAGTTTCCAAGTTAGAATTCGAGTTAGATTCGGCGTTTACAGTAGCGAAATTTGGAATTTTAGCCGGCTTTGATTGATAACGGTCTGAAAGGTTTTCCATTATCCCCGGGGTCAGTATGCAGCCGATGAGTACGAGGGCGGTAATCAAAAGTCGAATTACAACAATTCAAACGTTAAGAGTTTTGCTTTGAGCAATTTCGCTTTGAGCACTTTTGATTTGAGCACTTACGCTTTATCGAATTTCGCTTTGAGCAGTAGTGTACTTTTGCCTTATCGAGTTTCGCTTTGGGCACTTTAGCTTTATCGAGTTTCGCTTTGAGCACTTTCAATTTCAGCATTTTCACTTTTGGCACTGCTAGCGTGGCCGAGGGCAGCCAAAACCGAAGTGCACAAACGCGACGTACGAAAAAGGTCTGGGCTCTTCTCCAGGACTCACTCATTTTGGGAACGGTAAGCACAGGTTTACCATCCTCCAAATTGGTTTTGGGCTTCCTGTGGCTACAGTTTTAAATGTATTTTGCCTTGTTTACCTTGTGAGTGGGGAGGCGGTAGAGGAGAAGGAGAACGAGAATGGAGAGAGGGGAAGAAGATAGTTAGTGCTCAAAGCGAAACCCGATAAGGCAAAATTAAAATTTGATAAAGCGAAAGTGCTCAAATCAAAAGTGTTCAAAGCGAAAACTCTGCTTGAGTTTCTGCCCTAATGCAATTTGACTTTTGATGGCCGCTCTCGACCATCGTAGATGAGACACTGATGAGGGTGGTATAAAGGAACTAAGATGCCCCTATATAGAGGGTGGTAAAAGCTATTTATTTTTTCGTTAACTGTGAAACGGCTGTTTATTTGCCAGTGAATCGTGATTTATTTAATTTCCGAGACCCGTGAATTGCCTTTTATTGTGTTCGTGAATTGAGTAATTAATTTACCGTTAATTGTGATTTCCGGCAAATGTCGATTTCATCTGTTTTCAAATAACGCTAATCCCGTAAGCGACGCAGACAACCTCGTTCGCAGGCTCTTTTCCTCGTGAAATGGCCATTTTATTATCCAGTCATCGTGACTGAATGGGCATTTAATTTCCTGTTGTGTGAAACGTGATCAGACCCCCCTTGCACCCTCTCTCTCTCTCTCTCTCTATATATATATATACGATCATATAATTGTTTTGGAAGGACAATAGAGCATTCAACAAGGCATAGGAGCCTCTCACACCTTTAAACAACTGACACACTGTGTCAAACAGCACTTATGATCAATCAATCAATCAATCAGTCGTTTATTTGTACCGAGAATTTAATACAAATATAAAAAGAGAAAATGAAAGATTCCGATAAGAAAGGTGCTGGGTATAACCAGAAACTAATCGAGCTAAGTAGCCAAAACTATCAGTATTAAAGCCCGCCTAGCATGCGGCAGTAGCGACCATATTTTCAATAAAGGTTCGGCGGGATTTAGCAAATGACCCTTTAAACTGGTACGCATGAATTAACAGAGCATTAACAAATATCATAATGATTGTGAATATAGGGATTCCACATTTGAGGTTCTACGCGAGTTTTGTGCTACGTACTTCTAGCTTCATAGACTGCTAGCAAGTCCCTTCTATGGTCAATGTACTATATTGGTCAACAAGAGGCCCTGAGTGGCCTGAACTCGGGCCATCTAGGCCTAGGTATTGAATACATAGAATTCTAGCATATTTTGTCATACATGGTTTGTGCTAGGGGAGTCAGAGAATTGGTTCACTACTGATACTCTTGTGATAATTTATATATAATGGGACTACAAATGTCAAATGCCCGGCAAGGGGGGCGGGGAGGTGGGGGGGAGGGCGGGTCAGGTTTGGAAATGATAGAGCCATAAACACACACAACACACATACATACATGCTGTACATTTTAGCCACAATTTAGCCACAATTTAGTTCCTTGAGGATCTTTAGAATTATGAAAACTTTTATTTTCTACATATTGAAGGAGACTAAAACTTATAATGGCAGGTCACAAAGACACATGTGATTTCCACTCGTTTTTTTCCTATCATTGGGGTCGCAGCAAGATTAATTTTCGTTACCGAATAATTCTTAAAAGTACTTGTGCTCCTGACCGAGTGAAAGTGCCGGATGCTGACCTGGAACGGTCAGATTCAAGAAATGAGGAATTGGGCCATTTACTACTATATTTGATGCCATTACTAACAACAACAACAATAACATTTATTTTCTCATAAGTAGATGGAAATGTATAGTAATAAGGCATAATAAGAAATACAATTATGAGAAGGTGGGTCCTTATGCTAATGAGTGATGTCACCACTGACACACGTATTATACATAAGCATGCTGGTAGAGACAAATTACCTATTTTTAAATTCTAACTTGTCAGTGATTTTACAACAACAACAAAATCTAAATTAGAAAAAAATCACGTCCTGCAGACTGCAGTTCACGTAACGATGGCAATGTAAAAAAAACGCGAGCTGATTGGTTGACGGCCCGGGAAGTCGATAAAATGTCACATGGCCGCCACGTGAACAGTGCAATCGGATTGGTTAACGGTAAAATATCGCGACACAAAAAATTATAAAAATAAAGGATAAAAAACACTTGCGAAATTTGACTCGGGCGGCCAAAGGCCTGGCCCGAATAATAAAGTTATAACATCTTATACGGTTACGACGGTTTCTGCAGCTAACCAAGCATGTGGCAGGATCAGTTTCCCCTATAGTGCTGAACAGAGCTGAGAGCTGACAATCTGGTGCACAGGTATTTCTGACTTTACACATCATAATTGCTTTTTGCTTGGCTCTTCTTTCAATGAGCCTTTCCCAACCCAAAAAATCGAGTTTAGATTGTGAGCAGGTATATTGTGTATTACAATCAGAAGAATAAGTCTCGCAGCTCTATTTTGCAATTTACTTCATTATCTTAGGAGCTCATCCACAAAATTACTTTTTCCCCGCCCAAAGACGGCTGTTTCCGCAGGCTAAAAAAATGTGGAATAAGCATGTGCCACGTCCCTGGTTTCATTAAAAAAGACAAAAGAGAGGGCCGATTGTCAGTCATTCTCCTTAAACTGTGCAAAATTACAGGGAGCATATTTCAATCTGATTTGGGGCCACGTTAGTAATGTGCGTCTCATCGGCTATGATACAATACGAAAGAAAGAGCACTTTACAATCTTAATAGGCCTTTTGTAGGAAATGTAGGAAACAGTGTGTTCTGATATATCACTTTAGTAACGAATGAATTGAGCTCCAAACAATCTTCAAATACGCAGTTTAGAAAGAGCGACAATCGATTGGAGATAGAAAATAGCATTTACAAACAGGTTTTGCTAATAATACTACCGATTTCGTACAAGTGCCTTTTAAAAATAAATTGTATTTTTGCCGTCTACTGCAAAAGGCCCATTCTGAATATTCCAAAACAACGAGGGTAAAATCATTAATAACTCGGAATCTAACTCGGATTCCAACTCGGATTCCAACTCGGATTCCAACTCAATCTAACTCGGGTTCCAACTCTAACTCGGACTCGATTACAAACTCGGGGATATGGTACTCCCAGCCGAAATATATAGTACGTTTAAAACTATACACGTTGTTTCAGCTTTACTATAGTCCTTGGACTTCTCGCTTCTAATAACAATAGTGAATCTTTATCCAGCGGATAAATCATTATCCATTGGATAAGTATCTGAACCAAACTAGCTTATTTTATCCACTGGATAAGGATTTATCGGCTGGATAAAGTTATCCACCCTTTGAACAACCGGGCCCAGGACTGGAATTTGATGAAGGGGCATGGCATGCCGTGACATATTGTTTTGTTCTTCTACTTCAATCAAATTTACGGTACAATATAGACATAGTTCATGCCGTACCGTAACTCATATGAAATCCTGTGTAAACTGACTGAGAACTCACTGTCCGAAATAATGCTTGGCCTTCCCATAAGCGCCCCAAGCTCATGTTACGAAAATAGAACTTAAGCGATACTTCGTGTTGATAAACATTACAATTGTTATGCTAATGTCCAACCATGATTTCATATTACGAAATATAAGGGTTTGTACTTCTAGCCAGAAATACTGTAATTTTTTTGAATAAAAATGACTTACCTTGTCACCCATCCGAAATACGAGATTCGAACTCATTAGCCAATTTTAAAGCGCATTTTACTTTTTAACTTTTTAGATTTCTTATTGTATATACATTTTTATCAATTTTTACTTATCATTGTTATTAATTAGTTGTAACTATTCTCTTTAAACTTTATTTTAATTTATTAGTTATGTTACGCAGGGCCCATTAAAAAACTCCTCGGAGATATGGGCACCCTGTCTAAATATCGTTATTATTATTATTATTATTACTGTGATGCCTTCCGGGGGGGGACACTCAGAAGATTTTTGAGTAGGGGTGTGCCGCGAGACCTCAAAACCCTGACCCTATCCCAGACCTAAAAATGCTGTTTACCATATCCTATCCCAGACTTGAAGCAAAAATATAGTATACCCTATCCCAGACTTGAAGCAAAAAATCTATACCCTATCCCAGATCCCGAACAGTTTTAAATTAAAATTACACTATGAAAGCCGTTGTTTTGTAAATGTGGTCGATAGAGCGCTAAGGCCATCCCTATTTTTTTTCCGTTTCTCATCGGTGGGGTTTTCAAAAATTGGGTCGGTCGGTCCGGGGTGAGAACATTTTTTTTAATAATAAAAAGTGCGCGGAGAGACTGGAACTAATAAGGTGCAGTTGCACAGGCGAGGTTACAAGACATGGACGACGAAACCATCGATTTCGTCGTCCGTATACGTTACAAACATGGAATTACAAATAAAGGCAGTAGACAATTCCTGAGTTTTCTTTTAGGGTTTCTTCACCCCCACCCCTCCCCCCAATTTATTTTTAATTTTTACAAAAAGCCACAAAAATGGGTCGGTCGGACGATGAGAAACAGAAAAAAACTAGGGATGGCCTAAGCATGGCGCCAACGACAAGTATATCAAAATCCATACCCTTTCCCAGACCAAAACCGTGAAAAGGATACCCTATCCATCGGCAGCTCAAAAACCATACCCTATCCCGCGGCACATACCCGTATAGGCCATATAAGGGAGTACCCCCCCCCCCCCCCCCCCCCCTCCCTGTACATGTGTCATGTAGTTTGAATCCACCCAAACATGACACAAAACATCTCAGTGGCAAGGTAAGTCATTTTTCTTCAAACATTTTGCAGTATATAGCGATACTTCGTGTCGATAAACATTACAATTGTTATGCTAATGTACCATGATTTCAAAAGGGCGCTTCAGGTGTCAGGAACCAATACTTAGCTCGTTACTTCCCTTACAAACCCTTATACAGTTATATTTTCGTAACATGAGCTTGGTACGCCTGTGGCCTTCCTTGAGTAATTTTTACGTATAAACACATCCATGGTGGTCGTGCAGGCGTACGTAAGAATCAGGTGAGCTCAACGTCCTGAGTCCGGAGGCGCAGGCAACAGCTCTAACACTCACATGATTGTGTTTGTCCAATGACAACGCGCAAAAATATGTGTCGTAAATAAGCAGCCAATAGCCGCTCACAAAATTGCATTCTATTGTTTCTCTCACCAATCAGAATGCGAGTATTGGGTAATGATTGATGAAGATTTTCCCCTGAGTCCGCACCCTCCGCATCAACCATCCCGGATTGACGGGCTTGTTATTTTTCGTATCTGAAGCTAGAACATGTCGCTCGCCATTGAGAGAAAGAACGTGAAGTCCTATACTCCTGAAGAAGTACGAGAACACTGCAGTAAAGGAGATTATTGGGTCATAATCGAGGATGATGTGTACGATGTCAGCAAATGGATCAACCATCACCCTGGAGGCGAGTTACCGATCAGGTACATGGCTGGTCGCGAGTGTACTGATGTGTTCAAAGCATTTCACCCGGCTTGGGTCTCCCAGAAAAAGTTACCGGCCTTTTGGATTGGAAAAGTGAAAGACGATGACGTGGAAATAAAGAAAAATAACCTCGGTGAAGATTTTGAAAAGCTTCGACGAGAAATCATCGAGGAAGGGGGTTTACAAACGAATTGTAAGTTGTTCACATATATAGCGTAAAATGGTAAGGAAGTGCTCTTGTGCAATACCGATTCTAACGTAAAATGGGCTTAACATTTCGTCAAGTTAATCCAAAGGTTCTAAACTGTATTATTCCTTTGCAACAAATGAAAGAATGGCTCCGAAAAATCGATGTTGGCCGGTTGCAAATTTATTGGCGCCATACACTTTTTGCCTTGCATTTTTATACCCGTACTGCCTACTGGACAGTATTATTTGATTCTCTCAAGATGTACGTTGTATGTATGCTGTATAGAATCGTTTTCTTGGAAGATGGATTTGTAATTATCATGTCTTCATGACGTGTGTATTGTAAACGTTTTTAAAACGAGTATTTCCCTTTTTGGAAGTTGAATTGATCCAGCTTGAATATGCTTGAATTGTCTTCTCAATATTCCAGACAAGCAGTAATAGTGTACACACCTACACAAAAATTTGATTATCTGTGATCTGTGATCTACGTATAGTTATAGTTCTCTGGGCGAAAAACCCAAGCCTCAGCCCTGTTTTCATGACTTCTCAAATCCATAGCTCTTTATTAACTCGCCTTTACCATCCGTCATTTCGAAAGGCGAGATGCTAAAAAAAGAAAGAAACGGAGACGTAAGCGGAAGCGTAAGCTCGACGGAAGCATAAGCGGAAGGAACGGAAGGTTTCCTTCTTATTATGCACCTATCAGCGGCTTCCCCGAGGGGTCGACCCCTGGGGTAACCACGGAGATATGTGGGGGAATACAGGAGGATTGAATGCAAACATTGCCCCTGGGGTCGGGGAAATGCTCGACTTTGTTTTAGGGTTGGAAAACTGTGGTGGGGGATTTGTTCAAATTGTTTTTGTCATCAGGGAAACTAACCACGGTGATTGTTTTTTCTTGTTTATTAATACAAGAGTTAAAGCGTGATATGAGATATACCGAAACGACCAGTGTAGAATTTCGATGCCGAGTATTCTTGACTTGGGCTACCTGTCGTACCTCGAGCAGTATAGACTGGGTACTAGTGCTTCACTTCCCTGCTAGCAGAGGTCTCTCTCTGTCTTGGTAAAATGGAAGGCGAGGGAGAGACCTCCGCTGACATCCGACGTTTGCCGTCCACATTCATGGACAAGTCAAACCAGTTTCAAAAACACGTTTTACCGGAAATAGCTGTATGCGTCAGTTGTTTGTTACAGTTGTTTCGTGTGCTATAAGTACACATGAGATCGCGTCACTTGTTGCCAAGGAAACTTCACGCATGCACGACAGAGAAAGCGTCGGATGTCAGCAGAGGTCTCTCCCTTGCCTTCCATTTTACCAAGACAGAGAGAGACCTCTGCTAGCAGGGAAGTGCTTCACATGCTTTTCGCAATGTATGCCATCCACAACCGCAGGGTAAGGACAACTTTTAAAATCCAATCCTTTTGGGGTTATCTGTTGACCATCTGTCACCAAGTTTGGCATAAATGAAATCATTACATATGAAGCATAACTTTTTTATGTTTAGTTTTGCCAAAATATCAAATTTTCGTATTCATTAATGCTAAAACAAAACTGATGCATGTTTGCTCGCAGTCAATTCAGCTCCATCGATCTCATTTCGTGCAAAATGACAGGGATTGTAGGTCGTGGAAGACCTAACCAGGGGACTTTGAAAGGGACGATTCCCCTACCCCTGGGGGAAATCATCAAGATAGTTTCTGTCTTTTTACAATCCCCCTGGTTACTCCGGGGTCGACCCCTCGGGGAAGCCGCTGATAGGTGCATTACGTCTCCGCTTCTGCTTCCGTCGCTTCCGTTCCAGTGAAAACTATTCAAACGTAAGCAGAAGCGGAAGCAGATGAATTTAGCCAATCAGAATACTCATTCCCAGGCACTTTGCAAATATGTAAATATAGCATGCAAGCGAGGTTTTCGCTTCTGAGCGAGGCTTATGCTTATGCTTCCGTCATGGTCGTTTTCACTAGAACACTAGTTTCTTATGCTTATGCTTCCAGTAATGGCGGACATGATTTTACTGGTAAACTATCCTAAAATTTTGTGGTTTAACATGCCTATTGGGGAATATTTTTTACTATTTCGGATATTTCTAATACTGATTGACCTATTGACACTGAAAAAGTGGCAAATCGAAATGTTAATTTTTTGTTGTAGTGGCACTTTAAGTATGAAGCCGCTATTATACTTCTGCAATTTTGTTGCATGAAAAAATAGATGCGCTGCAGTTGCATGAACAGGGTGTGCTACACTAGGTAACGTATCATGCAGCGGCCTCTAGCACATTTATCTTTTGAGTGCCACCATCTTGTTCTCAACAAATTACAACCTCAAAATGCCATAAAATGAGCATTTTTATTGGCTGGTCACAAATCATTGCAAGACAAGTTGCATGAGGGGTGTTGCTTGGCAATGCTTAAAACGTCTCACAATTTTGTTGTAGTATTGCTACAATCATCACAGGCTAACCATCCTCCCATTTTGTGTATTTGTCACTGATTTATTAGCAAATTGTGAAATAAAATACCTTTTGACTTGATTCTGCTGTTGTGTGTTGATTTAGCGGCGCTCGTAATACAGCTCGGGTTTCCTGTGGCTCAGGTTTGTTTACATATAGCTCGGGCTTCCTGTGGCTCATCTCTCGCCAACTACATAAAAATACACAAGGCAGGCAACTAAATTCATCGCCGACAGGCGAGACGCGCGAGAATTTTGCCGAAAAACGAAAACTTCCAGGTTCCTGCTCCCTCTCTAACATTCAAAATATCGAAGAACAGTAAATGAGCTACGTTTTTGGTGCTAATTCACGGCGATATCGAGTGTTACACACTCGTAAAAGCTTCTTAGAAAGCGTCAAACTGGTCCATATTTTCGGCGATTTTTTTTTCTCCCTATGATCGGGACAGATATGAGCCATCATAAGGATTTATAACGGTCATCACATTCAAATTTTTTTAATCAATCTGTCGAATGATCTCCCGTCTAGAGTCTCCAGCGAAGAAATGGACAGCTGACATATTTCCCCTAATCTCCCTCGTATGGGCTGTTTTGCAACTTGACACACCACCCCGATGAAGTAGTTTTTGGCAGCTTCCGATAAACGAACCGGAAGAAAAATATCTGTAAGACTTCGCGGGAGTTTGTTTACAAAAATATATATGTCGCACGACCGCTAAACTCTAGTACTATTATGATTTCAGACCAAATTTTACTCCACTCTACTAGTATTACCATCAGTAAATTCAGCACAAATACAGTTTATCACATCATAAAATTATATTTAACTAGCAAATTACTGTGTTTGTAGTGAGCTTGCTCGTTCCAAGAGTGCCAGGATCTTTGAAATTTCTAGTCGAGAGTGTGAAGAAGAAGTTCCACTTTCTTCCGATTTGAGCTCCGAAAGACCGAAGTCGATTTTGTCGAATGTTTTTGCCTTCGACAAAATAGTACATGTTTCAGCGGCTCAGAAGTCTGAGCTGGTTTCTTGCATTTTTACCAGCCTTAGGGTTCCCTTTTTGCTTGTTTTACGGTTCAAATAGCTGATTTATACTTTAACTCGTAGTCTAACGGATTGCTTCCAAATATATGAGTATTTGAACACTTTTTGCAACGGTTTTCTAGCTAACCCTCGCTCAGTTTTCTGCTCACTCCGTTTTTTTTGTGTTCATTTCAAACGTTAACTCAGTTCGCACAAAAGGCGTGAAAAAACTTTTGCACGCGTGCGCTACCAAATTCCCGCCTTTTATAATGAGAGCTGGTTTGCATTTTGCATCCGAGATCTACTCATAGCATCAGTGTCCTGAATCTCGCCCGAGAATGTTTGGTCTCGGACGAACTTCTGGGCCGCTTTCTCCTCTTAACGGCGCTGTGCACCTGCTAAACGGTTTAGCAGGAGTTGTTTTTTTGCCTTCGACAAACAACGAGGAAATGTTGGACATTTGCTGGAACTGTTAGACAAGGTTTAAAGTGATGGACGGACTAACTCTTTGGCTTTGGACTTCGTCTTCGGTTCGCGAATTCGCGAATGTTTGTGCCAACTGATTTGTGGTGGAAAAATCGACTACTTCAAATCGGAAGAAAGTGGAACTTCTTCTTCACACTCTCGACTAGAAATTTCAAAGATCCTGGCACTCTTGGAACGAGCAAGCTCACTACAAACACAGTAATTTGCTAGTTAAATATAATTTTATGATGTGATAAACTGTATTTGTGCTGAATTTACTGATGGTAATACTAGTAGAGTGGAGTAAAATTTGGTCTGAAATCATAATAGTACTAGAGTTTAGCGGTCGTGCGACATATATATTTTTGTAAACAAACTCCCGCGAAGTCTTACAGATATTTTTCTTCCGGTTCGTTTATCGGAAGCTGCCAAAAACTACTTCATCGGGGTGGTGTGTCAAGTTGCAAAACAGCCCATACGAGGGAGATTAGGGGAAATATGTCAGCTGTCCATTTCTTCGCTGGAGACTCTAGACGGGAGATCATTCGACAGATTGATTAAAAAAATTTGAATGTGATGACCGTTATAAATCCTTATGATGGCTCATATCTGTCCCGATCATAGGGAGAAAAAAAAATCGCCGAAAATCTGGACCAGTTTGACGCTTTCTAAGAAGCTTTTACGAGTGTGTAACACTCGATATCGCCGTGAATTAGCACCAAAAACGTAGCTCATTTACTGTTCTTCGATATTTTGAATGTTAGAGAGGGAGCAGGAACCTGGAAGTTTTCGTTTTTCGGCAAAATTCTCGCCTGTCGGCGATGAATTTAGTTGCCTGCCTTGTGTATTTTTATGTGGTTGGCGAGAGATGAGCCACAGGAAGCCCGAGCTATATGTAAACAAACCTGAGCCACAGGAAACCCGAGCTGTATTACGAGCGCGCGCTAAATCAACACACAACAGCAGAATCAAGTCAAAAGGTATTTTATTTCACAATTTGCTAATAAATCAGTGACAAATACACAAAATGGGAGGATGGTTAGCCTGTGCAATCATTGAGAAATGTAGAACGTAATACAGCCGGCTTAAAGTGCCTATGAAGCTTATTTTTTTATTTTAGATATCAATTCTACATCAAGTGAACAGTAGAATGGTACAATATATCTTGCTTTGAATGCTGTGCCGCTGAGTTAAGGAGGTTTTAATATCCAAAATGCTAATTACATGACGTCAGGGGAGGCATCAATTATTATACAATTTTTTTTGTTACAATTAAACAAATTTTTCAAATTATAAGTGTTATACCCATGGTTGAAATAAAATGATATTAGAAATTTGTTTTCTTATATCAGTAGAAACGCCCATTCACAACCACTAAGAAGTGATTGCAGATGCCTCCCCTGACGTCATGTAATTAGCATTTTGGATATTAAAACCTCCTTAACTCAGCGGCACAGCATTCAAAGCAAAATATATTGTACCATTCTACTATTCACTTGATTTAGAATTGATATCTAAAATAAAAAAATAAGCTTCATAGGCACTTTAAGTGCCTATACAACCAAACACTATATTAATAATATTGATTCTACACATGGTGAATAGTTGAATGGTGGCATAGCATTCAAACCCAGAAATACTGTGATGAGTTATAGAGGTTTTAAATCTCCAAAATGCTAATTACATGACGTTGGGGTAGGCATTATTTATTATACAAAATAAATGATTTTTTAAAAAATATGTGTTCTACTTTAAAGTACTGTTTAAAACACGAACAGCAGTGTTTTATCAAGTTTAAAAATTCTAGGGCGAAGCCTGAGAATTTTTAGACTTGATAAAACACGTGCTGTGAGTGTTTTAAACGGCTTCAAAAACGCTTCAAGAATGCAATGAAAGAAAGTCGCACATCTCAAGGGAATGGTTACTTAATGAACCATTGAACCTTTGTATTCACAACGCCATGCAAAATATTCGAGTAATCACCGCCGGCAATTACGAATATCTCAAGGGAAGGACATGAAGAAATTACCATACTATGTTGTTTGAAGCGCCGTTTCGCAATGCAAGAATAACCTGCACTTGAAGGATTTGGTGTCGTAGTTTACCTCGATAAAGTTCAAGACTTGGAAAGCGATGTGACTGACATGACTCTAAATTTTTGGCTCCGGCACAAAATATGTAAGTTTAATGCATGTTTTTATTGTTTTACGGCTTTGAGTTTGGTTTTAATAATTAAACTAAACAGTGGCTCCGTAAACAAGTAATGGTAGTTGGATAACTTCATTTTAAAAATATTATCTGTGTATCTCGGTAGTCTGCTGATATTAGTAAATTTAGTGCAAAATTTATTATCTAGGTACCTTATGTTCCGTGCACTTTTTGCTATCTTTGGGTCTTTATCAGTGAATTCTTAATTAGGATGAAACTTTATATAAAATTTCATGTTCATTGGTATTCTTGATATAAAGTCTTCATCCTAATTTGCATTCTTTTGTAATATCTTTGTACCCCATATTCCCCTGGTACCGAAATCAAAGCCCTCCCCGGGCTTTTTAGAATGATGAGATTTTATCAGGTATAAAGGAGCATGCACGTGACTGATTTGCTTCATCTGATTGGACAAAATGCTCATTAATTATTCATGAGTTTTTGAAGTTTAAATAAATGATTTTACAAATTTGTTTTCCTATATCAGCAAATACATTCATTCACAAGCATTAAGAAATAATGGCAAATGTCTACACTGACATTGTGTACTGTAATTAGCATTTTCGAGATTAAAACCTCTAACTCATCAGCTTGGCTTTCAAACCCAGAAATATTGTACCATTCAAGTATGTGTAGAATATCTTACTTATCAAATGTCTAGATGTAGAGAGTCATGTTTTCAGTTATTTTGGCGATACGACTTATTTTGGCCAAGAAAATCGAAGCCAAAGTTTATGTAAATCAGGACGAAATCTGTATCAGATTTATAGATCCCTCCACGCTCATTGATTTCCTTTGTTTTTGCCTCATGAATTATTAATGAGTTTGATA
This sequence comes from Actinernus sp. WN-2022, assembly GCA_030867875.1. Lineage (NCBI taxonomy): Eukaryota > Metazoa > Cnidaria > Anthozoa > Actiniaria > Actinernidae > Actinernus > Actinernus sp. WN-2022. The sequence goes on along the minus strand of JAOWCC010001589.1, from coordinate 87,719,614 downwards.
ATTGGAGGATATGACTGATACTGTGTGAAGGAAGACATTGTTAATGCTTACATTGATAATAGGGTGTGGCTAAAATGTTATTTAATTGCAATATTTTTCTGGAAAGATCATTCAAAAAACTTAGTGACAAACCTGTATGTTTGTAAATGCCTCTGTCTATTGGAGTGAGCTGTATACAAGGGGTATAGAATGGTCAAATCAGAGACTCGCCGAGACGCCAAGACCCTTGTTTCAAAATCCTAGACTCTTTTTTGAAACGCCAAGATTTCGAGACTTGCTTGAATTTTGCTGAGACTTACGATTTTTTGAGGGACCATTCTATAACCCCCTTAGTATACAGAACAAAAGTTGACCTTATATACAAATGTCCTGAGTTATAGAGTATGTGCAAGAAAACTTAAGCTTAACAACATGACAATGAGAAAAAGCAATATTATTGAAGTAATCAGAAATGGTCCTTACAAGTTAGTATCGTAGGACCCTGACCCCATGGCTGATGGAACCACATGATCCATATTAGTAGGAGTATTTTTGATTATATTAATTTAGGTTTTATTTTTAAGGTGATAAGTTGATCTTTTAGACTGATTTTGGACTTGGAGCCCTGTCTCTTTCCTGCAGAGGCGAGTAAAAAATACAGACAATAACTTTATCGTTATTGTTTTCAACAGAAAAAAAGATCATGTATGTGTAATTCTTCAATATTAATTTAATCTTTGGTTTATTCTTATTTTCGTTTAGACTGGTACTATTTCAGAATTGCTGTGATGCTGGCACTCTTATATGCCACTGTATTTTACTGTGTAGTCTACTCTAATAATGTTCTCCTCCAAGTTGGAGCAGCAATCCCACTTGCTATCTTCTGGCAGCAGATGGCATTCATTGGGCATGATGCAGGCCACAATGCAATTATGCATGATTCCAAGTGGGATAATAGAATAGGACTTATCGTTGGCAACTTACTGACAGGTGTCAGTATTGGGTGGTGGAAGAAGAATCACTATGCACATCATATCGTGACCAACTCTGTTGAACTTGATCCTGATATCCAGCATCTCCCAGTGTTTGCCATCTCGGATAAGTTTTTTAAATCCATTAGGTCATTTTACTATGATCGAGTAATGCACTTCGACAGGGTGGCACAATTCTTCGTCAGATATCAACACCATCTCTATTTCCTTGTAATGGGACTGGCACGGTACAACTTGTATGTTCAGAGCTTTTTGTTGGTTCTATCAAAAGAGAAAGTCAAGTCGAGATTCCTTGAGCTTCTGACCATGGTCATGTTCTGGACATGGTACCTTTATTTGTGCTGGAACTTGCCGACATGGTCCACCAGACTGGTGTTTATCTTTGTGGCACATTTCCTGGCTGGCATAATTCACATTCAAATCACTCTCAGCCATTTCTCAATGGAAACCTACAATGGGCTGCCACTTGATGCATTCAAACAGAACAAGTTTTTACTCTCCCAGATGGACACTACAATGGACATTGAATGTGATCCAAACTTGGACCACTTTCATGGAGGGCTGCAGTTCCAGTTTGAACACCACCTTTTTCCTCGTGTGGCACGTGAGAAGCTACGTGGCATACAAGATAGAGTCAAGGCACTTTGCAAAAAGCATGGACTTCCCTATAGATCCAAGACCTTCATTGATGCTAACTTGGAGGTTATTGAGTGCCTGAGGGAGACTTCAGAGAAGTCCAAGTGTATCTCACCTAAAGTCTGGGACAGTTACCATGCCATTGGTTGACAAGGTGGAGTGACAATAAAGTCATTGGGTAACAATTTTTTTCTTAGTTTTTTTGTGGGAGGGGGCAGGAAGAGGCTAAGGAAATCAGTTTGAATCATTTCCTTTATTTCATTTTGGTATTCATGAAACTAAGTCACACATAAAAGTAGCTGCTTCTGATTTCTCAGCCCAAAACAATATGTGAGAACAAGATATTGTGTATAATTATTGTATATTGAAATTCAGTGCAGTTTCAGGATTAACTGTAGCAACAAAGTTGCACTTGCCCTAAAATTGACTGGAAAAGAAAGCCAAGGCAATGTTTATGATTCTATGAAATAAAAAGGGGTGGGTAAAAGTATATTTTAGGGGGTGGGTATGACTAATTTTTTTTAGCATGTTCACGCTCATTTTTCAACCCAGCCCCTGTTAATTATTACACAGTCCCTAAAATGGCATAGATTGTAATTGTAGATTATACCAGTGTTTTTCAAATATAGTCAATATTTTTGTTTGGAGAAATTAATAGCTTTTCTGTAAATAGCTAGAAACCATGTAACCCTTTAAGCCCCAAGCGTTTTTAACTGATTTTTGGCTCTTTCTAGACTGCAAGGAACCCTCCCCCCTAAAACAAAGGCAATAACTGTTGTCATGGAAATTTCAACTGACCTTTAATACTGAGGGCTCAACTTATTTAACCTGTCCAATGGTCCACACAGCAAAGTTTGTTTGAGGAAGCTCTCAGAAGTTGTCTTTTTAATGCATTTTTTCCATTTATAGAGTGCTGGAGGACATCATTAAGTCTGATGAAAGCTTGAATCATTCAGCACTTTCTCGAAGAACTGAGTCTGTGCAATGTTATTGTGATGGAGAACAGGACTTCTTCGGTCACTTTAGTGTGGGTTTTATAAATGGAGGTCTGGAGCCACCTATCATAGCTTTTTTGGAATATCGGACAAGATTTGCATTTACTTGCCATTGATTCCAATATGAAGCTATTAGGTTGAAATGGCTTTAGACTTAGTATATATTTTGAAGATGGGGGAGTGCTATGCTGCTGGTCGATTGGATTTCCCAGCATGCTTTGCGGTCCGAGTGGTTGAATTTAGCTTGCTCTGAATTGCTTATGGAATGGTGGCTTGGTGCTGGGCAAGTTTCAGTGTTCAGGGACAGAAATGAGGTTAGTGGAACTTGAAAGCCTATATTTGATGTGAAACATGCATTTTTGTAAGAAAATTTAGAATCTGAGCAGAACTATTTTTTTCTGTTAGTGTGATTTTAGTCTTTTTCTGAAATGAAATAATGTAAACTGTAGTTAACTTTTGTTCATATACCTAAATGCAGTTCAGTAGGATCATTTGTCTAAACATTGTGTTGTGTGGCAATCTCAGGGCCTTGCTCTTTCAACTTAGCAAGACTGAAATCCTCAAAGCAAGTAACCAGTAAAATACAACAAATGTCATGTTTGGGGCTGAAGGGTTAAATAGGTTTGGGACTAGCATAATGTATTATTTTCTGAATATTGCAAAATGTTAAACCAGCATTTTTCATTATTCACAAACTGAAACCGCTGTAAATGTAATTATTAGATCATATTGTAATCAGTCTCGTGAGGAAGAATGTTACAATGGGAATATGTTAACAACTGTTTTAAATGGTGAAAAACTTACCTTTCCTGACCCATGACCGTGTAAGACAATACTGGGTCGATTTCCTGGGGTGATGTCATCTCATTAATGCATTACACTCCATGGTGCTTTTCTATCAGAACAACATCTATTTATAGAAAATACCGGTATACATAGTTTGCGAGTTGTTAGTAAAGAAAAAAGTCATTTTAGACAAAATCCTAAGTATTTATTCAAATTATTGCAAAGTCGAATTCATTAGATGACGTTACCCCGGGAAATCAACCCAGGCTTTTACTTACGCGGTCATGGGTCAGGAAAGGTCAGTTTTTCACCATTTCAAGCAAGCGTAGAACAGAGAGTATTATCTGTAAACCAAACATTTCTTTGCAGAAGTACTCAAAACCTTTCACAGGTTCATAAGTAGAAAAATGCCAAGAAGGGGTTAGAGGCACTTTAAGAATTATGGCAGAATTATTTTAAATAGCAGAAAGCAAATGCCACTGAGCAATGAAGACAGTACTAATAATGTTCAACAAAAGTAGTTGGACGAAAGAGAAGTTACATTCAGCACACCGGATTGGGTAGCACCCTTATCATTATTAGTGAGGTTTAGAATGCAACCGCCTCACTGATTAGCTCAGTTGGTAGTCAAGGGACGTATAAGCTGTTGGCCTTGTCTCCTTCCTCTTCTAATCTATATGAGGGGGACGTGAAAGAACCTGTACTTTGTTATTTCGAGAGACGATAGGTAACTAGTTCCTGTAAAAACTAGTGTTGGTCTGCGTCGGCAGGGAAGGTAAACACTGGTATATAATCAACTAAAGTCGATTGAGGTATGCTAACCGCTGTGGAAAGCGAGTAGCAGCTGACGTTTCGAGCGCTAGCCCTTTGTCAGAGCGAAAGACGAAGGGCTAGCGCTCGAAACTTCAGCTGCTACTCGCTTTCCACGGCGGTTAGCATACCTCAATTGACTTTAGTTGATTATATACCAGTGTTTATTTCGTCATCGTTACGTATCGCCACAGTGATTTGTGGGGACCCAATGCTATGTCTGTCCAGGTTTGAAGTGTCTGGCATTAGAAGGGCACCGTCAATACATCTTCTCCAGCATGACCAAATTTGGACGTGTACCATCAAACTTTGTCAATATATCTTCGGAAAATCGAACACTACGGACTATTCGGACAGCCAACGGAGAGTCCCCGATGTACACGAAAAAAAACCGAAATACACACTATAAAACGATGAATAAATTAGCTTGGAGCACTAACCCCAATAACTCGTGTTCTGTGCTTGCGCGCATCCCATCAATGAGTTAAAAAGGGGGAAAGAGAAAGAAAAAAAGGCAAACAAACAACAAAACAAAGACAAAAACGATAAAAAGATTATGTTTAAGTTAGTTATATAATTCAATATGAGTTCTAGAAATCCTATATTTGATTCACCATTAAATTAGCTTTATAATACTTTTTTAAATTATTTGTTGTTGCTAATGCTTTCATACTACCTATTTGCATTTCTTTTACAAGGGCAGAGTCATTTTTTTCCCAAACTGCTTATAAGCTTTGTCGATGGATTGAGTTCGATTGAAATTCTGTTCGATATCGTTAGACTGACTACGCCAGGAGGTATTGCAGACACAGGAAGGTATTCTATTCCATGACCCTTACTCAATTTATGTAAATCATTTTATTTTCTTCCTATTCTTCTTATTACTATACAATATATATAATAATAATATATATATACAGTCGATGCCAAAAAGGTTGTCCAGCAGAACATAATATAATACTATAATATCCATTGTTTTGGGCTATTGTCTAGTCCAAAACAATAGGCCAAAACAATGGATATTAAAGTATTATATTATGTTCTGCTGGACAACCTTTTTGGCATCGACTGTATATATAAAATTATTATAATAATATGTAATAATATATCCGATTACTGTTTATAAAAATCTAGATTTACCATTCTACTGTTTGTAAAATCCTAATTGAGTAAAAGAAATAAATGATTCCTCTTCTTCCCCTCTTTGCCCTTACGTCGCTTCGCAGGCTACCCGTGATATTCGCAGTGTCATTGAGTTTCGTTGACGTTTGAATGATGTGTGAATTTCTTATACGAAATTTGCTTGAGGAGTTGCTCATTGTTCTACTGCCCTCTACGGTAAGGTACGCTGCATGCCAGAGGTTCTACTGCCCTCTAAGGGAAGGCGCGTTTTTTTAGCGGAGGGAGGGGGGGGGGGGGGGGGGGGGGGGGGGGGGCGTACTAAGTATCTTAATTTTATGTGGCCCTCCCCTTCCCTGTACATACCATTTTCATGACTCTTCACTTAAAGCTAAAACAAAATGTATGACCCTCCCCTTTATAATCTGACGAAAAACGATTTTTGATACCCTTACTAGTCAGGTTAAACTGAGAAGGAACATCCGTGAAAATGGCCTATATACAGCTATGGAACTAACACTAAATGAGTGTCAACATCTTATCCGCCTTACCACAAATATGGAATGAGAAAATGTAAACAAACAAAACAGTTTAAATTGATAGCAGAACACATTCAGTAAATGGGAGAGGCTTGGCCCTCCACTAAATGTTCAATGTTTTTTTCATGACTCCCCTCAAGCCCCAGCTCACCCCTGATAAAAAATGGTTTAGGAGCGAAACGTGCTGCTTCTCTAAGCCAGGCATTCGGGGTACACAAAATGTAACAGCCACAGAAGTAGCTATAAGACAAATTTGTATCATTTGGGTGTTGCGTCAGAGTTATTTTCAGTAATGCTACTTCTATGATGTGATCGCCGCCATCTTGGTTGACGTTAAGATCAACCAATGTTTCTGGGGATTGATTGCTAACAGGACCACTGGCAGATGGCTTAAAATTCCAGCAAAATCCACGTTCACCAAGTCTTGTACATGACGTCTCAGTTCATAAGATATGACAGCTGATAAAGACTTGCAGTATATTTATTAAATGGCCAAGAAGAGTACGCCACCATCGAAGGGATCGAAATGTCCGGCTACGAATTGAAAGATGGTGGAGGGTGAACGGATCATCGAAGCGGCCGGTGGAGGGTGTTTTTTCGCGCTGCAAACGGATCATCGAAGCGGCCGCCATATTGGCCGAGCGTGATTGAGACCTGGGATCGAATGACAAATGGAGGGGGGTGGGGGAGAAGAAGCAGATCTGAAAGACCGCCTGCACGAAAACCCCTGGTTTCTGAGTACAAAAGTTAGATCCCGTCCACCAGCGGCGGGGTATATGATTGGCTGAAACGGTGTCAATCAAAACTTATCGCGGCAAGTGTTGAAAGCAAGAACTGAAAGGAATAAGTGTAGCCTGCGAAGACTAAGGTGAAGTACCCTGGTTGCAGAGGTTTTCTAGAGAGAACAGCCACGGAGAAAGAGCCGCGAAGGCGGCGAACTGCGAGAGGTTTGTTGTCGAGTTCTCTTTTCGCAAGTTCGTAAACCGTAAATATCAGGCTCTGTATATAGCTTCCTCCTGCTCCGTTTTCAAAGTTATCTCCTTCCCCTTAACCCTGGTTCTAGAGAGAACACAGCTGCTCGCTTCTTTCTCCGCGGCTGGGTAAAGGTACTTTGAAAACAGAGCAGGAGGAAGCTAGTATACGGAGCCTTTATTTTGTCTCAGACCTGTACTTTAAACCTGCCGTTCTGGCTGTGCTTTCGACAGGCTTTGGAAAGAGTATGATATTTACGGTAAAGAGAACTTGACAACGAACCGTGATTTAATTCGCCACTGAAAAGTATTGTTGTCGACCAAATTGCAGAGATCAATCCGGCTATTGACTTCACGGCCGTTGAACTAGGAAATAATCAGAAATCCACCACAAATCGTGAGCTTGGGCTGCCTGTGCATAATCCTACGTAGATTTAATACGTGTTGCTCGCGCAAGACTAGCGCGCGCTAGAGTCCCCGTTTTCTCCTTGTCATCTCAAATTCAACAGGGTGGTTTACCACATTTAAACAAGTTAAGTTTAATTTAGGTTTTGAAAAGTATCTCTCTCATATTTCAAACATTAAATATCGTCAGGCGGTGACTAAGCTAAGGATTTCTGCGCACAAATTGCCTGTTGAGTCTGGCCGATATAAAAAAATTCCACATGACGAACGTGTTTGTACAATGTGCGATTTGGGTGAAGTAGGAGACGAATTTCACTATTAAATGACTTGTAATAACAGGAATTTGGGTTAGGGGTAACTCTTAGGGAAGATTTCATTAATAACCTGTTGGATGTAAACAGTTCATTTCGATATTTTAGTAAGGCGATTCGATTATGAAGTTTTCAGCCAAATATTGCTATGATATCATTGTCTTGTTCAATGCTTGTAATACTTCTTAGTTTTGTATTTAGGTGTTTATACAGTTGTACTGTTATTACCGTAATTCCAATGTACCGTTGTTGGTATAAGGATTAAAGTTATTATTATTATCATTGATTTTTATCGTGGTAAAATAAAGGTAATGAAATAACATTTTTCGATAAATGTACCTCGAGTGTCCTTTTCTTATGTCCTTGCGTATTCTCTGCTATTTTGGGCTATTTTGGATCGGTTTTAGAGAGCTTTTGATTTTTGAGATATCTCTCTATAAGTATAATGAAATGACAAGGCTTAACAGTCCGTTGAGCACATCAAATCTCTCGAAAGGCAATAAAGCACTCTAAAATCACTTCAATCCTCGCCAGACTCCACAAAAGGACGCACCGAATGTCTGTCTACGTTTATTTCGGGGTAGAATTGCAAAAATGTACATTTTAACCCTCCTAAACGACATATTTGTGGTATCAAAAACCGCTATTTCAAAACCCTCGGATGCTGGTAACTTAGTCCCGAGACAGCAGGACGTCCCGCGGATGGCAAATGCGATATGATTGGTTCGGTCATCGTCACGTGGTAGAGTCTAACAAACCCCACGTGCACGTGACTACAACCAACCAATCAGAAATAAATTTTACCACGATAAAACGGTGACTCTAGCGCGCTAGATCACGCAATCGATCTTGCGCGAGCAATCCCGTAATCTACGTAGGATTTGTAAGAGCCACAAATCGTGAGCTTGGGCTGCCTGTGAGTTGTCAGAGAAAGACGATCACAACATTTACCACGAGTTATTCAATATCGAGTTCCAGACAAAACATTGTCTCCATCTGAGTTTTCTTTGAAGTTTAGAGATTTTTTCGATCCTGTATTTATCTTTATGCGAGCTTAATTACTCGGGCTGCCTGTGGCAGCACCGAGTCTTAAAATGCAAGTCGTTTTTTTTTTTTTTTTTTTTTTTTTCAGTTGGGTGTCGCAAAATTTCTGCGCATGCGTTAAAGGTCAAATTCACACCAATCAGATTGCACTGTGCTGGTCACGCAACAATCGCCAGGTTAATGTATTTACATAATTCAATACAGTAAAGCAAGATGGCGGAAGACCCGCGAGGAACTTTCTCTCTAATTTGGAGTCTCATCTCTCAAATGTAAGCGAAAGCCTTCCAACAGGCTCAGGATATTTCAACTGGCGCTATTGTCGGAGCCAAAGGACCGCGTTTTTTACCCAGATGGCCAGTGATTTTATTATACGACACGTACGACGACCTGAAGCCAGTGTAGGGGCCAGGATCCGGAAAGCTAAAATTCGAAGAAATACATATTGGAATCTATAAGCCATCGGCTCGCTGTGCTGCATTTAAAACATCCGAGGAGAACATCTTATTTTGGGTGAAGGCACTTCAAGACCAATATTATGAGTCTCTTAAAAACTGTCAGAGATTTAAATTTACCGTAAGTTGGATCAGAGAGTATTGAGATCAAGTTATTTCGTTCCAGCGAGGATATTGACCTAGCGGAAACGGTACAAGCTGTCGAAGGATTTTACTTATAATCATCCACGTCTACTTAACAACAGGAATAGTTATGTGCCAAGGCATGGGCAAAGATAGAGTTTCCCAGATTACAGATGAAAGTAGACGGAACTTAATGAACGAAGAAACAGAGGTCACGCGCGACATGCTTGATAACATGAACATGTTCAACACTTTATGTTATACTAAGAAAACAAAACAAATTACAGAGCCTGCAAGTTCACAAGTCGATGAAAACCCCCAAGAGCCTGTAGTTTTGGATCAACATATCCTTGAAACTCCAAAAGCAACATACACATGAGTCAAATTCAAACCGGAAGAGACGGAATTCTTTAGATTCTTCACGAGGATAAAAATATTTGTTAGCCCGCAATAAGAACTCTCTCGCTGCTTTAACGACCTTGATTTGTAACATGGAGGCTGACCTAACTGATATGGGTAATGAATTCTTACTCTCGTCACATCAAAACACGAATCAAGAAACCAAACTCAGTCATTTGGAAGACAAATTAGTGCAGCAAGATAATATATACAAGACCGAAATCAAGATGCTGTCATCTCGAATATATTATTGACCTAGAAGTTGAAAATGGCGAGTTGAAAGCGGATATAACTTAAAGCTGAGATCCGACTTTCAAACTTAAAAACATAAACAAGAATACAAAAAAGAAGACAATGTTCCGAGACTACCCAACCTACTGAAGCTTATCAGTTTGTTCAAGAGCCATATTTCTTACATGACAACCCGATCCCTATTCATCAGAATACATTTTCTGTGCTAAATGACGAGAGTTTACAATCACCTGACCGACAACCCACTACTAAAGAAAGGGACCATGAAGTACGGTAGTACGGTTAATTCTCGGGTTCAAAACAATGAATATATGCCTGCTCAAATGCAGTGTGTTAAACGAATAAGAAGTGTTTAAATTAAAAGGTCAACATACGAGAAAAAGAAAACTATTAAATTACATATATACTAGGGGAGCAGAGAATGAAAGTCACCGCGCAACTGGCCACTCCTAAAGACTGCTAAATTTAGCTAATAATTCTTCCCTTTGGTTAATATTAGAGGATTAAGAGGATTTCAAATGAAAGTGTATTTCATCTTCAATCTAATGTGGCCCGAGTGAAAGCCCAGATGGGCTCTTGTTCTTTTAAGAAAGGAAGCAGCCTCTTGTATGGCACCTGACTGCGGTGCTGGACGGCTTTGTGAAGCAGCTTGTATTAAATATATGCATGTATTTCGGAGGATTTGCAAACTCTTTGAGAGAGCAACAAGCTAAAACCGAACTGTCTACATATATATCTAAAGCGGGTACTGTCGCAGTCCTTTCCATGGAGAACTGAACAAAAATAGCTGATTTTATTGAAATTTCCTTATCTGAGAACCAATTGACAATTTCACTAACATTTTGCATTGCATTTGACAAGGGCACCCAACGAAGTTTTCGGTTAAAAAGCTGTTCGGGAGAGTAAATTAGCCTAAAACTTTCGGAGTCGAAAAAATTGTCCCTAGAAAATTGTTTTCTGAAATACTGGCTAGAAAATTTGTTTTCAATCCCTAGAAAATTATAGAAGAAAAGGGAGACTAAAAGGTTTCCCCTAAAATATTCGTGCGTATACGTCTGATCAATAGAGTAAGAGCTTTCCCCTAAAATATTCGTACGTTTTCGTCTGATCAATAGAGTCCGAACGATCCGGAAAAAACATTGGTTGGAATGAAAAAAAAAAAACATTATCACAAATCATTTAGTGAAGAGTCGGACGACTCCTAATTTGAAATTCCATGTGTCAACAGTCTTCAGTTCCGGGGAGACGTTGCCTCGTAAAATCGTCTAGACTAGTTTGAGTTTGGTATGGGATCCGTGACTGTTTTATTTCCTGAAGTTTATGTTCAACCCCCCTGATTTCGCTGCGACCGTTGGTCAGCGGTTACACTAATCTAGGTGACGTCAACTAAATCCTGAGTAACTAATAAAAGGTATTCATTCTATATGAATATATTCAAATGCGCTAATTATTTTAGTTAAATTTATCTAAATAGTCGACAACGACGTTGGAGCGAATCTGACAGCAACTGAGGATAATAAGTGAATATGATTAAGCCTTTAAGGTAAATCCACTTAGAAAAGTTAAAGTGCCTATGAACAAAAAAAAAAAATTTTAGATATCTATTCTAAATCAAGTGAATAGTATAATGGTAATTTTTTTGTTGAGGTTTTTATCCAAAATGCTAATTACATGACGTCAGGGGAGGTATCTGCAATCACTTCTTAGTGGTTGTGAATGGGCGTTTCTACTGATACAGGAAAACAAATTTCTAACATCATTTTATTTCAACTATGGGTATAACACTGATAATTTGAAAAAATTGTATAATAATTGATGCCTCCCCTGACGTCATGTAATTAGCAATTTGGATATTAAAACCACCTTAACTCAGCGGCACAGTATTCAAAGCAAGATATATTGTACCATTCTACTATTCACTTGATGTAGAATTGATATCTAAAATAAGGTTCATAGGCACTTTAACTACGTACAATATTTCATTAAAGGGTTATTATGCAAAGAGTCACGTGACTTCATTACCCTTAAAACTCGTTAACATCAAATTTCAGGGGGGGAAATCCAATTTGCCAAAAAAGCCAACATCACCCCTCGGGGTCCGGTAGGTTGTTCAAAGGGTGGATAACGCTACGCACTGGATAAATCCTTATCCAGTAGATAATTATTATCCAAACTAGCTTACTTTATCCAACGGATAAGGATTTATCCGGTGGATAAGTAAGTAAGTAACTTTATTGAAGTATCAAATGTATTTAGCTTTGCAACTAATTGGGGACACTAGTCCTACGATTTTAGGTCCCGAGAAGACTTGAAGGTCTAACCGTTTACTGTTTTGTAAAGGCAGCACCTTCTACCAGAAGTTATGGACTTCTGCTCATCTACTGGGTTATTTTAAGACCCTGAATGCTGGTCCGGCCGGAGTTTGAACCCGCGACCTCTCGCCCGATAGACTTTGTTTTTTAATCTGATACGCTACACCACAGGCAGCCCAAGCTCTATTTTGTGTCAATTAAAAGAAACTCATTGCGAGATTTTACAGAAGTCAATAAAATGTAAGAAATAAATACAATACTCCAATAAAGATTACATACCTCTTCAAAGTTGTGTTTTTGATTGTCCTGTGTACTCCTGGGGTCATTTTAGCCACTATCACAATATTTCTATTACAGTTGGGACGGTGAATTGGAAATCTTGTTAAAGTAGCTAAAATGACCCCAGGAGTATTATGTACTGACTTCACGTAAGATTGTTATTATGTTACTGGTTGTTGGCTTACTTAACTACTTGGCTTACTTGAGCTGCTTGTGTTGCTTGTCCTACTTAGCTTGCGCTACTTGGCTTATTTGAGTTGTTTGTGTTGCTTGCCGGCCGTACTTACACTACATGGCTTGCTTGCCTTGCTTGCTCTGCTTGCGGTACTTGGCTTACTTGAGTTATTTGTGTTGCTTGCCCTACTTACACTACATGGCTTGCTTTCCTTGCTTGCCCTGCTTGCGCTACTTTCTTACTTGTGTTGCTTGCGCTGCATGCTTACGCTACTCGGCTAACTTGTGTTGCTTGCCCTGCTTGAGCTACTTGGCTTACTTGAGTTGCTTGTATTGCTTTCCCTACTTACACTACATGGCTTGGTTGCCCTGCTTGCACTACTTTCTTACTTGTGTTGCTTGCGCTGCTTACGCTACTCGGCTTACTTCAGTTGCTTGCCCTGCTTGCGCTACTTGGCTTACTTCAGTTGCTTGCCCTACTTGCGCTGCTTGGCTTGCTTGAGTTACTTGGCCTGCTTGCGTTGCTTGACTTGCTTGTATTACTTGCCTTGCTTGTGCTGCTTGGCTTACTTGCGTTGCTTTAACGCTACTCGACTTACTTGTGTTGCTTGTATTGCTTGCCCTACTTACACTACATGGCTTGCTTGCGCTACTTTCTTACTTGCGTTGCTTGCTCTGCTTGCGCTACTGGGCTTGCTTGCGTTGCTTGCGCTATTCGGCTTGCTCGCCTTGCTTGCGCTACTTGGCTTACTTTCTTACTTGCGTTGCTTGCTCTGCTTGCGCTACTCGGCTTACTTGCGTTGCTTGCGCTATTCGGCTTGCTTGCGTTGCTAGCCTTGCTCGCCTTGTTCGCCTTGCTTGCGCTACTTGGCTTACTTGAGCTGCTTGTGTTGGTTGCCTTGTGTTGCTTGCGCTGTTTGGCTTGCTTGAGTTGCTTGACTTGTTTGAGTTGCTTGGCTTCCTTGAGTTAAATTGCTTGGCTTGTTTGATTTCCTTGAGTTGATTAGCTTGCTTGCGTTGCTTGATGTGCTTGTATTACTTGGCTTGCTTTCGCTGCTTGTCTTAATTGACCTATATCATTATGACGTCAAATCAAAACAATCTATTGTTTAAACGCTAAGGATCACGGTCATGGGAGGGGGACAAAACGGCAACAACACAAAGGAAATCGCTATCAAATGCATTTTGTAGAACGTAGAATAGCGGTAACAGCCACCAAATACGGTAAATATTGTGGGATAAACATTGATACAGCTGATATCTGGAAACCAGACAATTCGAAGTTAAATTTCCCTCAGCAGAGCAGATTTAGTTCAAAATTCTATTGTTCAAGTCGATTCTGTCCCCTTCATAAACAAGCCGTGACGTCATAATGATATAGGGTAATTGCTTGCTTGTTTGTATTGCTTGTGCTGCTTGGCTTTCGAGTTTTGAGTTTATTTGAATTAATATTCAAACTATGCGATGTACGAAGTCTACGAAACGTATTTTGAAGTATTGTTGTTGGTGATTATAAGCTAAGCAACTGAAGCAGCACAAGCAACACAAACATGTAAGGCAAGCAAGCTAAACAATTCAAGTAGTCCAAGCAGCACAAGCAAGCCAAGCAACTCAAGTAAGCCAATTAGCAGCGCAAGTAGGGCAAGCAACACAAGCAACTCTAGTGAGCCAAGTCAGTAGCGCAAGCAACTCAAGTAAGCCAAGTAGCGCAAGCAGGGCAAGCAACTGACTCAAGTAGCGTCAGTAGGGCAAGCAACACAAGAAACTCAAGTAAGCCAAGTAGCGCAAGCATGCAGGGCAAGCAAGCCAAGTAGCGCAATTAACGCAAGGAACTCAAGTAGGCCAATAAGCGTAAGTAGGGAAAGCAAGGCAAGAAACTCAAGTAAGCCAAGCAGCGTAAGTAGGGCAAGCAACTCAAGTAATCCAAGCAGCGTAAGTAGGGCAAGGAAGGCAAGCAACTCAAGTAAGCCAAGCAGCGTAAGTAAGTAGGGCAAGCAAGGCAAGAAACTCAAGTAATCCAAGCAGCGTAAGTAAGCCAAGTAGCAACTCAAGTAAGCCAAGTAGCGCAAGCAGGCCAAGCAATTGAAGTAAGCCAAGCAGCGTAAGTAGGGCAAGCAACACAAGTAAGCCAGGCATATAATTGTGAAGTCAGTACATAATAATAATCTGATATGAAGTACCTACCCGAAGTATCTCGTTTACCGCTGACCAGCCAAGCTAAACATTGGTCGAAAATCTCTGATGTCTATGCAGTTTATAAATTTGAGATGACTCCTCAAATAACACCAAAAGACATACCACAAGATAATGAGGACTCTGAGCCAGAAGACGATTCGTTTCCGGTGGTGATGTTTGGCGAGTCGAGTAGCGACGAGGAGGAGGTAGGCATTGAAGTAAGCCAAGGCTATGTACCTCTCCCTATGGACGACGGATGTGAGGCAACTGTGGAATTTGAACAGGAATTAGAGGTAATGAATGATTGCTTTTGATACAGTCTTTATCGCTGGATGCCCTTTGTTTTGTAAAATTTACGAAACACAGAGCATTATGTTATTTCATGTCGTACTTTACATGTTTATCAGTATCTCAGTACGTCGACTGATCTCATGCCTTTCTCCATAGCGATACTGAATTTTAAAACTGTTTATCAACAGCACAGCGAGTCCCCAACCGATGCGACACATTCCCATATGTTGCATGCTGGGTATAAATCCGATTCAGGGCAAACGAGAATCTGGTGTCAAACATTTTGCCCAAAATTCTACTTTTAAAACATTTTGAATCCTGTGTTTAAGAAAAAGCTTACACAGTGGGAAAAGAACTTCTCCCTATCAACCTATCGGGCCACATGAGATTGAAGATGAAATACACTTTCATTTGAAATCCTCTTAGTAATAACCGAAGGGAAGAATTATTAGCTGAATTTTGCAGTCTTTAGGAGTGGCCAGTAGCGCGGTGACATTCATTCTCTGCTCCCCTAGTGTATATATATGTAATTTAATATTTTTGTTTTTCTCGTGTATGTAAATTAAAGAAGTTGACCTCTACTACATGTATATTCATGTAATGCACGCTTACAATTTAGTGTGCTGTTCTGCAGGTTCAGAGTACTAATAGATGAGTGTCTCAAATGTATGTTTATATTTGTCCCATATTATAAGTTGCAATTGTATCCTGCCCACCTATGATGGTGCTATCACAGACTATATTTCTCTACTGTTCTTTCTACCCTGCGGCTCTTTATCGCAGCTCGCTGATTGCATCCATATTGGTATTTGCCTGTTGGTTATCTCTATTTAAAAGCTTTTACCCTCCTTCCCAAAACTGCAGTCTGCTCATTATATTACAGAACTATAAAGGGAACTGTTGGAAGCCTTTAATTTCTGGAACTAAAACCTTGGCAGTGAGAGGATTCTTGTTTACCTTGAGAGTTGAATATTGCTTCGCTCATCATAAATTATTCTGTGCTGAGTGTTTATTTCTCCGGGGTATTTCTGGCTTCGTGTTGGCGAGCGACAGTGTTGGCTCTCACAGTTCAGGAGTTCAGATGTCTTCAGACTTTGATAGAGGAGAGAAATCCATAACTGCTCAACCACAGTATATATATATTTGCTAGTAAATCGCTATATTTCGCTATAAATCAGCTATTCAGTATACCTGTTAGTATAACGCACAGAGGTCTCGATACGAGATCGGTAAACCAATCAAAAACACGGTCAAAATTATTTTAGTGTTGGCCTACAGATCACAGTCTTTGCACTGGTATGTATTATGACAGAGAGTAAAATGAAATGTGGCATAAAACCTATGAAACGTACCTCAAACAAGAATACCGTCTGATGGCGAAATCCATTAGCGCCACGAGGTCAATTAATGCATAATTTAACACGTGTGCAGAAATTTTGTTGCACCGAACAAAACAAAAAAGAACGGCCTGCAGATTTCAACTCGGGCCTGCCACAGGCAGCCCGAGTAATTAGGATCTTTGTAAGTTTAAGTCATGCAGCTTGTAAATTGTATATATTTTATTGTATTACCGGTATACATTGTAATTACTTTTAGCTTATGCAGGGCCGCTCTGGATACCACCCTCGTTGCTGAATGGGCCACCCTGCCTAAATTAAGTTATCTATCTGCCATTCTATAACACAATGATAAAACCACTGTGTTAGTACTCCAGTATTATTTGGGGAGACAAGAAGAACAGTTCTCTTATGGAATCTTTACAAGTGTTGCAGAATAGAGCAGCAAAGATAATCCTAGAGATTATTATTCCTATGCTTCTGCTGCTCTTGGAGATCTCAAGTGGATGTCCCTTGTGAATAAACATTATATGGACCGATGTCTTTTTATTTTTAAATGTATTTCCATGATTTTGGCTTCCAGTTCAATATTACAAAATTCATAATTACAACACTCATACAATTTAAACTAGGGCCTTTTTAGAACAGTGTTTCATTGTTCCACTGATTGGAACAAATTGGATATTTCAAAGAAACACTAATATTTACAAACTCTTAAACAAAATATCACAGTAATTTTAAATTAAAATTGATATTTTAATCTATTCTTACTGAATTTTAATATTGCCATGACCAGGTATGGGCTCGCGTCCTGCCATGACCAATTTTTGATTGAACTATACACGTTCATGTATTTTATATTGTTGTATTTATATATTATTATAATTATTGTTGTATTCCTCTTTTAATTATGTATTTACTTGAGGGCCCTTCTGAAAATCATCCTTGATGAGTGAGGTTTCCTCCTGAAAGATTATTACTATTATTATTGTTGTTGTTGTTGTTATTATTATTATTATTATTAGACAAGGCCAATAGTTCAGCTATTACAATGAATCATGAAATTAACAGAAGGTATAAGACACATTTGTCGAGCACACATTAGCATTTAGTTAATGTTGATGTACCAATCACGATTTCAAAAAGCTGCTAAATGGAGAACCTATAACTTTGTGGTTGGATGGTATAATTATTGCACATCACTCTGTGCACATCCTTTTTGCATTACAAACTACCTTATATATTCACATACTTAACCCACAGCCTGAATAGGCTATTTAACTTGTAGCCCATGTTAGTATAAACTAACTAGTCGGACAGAAAATAATAGAAAGAAACAAGTTGAAGTTAAACAAATATTTCGTGAAAATATGTGTGCGGTTTTTCTCAACCATGGGCTATCACAAATAGACCTAATATATAGTAGGGTAGCCAATCAGAATGCAGGATTTGTAATAGTCCACTAGTTGGTTTATATTAATTTAAATTAGAACAGATTTAACATACTCTACCAAGATCCTGGTAGCTCAATCAATCAACCAATGACCATTATTTATCCACGATAAAGTTTAAAGCTTGGAGCTTGTGGGGTCTTGACTTAACATAAATGTAATTTGTAAAACTAAGATACTAATACTACTTATATTAAATAATGCTAGTATATAACAATAACTGGAATTATAATAATTAATACCAATAAATAGAGCTGATGATGCTAAATCTAAGCCTAAGACCTAAAATCTTAAATATCTCTTACGTTTCTATTAGTTTGCACAGATATTTCCGTAAAGTCAAGATTTCTTATCAGATCATATTTGGAAGCAGTTTCGGTGAAGGCTGAAATAGTGGTCGTTTGGTGGCATTTACGTGGGAGGGCGTTCCACAGCACAGATCCTCTGTGGGCTATTGAGTATTTCATAATGTTCGAATTAAATCGAAGAGTGACTAATTAGTTAACTCCCCTAAGGTTGTATTTTGATTTGCGCTTATTTATATGTGTTATCATACGTGATGGGGTAATATTATAATACATTTTATACATTAACTTGAGAATAGAGATTTTGTAGCCTAAATGTAGTGTGCCCCATCCGTCTTTGTTAGGACCTCATCAGTGGGCATGTCTCTAGGGAGATGGTAAATGATTTTAGCCGCCCTACAATGAAGGATTTCCAGGGCCTTAAAGTTGTCCTGACAGTTTAAACCTCCCCACACGGCGATACCGTAATTTATAGACGGGAGTATTACTTTGAAGTATAAATTTAAAAGTACCTGCCTTGGTAGAAATTTACATCTTTTGATTAAGTTTAACTTATTTGCGAAGTTCTTTCTGATATTACAGGTGTGCTCAGTCCAACTTAGCTTGTTGTCTACAGTTAAGCCTAAAAGTCTAGTATGGGTTACCCATTTAATACTTGATCCTCCTATGGTCATTAATGCCAATGGTCCAGTGAATGTGCCCCTGTAAAGTAGCATTGCTTTGCATTTGGTAGCTAATTTCTTATTGGTTTCAAGAATTTATCCAAAGATGCAATTTAACCAATCAGTACATGGCATATTATGCCTGTTCCAGGCTCTCAGATAGTGGGGAAGGGGAAAAGAAAAAAGAGAGGTAAAAAAAAGCAGAGGTTGACTCGCCCAGTCTTCCTCTGTCTCTCTCTTCTTTCTTTTTGTCTCACTTTTTCTTGTGCGCCCTTCCCCACTAATTGAGTACCTGGAATAGGCTATAATCTCTGGTACCTTTCACTCCCTTGGTAACTGACTTTCTCAAGTTTGCAACTTTTTGTTCTTGGTTTCACCCATGTAAAAAGTAGTAAGCATAAATGTTTCATTGGGGAAATGTTTAATTTGTTTTAAATGATTTAAATTGTTCATTCTTTCAGAATAATAGCATTGATATTGAAGGTGAACCTCAGTCATCAGATAGCTGTGATAGTTGTAATGAAGCATCAAGTTTTAGAGGTGATGAACAAAGTACAAGGGAAACACAATTGGACACTGGTTAGTGCTGGTTAGCTGCCTGTTTGAACCTTAGCTTACACATTTTTTCAGTAACCATCTGATCAAAATGGGTAAGTATATTGAAATATCATGCTAAGATTTTCGCTCACATTAAAGACAACTTTATCAAATAAATGAAACAGTATCTACTTGGAGCTCTGCTTATCGCTGGACTATATACGCTTAATTTATAATGTTTAGTGGGAATAGGATGTATACAATATTCAACATAATTTCTTATCAACACAGATCAAGCAGACTTAATACGACAAGTAATGTGTAATATCACACTACCAAGTTCTTGTATACCTGAATGGGCTAAAGTCATATCAGAAGAGAAATGGAAAACATCACTTGTATCAAGTATGCAAAAAAGAACTGATCAAGAGCCAGATCAAGGCTCCTCCAAAGAAGAGCCTGAACAATAATGACAAAAAGCCTTGTTTCAATATTATTGTGCTACACAGTCCATAATACTCATATCTCCCTCTGGATTGTATCCAATAAATGTTGTGTGGCATTGAGAGTTCAGGGATTTGAATGGATGCCAGCTACTGTCGAACCTCTGACGGGTACTCAAGCTTGTACTGTCAGCTACTTCTGTGGGTTACCTGTCTGGGTTATCTGTGTGGGTTACCTGTGTCGACCTGTGGGTTACCCATGTGAACCTTTGATGCTTTTAACACCATTTTTCAAATAAATTAAAACCCTGGTCAGTGTAAAATGGGTGTGGGCAGGAGCACATTACCAGGAGCGTCCATCTCCCATAGTTGGTCTATAAATCAGCACATTCCCAGATCAGGTTATTTTAGAACACCCAAGGTGAATATATAAGTCCCATACCCCCAAGCGGAAGGCTGAGAAGATGCTTATTTTTTCACAAGTTGAAGTTTTCTCATTGTATGCAATAACAATACCTCTTCGTCAATCATTAGGAAGTATTGTTTGCCTAGTACATTGATGCATAAAATTACTGTTCACAAGGCTTCTCATTGTTTTGTTTTTTGCAACATCCAAAGAATAGCCTGATCTGGAAACAAAGATGGATGCTCCTGGTAATGGACTCTAGTTGGTAACAGCAAATAGAACAAGTTAGAAAGGAGGAGATAATAAGCATGTAAGGATAGTACTTTGTGTGTTGTATGTTTAGTCTACGCCAGCACTGCTGAGAAATTTCCACAGTTATGGGCAACGGTGTGCTAGCTTTTTTTTAAATCTGATTTTAATCATTTTTTGGGAAAGTACATCACTTCTATTGGCATGCATAGTTGTTGAAAGGAGCCGGGTGGCACAGTGGTTAAGCGCTTTGCCTCTCACCTCTGTGGCCCAGGTTCGATTCCTGGACACTAGTGAGTGAGCGCCATATGTGAGTTGAGTTTGTTGGTATCTTGCCCTTGCTTTGAGGGTTTTTCTCCCCGGTTCTCCGGTTTTCCTCCACGACAAAAACCAAGATGCGAAATTCCAATTCAATCCTGGCTTTGATCAGCCTCTTATGGTTGTTTCAGGTTCCGTTTTTTTCAGAGAGGCTTGTAGCCTCGACATCACCAAAGGCTTGGTTACCTTTCAAAATGGCAGTCAACAACTACGAATTGGATTATTTCTCTTATGGTTAAAGGCACTGTGTCATGGTTTTGCGCATGTCTGGATCAATGTTCTATTAACACTTGATTGAAAGGATATGCAATATTTTCCTTGAAGACTAGTATGCACAGTTTGTTAGTCATTTTTAACATTTGATTTCAACCATTTTATGAAAATCACTGAAAATAATTTTGTTCCGGCCCGGAACATAGGCGTGTCTCTCACCGTGACACAGCTCCTTTAAATGTACTCGCATTTCTAAAAAAAAACTGTCATTGTTAAATACCTAAAATAATTATGCACTGAATGTAGAATGCTGCTGAAAATCTTGGGGAAAAGGATGGAAAAGAATACATAAATTTGATGTGTACCTACATATTAAAGTGTATCCCGTTTTGTTGCATAAGGGAAAGTGTTTTCTGTAAATTTGGTTAGGGTGTCACTCTTTTGCTACTCCAGCTTTTCAAAACCTTCACCCTGTCAGACCAAAATAGCTTGGAAAATGATATTTGGCGGGGTCGACCCCTGAGGGAAGGAGAATAGGCAAAATTGGAATAGTATCATTTAGTTTGGTAACGGCACGGCCAATTTATATTCCATTTTGTTGGCATCAGGGCACTCTGACTTAAAGTGCGTATGAACAATTTTTTTTAATTTTAGATATTAATTCTAAATCAAGTGAATAGTAGAATGGTAAAATATATTTTGCTTTGAATGTTGTGCCGCTGAGTTAAGGTTTTAATATCCAAAATGCTAATTACATGACGTCAGGGGAGGTATCTGCAATCACTTCTTAGTGGTTGTGAATTAGCAAATTTCCTCTGGTTTTCCGTGGTGTGGACTCTTATTGTAAGACGTGGTCTTGGGTTTTTACTAGTGGTTTATTCCTAAACAATAAGCCATATACAACTGAGGATCTCCTACGAGTTCTAGCCGACCGTCTCAGTAGTTTTACTGCCACGTGTAGACACTCAAGCGTGACGTGCTCTGATTGGCTGTGGTACATTAGTATAATGAAAATGGTAGGTAAACAAGTCACGCAACTTGTTACATCTTCCTTTTTCTAACCGAACAAACATACATGTAACATAAAATAATGTCTACAGTCTCTAAACTGATGACATAGTCAAGGGATGTGATAATCCTTATGCCACTCTGGGGCTTTGCCCTTCCGTGCTGATCGTCTCAGTGTGGTTGGTTCACGGCTCGCACTAGCCGGTTCGTCTGGTGGTCCTTCCATCGGTTCAGCTGTGATATCCTGTGAGCGGTCATCGGGTACTGGGTCCTGCTGTTGTAGACCTAGATGCTGCTCACCCGTACTGACAAGCTGTCTCCGGTTACGTCTGTAGATTCCGGGACCGACCTTGACTTCGTAACTCCTGGGTCCAACTTGACCTGTGCATGTGCCTGCATCCCATCTGTTCTGCCCGGGGAGTTTCATGCGGACTGTTTCTCCAATGCTGATTGGATCCAAGGGTTTGCTATGCTTGTCGTAATAGTGTTGTTGGCGTTGCTTGACTCCAATCAGAGCACGGGTATCTTCTTCCGTTGCAAATTGTGGCTGCAGCAGAGAGCCGGCAACTGGAAGAAGTGTCTTGCACCTCCGTCCCATGAGACGCTGGGCTGGGCTGGTACCGATTCCTGCAGAGGGCGTGTTGCGCCAGTCTAGTAGTGCCTGAAACTCTGACTTTCCGGCTTCCTTGCACTTGGAGAACAGTCTCTTCACTGTCTTGACAGCATTCTCAGCCTTTCCATTTGACTGGGGGTAGTGTGGTGAAGAGGTCTTGTGTTCAAACCTCCATGTTTTTGCGAACACAGCAAACTCCGCAGATGAAAACTGAGGCCCATTATCTGTGATAAGGGTGTCTGGAACCCCGAACCTAGCAAACACTGCCTTCATTTCCTTGATCACACTGCGGGACGTTGTTGTAGTTAGACGGGCTACTTCAATGTAGTTACTGTAATAGTCGCACATAACTAACATTGTTCGGTTATCAAAGTCGCAGAGATCAGCGCAGACTTTAGCCCATGGGCGGGCGACAAGCTCATGTTGCATGAGGGGCTCTTTCCCTTGACCACTGCGATGCGCGAGACATATGTCGCACTTGGCAATGTAATCTTTGAGCTCTGTTGCCATGCGTGGCCAGTAGAAGATATCTCTTGCCCTTCGTATGCATGCTTCGATGCCTATGTGTGTTGAATGAATTTCTTCGATCAGTTGCTTGCGCATGACTGTTGGGACCACCAGTAGTTGTCCTTTAAATATCAGCTCATCCTGTATGGTTAGTGAGTCGCGCACGTCAAAGTAAGCCTGTGCGTACTCTGGTACCTCAGCTCTGTTGTCTGGCCAGCCTTGCATTATGACCGCGCGGAGCCTTTGCTGTACAGGATCATCAGCCGCAGCGTTCTTTAGCTGCTGCCATCGGTCTTCGGTCACTGGAAGCCAAGTACGATGATCGATATCCTCCAACTCTCTGGTGAAGGCGCATGTGTTGACTTCCGGAAGATACGCTCGACTCAGCGTGTCTGCAAGGTGCATGTCTTTCCCTTTCTTGTATCTGACGTGCAGACTATTTCTGCAGTCGCAAGAGCATGCGCTGCAGACGCGATGGAGCTGAAGACAGCGGCTTTAGGAAAATAGGCTCCAGTGGCTTGTGATCGCTTTCAATGTTGACCAGTTCGCGGCCATACACATAGGCTTCAAAACGATCACAAGCGAAGACTATCGCAAGCAACTCTTTTTCGATCTGCGCATATCGTGTTTCCGCTGGCGTCAATGCTCGCGACGCATAAGCGACTGGCTGACCGTTTTGCATCATAGCAGCACCTAGTCCTGATTGCGATGCGTCACACTGTAGGGTCACTTCTTCGTCTATGTTGTAGTAACGCAGTACAGGGGTGCTCGTGACTGCATCCTTTAGTCTGTCAAGTGCAGTTTGTTGTGCATCACCCCAGAACCACAGAACATCACTCTGTGTCAACTCCCTTAGTGGTTTCGTGATGTCTGACAGGTGAGGGAGGAACTTAGCGAGGTACTGTGCCACTCCAAGGAGTCTCTGCACACCCGCTTTATCTGTTGGAGTTGGCATCTCAACAACGGCTCGAACTTTAGCAGGGTCCACTCGGAGTCCCTTGTCCGTCGCCGTGTGTCCAATGAATAGCACTTCTGTCTGCCTCAGCTTGAACTTCTCGTCGTTCAGTCTGACATTTCGTTCTTCACATCGCTTCAGAAATGCCAACAGGTGCCTGTCGTGGTCCCGGGTTGCTTCTTCAAACGAGTCGCCAAACCCAACCGCGAGAAAATCATCTGCTACTACCTCAATGCCGTCGAGGCCTTCAATGAATTCATGCATTCTCCTCTGGAAAACCTCTGGTGCTGAGGAAATTCCAAAGGGCATGCGTTTCCACCGATAGCGGCCAAATGGTGTCTGGAAGGTCGTCAGGTAGGTTGATTCTTCCTCTAAGCTCACGTGCCAAAAGCCATTTCGCACATCCATCATTGTGAAGACCTTTGCCCCATGTAGCCGTGTTGCAATGTCTTCAATTGTTGGGAGCTGATAATTCTCTCTTTGAATGGCGCGGTTTAGGTCCTTCGGGTCTAAACAGATACGAAGTTTTCCGTTCTTTTTAGGAACGGCCACGATGGAGCTGATCCACTCTGTGGGCGTTGTCACGGGCGCTATGACTTCTTGGGCCACAAGATCATCCAGAGCATCCCTAAGCTTGGGCTTGAGCGCAACTGCAATGCGTCGGGGTGCATGCTTAACTGGCGAGACTGTCTCATCGAATCGTATCTTATATGTGCCATCTAACTGCCCGATTCCCTCGCCGAAGACCTTCGGGAACTTTGTCAGCAGCTCTTGTTTGGTCAACACGGTGTGCTGGTCCTCTATGGCGCATACTTGGGCTTTGTCTGTCTGTGGTTTATTCAACAGGTCATTGTCTTTGTAAACAATAATGTTCATTCCTAAACATGCCTTCCGACCTAAGATTGGGCGAATCTCGTTGCTGTCCACTAGTCGGCAGTCTAGTAGACACGTAGCCTCGCCCCTCCAAACGCGTATACGTACTTGCCCGATTACCTTTATCTTCGAGCCCCCATAAGCGACAAGGGCGGCTTTGAGTGGTTTCACCTTCTCAAGCTGACTATCCTTCGATGCCATTTTGTATATGTGTAGCGGTATCACGTTACACTGGGCCCCCGTGTCTGGTTGAAAGCGAATGAAACTGCCAGATTCCAGCTTCAATGACACTAGCTGCGAATCGTCCAGTTTAATCTCTTCTGTTTGGTAGACTTCCGATTCATCGTCTTCTGGATCTTCGGTCACTTTGACTTCTTTTTGTCTACACACTGCAGCGAAGTGATTTTTCATTCCACAGTTCAGGCAGTCCTTTCCCTTTGCGGGACACGATTCCGGATTTGCCGGATGTTGATACCCGCAGTTGCCACATTTGCCTTGTCCTTGACCTTTGTGTGTCGGTCTTCGTGTGTTTTTATTTCTTCTAGAGACCGACTTCGGGCGTTCTTGGTCTGTTGTTCGATTTACTTCAGATCCTGTGGTGTCACCCACGATTCTCATTTGGGCCAGCATACTCTCAGACGCATGACAAATCTCATCTGTTTTAGCTAGGCTAAGATTTGTTTCTCTTAGCAGTCTCTCTCGCACTTTGGTGTCACTTATGCCAAATATTACCCGGTCCCTGAGGATTTCTTCCGGTGTAATTGTGCCAAAATCGCATCCTTCTGCTAGCTTTCGTAGGGCGGTCTTGTACTGGTCGTACGATTCTCCAGGTTCCTGCATACGTCGATTGAACCGGTATCGTTCAAACGGGACATTCCTGCGTGGCATACAATACGCTTCAAATTTCTCGGTCACCGGGATAATCTTTGCTTCATCTCCTTCATTTGCCCAGCCTGTGAACGTAGAGAAAACCTCACGAGCTTCCTCTCCAATTACTGTGAGAAGGGTTGCAACTTGAACCTGTTCAGACTTCTTGTTCAATTCTGTAGCGAGAAGATAATTTCTCCATGCCAGACGAAATTTCTTCCATTTCTCTGAAGCGTTCGAGCTGTGTATTTCTAGAGGCGCCGGAGGCGGTAACGCAAATCCTGAGGCCATATTTTCATTCGAAATGACCAAAGCACCGTTGCTGATTTACTCTGTGTTAGTAGTTTACCGCTGCCGCCATGTAAGACGTGGTCTTGGGTTTTTACTAGTGGTTTATTCCTAAACAATAAGCCATATACAACTGAGGATCTCCTACGAGTTCTAGCCGACCGTCTCAGTAGTTTTACTGCCACGTGTAGACACTCAAGCGTGACGTGCTCTGATTGGCTGTGGTACATTAGTATAATCAAAATGGTAGGTAAACAAGTCACGCAACTTGTTACACTTATTTACCACGATTTACGTCATCACATGGTCAAAATTTGTTGTGGACTCACAAGGCGGAGCCGAGTGAGTCCACAACAAATTTTGACCATGTGATGACGTAAATCGTGGTAAATAAGAGTCCACACCACGGAAAACCAGAGGAAATTTGTTTTTTACAACAATATTAGAAAACCTACAAGGAAGTTTCGTTACAAAGCGTGACAGCTTTGAAAGAGCCAGCGTTGTCTATAACTTTCTCGCGTCAGCGCCGTTGTCTGGACTCTCATTTACCACCGCACATCGACCAATCAGATCGCGAGATTACCGGCAATTGTGGTAAAATATGGCGTACCATCCCCGCCAAAATTCATGGTTTGAATTCGAAGTTCTTCACATGAATTTTACACTCAAGTAGAATATTTCATATTGTTATTTTGTATGTTATAAGCTTTATCAAGGTTTCAACATACGTGTTTTATATTTGTCGTTCAAGTTTTAAATTCGAGATTGTCACTGTTCATTCTAAACTCCACGTCATGCATTCGTCGTTCGAGTTTCACATTACAAAGTCGACCAACCTCGTCCCCAGGGTCTTCTCGGTCAGATCCAAGATGGCGGCTACTCAGAGAGAAGACCCTGGTAAAGGCTGGATCACGTGATCAAATACTCCCAGATTCTGGGAGTATTTTGTCACGTGATTTGGCGATCTAAGATGGCGGCCAAGCTAAATATGGGAATATTTCATGACGTGTACAAACCATAGGTATCCCAATCCGGAGTGAGCGAGAAGCGATTAACGGTATTTCCACGCGGCGAACGATGCAGTGAAAACAGGTCTACTAAACAGTTCGAAATGGAATTTACTTGGAGAAAGAAACAGTGGAAGGGTATCACAAAGCTACCAGGATGTATCTAAGCTAGAAGAGAATCCTAAAAAGCCGTCCATTTACCGTTAGCGTTGAAGCGAAGCGATCGATAGCACATGTTCAAGTTTAACGGCTTCTCCTGCCTTTCCCACTGATGAATCTTACCAGAAAACTACCCAGTAATGCACTTCATCTATTGCTCTACCTACACAACGTGTTATAGGGTTATTTAAAATCGTTTTATTGATAAAATTTGAGCAATCTAAACTAAATAGAAGTTCATCTCTCTCTGGACTCAGTCCGTTTGACCAATAAAAAGCATTGTTAGAACAACCATGCGTCATAATCGGAAAGCCAATCAGAATACGTGACAGTTCAGCCTTTACCAGGGTCTTCTCTCGGATAGCCGCCATTGATCTGACCGAGAAGACCCTGGGGACGAGGTTGAAAGTCGACTACTTTTATTTTCAACTCGACGAACTTCCCGGTTGACCTTGGGAACCGCTGACATAAACAACGCAGGCGCAACAGTCAGTCGATCACAAAATGGCGGCAGAGTTCGTATTCTCCGTAGTTCAAGAAACAATTCAACGACTCGATAACTGCCAACAGGAGGATGATTATAGTAGCATAGTGCTTCGTTTAGAGACGATGTTTTGTCAGAACTCAATATTGAAGAACTTGTGGACAAACAAACTACGAGTGCAAAGTACACAGGTAAAGGTTGTGATCGTCAACCCTAACGAGAAGCGGTAGAAACGAGAAGCTCAGTCTTTATCTGAGGAGTCGAAGTCCATCCGCTTAGTGAATGTTTGCCGAAAGAAATGGACCACCGTTACATAAATGTATTGAGGCGGATTTCTGATTATTTCCTCTACTGTACATCGCTACTAAGTTCAATAGCCGGATTGCATCTCTGCAATTTGGTCGACAATAGTACTTTTCAGTGGCGAATTAAATCACGGTTTGTTGTCGAGTTCTCTTTACCATAAATATCATACTCTTTCCAAAGCCTGTCGAAAGCACAGCCAGAACATCTTTACCTAGAAGCCTAGGCTCTGTATTCTTGGGTTGCACGTTACGTCATCGCCGCCATGTTGGTGGAAGTTAACAAAGGATTCCTCGTTAGCTTCTTTTGTTGTGGCACCAACATGGCCGCCATGCCCTTTGTTATTTGAATCTCTGGGGATTGGTTGCAACCCAGCAATAGCTTCCTCCTGCTCCGTTTTCAAAGTACCTTTACCCAGCCGCGGAGAAAGAAGCGAGCAGCTGTGTTCTCTCTAGAAAACCTTTGGAACCAAGGTAAAGGCGAAGGAGGGTAAAGGCGAAGGCGAACTTTGAAAACGGAGCAGGAGGAAGCTATAGCAGAGCCTACTTCTAAGTAAAGATCTTCTGGCGCTATGGAAAGAGCATGATATTTACGGTTTACGAACTTGCAAAAGAGAACTCGACAACAAACCTCTCGCAGTTCGCCGCTTTCTCCGCTGAAAGCAGGCTATCTGCAACACGGCGAAGGGCAGCTTTCGTATTCTTAACGGGTTCCATAGTCAGTAGAACACAGTGATCAAGCACGTGCGTTGTTCCTGTCACATCTGCGTAGCGCCTGCGTTTATTACCAGACCTAACAACTCCAAGGATGACTACCGAGGAGTTCTGGGTACGAGGTTCCCAAGGTCAACCGGAGGTTACTGAAGCGTGAAGTTCAATTCAAAACGTCGAGTTCAAAATAAAAGTCGCGGTCTACTTTGTAATGTGAAACTCGAACGACGAATGCATGACGTGGAGTTTAGAATGAACAGTGACAATCTCGAATTTAAAACTTGAACGACAAATATAAAACACGTATGTTGAAACCTTGATAAAGCTTATGTATGAGTCAATTCCAAACCCGTGCATGCCCCCCCCGGGCCACCCCCGGGCATTTGAACATTTTGAAAAAATTTCGATCAAATGCCCCACTACCAAGGCAGAAAAACTGTTCAAATGCCCCACCAGTTTTTAATCCAGGCTGTTCAAATGCCCCACCATCGGGGACCGGCTCGGAAAATTTTCGAAAAAATATTTCGACAAAGACAAGGCAAAGACTATTGACAAATAAATGAAATCATTGCTTTGACAATCTCCGACTCAAGCAATTCACAGGAAACACCGACGGTGAAAACCACCTTCAACCGGTCAGGGATGAGAACAATCATTTCTACCGGCTCGATCGTATATACTTTATAATAAACGTAATGGCTTGAAATTGAATATGCTAGCTTATGTTGTTGGTATATAAAGTACATGTATGTAACAGGCACCAATCGGTCCGTCTTTTACCGATATAAATAATAATGTTTTTAACTCGCGCTGTCGACGGTCGCAGCAAATTCAAATTATCACAAGATTCACAACTCTTGTCACGCACTTTTAAAATATCACGCAGTCGGTCAAAGTTCACGAAACAAAGCAAAACAACATAGTTTATAGGTTTAAACATAAACAATTTACCTCTGAAAGTGGCCTTCAAATTTGGCAGGTTCAATCTTTCAAGCCTCTACAAATGCGCAATCCTTATCCTGGAAGTCCTCGTACGTTCGCCACGTTCGTTCGCCATTTCGACGCTTGTAGACAGACAGAATATATTTTTAAACACTGATCAAATGCCCCACCCCCTACCCCCACTGTTTGTCAAATGCCCGCCCCTGAGGTCATAGATACTCGTCAAATTTCCCACCCTCGGGAGCAAGCCTCTGATCAAATGCCCGGGGGTGGCCCGGGGGGGGGATGCACGGGTTTGGAATTGACTGATACATTATAAAATACAAAATAACAATATGAAAGATTCTACTTGAGTGTAAAATTCATGTGAAGAACTTCGAATTCAAACCATGAATTTTGGCGGGGATGGTACGCCATAGTGAATGGGCATTTCTACTGATACAGGAAAACAAATTTCTAACATTTTATTTCAACCATGGGTATAACACTGATAATTTGAAAAAATTGTTTAATTGTAACAAAAAAAATTGTGTAATAATTGATGCCTCCCCTGACGTCATGTAATTAGCATTTGGATATTAAAACCAACAGCATTCAAAACAAGATATATTGTACCATTCTACTATTCACTTGATGTAGAATTGATATCTAAAATAAAACAAGAGCCCATCTGGGCTTTCACTCGGGCCACATGAGATTGAAGATGAAATACACTTTCATTTGAAATCCTCTTAGTAATAACCAAAGGGAAGAATTATTAGCTGAATTTAGCAGTCTTTAGGAGTGGCCGGTAGCGCGGTGACTTTCATTCCCTGCTCCCCTAGTATATATGTAATTTAATATTTTTGTTTTTCTCGTATGTAAATTAAAGAAATTGACCTTTTAATTTAAACACTACTTATTCATGTAACACACGTTTACAATTTTATTAGTCTGCTGTTCTGTTATACTACAGGTTCCAAGTACTAATACATGATTGTCTCAAATGTATATTTATATTTGTACCATATTATAAGTTGTATCCTGTCCGCTATGTCAATTTGTGTGCCTCTGTGTAACTTTAACTGCTGTTCTTGCTATACATGATGAGCGATTACGAGTCCATATTGGTATTTGTTGGATTAAAGATTATTAACTGAAATGCCTGTTGAATCTCTAATTAAAAGCTTACTCTCATTCCCAAAACTTCAGAACTATAAAGGGAATTGTTGGAAGCCTTTAATTTCTTGAGATTCAAGATTCATTTAACAAAAAACCTCGGCCGTGAGAGGTTTCTTGTTTAAGTTTACCTTGAGAGTTGAATATTGCTTGGCTCATAAATTATTGTGCTGAGTGTGTATTTCTGGCTTCGTGTTGGCGAGCGACAGTGATGCTCTCACAGTTCAGGAGTTCAGATGTCTTCAGACTTCGATAGAGGATAGTGACCCATAACTGCTCAACCACAGTATATATATTTGCTAGTAAATCGCTATATTTCGCTATAAATCAGCTATTCAGTATACCTGTATAACGTACACAGAGATCGTACGAGATCGGTAAACCAGCCAAAAATACGGTCAAAATTATTTTAGTGTTGGCCTACCGATCACGGTGTTTGCGCTGGTATGTATTATGACCGAGAGTAAAATGAAATGTGGCATAAAACCTACGAAACGTACCTCAAACAAGCTGATAGCGTCCGCAGAATCTTAAGATGGCGACTGGACTGGAGATAAATCTATTAGCGCCAACAATTACTGCATAATTTAACGCATGCGCAGAAATTTTGCTGCATGAAACAAAAAAAATTACGGCCTGCAGATTTAGACTCGTGCCCGCCACAGGCAGCCCGAGTAAAAATAAGGTTCATAGGCACTTTAAGACTCGTAAAAGGAAACGCACGAGTGATTTCAGTGTGGTGGGTGAGGGCTGACTTGGATGGTCCCAAAATGCCCCGCGCTCCTCGTAATCCTACTCGTTCCAAGTCCCCTCTGCCAACTTTTTCTGTTTTTTTTCTTTCTTGATTATTAATTAACGACTGGGTACGAATCAGGGGTAGGGGTGGGGGTTGAATGAGATTTTATTTGGAAACAACACCAATGTGCATATACCATATCGCAAGTCCGCCATGTTGGATCGTGTGCGATGCACTCTGAGATGAGTATATCAGTTATACAATGGTATGGACTATATTAAGTAATGGTCCAGATAAGAATTATAGTAGAATCCATTGTTCCGCGGCAATGGACCTCCCCCACATACGATTTTGCCCGAATATGCCCGAAAGTTCTTTAGGAGGTATCTACAGACCAAACTTCATCTTGAAAATAAAGTATTTTTTATGCTATTGGCTCTTTTTTCTGTGAAAACACAGAGAAGCCACCATCCAGCCAATCGGATACAGAGAAACAAAGGATTTTTCAATCGCAAATTTGAGAACTTCCCCACACACGCGATATTCTTCGAAATTAAGCCATATGATGAAAAATAAATTCAAACCACAAAAAAATATCGAATGAAAATTTATAAGTGTCAACCAATGAAATTACGAGAAAGAATAATAGAAAATTAACACCTTCCAACATTCCTTGCCGGCGTAGACGCTACAGTTCTTATTCCCATTGTATAATTAGGCGTCCATCCCAGAGTGCATCGAACACAATCCAAAATGGCGGACTTTTGATATGATATGGTCTATTGCCCACTTTAGAAACGAGTAGGGGAATGGGGCGAGTTCGGTTTCGCAAAGGTGCTTGGGATCGTTACTGGGGACAGTTAATTGCGATATTTGCCATGTTTCTTTGTATTCTGCAATTAGGGTGTCCCAGTAACGATCCCAAGTACCTTTGCGAAACCGAACTCGCCCCAGACCCCTACTCGTTTCTAAAGTGGACAAATTGACATTACGCAAATTCTGCGACTGGAACATAAATGGGTACACCATTTTGCTGCGCCTAGTCAAACTACTGTTAGGTCTCCAACGAGTACTTTAAGAATTGATGCAGAGAATTCGACAGGAGCAGGAACTCAGGGGCATTTAATAAGGCATGGGTCTCGATATGGCCGCCGCAAATCAAGAGGAGATCTATCGGTTCAAAAGCACCTGGTCTGGATAAAATTCCCCCGAAAATCTTAAAAATGGCAGCACCAGTCTTGTCTCCATCCTTGACGTTTTTATTCAATTTATCGTTTGAAACTGGTATCTTCCCAGACGACTGAAAAAGAGCCCGCGTAACACCGATATTTAAATCTGGCAGTAAATCAGACTGCAACAATTACAGGCCAATTTCCGTTTTATCCGTTGTATCAAAAGTTCTAGAAAGAATTGTCTACGACTAGGTTTACCAGTACCTCATTTCAAACAACTTTTTATCAAAATACCAATCTGGCTTTCGCTCGTTGCACTCCACCGTCGCAGCTCTTCTAGACGTAACCAATGATTGGTTTATTAACATGGACAAAGGCCTCGCTAATTGTGTTGTCTTTCTTGACATAAAGAAAGCATTCGACACAGTTGATCACGAAATTCTCTTGAAAAAGCTAGCCTTATATGGTTTTAATAACCAAGTCGTCAGCTGGTTCGAATCTTATCTTTATAAAAGACGACAGGTCTGTGTGATTGGCGATACCTCCTCGAAAGAAGGGCTGCTGACCAGTGGCGTGCCACTTTACTCCAAATGCAAAACGTATGCCGACGACACTAGTCTGTGTGTACCCGGGAGAGACGGCGCAGAAATCGAATCCAAGATTAACGATGACCTCAATAAAATGAACGACTGGTTTATTGCAAACAGGTTAAACTTAAATACGGTGAAAAGCGAATTCAACGATTATCACAAATTCCCAACGTCACAAGGATCCTAACTTGATTTGGGGATTCACAACTAAAAAGGGTGCCTAACTCGAAACTGATCTGGGAGTCGAAATCGACGACAGGCTCTCCTTGTCTAACCACACTGACAAAATCTGTAAAAAAAAGTATCGTCTGGCATAGGAATGATTAAGAAGGTGAGACCTTACGCCAATGTCGATACCCTTAATACGGTCTATAAATCCCTAGTACAGTGCCATTTTGATTACTGTAGTCCTGTATGGGATAACGTCGGCACAACTCTGTCAAGCAAGTTACAAAAACTGCAGAACAGAGCTGCTAGGGTTATTACGAGGTCTTCTTATGGCGTACGGTTTCACTCTCTTCGTCAAGAGCTTAATTGGGACGACTTACAAACGAGACAAAAAAACATTTCTACCATGATGTACAAAGTTCATCATGGAATGTGTCCCAATTATCTGACAGACTTGTTTACGAAGCGTTCCCAAACTACTACATACGGCCTAAGGAGCTTAAGTGAAAATAACTATTTCATGCCACGCCCAAATCGTGAGTATTTAAAAAAGAGCTTTAGCTACAGCGGAGCGCAACTGTGGAATCAACTGGCTAGTGGCAATGCATACAAAGATATAAAAAATAAGGACAACAAAGAATGCTGGAGCCACAAAATCAAAATCTTGCTACATCAGATAGGATTAGGAGAACTGTGGATTAATAGGCAGAACAATCTATATTACAATAACACAACAGTAGTAGGTGAGGGACCGAATTAGCCGTTTTTTTAGGGCGCTATGCTAATTTTTGCGGCGCTCATTAATTCAATGACGTCACGGTTCTATTGTCTTAGACTCATGAATAAAGTGTGGTGGTTTCTCATTATCTATTGTCTTTCCGCATGAACAAAATGCGGCGCTCATGAATAAAATGCGGCGCTCATAATAAAGTGTGGCGCTCTCATGAATAAAGTGTGGTGGTTTCTCATTATCTATTGTTCCTTTGGATGAGGTCATCGATCTATTCGGGCATGTTTGGGCAAAGCCTATTGTTTGGAGGCGCTATAAAGCTAGAACCGATCGCTACCAAATCCATTGAAGAAATTGAACAGCAACAAGATGGATCAATATATTTACTAGTTTGGAAGAGTTTGAACATTTTATCAACGACAACGATATTCCATCTGATCAAATTCCTGACGTGGTGGACCGATTGGAATTAGCCGGTTTTTTGGTGCGCTATGTTAATTTTGGTGCGCTCTCATTAATTCAATGACGTCACGGTTCTATTGTCTTGGACTCATGAATAAAGTGGTGGGCTCATGAATAAAGTGTGGCGCTCATGAATAAAATGGGGGTGAATAAATTATCTTTTGTCTGGGGCTCATGAATAAAGTGTGGTGGAATCTGATGACGGCATAGAAGGTGGAGGATTTTAATTTCAGCTGCACAGCATAACCCCTACAGAACGCCTAAAATGTCTTTTATTATTTTCATTACATGCTACAGCTATTACCTTCGCTATCACTCGTAACGTAATTCTGAGATCAGAATATGGAATTAGCCGTTTTTTTGTGGTGGTATCTCATTAACGTGTGGTGGTAGGTATGACGTCACGGTTCTATTGTCTTGGACTCATGAATAAAGTGGTGGGCTCATGAATAAAGTGTGGTGGTTTCTCATTATCTATTATTCCTTTTGATGAGGTCATCGATCTATTCGGGCATGTTTGGGCAAAGCCTATTGTTTAGGGTCGTCTAAAACCAGGAGCGATCGGCCCTGAATCCATTCGAAATTGAGCAACAACAAGATCGATCGACCCTGAAACCATTCGAAGTTGAATAAAAAATAAATAAAACATACCTCGCAATATCTAAACCCCTTTGTAGCGTAAATAGTAAGAACAAACTACTCGTGATAGGCTCTAAACTGTCTTTATTATTTTCCTTTACAGTTAATAATTGTATACAAAATCCCGGTATGGTTCATTAGATCAACTCTGCTATTGTTCTTAGGGATTAGCAATAACTGAAGGGCCTATTGTTTTGAGGAAAACTCTTGAGATGCAAATTCTTCTCTAAAACTGAACTATAATTACCATACGAATAAAAACAAACCACCAGATAAATTAAACAAAGTTTATTCAATCTCAAAAACACCAATTTACATTTCGTTTTCCTTATAGTCGCGGAGTTGATAACTTTCTAATTTCTCAGTTCTTGGGTTGATATAATGTACCGTGTTACAAGATTACACTGATTTATGTTTCATTTTTTTTTTCTTGTTGACAAATGCTGCTTACTGATTGCTTATATTAAAACGATGACAAGAGGAAGAATATTTTTAAAGACATTTATTAATAGAAATCGACTTAATAAAACTTATTTATAAAAGGTACAAATGTATTGTTCATCACGGGAACACTCTGTTCCGGAATAGGTTGTTTTTGGAATTGTTTATTCAACAAGAATTTTCGGTGGTGAATTGCAGCCTCGGTCGCTTCTTTCCATCCATAATCTTCTATGTTCATCAAGTTTTGCTTTGTTTCCAAGTTTTTTCGGAAATCAGGATCTTTTCTTCAGCTGTGAATCCATTTCATATCTTCGAACAACACTTCTCTTAGGTCTTTTCCATAGGTAGGAACCAAAGCGTTACTGGCTTTGATTTCAGCAACTTCATGACTATCCCCATCGTGTTCATACTTTTGAACCAACGCTTCCCAATCTTCCTGCTGCCGTTCTTTAGCTTCGTTTCGAATTATTTTCCAAACATCGTCTTCTCCGTCATAACTATCATCAGTGGAGTCCGTGCTCTCCTGAGAATCAGAGCTTTGATAAGAATCTTCAGTCATTTCATCATCTGAGTTGGAACGATTAGCAGCCATCGTTTATATATTTACTCTTCAAGGATCGGGAGTATAATGTCAGACCCTGGTTGGATAATTTAACAAGATACTTTGATCCACAATTAGGTACAGGGCAGTTTTTCTTCTTTTTTAATCCCACTTTTTTTATTTCAAAACGAAAAAGAGAGAGAGAGCGCCGCATTTTATTCGTGAGCGCCGCATTTTGTTCATGCGGAAAGACAATAGATAATGAGAAACCACCACACTTTATTCATGAGTCTAAGACAATAGAACCGTGACGTCATTGAATTAATGAGAGCGCCGCAAAAATTAGCATAGCGTCCTAACAATTAGTATATCCTACTACTCACAACCACCGAAAACATTATCGGACAGAGGCTAAGAGACATTGAACTACAAACATGGTCAAGTGACATACATAACGATTCAAGAAAAGATCCCCAACAAAAGAACAAATTAAGGACATACCGAAAATTTAAAACTAGCTACAAATATGAAGATTACTTGAGTCAGGTCACCAACACTAACCCATGATAGAATAGCACAAGAAAGCCGGTAGTTGTAGTTTTACAAAATTAAGAATAAGTAACCACAAATTAGAAATAGAAACTGGGCGGTACACAAAACCATAAAAAAAATCGAAGAAAGAATATGCCAAATATGCAAAAAAGGCATAGAGGATGAGATACATTTCTTGACAAAATGTCCTCTATACCGTGAAAAAAAGGAATATTATTTTCTCAAGTATAGAAAAGCAAACTAAAAATAAGATGACCGAATGACTGACAATGACTTATTAACCCTCCAATCAAACAACCAGCTATACAGAAAGAAATAGCAAAATACATATTTGAATGTATGCTAAATAGAAATAGCGTCAAAATCCAGGCCGAGATAAGATAGCACCACACCATGTGTGCGAATACAAAAACAACCCTTTAAACTCAGATGTAATTATTGTAATTATTATTAAATTAATTTAAGGTTATTTGGATGTTAGTCTATATACTCTGTGTAAGTCTCCAAATAAAAAAATGTCTATGTCTATGTCACTCAGGCAACTGAGAGCTAGTTATCGTTTTCCTCCGCCTACTCATTCTTGCTTTGTTCCATTGGAGGGATCTGGTTTTGTGTTTAAGACTTCTTTTATTTCTTATTTCATCAAAATGTAGAGAGCCTATGACACTAAGAACTATTAGAAACACTCCTACAACCCCCCACTGACAAGCTCAGACTCAACTCTTCTTCTTCTTTGTTCCTTAATTTCCTCATGCTCAAACCTCGATGTGAAACATAACATCTATACATCGTTCCTTCTCCTCTAGGGAGTGTTTCAAAGGAGTTACCTTTCTTTGGATTCCAAATTTTATACAATCGGCCAGCAGCAATTCCAAACCTATTTTTACCTCCTCATATGTTGCAGAAGCATGACTATGTATGTCTTGAATTTCTTATAGGTGCTGTTCAGTCAAACGTTTTTTAGTACGCTGTTAACTTGCTCAGTATAAGAAGTTTTATGTTCAATACGGCTAGATATTTTTTCCTAGGAGTTTCCTGGGAGTTTCTTAAGATTTTCACAGGTTCTACGATTTTCCTAAGAATTTTCCTAGGAAATTGGGGTTGGGGGGGGGGGGGGGGGCACCCTAAAACGCGTAACGGCCGAATGGCGGAAAATCCTAAAAGGCGGAATATAGTATTTTTTCTTCTTGTGTTTAATAAAAGAAAAATTACCCTAAAGACTGGGATCGAAGCTGCCACAGTGTGAGTTTTCCCAAAAACCTTTTTATTAGCAACAAAGTGTCAACAAAAGGCCGTTTAACGATTGCTGCTTCCAAAGCGAATTCCAGCAGGGAAGCGGTGATCATAAACCAAGAAACTGCAACGGAAATTATAGTTCTTGTCAGCCCGTATGGCAGCCCGTATATTGTCAGCCCGTATATTGAGAGAATAAAATCATCTCCCTGATAAAACACCGAGCATATTAATTTTTAAAAAGCCGTCTTGGAAGATTTTTTAATGGTAATTTTTCTTCTTGTGTTTAATTTGATAACTCACTCGTTCCTTGGGCTCACCCATGAGTTATCTAGCTAAACATTCGAAAGACCGGGAGCGAAGACCGCACGGCTGAACCTAAGCCAAGGACTCGGCTACCACAGTGCAAAGTATCGAAGGGCGCAATTTTTCAGGGCAGCTTGATGCGCTCGCTCAAGACCCAGTTCGTAATTATGTCTTCAATGCCGTGTCGAGTGATATCGACCCTAAAAATAGGACATGGTAAGAGCCTAGTATTCAGTTTCAACTCGCATTTTAACACCTTCCACTTAGAGTCGCTCATTCGCCTGTTCGCGATATGTAAGAGTTATCGGCCTGGAGCCAGGCGGTATTATTAAGAATTGAACCCATCACAAGAAAGAGCACATTGAAATGGATAAGTTTACCGAGTTTGAGAAAGATTGGTTTAATAATGACCCAAGTAATGACGTTTCAAAAATAGAAAAATATTGAGAGAACCGGTGTCTCTTCAAACCATACAAACCTCTGATAATGTTTCGATATTTGTGGCATGTTGTGTCTGTATTATGTTCTATGTATGTGATCAACGAATCACATTATGCCGCATAACACGTGCGAGTAAAATAGTCTGATATACTCGATACTTGGCAGACTTGTAAGAGACTTAGCGCTTGCTATAATCTAGAGAATTAAAGTCACTATAAACTATATCCCAGTGTCTTACATGGTGGCAGCGACACGTCTGCACGGGGCAAAGGTGTTTACAGTGTTAGACGTGCGCAACGGATTTTGGCATGTGAGTTTGGATGAAGAGTCATCATACCTCACCACATTCCAGACACCGTTTGGACGATACCGCTGGAAACGCATGCCCTTCGGAATTTCATCAGCGCCAGAAGTATTTCAGCGGAGAATGCATGAGATGATTGAGGGGCTCACTGGCATTGAGGTAGTGGCGGATGACTTCATCGCTGTAGGATATGGTCACACATATGAAGAGGCATCACGGGACCACGACCGAAACCTGTTAGCGTTCCTCAAGCGGTGTGAGCAACGGAATGTCCGCCTAAATCCAGATAAAGTGAAGCTGAGACAGAACGAGGTTCTTTTTATTGGCCATGTCACAACTGACAAGGGTCTCCAGCTGGATCCAGCGAAGGTCAGAGCAATATCAGAAATGCCAACCCCCACAGATAAGGCTGGAGTTGAGCGACTGCTGGGACTTGCGCAATATCTTGCGAAATTTCTGCCTCATTTGTCAGACATTACGAAGCCTCTGAGAGAGTTAACACAGCGTGATGTGGACTGGGTCTGGGATAGCGCTCAGCAGACAGCCTTCGAGAACCTAAAGGAAGCTGTCACTAGGACCCCAGTACTGCGATACTACAGTTTGGGACGACGAAGTCACCCTCCAGTGCGACGCATCTCAATCAGGTCTCGGGGCGACGTTAATGCAGAATGGGCAACCGGTCGTCTACGCGTCGCGGGCACTCACACCGGCAGAAACGCGATACGCACAGATCGAGAAAGAACTTCTCGCGATAGTTTTCGCGTGTGATCGGTTTGACGCATATGTGTATGGCCGTCATCTCGTCAATGTGGAGACCGATCACAAGCCATTGGAGCCGATATTTATCAAGCCGTTAGCATCTGCCCCACAGCTCCTGCAGCGGATGCTCATGCGCATGCAGAAGTACAGCCTGCGGGTAAAGTACAAGAAAGGAACGGAGATGCTGCTCGCAGACACGCTCAGCCGTGCGTATCTTCCCGAGGTGAATGCGTGTGACTTCACAAGGGAACTGGAGGAAGTCGACCATCGCGCCGGGCTGTCGGTAACCAAGGAACGGTGGCAGCAACTGAGGAATGCATCAGCTGATGATCCAGTGCAGCAAACGCTCAGAAGGGTAATACTGCAAGGGTGGCCGGAGATAAGAGCTGAAGTTCCGGAATGTGCTCGTCCATGCTTCGATGTACGCTGTGAGCTGACCATCCAGGATGAGCTTACTTTAAAGGTCAGCAGTTAGTGGTCCCGGCAGTGCTCAGGAAGGAGCTGATCGAGAAGACGCATTCCTCTCATATCGGTATAGAGGCGTGTATACGTAGGGCTAGGGACACCCTATATTGGCCGCGTATGGCAACGGAGATCCGGGAGTACGTTGCGAAGTGCGACGTCTGCTTGGCTCACAGCAGGGGTCAAGCAAAGGAGCCAATGATACAGCATGAGTTTGTTGCGCGTCCTTGGGCTAAAGTGGCAGCTGACTTGTGTGACTTTGACGGAAGAATACTGTTAGTAGTTAGCGATTACTATATCAATTATATTGAGGTAGCTAGGTTGGGTTCAGTAACTTCACGCACAGTCATCAAGGAGCTTAAGGCAGTGTTTGCTAGATTTGGAGTACCCGATACTCTAGTTACAGATAATGGGCCACAGTTTTGTTCAACTGAGTTTTCTGTGTTCACTAAGACCTGGATGTTTGAGCATCAAACATCATCGCCAACCTACCCCCAGTCCAACGGGAAGGCGGAAAACGCAGTGCAGACGATTAAGAGGTTATTCATGAAGTGCAAGGCGTCGGGAGGGTCTGAATTCCAAGCCCTGCTCGACTGGCGCAACACGCCAACGGCTGGAATTGGGACCAGCCCTGCGCAGCGTCTCATGGGTCGTCGCTGTAAGACGCTGCTCCCGGTCGCTGGGTCTCTGCTGCAACCCAGGCACTCCACAGAGGAGGAAACGCGCAGACTTATTGGGGCCAAGGAACGTCAGCGGTATACTATTATGACAAGCACACTAAGCCACTACCAGCCATCAGCATCGGAGAGTCTGTCCGCATGCGCCTGCCGGGGCAGAAGACATGGAGTGCTGGTACGTGCACTGGGCAAGCTGGTCCAAGGAGCTACAAGGTTCAGATTGGCTCCGGAGTATACAGGAGGAACCGGAGGCAGGTGATCAGCACTGGTGAGCCTGCACCAACCCTGCTTCCAGAGGATGTGGTGCCAGATATTGTGCCGCCGACGGATGACGAAGCTACTGGTGCGGCTGCTCAGCAAGGGGAGCCTCACCCAGCACCGATGGAACCCAGAAGGTCTAGGCGCACTGTGAAGCCACCAGCGTGGCACCAGGACTATGACTGCAATCTGAACTAACATCGATTTGTTTCCTAGCTAGTGTGGTTAGAATACCGGGTAAATGTACTATCTAGTTAGGAAAGGAAAGATGTGACATGTTGTGTCTGTATTATGTTCTATGTATATGATCAACCAATCACATTATGCCGCATAGCTATGTCACGCCATGTATAACACGTGCGAGTAAAATAGTCTGATATACTCGATACTCGGCAGACTTGTAAGAGACTTAGCGCTTGCTATAATCTAGATAATTAAAGTCACTATAAACTATATCCCAGTGTCTTACAATATTTATAAAGCTTTCTATTCCGTTTCTATTTACTCACACATCCTAAGTCTTACTAATTATATTTTGCTATTCCCTGTGATGGGGTTCATTTCTTATTTAGGTTAATTTTAGATTAATTTGTTAAACTCAACCAAGTCCTTACGCTTGATTCCTCACAGACCAAACTCATTCCTTAGAAGGTTCAGGTGTAGTGTGGCAATTAATTATCGATCGGCGCGAGTTACTTCCACCTGAGGATAGTCTGTCCATGTGCACTTCGAATGCATTTCAGTTTTGGGTGGTAATGTACTGGCGCAGGCTACATCCGCAAGCCTCCATTTGGGTCAGGAATTTGTCTAAGCTCAAGTCTTGCAAGCACAAAATCCCAGGGTGGTGGGGGGATAACTTCGGGTTCCCCTTTTTGAGGTTTGGGATGAATGTCTGAGCGACAACCGTAACATCGGTACACCCGAGTACCCTTGAGCCACTTCACCTTAAATGTAATGGTGGCCAGCTTCGGTTTAACCGGCTCAGGTACCCTCTGTGTGTACACATCAGTGGATCTTGCTGTAGGCTGCACTGAACGATCTCTTCGCCTCTCTGAGTCACCTGGTTTTCTCCCGACCGACTTGGGAACATTAAGGTAGGCACATGCTGTCACATTCACGCCACTTAGAACAATGGGTAACTTCTTCATTGGGGTACGTTCTTGTGTGAAGTAAGTAGGCGGTACCAATCACAAGAGCAGCGGGATCAGTACCAATAACATCGGAAGTTTGAAAACGCGGCAAAGGCAAACACTTAGTGACGACAATGCATTAGCTGCATGCTTTGAAAAGCTTCGTCGCTGAGCGAAATGACACGTTTGTCATTGCACCCACGGGTTAGGGAAGAGCCTCTACTGATCTCAACTCTATTTTTACAGAGTTTATCTACATCGGTTATTTCCCTTTCCAGAAGGAGGGTTAGCTTCGCGGCAGTTTCCACCTTGAACAAATTACATTGAGATGTGCTTTTTTCTCGCACTTGTGTGGGGAATTAACTGCCGCTGAAAGAGTCCTGCGAATCAAACTTGTTCGGCTCCAAGGCTCGGATTTTACCGGTGTTTTTAAGTAAACGTTTTTCCCAAGCTGCATAACAGGAAAATCTTTCAAGGTAGTGAAATACGAGGCAATATGCTATTATTGACGTCTTTTTCAGTATAGACGACACTTCTGAGAGAAAACAGACCTATATTATCACTTAATTTATGTCAATTACTTAGACACGAACTTAACCTACGACGAACACATTACTAAGACCGTTTCTTCATGCTTTTCTCGACTAGCACAAATAAACCGTGTTAAACACGCGTTTAATAAGAACACTTTAATTACTGTTATTAATACATTAGTATTTAGTAAGTTGCTTTACTGCTCGAATGTATGGGCAAATACATCTAATAGAAACATACGTAAGCTACAATCATGTCAAAACTATGCCTGTCGTATTGTTAGCGGGGCCAAAAAGTATAACCATATTACACCTATACTAAAAGAGCTAAATTGGCTCCCAGTAGATAAGCTAGTGTATTTTAGAAGTGCCACTCTGGCATTCAAATGTATGACTGATTCCGCACCAGGTTATTTAATATCTAAATTCACGAAGCGCTTCAATATTAGTGGTCGTGAAACTCGAAACTCGCAATTATTACAAATCCCCTTATTCAAATCTGCGAGTGGTCAGAGAAGTTTTTATTACAGAACAGTAAAAATATGGAACTCACTAGATAATGAACTGAAATTAAGTAAAGACGTTTTAAGTTTCAAGCGAAAGCTGAAGAGCAAATTATATCAAACTCAAAATAGGTTAAATTAATAGATGTAATTCAAATTATCATGTACACTGTAGTTGTATTGTATTTGTATTTTGTCTTTGAAAAGCCTTTTTAAGGAAAGATAAATAAAGTATGAAGTATGAAGTATGAAGTATGCACACTTGTCATTTGGACTTGTTATTGGTTCATCTTATGTACATTGTAATTAGTATAACAGGTTGCATTACAGAAGTTACGTTTGGAAATGTAAAAGTTTGTTTTGCTCCGCTGCGAAAAAAATAATAAACCTCTGGCTGTTGGTACCCATGGTAAGTGAAATAAAATACATCCGAATCAAGCTCTGGATTTTTCATGGATTAAAACCCACGTCCGTCCATGCTGCATGTATGTTGCGTGTACTGGCAAGCGCGAAGAGAACGAATAATTCCAATGCCTGCCTTACTGGCGGCGTCTTTTTAAAATTTATATGCTCGGTATTTTATCAGGGAGATGGCTTTATTCGGCTGACAAGAACTATAATTTCCGGATGCAGTTTCTTGGTTTATGATCACCGCTTCCCTGCTGGAATTCGCTTTGGAAGCAGCAATCGTTAAACGGCCTTTTGTTGACACAAAAACACAAGAAGAAAAAATATTATATTCCTCCTTTTAGGATTTTCCGGAGTGTTTCTAATAGTTCTTAGTGTCATAGGCTTTCTACATTTTGATGAAATAAGAAAAGAAGTATTAAACACAAAACCAGAGCCTGTGATCCCTCCAATGGAACAAAGCAAGATATGATGTTTGATATATCTATTACTTCATATAATAAAAACGTGATTTGATCAGCGGCTGTCCAACTTAAAGTGGCCGCCATCTTGTTTATTTTGTTCAGCCCGAGTTGTTTCCGTTTCTCTTGCCGAGTCTTGGCTGATCTCCGGCGATCAAGAAAGATCTAATTTTCAAGTCATATGAGAACCTTGACACACATGTTTTTAAAGCTGGTGGCAATCAGGTATGGGTAATAAAGCGGGTAAATCATCGAAAAAGAAGTTTTCCTGGGAACTTGACAAATCGACAACCGCGAATCTCCCTTCGCGGCCTCTTCGCCATTTAAGAATCTTCCCACAAGAAAGACAAGGTTACATGTCAAACACTGCTAGAATAGTAGCCCAGTTACATCACCGCAAAACTGGCCAAAACAGAACAGATTCTGGCGAGGAAATTCGGTGTTGTGTGTTTGCCCCGGACGACGAGTGTACATTGCTGACAACGTCAAATCCGTGTGGCCCCAACGTGAGACCAGAGGAAGGTTTTGGGCATTT
The DNA here is from genome assembly GCA_030867875.1 of Actinernus sp. WN-2022. Lineage (NCBI taxonomy): Eukaryota > Metazoa > Cnidaria > Anthozoa > Actiniaria > Actinernidae > Actinernus > Actinernus sp. WN-2022. The sequence continues at coordinate 87,674,734 of JAOWCC010001589.1, read as the reverse complement.
TCGAGTGTTTGATGTCTCAACAGGGCTATGTAGAAAAGAAATTATAACATATTATTCTCAAGAATGTGATATTTCATCGGATGGCGACTCTATCGCATTTGTAATGAATGCAACGAAAGGAGAAGTAGCGCAGTTGAAGCGAAACAGAACGGCACACAGCGGAGTATCTGAGCGAGTCGAGAAATACCATCCCGAATGTAACGGCCTCATTGGCCAGACTATGATATGTAAGTTCTCTCCAGATGCTTATTTTCTGTTAAGCGCAGCCTGTGTAGACTTTCACACTATCAGAGAAACGAATGAGCTTCGCGTGTGGAGCGTGAAGTCGATGGATCTGATCAAAAGCGTAGTGTTAAGGGAGCTATCTGATTTTTGTGGCTTTGTGACAAGCTGTCGTTTTTTCTCCCGATGGTTCATTCATTGCTTTTTCGACGTCGCAGGAACAGCTTTGCGTTTTGAAGAGTAAAACTTTGGAGATAGTGAGCGTTCTTAGAAAACGCTGCCGGGGAAATAAGTGTTGGTGTGTGTTTGACCCAGGTACAAGAATGCAGTTTTGGCTTGTTGTTTGCAAGATGGCAGAATTGAGATTTGGACAAGGGAGGACACTTCACCACACCCGACTCTCAGCAATAACCTTCACGTTTCTTACACCTGTCACAAAGAGCAGCGTGTTACCTCTACTGCAAGACTATATTCCTGTCAGTTCTCCCCAGATGGTAGATATTTAGCCATAGGTACATCTGAGGCAAATGTTATTCTACTTGATCCAGACACTTTGACATCACTAATTGTTCTTGATTGCAAAGCAGTATCAGCCCCAAATGAAGGCATGGTCCAGAGTGCAATAATTCACTGTATTGCATTCTCTAAATCCAGTCAGTACCTTGCGGCCGGCTACAATGATGGAGTAGTGCGTGTTTGGTCCTTGCCGGCAAGGTTTGATCTACAGAACATATGTCGTATTGCAGTTTTGCAATATGTACCGGCAAATAGAATATATGCTCTACCAATACCAAATGCATTGAAGAATTACCTTCTATATTGGCCCCAGTAACTGGATTATTTTAGAAATTAAATTAATGACCATGACAATGAAGTTTTCACAATAACTATTATTCCTTTTAAAGATTACTTTCAATTCTTGCTTAACTGTATATATAGTTCCACAAATTTCAATTTGAGTCTAACTACTGGTGTATAAGCTTTGTTATTCTAAGTTTGTGTGTTGTATATTAAGAAACACCTTTATCCTAATTACAGAAACCTGATAATACCATTAAATCCTCAAACATGCCTGTAATTAATAATCTTAGCCCTATTTTGCATTTAGCCACTGAGTGTCATTTTTAACTTGTAGGTCTTGACTATGTAATGACGATATATACAAAACGTATATTGACAGATTATGGCCTATTCAATAAAGTACAAAATGACCTACATTTATTACACAGTATTTTCTGTGTACATACCTTGAATGCATAAATCAGAATCGTCCCTTTTTGCTTTAAAACTCTTGGAAGCTTTGAGAAGAAATTTCTAACTTTAATGCTTAGTAAAGGTATTGTCATTGTTCATAATATATTTAATTAATTCTAAGATCATACTCTCTTTGTAGTCACTCTCAGTAACCTAAATGTATACAGTATACAGTAAGTGGTTTCAATAGGCACTGGAAACCAGCAATTTTATCGGTCTACTTTCAAGATTTTGCCATCTACTTTTGCAAAGGCTGGTTCAATCAGCTGCCAACTTTTCCTTTAGTGCCTCATACTTTAAAAGTGTTTTTTTAAACCAATGGGTCAAGTACTGATTTCAGAACAGATTTTCCATAAAAGGCAGAACATAATATTAATTTCTTACAAATGTTTGTCTGACTTGAGACATAAGAATAACCTTTACACTGTCATCTGTTTTAGTTTAACATAAACAAACCACACAAGGCAAAACTGAAATAAAATTGGCTAATTATCTGCTTATTTTGCATTTAGAAACAACAGTGCAGTGTTTTCTTTCAAGGGTTTAGTCACTCAAGTTTTTTCCTGTGCAAATTTGAATATCTCGGTAGTTGTCTGAGAAATAAAGTTGAGACCAGCTACAAGTTATGAAAATTTAACATCAAATATCTAAGGGAAAATATCTGATGATCAACTAGCCTCTGATGCAGACAATCTTGTGTGGTTCGTTTCCCTCCCTCCCACACCAACGTCTGAACTCGTGCCCACTTTTTTGTTCAGCCAATCAGAGAGGAGCTCTTATTTTCCGGGAGCATATTAAAATGCAAAGCTTGTCGATATAAATAGATTCCCTACAAACCTTCACAGTCCCTGAACTGAGTATTCTTGCCACCAAAGCAGAATTTTTTTGTGGCGATGGGAAAGACGTGAAGATCTTTCTTTTAGAGATATTCGAAACCTCCAAAATCTATAGCCAAAGTCCAAATGTTATGCACTGAAATATCGTTCTTTGACCACTTGGCAACCTCTGAGTATTTTGAAGTTATTTTGTGTTGTCTAGGCAACTGAGAGGAGACGAAGACTTACATGTGCAGGCTAGCACATGCTGCAAGTGCAAAAATGGAAGTCGAAATAATCAGCCAATCGAGTGTTCATGTTCCCACGGTCCACAAAGTAATTAATTAATGTTTCGGCTAAGGGAAAAACCCAACTAGCAATTTGATTGGTCAAAATAAACAAAACAACTAGAGTTTGCAGACTGGTGTGGGAGGGAGGGAAACAAACCACACAAGATGTCTGCATCAGAGGCTAGTGATCAACCAGAGAAAAAAAAGCTTAATAATATTTTATTGTCAATTTTCTTACAATAGAGGGAATCAGCTAACTCCCAGGGTAGCATCTGTTTACGTCACATAATCTGAATAGCCCACTTCCACGATATGCTTTAATTACTTATCACGCACAAAGGTTTCAGTACAAGGTGCCGTGCTAAATTAAATTTATTCTTTGTAATTGTCCAATGGCAACTAATATACTTCAGCAAAAGTAATTAAACATGCTATAAAAGATATAGGGCTTACTTACTGGCACATAGTAGGGGTTAATCAATCACCACTGTGATGTGGGATTTAACATTGCGAGTAATGCTTAAAGGTGTTAAGCATTACGAAAATGTTAAATCTCTTATCACATGAGTAGCCATTGGTTAACCAATTTATCTTATGCCGTTTAACCCATAAATATTTTTTTACTGAGTTTGTAGGACCAGGCATGATACGTAATCCACCAATTTGTATGCAAGTGGTGATAACTAGTTGGCACTTGCATATGTAATTCAGTGGGATATGGGATTTATCCCATTACTTGCAACAAAGGATTTTGGGTGTGGCATACAATAACTCAGTATTAATATACTGGTATATATATTATTATACAACAGAAAAAACCTTAGAAACCTAATATAATATATGTTTATTATTCACAAAACCATAAAATACCAGGTTTTACATGCAACATAAAATATTACATGGCTGTGATTTCACACGCCCATGTCTTGTGTAAAATAGCTGACCGTACTGTTTACAGTTTGGTGAATAATAAACAGAATATTACATGGCAGCTTGGAGATACAGTTTTTGTGTTTGCTGTGCTCACTTGTGAAAATACATCACCACTAGAAGATAAAAACTGTGTCTCCACGTGGCCATGTAACATCCTCTATATACAGCTGCTTCAAAAAAGGTTGTCACGGACAAACAACCTTGCCAGACCGAAATGCATTGTGGTTGTAAGCTGAATGTCTTGTAAATTCTTTTGTTTTGGGGGTCGAAAGCTTTAAGATGAACATAAATGGTTTCCTTCAAATCGATTTTCCAATTACAAGCTCTGTAATAAACCATTCTGCAGAGTTGGACAGTTATAGCTAAAATCTTTTGTTTGTCCAGACAACCGTTTTTGAAATAGATGTACCAGTATATCATAATTATACAGTCAATCCGAGGAAATGTCTTATAAATATACATTTGAAGGGCTGTGTGCAACAAGGGCATAAGTGACTCCTGATCACGTTCTAAATTCTCCTTCATATTTGTTTGTAAGGGAGAATTTAGAATGTGATCAGGAATTACTTATTAGCTATGTAAAATAATAGCCAATAGCCTATTGAAAAAAAAAAATTTTGACAAGTGAATTTTGGGCATTTTACATGCAGGTACATACAGTATATATGTATGGCATTTAATGTATATTTGTGTATGTTGTTGGAATATATATAACCACACATACACACGGAGCAGATTTCGTATGAGACAAACTGATAATAATAATAATACTCTTTATTTGCACCACTATTTAGAATTTTACAAAACTAAAAGAAAAATTATCTTATAAATTACCATATACAGACATTACAAAGGAAAGGCAATGAAAGAGAGTGCAAGGGAGCTGGAGTAACCTAGGTTTTCGAAGCGAACTCCCCATTAAATAAATTTCACATATATAAGGTGAAGGTGCAGTATTTCTGTGAAGGGGACATGACAATAAAATAAGTTAGCATATCGTATTTTAACTAATGGCATGTCCATAGCCTTATACCATAGCGTAACCATGCAGTAACTCTGTAATTTGATTGGATCAGCAGGACAAAAACGATAGGGAAACCATTTCAATGTCACGGCATGCCATACAGTAACCTTGCCAGTCATTGCTGTGGTTTGCCCCACTCATGTACACTGTACATATATATATATATATATATATATGTACAGCAGTATGTACAGCTGGGATGTGACTTGCAAATTTCCCAAAAAAATTGAATATAATTTTCAAATATTAGAACTTCAGCAATCTAAATATTTTTTCCCAATTCATTTGTTGCTGTTTACCACACAAATTTAATTGTGAAATTATGGCACTCATTTGGAAAGGGCTTTGGTACCTTAGCAAGAATTTGTGTGGCTTATTTTTTGATCAAATACTTTGAATAAAGAGCTCTTTCAGTCTGTACATGTTTCTGTTGGTTTACCACATGGTGCACATGTATTAACCCCCACCCATACCCCCTTCTTCAAGAGAATGGGTTAATGTATAAGATTCACTGTTTTTCTTAGCCCTCAAATTATCTCCAAATATTTTAATTGGTAAATCAATTTTCTCGATTCTGCTCTGCCATCAGATAAACAACACTGCCAGTGCTAGATTTGCCTATATACAAACTCCTATTTTAATAATAGATTACCATGCAGCTATCAGTACATACACTGGTAATTAAATAAGCATTTTCGGTTTTCAACTGATCCACTGGATTGCAATTGATAAACATATTTTGAAATTGTTACAAATTTATTTAACAAATAGAATATAGTTCTCCAATAATAATCGTTCTATAACAAAATGCACACTTGTGGTCTAACTTGAAAAACTGTAATGCACAAGCAGAATGCGAGTGCATTTAGCAGTGTTATTATAGGATCTAGGAGAACTATCTTCTATTTGTTTTATAATATAAAATTTGATCTGCAGAAAGAAATGCTTGAGTGTATTATAAGAAAATCAAGCATGCTGAGCCGCCAGTTAATGAAATCACGCGTTCTTAGGATGCTCCCATATTTTTTATTATAAAATATATGTTAATATATTTCCAATATAATGGCCAAGGGTATTCCTTGTTTTGAGACTGTATTTGAAATGCAGCCTCATGATCTAGACAAAAAATACTACAAATTGACTGAAGGCCATTACCTCACATAGTAGTTCAGGATATCTCAGGTGAAGGAGGTAGAATGGATTTAATCCAGTTTAATATTCTGTCAGGGTGGAGATTGTTCCCCAAACTGAATTATTTATAGTGTTAAAAAAGAAAAAGAAAGAGCACTCAAATTAATATTTGAAAGTTTTGTATAGAGATGAATAGTAATCATATAGTTCAGGCAGGCAGGTGGCATGGGATGGTGCACTAATTATAAGCTACTTTGCTATAAGTATAGAGATCTGTCTGCAGATGACAAATTGTGACAGCAGGTTGTGCTAATTGAATGACAAGTTGACAACTCGGGTGGATATTAATAACTGAAACCACTCAATTGAAATGTTGGTTTAATTAACCCTTCTGGGAAATATCACTAAGGGGTGGACCATTAGAAATCCCTGGGGGGGGGGGGGATTCTTGCAGTGCCGGATCTCTGCAACAATTTTTTTAAGGGCGATAGTTATGCACATTATTTTTTCAGTGCACATTCTATAGGTACGATGCTTAAATGTTAATTAGCTATATAGGTTTATCGTAAACTGATTAAAATCCGTGGGAAGCATATTTTTTTCGGCTACCAACTTTCGGCTACTGCCCCATACATTTCTTTGTAGGAAGTTTCGCAAATTACAATACCCAGGAACACAGGGCAGCTTTTTTAGAGTAAGTAGAAAAAACCACAGCGAGATCTCACCTTGGGAAAGGCCCATGTTTTGTTTAATTTGCGCCACAACATCCAAAATTCGATTTCGAGGGAAGCACTATTTTTTCGGCTACCAACTTGCAAATACGACATCGGGGAGGCAAATTTGGCTGCCGCTACTTTTTTGCGCCATACTAGTGTATTGTATTTCTATACATATAGCGATGGATTGTAGAACAAAATACACGACATTGCGCGATATTGGACTTCGAAGCGTTGGGGAAAGAATATATTGCCACCTTCTACTCCAAAATCTGTACAATGGGAACCTTGCTATAGATATTGCCAAAATCAACTATTTGGCTGGGGCTACCGAAGAAACAAATTTGCATCCAGTATCGGATGTGTTTCTCGACGATCTATATGTTTGTACATTGCTTTCCAAAACCGAGGTCACCAAGATAGATGGCACCTATTCGGCGGCGGGAGGCATTTCCAAAATATTGGTGTGGGTCTCTACTCGCTCGACGCCACCCAAGACTTCTCCGGGACTTTGGATAGGGAAGCGCTTATCGCGCATTTGGAAGAAGAAGACATCCGAGTTTTGGACTCTACCCAAGCTGGGGGCATTGCGTGTCGTTTTTCCTTCCAGAGCAACTTGTACGAGTAAAATTCTACAACAAATTTTCTTGTCAAATGGAGACGGCTGGGGTGCAAGATATGTTTGGGAACAACGTAGCAAATTTTTGCGATTGCCCAGAGCCTCGACTAGCGGCAACCTTTGCCAATCCCGGCCGATGTGCAACAGAGAGGCATTTGCAGGATCGAGGTGTCTATGTATGGGATGCAAGACATATCTTTGAAAAATGCAAAAACACAGATCGAATGTGTCTATGGGCTTTCGGGGAACAATCTGTTTTGGGTGCAACCTTTGGAATGGCAATGGAGGCTATCGCATCTAGCATCCACTGCAATGTGGTATTGCTCTCCAAACCCACCAACTGCCCTATATTGTGTGTATTGGGGCCACACAGGAACTAGGCGCGATGTGGGAGTTTCCAAAAAATACGGGAGCCAAACCCTAGAGACTTCGGAAAACAGGTATCTCCCCTTGTGGGTTTCGGCATTCGGATTTGTTGGAGTTCCTAACCATGCAGTGGTATTGGATTGCGATGGGGAGACGATCCAAACAAAACTACAAACTTACAGGAAGCTCGAAGGAAAAACATTCTTGGTAAGGTCCAAGGCTCCATTTGCCAGATCCAAAGCTGCTACAGAATCCAACGAAGGACTGCGACCTTTGCCGGATGGGGAATTTGTGCGATGGACTTGGAATAGGACGTTTTGGAAAGGCGACGAAAAAACTTTGCCCTACCCCATCAAGTCGTAACTTGGAAAACACAATAAGTAATGAAAATGGTCAAAGTCCAGCATCTAGTTTTTTATGTCGCCTGTCAAATGTAGTCAGGTCTATACCCTTTTATCAAATCTAAACAGTAATAAATCCACGATTAACATTGCTAATAAATTAATTAGTATGGCTAGCCTAAGTCTCTCTCATCACCTCTCACTCACATCTATATATAATCAGTCAATCACAACTGGTACTGTGCCTGACATACTATCTAGAATTACCCATATTTATAAAAGTGGCACAGTTACTGATGCGGCTGGAAACTACAGATCAATTGCAACGCTTTCGCCCATGGCAAAAATCCTGGAAAGGTTTGTATATAACCAATTAATACTTTTCTTGGAAAAAACATAACATATTGTCTAATTACCAGTTTGGTTTTAGAAAAGGACATTCAACTGAACAAGCAATTCTTGAACTTACTGATCAACTGAAAATGAACATTGATGACAGCAAAGTAACTTGTGGGATATTTCTTAATTTATAAAAAGCCTTTGATGCTATTAACCATGATTTCTACTAAAAAAGTTATATAAATATGGAATTCGTGGCACCCCCTTTTATTAGTTTTGCAGTTATCTTCAAAATAGAACACATCATGTACAAATTCATGATGAAAAGTCCAGTATGCTCAATATTATATGTGGAGTCCCACAAGGATAAACCCTTGGCCCATTACTATTTCTTTTGTATGTCAATGACATGCCCAATTGTGCAAATAAAGTCTCTTTCAGAATGTTTGCAGATGATACTAATTTGTTCTATTCCTGTGATGACCCAAAAGAATTGGAGAAAGTTATAAATGAGGAATTCCAGCATCTAATAGAATACTGTGCTGCTAATAAACTATCTGTTAACTTTAAGAAAACAAATTACATGATAATCCATCACCTCGTAAAAAAAAATCAAATTAATATAGGTAATATTGAACAGAAAAATTATATTAAATATTTAGGAATATATATAGATAAAAACCTCAACTGGGAACATCAAATTCGACATATAAATAACAAAATATAAAAAAACATAGGAATTATTAATAAGCTCAGATATTTCCTTAACTATCAAATGCCTAGACAGCTTTACTATACACTTATATATCCTTATTTACAATATGGAATTATGAGTTGGGGTAACACTTATAAAACTAAACTAACTAAAATTAAGACAAAACAAAATAAATGCATGTGCAGTATTTTCTTTGCACACAGTAGGGAAAACGCCAATACTTATTTTAATCTGTTAGGAGCGTTAACTCTTGATAATATTTATAAATTAAAAATCTCCATATTTGGTCATAAATCTCTATTGACAAATCTAATACTTTTTTAGATACGTTATACATGCATCTGAAATCCATCCTTACAATACCAGGTAATTTCTTTCGACCCCTTGCGAAAACGAACTATGGCTTACGTACCTTCAACTTCTCCTAAATCAAAAATTTGGCAAACTATTCCAACGGAGATAAAAGCTTGAGACACTCACAGTTTAAAAAACACTATAAGAAACATCTCCTTAAATTTCAACTATAACCAAGGATGACATACAGTACCTATTAAATTATCATATAATGTATCTAATTATCATCTGCACTTTTCATTCCAGCCTGTATTTACACAGTTTTTATATACCTAAGGTATTGTATTTTATAATTTATTGTGGACTTAGTCTTTACTTCCTAAGTGGCTTAGCTCCTTTAACCACTGCACACTCTTCCTCTATATATTAACTATATACAATCAAACTAGCCATTTTATAACAGTAACCTGTGTATACTTTGTATTAAATAGTGTTTAATAAATAAATCTGAAATCTGAACGGAACAAAACTACAAACCTACAGGAAGCTCGAAGGAAAAACATTATTTTTTGGTAAGGTCCAAGGCTCCATTTGCCAGATCCAAAGCTGCTACAGAATCCAACGAAGGACTGCGACCTTTGCCAGATGGGGAATTTGTGCGATGGACTTGGAATAGGAAGTTTTGGAAAGGCGACGAAAAAACTTTGCCCTACCCCATCGAAAAAATTCCCAACACAACCGAAGTGTGTCTAGTTTCGACGAGAAAAAGGGAAGAGATGCTGTGGTAAGAAAAAAATCTTCTCGAGGAAAACGATTGGAGGGCGGCAATAGAAGAAAGGCGTCAAAAAGCCCAAAAGGCGCTACAAAGACATTTGGATAGACATGCTGCCATAGTCGAAGATGCTAGACAAAAAATGTTGGAGGCAAGGGATCGAAAAGAAGCATTGGAAGGGGCAATACGAAAGCTTCGGGGTTTTTTTGGGAGCGTAGGAGACGTTCTTTCGGCAAAGAAAAACACACACAAACTAGCGGAGCTGTTGGATGAGGCGCCTTTGCAAGTGCGTGTCCTCGCTTTCCAATCGATCGCTACCACCTATGGGCAGCAACGGATTTTAGCTTTGTACATCGAGGGAAAAGACGTCGAACTGTATTGGGCTCCAAAAATACTATACAATGTCTTGTCCCAACCTGAGGTTCTATCTGGCTACCTACACACGAGCGAATATGCAAGAAAAACATTTGTCTTCCCGACCATGCTCCCTTGTCTTTTCGATTGTCCTTTCTTTGGAGGACGAAGAGCTCCCATAGTGGAAAATATTGTCGTACCAAAGCAAATCCAAGGAATAGTCGATATGGAGCAGGAAGAGATGAGGAAAAGGAAGAAATTCGACTTGCAGATGCCTCCAGGAGCTTGGGATCTATGGAGAAGATCTACGAAAAAATGCAACGAGGCGACCCCGAAATAGACGAACTTCCTCCTGGAGAATACTACATTTGTAGATACGCAACAGCAATCTATCGAGGCAAGGAAAAGTATGGATTCGAAATACAGATCGAAAAGGGCTACCCCTCAGAGACCTTTTGGTCGAACTACTTTGTGGAGCGGGAAGTGGAAAGAAATCCCGAGATTTTGGAAAAAGCAATACTCCTACGAACCTACGGCGTTGCCCTCGAATCGGCTCCAGCAACATACCAAGAAATGCGAGTCGTTTCCTGTGTATCTCGGTAACTGTGTGGTAGGTTGGAAGACCTCGAGTCTCACAAATATCTAGTCGACCTATGCAACCTACACATATGGCGGCAAAACCAAATACGCCATCGAAATCGAAAACAAAATGTATCTATCCAACTAATTCTTCGATTGCGAAATAGAACGAAACCCATCACTGCTGCAGCAACGATTCTACATCCAAACAGTTGGACTTGCCAATACCCCCAAAGAAAAAAACCAAGCCAAGGTAGAGATTTCTACAAACTAGAAAATACCCTTTCGACGTGCTCGGCAGCTGCAGACCTTTCTCCATAGCCCCCGTTTGGAACGAGCAATGCAACACCCCTTTCCACCACAGCCAATGTTCGGGCTGTGTTTTGAGAAGTCTAGCAACATCTTTTTCGAATTCGTCCATCTGCATATATACACATAGGTTTTCTTTTCCAAATAGAACGAAAATATCGTCCTAGTCCATAGATGGAATTCGGGATGTCCTCTTTGGGGATTCTGATTTTTGTATGGGTGCCTTGGGTCGATTTCCAAAAAAGGGAAAATTTATTTTCTGAGATTTTTGTATCTATGTTTGGGTCGATATCGTGGCAGAAAATCTAGTGCATTGCTTTGTGGAGGACCCGAACGATCTTGCAAGTGATACCCCAAACGAGCTATACTCCAGGTTGCTCCATCTACCTTCCTATACAAACATTCGAGTCTTCCTAGTCCATACTTGGAAGCGGATTGGGTTTTTTTGGGGGTCTTTTTTTTCGGGCCCTGCTGTGGGAAGGACTGGGGCTTTGCGCATTTCATACATAGCAAGTATCCAAAAAACCGTCCCAACCCCAGCAATAGCAACATACATGTTCCTATTTGTCTTTTGGTTCCCTTCGATGTCTCCGGTCTCCTCTTGAAGTTCTTCCAAGATATTGGTGTCTCCTACAACAGCATCCAATGTTTCTGCAGAGATATCCAGAGATTGTTCGAGTTGTTTCTCCATTCTTTCCAAGCGATCTACTAGCTCTTGGTTTCCTTTTGCGATTTGTTCGAGACGAGCAACAACCAATGGTATTGGAGTTGCTGTAGGTACAACGGCTGCTTGGTCTTGTTTCCACATCCTTCGCAACCGAGACACCCCAATGCCATAGTCTTTGGCTACTTCTTTTTGCGGCTTTTTTCCTCGAAGGTTTTGGATCTCGATAATTTCGTCTTCAGAGAGATTTCGTTTTGGTGGGATTTGGGACATCCTATATCTTGCAAATGTAGAAAGTTCCAATGGAACTGGTACCGACCCGAGTCCAAAACGATTCGGAGATACCTGGGTACCAGATCCGTTCCAGATCCAAAACGATTCGGAGATACCATGCAGGTAACAGGTCCGTTCCAGATCCAGAATCCTCGGAGATACCCGTGGCTCCAGATCCGACCCGAGTGCAGCACTGGTACCCGAGTCCGACTTACAAGAACTTGGGCAAGTACCTAGAGAAGTACCTAGGTGCGACTTGCAAGTACCATTCGAGCTCCTGCTCCATATCGACTATTCCTTGGATTTGCTTTGGTACGACAATATTCTCCACTATGGGAGCTCTTCGTAGTCCAGTCATTTTGCGGATGGACCTGGAACAAATTCCCACAGAAGCTTTCTCTTCGAAAACCTTTCAGAATGAATGTCTAAATGAACATACTATAACTCCCCAAAAATCCGAGCACGGCAACATCCCGAAATTTAAGAAAACGCTGACGAGCTCTCTTCTGCAACGTGAAAACGAGGCTAAAACCGGAAGTGCCCTTTTACTCGCCTTTATTTCAACGAAATCTTATTAATTTCGCATAAAAATAATAAAAGGTGATAGAAAAAAAACCCAGGAAACTGGGAAAATACGTCACTATTCTTAGCATGCATGATATGCCTTCGCTATGGCAGTCCGGTATGCATGCTTTTCTCGTTATTCCCGATCATTGGAGCCTACAGAAAGTAGAGCAGAATAGATCGGTCTAGATCAAGAAGTGCCAAATAACTCATAAAAACGCTTTCATGAAGTGTTCTCTTGTTCTCTATTGTATTTTATTAACATAGAGGGTTCTCAATTTCTTGTCATAGCGAAAACTTGAGAATTAAATCGAACTCTAATTAACAGTGCCGGGGCGGCTGCTATAGTTAGTCATCATCTGCGTCGCTGTCGTCGAGAATGCAGTTATTCGTGCATCCGGCGGGTGCCTCGGCACTGGCCGCATACCGGGGAGCAGTCGAGGCCATGCTCTTACATCGAGGCAGCTTCATTGGCCCGATTAACGCCGTGTCTCTTGGGAACCACAATATAAAATGGGTGACCCACTCAAGGCTGCTAGGTGTCACCATAGATAACAAACTTACATGGACCCGTCATATACTGGAGGTCAAGAAAGGATTTGCCAATAAGTTAAATTTGTTAAAACGCAGCCGGTTTCTACCGCGCTATACGCTTCTGGATTTGTATTCTAAGATAATTTTACCTTCCGTAATATATGCGTTGCCGATATGGGGTAGTTTCACCAATAAGGAAGGCTTCCGCGCCTTAGAATCGCTACATTGTAGAGCTGCTAGGCTAATATACGGCCTTACGCGAGATATGCCTTCCGCAGACGTACTCAAGCAAGCAAAATGGGACCCTTTATGCTCAATGTACAAAGTAAGGTTAGCTACACTAGCATATAAAATTTTCTATGAGTGCACTCCTGCTTCTATGGACCATATTCTAGTTAAGAATGACAGAACGCAAAATTTACGTAACAGAAACAGGGTTAGTGCCACGCTTCAATAGCTATTACATGAAGAATTCGATAGCACATAGAGCGGCAATTGTGTGGAACCTGCTCACTCCAGACTTACCGGAGACCTCTAATGTGAAGAACGTTACCAGTATGGCTAGTAAATCACAGGCCCTGCATAATTTAGATTTTGGAGCTGAATCACCGCAAACTGCCCCTCACAAGAACGATTATTATAAATATTACTGAAATATTAGTTTTAAAATAGATGATTAATAACTTAATGTAAAATTTGAATATAGTTAACTAGTTTATTTTAGTATTATACACGACCCCACAAGCGGCAACGCTTTAATCTTTTATCGTGTTTAAATAAAAGTTATTGTATTGTATTGTATTGTACGGCAGGTGCACCTCGCGGTGGAGCAATCAGTCGCGCAGTTACACCGGATCATCTTCAGCAAAGACTTTGGTGCAGCCAGTAAGTCAGTCGTCACGGGAAGCACTTGACCGCTGCTCAGCTTCCAACCCGTCTTCAAGTGACATCCTTCCATCCCGGCCCTGCCATTGCTTCACCTGCAGGAACACTGTGAAGCTCAGTGTGGTATCTAGCTGCTGACGACGTTGGCGGCAGGTTCTGCGGTTGCACCTGACAACCTCTAGTAGCCACTTTCTCATAGTATCGGCGGTAACGGAGACTGTCGAGGCTCTCTCCTTGCTTCCCCCATACAGCGCTACGAGTGCATTCTCCCCCGCTGTCGCTACGTCATCTGGAGTTGAGTCCGCGTCGAACACCCTCGCTTGGTCTCGGAAGCAAACAGAGTCAGAGTACTTCTTAAGGGACGCGGTCTCTCCAATCCCGTAAGGGAGAGAGGTTGTGTCGCAGCCCAAAACAGCATGAAGAAACAACATGTTGTGGCATGACCGCGTGACCGAGCTCCGCTTTCACTTGCTTCATGTTCCACACCTTACTCTGTCTGGAATTCGCCTTCGGCTCCGGTCTGAAATACAAGTCGTATCCATCTGGTTGTGTAATATAGCAAAGTAGGACAATGAGATCGGTGTCATCTCCGACAAGTACAGTGGGACGCTCTGCGGCAGACTCGACGGCTGTCTTTACTATCAGAACGTCAGCATCGCCCTCTGCTTGGATGGTGTGGCAGCCAACTTCCTGTAAAAAGCGGCGCAGCATGGTAATAAACCGCTTCTTGTTCTCCGCGTTTGACAAAAAGGCATCTTTCTTCATCGTTACTTTCATCCCATCTGAGAAAGTTATGGTCGCGCTCCCCTTCCCTGCTGAGCGTCTCTGATGGGTCATGCTCTTTGTGGAGGGCTTGTTATCGTAGCCATCGAACACAACTATTGTTTGGTTTCCATACTTCTGCAGTACGTAGTGGCAGTATATGCGGCACACCTCTTGGTATGTGACTTGCCGTGGCCAGGGAACCCGGTGAAGAAGAGCGCCGCCATCAAGGACATACTGGAGCTTGACTTAGCATCGGATGATAGCTTTGCCCACAAAGTATCTGCAAGCGTTGCCTTTTGAGGTTACGGTGGCGATCATTCCCATCCCGTGGAAAGTGTCGTTTCCATCGAGAGTGTGCAGGTTATGGTCTACATTGTCTGCTACATATTGTACGAACTCTCCCCCATAGTCAGGAATGTCCGTCCCCTGGTCCACTGCTGCGTTCTGGTTATACAATAGCACTTCTTGGTAAGAGGAACAGAAGCCAAGCCGATGAAGCGTATCTATCAGAAAACGGGACGCAAAGCTGTGGTGAAGCTGCACAGCTAAACCAACCTGTAATGGCGCAAGGATCACACGTGGCCGCGCTGACTGGACTATTGTCTGCCCTATGGATGCTAATTTCATGTGGGCATTTTTACCAACTAAAAATCAATATGCTTCTCGACTTCAGTTTCGACTAAAGGATAGTTCTCGTTGGATGTTTCAACAAGTTTAATGTCACTCCTTATCAGCTTAGCTGCAGTTTTTATGATGCCCAGCTTCTCTTGCTCTGGATCAGCATGGTCTTTTTCATGCTTGTGAAACTCCTCTAGAATGGACGCTGCAGTTCTTCTAAATGTTACTACATTTGGCTTTCCGTTTATGTTTGTGATTATAATGTTCTCAGCGAAATACTCTTAATTCGTGGCTTGCATAGAGCGGTTGCTATACGCACTTCTGGCTGATTCGCCTAGATACTCCCGCATTTTTCCACTAAATCGGAAACTGTCATTTGTTCATCGTAGTTTTCCTGTAAATACCGCACTACTTTCAGAAAAGCCTCGTTTGTTTCTTGGTCTTGTGGGCGTCCGATTTTTTTCTTTTCTTACTCTCTGGCTGATCGGAGAAAAAATGTCTCGGCATTTGCATTTTCGTCCTGAAGTGACTGCTGCATGCGTGATGGTAAACAGCATCGGCCGCTGGCAGATCATTAACATGTAAGACTCTAGCACGCACCACCTCAGCCCAGTCATCTCCTCTCGCCTCACATGCACCCAACACGCTTTCCTGGATGTCCAGCCTACTCGCCCTATACACCTCTCTCGATCTTTTCCTTTCCTCCGCGTCGATTTCGGTTCCACAGAAAAAGCAGTCCGTCTTGAAATTAAACGGCCGTTGCGAACTGCGCTCCCGCGAACGTAGCAATCGTGGGGTGTGGCCGGCTTCTTCCTCCAGTCTCTTTTAATACTACTCGGGCGGCAATAATTACGCCGGCAATCCGTGTGTACCATGTCGCCCGGTGCAGTAAGGATTGTGTCTCCTCTCTCTTGACTAGCCCGGTTTACACCTTCACTGCCTTTATGGGTGAGGGCAATTCCGTCGTTATGCACACTTTGTTTGCAAATTGCGCAAGGGTTACACTGCTCGTCCATTTTCTAGATCTTTTTTTGTCAATAAATAACACCAATACTCAGTCAGGATATTGTGTCTGTATTCACTTTGAAACACAGTTTGGCAGCTACATGTATATGGTTATGCAAGATAAAATTCCTCCTAGTTTTTAGTGTTTCTTATTTTGGGAAAAGTTAAGCTAGCCTTAAGTAGACGATTATCAAGGAGTAAAGTGGGATTAGGATGTCTAAAATGTTGAGCTTATTTAAATTATTCGGCGCGCGAATAATTTCGTCGCTACACGATCAGATACGAAAATTCCAGTAAACGTCCAGAGTAGAATAGGATTTAGACTTCAGAAATAATATCCAAAAGTATTTTAGTTATTCAGGGATTACTTACCGAAATAGAAAAGCAGCAAGGATTAAATATTTCAAGGAACTGTTCTTCGAGAATAAACACCAACCTGTAGCACGACTGAAATAAGAACTTGGTGTGAAAGATCCGATGGCGCCAGGGTGTCTTTTCACTTGACAGCTAGTCATCAAAAGTTTCTCGGTGTCGTCTGTTTTTTTCTTTAGGCACGACAATATTTTTCTTTGATTTTTTTTTCTAGAAGTGAGGTCCGGCTCCATTTGCACAGTCAGGGTTCCCACTCTCCTGGTGAAATAAATTTCCCTGACTCTTCAAGGACAGTGGGAACGCTGACAGTGTTTTCCGGGTAAAAAAGTCTTGAAAGTTCTTGGTAATATTGCATTTTACAGAAAAAAATGATAAAGAGTAGCCATTTGGTGCCATTATTATGAATTTTAAAGTGGCATTCTAAAGTCGGTATTCCAAAGACCTTTGGCAAGCCTCGTTTCCATGCAGTCGAAAAGCCGATACTCAACTACTCCAAATAAATCCCGTTTTTCGACATGTTGCCGTAATGAGATTCTTGGGCACTTTTTATATATTATAAAAGAATAATATCGGAGTCTAAAACCGTTGAGATTTCTTCTGTGGGAATTTGTTCCAGGTTGACCATATTATTTTCGTAAAATGACTGGACTATATCGTTCTCCCAAGAAAGGCTATCCAAACCCAGACAATCGAAAAGACAAGGGAGCATAGTCGGGGAGACAAATGTATGTTTTTCTTGCATATTCGCTCGTGCATGTGTAGGTAGCTAGATAGAACCTCGGGTTGGGACAATACATTGTATAGTATTTTTGGAGCCCAATACAGTTCGACTTCTTTTCCCTCGATGTACAAAGCCAAAATCCATTGCTGCCCATAGGTGGTAGCGATCGATTGGAAAGCGAGGACACGCACTTGCAAAGGTGCCTCATCCAACAGCTCCGCTAGTTTTTTTTATATTTTCTTTGCCGAAAGAACGTCTCCTACGCTCCCAAAGAAACCTCGAAGTTTTCGTATTGCCTCTTCCAATGCTTCTTTTCGATCACTTGCCTCCAACAGTTTTTGTCTAGCATCTTCGACTATGGCAGCATGTCTAGACACACTTCGGTTGTGTTGGGAAATTTTTCGATGGGGTAGGGCAAAGTTTTTTCGTCGCCTTTCCAAAACTTCCTATTCCAAGTCCATCGCAAAAATTCCCCATCTGGCAAAGGTCGCAGTCCTTCGTTGGATTCTGTAGCAGCTTTGGATCTGGCAAATGGAGCCTTGGACCTTACCAAGAATGTTTTTCCTTCGAGCTTCCTGTAAGTTTGTAGTTTTGTTTGGATCGTCTCCCCATCGCAATCCAATACCACTGCATGGTTAGGAACTCCAACAAATCCGAATGCCGACATCCACAAGGGGAGATACCTGTTTTCCAAAGTCTCTAGGGTTTGGCTCCCGTATTTTTTGGAAACGTCCACAATGCGCCTAGTTCCTGTGTGACCCCAATACACACAATATAGGGTTTTGGTGGGTTTGGAGAGCAATACCACATTGCAGTGGATGCTAGATGCGATAGCCTCCCATTGCCTTTCCAAAGGTTGCACCCAAAACAGATTGTTCCCCGAAAGCCCATAGACACATTCGATCTGTGTTTTTGCATTTTCCAAAGATATGTCTTGCATCCCATACATAGACACCTCGATCCTGCAAATGCCTCTGTTGCACATCGGGATGGGCAAAGGTTGCCGCTAGTCGAGGCTCTGGGCAATCGCAAAAATTTGCTACGTTGTTCCCAAACATATCTTGCACCCTAGCCGTCTCCATTTGACAAGAAAATTTGTTGTAGAATTTTACTCGTACAAGTTGCTCTGGAAGGAAAAACGACACGCAATGCCCCCCAGCTTGGGTAGAGTCCAAAACTCGGATGTCTTCTTCTTCCAAATGCGCGACAACCGCTTCCCTATCCAAAGTACGGGAGAAGTCTTGGGTGGCGTCGAGCGAGTAGAGACCCACACCAATATTTCGCAAATCGTATAGGAATGCTGGAAGCTTCTCGAATAGCTCCGTCTTCGATAGGAATATTCGCAACATCTAGTTTTGAAACCAGGATACATTCTGGGTCGGAGTGCTCTGGATATTTTCTCTTGTAGGTATCCAACACAGCGCTATCTCTTTGCAAAATGCTTTGTATTGTGTCCCTATATCGCCCTCCTCCACCCAAATAGGCGCAACTAGCCACAATACGGATATGTGGGGTGCTTGGAAGCCCATTTGTTTCTGCCGCAGCTCGAATTTATGCAACCAATCTTTTGGAAATGGCTCCCGCCGCCAAATAGGTGCCGCTTATCTCCAAACATATAGATCGTCGAGAAATACATCCGATACTGGATGCAAATTTGTTTCTTCGGTAGCCCCAGCCAAATAGTCGATTTTGGCAAAATCTGTAGCAAGGTTTCCCATTGTACAGTAGAAGGTGGCAATCTATTCTTTCCCCCACGCTTCGAAGTCCAATGTCGCGCAATGTCGTGTATTTTGTGCTACAATCCATCGCTATATTTATAGAAATACAAAATACTAGTATGGCGCAAAAAAGTAGCGGCAGCCAAATTTGCCTCCCAAATGTCCTATTTGTAAGTTGGTAGCCGAATAATGGGCCTTTCCCAGGCTAGATCTCGCTGTGGTTTTTCTCAGTTAGGCGCCGATTCTGGACCACTCTAAAAAAGCTGCCCTGTGTATTGTATTTGCGAAACTTCCTATACAAAGAAATGTATGGCAGTAGCCGAAAAAAAAATTGCTTCCCACGGATGTTTTTTTAATAGACGTTTATCATCCAACGAAACAATGCTCCGTCACATGCTTGGCGGCTCCCATTGCATAGTAGTACAGGCTGTATAGTAGTACAGGTTGTATAGTAGTACAGGCTGTATAGTAGTACAGGTTGTATAGTAGTACAGGGAGTGGGGCTTCTGGATTACTTTTCTGATTCAAACCGGAAAAAGTGGTGCAGAAGCCCCACTTCCCGTACTACTCATAACAAAGAAAATTACCGCAAGCTGAACGATCATACATAATCTGTCAACGGCGTGATCTAGCAGTATAAACCTCTATTGTTTGTGCTTTAGCTGTTGAGTGACGAGTCAGTTTGCAACTTTTACAATTTCATAAAGCTCGGTTTACAGCCTGCAGAAACAACCGCCTCTAGCCGCAAAAGTGCAAACTCTGAGAGGCTTTGCATTTTTGCTTTCACCCTAATAGGTCGGTATCATCTTGCTGCACCATTGAAGCCGATACGGACGACTGCCGCCCCATCAAAAGCAAACTTATGCGACTTGCGCTTTTGTGGTTTAATTTATATCATCCGCCTCTCTCGGGGTATGCATTTTTCCATGTGTTCGAAATTACTGGCACAGACTTAGTAATCTTTGAGAATGTGCACATTGAAGTTGCAAAAACTGCTGGCATCAGAGAATAATTTGAGCCTTCCGTAATTAAGGCCAGTTGATATTTCCATGACAACAGTGACTAAACTTTTAAATTTTATGAGGGTTGGGGAGGTTGTTTTCATCTGGAAATACCTGAAAATCAGTTACACACACTGTGGGTAATCTTTAGAACTATAGAGCGGATTTCAATTGAGTGTCCGAAGTGTTTTGGTTTTGCGTTTACTAAGCTCTCCTATTGGCTGAGAAAGTAAAACAACCAATCAGAATCCAAAGTAAAACCAAACGCAAGTTGAGTTTGGTTTTGCTTTGGTTTATCATTGGCTCACAAGGAAGCCATTTATGAGTTACTTGTGATTACTCGCTCTTATGATTGGTTGGTTGTGGGTAATTTGCGTTTGGTCTTTTGACACTCGTGTGCTCTATTATTTTGGTAAAACTGAATTGCTAGTATTTTTTCAAAACAAAAATTGAACAATGCATGACATTTCCTTTGCAAGAATTTTTTTGTGCCTTAGTGCTTACAGGAATTATTTTGGGGGACATTTAGCCTTGCACGAATTCTTTTTTGGACTACAACAACAACTTTATTTACACCTGGAGATTACAAGTTAACTAAATTCGTTCGTTATTGAAATAAGTTAGGCATTGGTTACCTTGAGTAACTAAAAAGCTAATCTAGCTAGGTAACGCAAGTATTAGACAGTCGGAAAGAGGA
Organism: Actinernus sp. WN-2022; assembly: GCA_030867875.1. Classification (NCBI taxonomy): domain Eukaryota; kingdom Metazoa; phylum Cnidaria; class Anthozoa; order Actiniaria; family Actinernidae; genus Actinernus; species Actinernus sp. WN-2022. The sequence continues at coordinate 87,653,844 of JAOWCC010001589.1, read as the reverse complement.
CAGGACAATTAAACATAGATAACGATGAGTACAAGTACATACATCTAGACTAGACTAATGGCTATTGAAAAGAGGTAAACGTGATACATGCAAGCATTGTATACATAGAAGAATATATGAAAGGATTTACAGTCAAATTATCAAATTATCATTATTGAAATATATAAATTATACATGTAATCATTGTAATTATTATTTAAGGTAGGAGTCAATAAAGTCTGCTTTGAGTTTTTTTTTAAAGCTATTTTTGTTAAGGGCTTTGTTTTGTTCATTTATGATATTCCAAATAACAGCACCTTGAAACCTTAAGTTAAATTTGCCATAATTAGTTCGAATTTTAGGAAGACAGTAAGAGGATCTGGAAGCTAGTCTTAGTGTTATGTGAATGTCTAGTTCTTACTAGTATATTTTTTTTTATCAAAGGCGATAGGACTACTACACACCCCCTCTCCCAGGATGTCTAATGATCCACCCCTAAGCTGTCATATATGGTACATATAGTACGGCAACCAAATTAATAAGCATTTATACAATACAAAATGGAAGTTCTGCATTACCTGATAAAGCCATTGTTAAAGTGCCCTAACCCCTTTTGCAATTTTTACAGCTCTATATTAATCTTTGCAAGGTTTTGAGTAGCCTGCGAATACAGCTGTCTCGCATCGGGAACGTGGCCCCCGAGAGTACTTCTGCAAAGACATTTTTGGTTTACAGAGAATACTCTGTTCTGTGCTTGTTTGAAATTGTGAAAATTTGACCTTTTCCTGACCCATGACCACATAAGAAAAGGACTGGGTTTATTCCCGGGGTGACATTCTCCAATTAATTAGACTTTGCAATAATTTGAATAAATACTTAGCATTTTTGTCTAAAATGACTTTTTTCTTTACTAACAACTCAGACTGTGAATATTCTCTATATATCAATGTTGTTGTGATAGAAAGGCACCATGGAGTATAATGCATTAATGAGATGACATTGCCCCAGGCTTTTTCAAATGCTACAATGGGTCAGGAAAGGTCAAATTTGTCACTATATTCAAACAAGCATAGAACATAGAGTATTCTCTGTAAATCAAAAAAAATCTTCCCCAAAGTACTCAATTAAACCCTTTCAAAGATTTATAGCTATAAAATTAATTGCAAAAAGAGTTAGTGGCACTTTAAAGTTTGAGAGAAAAACAGCCCAGTCCAATGAGCCAGACAGTACCACTCGAAACAAGCCAAAGTATAAGCTGATTACCCAACAATACAAAACACCCTAACCTTTAGAATGAGCAAACATTAGCCAAAGTTATATTGGCTTATATCCAACAATACAAAACACCCTAACCACAGTATAATAGGTATATAGGTACAATCAGAATACAGGTCCAATCAGAATACAGGTCTCAAGCGGTACTGTACGTGTTACTCAGTCCAACAGAAGGATAAAGAAAAAACATTCTGACAGTGGACTATATTATCAAAAAGACAAATGATTTTTTAATATATATTAAACTATGTATACATTGTTAAAGTGAATAGTATAATTTTTCAAATTATCAGTGTTATACAAAATGTACCTATGGTTTAAATAAAATTTTAGAAATTTGTTTTCCTATATCAGCAGCAACGCCCATTCACAATCACTAAGAAATGATTGCAAATACCTCATGTAATTAGCATTTTGGATATTAAAACAGCGGCACAGCAACATATATTTCACCATTCTACTATTCACTTGATTTAGAATTGATCTAAAATAAAAATAATAAGGTTCACAGGCACTTTAAGCTCAGCTCTCTGTCCACCTTAGAGTGGGTCCTCTGTACAAGAATCCCCTAATTTATTTTAAAATAGAAAGTCAGAGAAAATACAAGTTTTGGGATTCTTTAAAGTTAGTGATAAAATTGCTAACAAAAATGCCATGTTAACATTAATATTTACAGAATGTATTAAAGCAATATTCTTAACATGTCAAATATTATAAAGAGAACATTTTATTTCATATTTCAGGAAAATTACATATTGCATTGTATTGAAGAGTCTATAGTACGAAAACTATAATCTTTTTTAAGATTTTTCTCTGAGTCAGGGTTAGAGGACCAGAATAAAGCTGCATTATAATTAAACTAAATACAGCATAATTATCAGCAAACCAATATTATATACATACACTGGCTCCCATTGAAAGTTTACTAAGTTTTGAGCACTTTAACCTGCAGGTTCAGCTGCCTTAATTTAATGCTCTGACATAGACAGTCTTAAGCAGTCAAAATCATGCAATTAGTGCATTAATAAATACAAGATTAAACAAGAAATTGAAAATATTAATTACATCCTTTTCTTTGTGAATTAGCTTTTTCAACTTGTCAAGACAAATTGTACAAATATAAATTCACAACCATGAAGAAAACTGAGTGTGCATGATATAAGGAAATCAAGCTGCTGAGCAGCCAATGAAATAGCACATACTTACAATGCTCCCATAATTTATATTATAATATTTTGTGCTGCATATAATAAAGTCATTATAAAGTATGTTGAATGTGCAGATGAAAAAAAATAGGGCAGTTAGGACACCATTTACTATTTCAGTCATGGCAACTTCTTTAATTTTCGTTTTATGAAAGGGAGGGATAGAAAGGTGGGTTTGATCGAACACTCCTTTTGCCCCAGGCCCAGAATTACTAAATACATAATTGTAAAATGTATAGTTTAACGGCAGCTGGAGTAGTGCTTACCCTTGCTTTGAATGACTGAGCCTGTTGTTTAAACAGCTAACAAACATTAAATATACTTTCCAAGAAAATATAAATTACATCAAATTCAAAACAAACTCCAATAAAAAGTATATCATTTTAAAGTACCATTTTCTCTAGTTGTGTTGAACTTAGCCAGTGTTCACACAAAGGGAGGTTGATGTTAAAAGTGCTAGGATTATATTGTTGTTGATATGCAAAACAGTTTCAAGGAATTACAATAAAATGAACATAGCCATAGTCCTTAATAGGGTCAACCTCCCTTCAGTTAAACATGCCCTGAATTAGTACTTGCACGCATAACATGAAATTTCTGTGACACTTTGATTTTGCGATTTTGTATAATCTCTAGAAACTGGGTCACTTTATTTTCGTGATTTCTTTTGTTAAGAGGTGCAGATGTTTATCTAATCTTAAAAGATGTCACTGCAAATATGGATTCCTCGCCAAAGAACATACAAGCATGCAAGTTTAAGCCTCTGGTGGAATTGAACTATAAGTGGAGCAGCATGATGTTGAATAAAGTGGACTCAATAATGATGATTAAGGGGCTGTATTTCACTTACAGTTGATATGCATGGTCACTTAATTTTCGTGCCTAAATTTTTTTGCAACACCCATTTTTCGTGAAATTAAAGTCACAACTTTTTCATGTAATAAAGTATATTATAGTTTCAAGACTTTTGTTTGCAAAATTGCATTTAGCCAACTGTCAATCAAATAAGTACCACCTATATTTAATTAAGCCTAGGCAGTACACCTTTTAAAGTCTGCATAAGAGCAGACTTCCAGGGTCACACTTCAATGAAAGCAGTAATAATATAAAACATAAAGATAACGTTTCATACGAGTACAAAGAAGTTAGGCGTGGTCCAATAAAGGAGGGTGTGGTATTATTTTGTGCACAATATTTTTGGGCCCTTATAAACTCTGCACAATTTTTTTTTGAGACTGTGATAGCTCTACGCAAATTTTTTTTTACACTGTAATTTACCTGTATCTACCTTAGTTCTCTTACACAAATCTTTTTGGGTCCCATTTTTCCTTGCATGATTATTTGCGGGTCATTGCCCCCTGATTTCTAATGGCCCACCCCTTAGGGGAATATGAAGAACATTTTACTTCTGTTTTAGGATATGTTACCAACACCTAAGTTCACACCACGGGTCAGTCAAGCTCTGTTGGTTGTCATACAAAACTGTCCTATTAATGACTGCATGTCTCGTATAGAACGATAACGCACCACTTTCCTATTAATGACTGCATGTCTCGTATAGAACGATAACGCACCACTTTTTGGTTACATAATTAACCTTAATTAGCAGCTGATTTGAACAAAGGAAATTAAGTACTCTATTTATTCAGTATTAAAATACAATGAATTAAGTTGCATTATTGAAGTAACCTGTAGAATTAGCAATAATGGTCACTCTGGACATGCTATTTTAAGTTGAATATATAATCTCATATTGCTGCAACAATTTCTTCATGAATAAATTCTAAATTTATATCACACATCTCATCTTTAGATTCTACAACATCTTCCACAAATGTTTCACAGTTCATATTTTCATCATCACTGCCCTCTCCCAAATCAGCACCTAATGGCTTTGGAGATGTACCACTATGATTTCCATAATGGCTTAACATAACATTGTCAATCATGGCATCACCTTTAAAATGTAGGTTCTTCACATGCCGCCTCAGGTGACTGGGGTTGTTAAATGCCTTTGTACAGAAACTACACCTGTATGGCCTCTCACCTGTGTGAATAAGAATGTGTCTTTGAAGATTTCCTGAGATCGAGAATGCTTTCGAGCAATACTGACATTTATATGGCTGTTCCCCTGTGTGAACTCTCTGGTGCTTCCTTAACGAGCTATACTCAGCAAATGAGCGGTAACAGCTAGTACACTTGTAAGGTTTCTCACCAGTGTGAACACGAACATGTTTCTGGAGTGACCCTGGGTCCCTAAATGCTTTTGGACAATAGGAACATTTGTGTGGTCTCTTTCTCATATGAGTTGCAATGTGTTCCTCTAATGCTGCAGCATTGCAAAAGCGCAAGAAGCAAATGGTACATGTGTAGTGTTGTCCATCATCTGTATGAAACTCAAGATGTTTCTGCAGTCCAAGTGGGCTTCTGAAAAGCTGTGAACACACTTCACATTTGTAGGCCATCTTGGAGTCTGCATCTTCAGTACCTTGTTGATCATCTTCCTCCTGCAGTTCTTTGTCATCCTTCACAGATTCCACATACTCTTCTTCCTTTATGAGAAGCATGCTCTGCACCACAGACGGAAAGACTTCCTGCATTATTTGTTCTCTCATAGAATCATCACCACTTGGTTTGTCCCTTCTATGAGCAACTTGTTGCATTTGTGGCTCTTTTGTCTTGGTGATTTCAATGGGGAGAGTTGTCCCATTGTCTTGTTGTCTGGAATCAGTTTGGAAAGTTTTCATAATGGTCAGAGCATTTTGCTTGTTGTTTTCTTCATTTCTCAGCAATTGTTGAACACATTGAACACTGTCATTATCTTGATTTTGACTACTTTTAGATGGATCCATTTCCCTTCCTACAAGAGTTTGCTGCAGGATAATTTCTTCTTGTGTTTTAATTATCTTGTTATCCTCCAATTCCAAATTATTTATGTTCTTCATCTGTGTCAGTACATGCCTACTATTCGAGTCATTTCCTGGTGACCTGCTGTTATTTCCTTGTTGAACATGTAAACTTACAGATTCCTGCAAAGGTAGAGTTCTTTTACTTCTCTGTTCCAATACAGAAACAGCAGGAGCAATCTCATGCCATATTTTTGCACTCCCCTGATTTGTGCTACCTTGCTTGTGTTGAGAGATGTTACTTTGCTGTGAATGAACAAAACTAAGTACTACAGAGGACTTTCCACTTGCAATTGGTTGCTTCTGCAAAATTTGTAATAGTCGATCCTCAGAAACTTCTGGATGTGATTGGGGCATATATTCTTCCTCACATTCTGGTTTTTCGATATAATTATCATATTTTTCCAACCTTGTTATTTCTCTTTGAGGATCAACAGAACTAGTAACAACAGTACAACTATTATTACAAATACTTTCTGTATCGGTTTCTGTATTTTTTTGTACTTGACAAGAATGGTGTGTTGGTGGCATTTCCTTTGTTCTGCTCGATAGTTGAACACCAGCAGAACCTTCCATGTTTAAGTAATTGGACTGTTCCTTTGTACTCTTACCTTTCGCAATAATTGTATCAGGGACACCACTGCCATCAAAATTGATATGCTCATTTCTCCCTTCATAAATTACATCATCCTCCTGCTTGGAACCTCTTCTGCTGCCAGTTTTTTCATTTTCTGTAGAATTTGCTGTATAACTCAGCACTGGCACTGGCATATCATTGACAAGAATCTGAGCTACATCCATTTCAGCTGATCCACCATCAATTTTCAAAGTGTCACTTGATTCCTTCACATCCTCCCTTTCCTTTTTATGTTGAGAATTAAGCTCTGCTTGGCATGGGATTTCTCCATAAGCCTTTACATCTGAGTTAACCATTGGCTTAAAATAGGAGAAATAAGGTAGAAACCCTGCAAAACCACCAAACGGAAGAAGAAATGCAGAGGCTGGCAATCTGAACAGGGGTACCTCGGTTTTTCCTTCATCTGAACTTGTTTTGAAACTTAATTTCTTGTGAATGGTTTCCTGGTTAGCATACCCAGGACCTTCTTTCTCATTTTTTGAATGAGAAGCAATTTCACTTTGGTTTCTTGAAGGTGTTGCAATAGCTAGAGAATCCTTGGGAGACACAACCACTGACTCTGTCCGCAATGTCTCACTCATGTAATCAATGCAAGTACTGGGTGTCCCAAAGTTTGCAGCACCAAAAACAGGCCTTACAGCAGGGGTAAGACTACTTGCAGCTGCACTTTCCATGTACTGCTGCATGACAGGATTATTCAATGGAAAAAATGAAGGTACCATACCCATTGGAATGAATTGTCCCATTGCAGGTTGCATAAAGGGGAAGGGCATTGTCACCCCAGCGAACATACCCATGGGGTTTATGTTAAAGATGGATTCCTGTTTCTTTGGGTTTTCTGACATCTTGTATTGAATCTGAAAAAGAAAATCATTATACATGTACAGTAAATAAAATACAGATTTTGCTCTTCATTTTAAAATTTGAAGACTACCTTTGAAGAAAGGAACAGTTTTAAGTAATGCTCCTTCTAAAAGCTACCCTGCTAGACAGAGATTCCTTAGAACAGGCAAGTTCATACAAGAAGATCTAATGTATACTTCAGTTGTAAATGGAGTTAATTTCAGTTTGTGTGGCAAACTTTGTGGCTGTGTTAATACAGCTTCTTCAAAGAAGCCAAAGTAGTAGTTTCAAGTGTGGTTGATCAAAGTACATTATTTCTTAGACACTATTCTTACCCTGAACATATTCTTAGACACTATCAAAATTAAGCAAATAAAATGGCAATCAAGTGATCTAGAGCAGGATATCATTTTTCAAAGCTAGATTATCATATTTCAAAAACTACAAAACCGAGCTGCGAGAATAATTAGCAAGGCTGATTACTTAATTAGATCATCGCAGATTTGTAGAAAACTGGGTTGGGATTCCTTAGCAGAACGATGGTTTATTAAGCTAAGCCTATCATGATGTTTAAATCTCTGCATGACCTAGCATCATCATATCTTTGTGAATTATTATCAAAAGAGTACCCAACCACACTTCATCTAATTTGCAGATCTCTTCATTCCCAGACCAAAGACTGGGGTACCCAAGAAAAGCTATGGTTATGATGGGGCTAAGATACAATATATGGAACTTACTACCAAAATCACTCAATTGCAAAGAGGCAGAGAGTTTAAAAAGATTTCAAAAAGAGCTCAATCATATTATCTCTGTGGCTAGCTGTTAAAGTGAGGTTATTTTTATAGTTACGAACCTGTAACTAACTTTTATATAAATTTATAGTTTTTATTATAATATTTGTATGTATACGGCTCTCGTGGAAACCAGGATTGTTTTATATTATATATAATTTATACATATATACATGCCTGATGAGTATCTGTATTCAAATAAAGATTCATTCATGCATTTCGACGTTCGCTTCAAATTTATGCTTGGAGTAATAGAGCACAACACAAATCATTACAGATGTCAGTGAGGTTGTGTTCATAACACACAGTAAAGTGTCATGAGTTCACCAGTTTGAGTTGGGTTTTGCTGTGTACCTTGATGACAGATCATTTGCTAAGTCATATATATTGAATTTAATATGAACCCTTTTTTTTCAAAATCAAACATTGATGGTCTCAAGTTGAGCTATCTTCATACTTACAACCTACCTAGAACCCTACTGTGAACCCTCTTAATAGCATGAATGGTAAAGGAATGTAAAAGGTACCAGTAATAATGGTGATCAAAAGTTTTGTTCAGGAATGAAATCTGACCACATTCTGTACCAGTATCATGTAAACGAGGTATGAGATTCATTCAGGTATGAGATGAGTGGCTGTGAGTTGAATCCATGGGATGTGTAGCACATGCCTGTCAGCATTGTTGCAAGATGGCAGCATCTTACATGTAGTTTGAGGTTTTTATGCAAATTTGTTGCCTAGCATCAGCGAGGACTCAAATGATTTCATACCAGAATGAAACTCATACAAGTATCACGATTCTCGTGTAACCTTGGACCGAAATTAGATTTTGTTCCGGAATTAAACTATCCGGTATCATGTAAACACCCCCTAAGGGCCTGATTACATGAAGTAGCCCATTATTACATGGAGTGAGCCAGCCTGGAAATGGGGTATTGGCACAAAGGACAATATGTGAGCCTGGTGATTGTGATTACATGAGGTGGACTAGCCCAGTTTGCCAGCCTGGCCCAGTCTCTCCAAACCAAGCCCACCTCATTTAATCGCTGAGTTAATTTTTTGGTGTGTTTCACAGCCAGACCACCAAACCCACCAGACCAGTAAACTGGGCCAGCCCGCCTCACATAATCAGATCCTAATTATAGTTTGATTTTTGTTTTAATCGTACGTGAGAATAACTGTCTGATTGATGGAGGTCTGGTACATGTAATGGCAAAATTTGATAATATAAATGGTTTACGAGAACTTCTTACATTAAACCCAGAATACAGATGACCATTGATTTCTATGAACATTGACCAGTATAGTTCTAAGAACGAGTGTTTCTAGTAACAGATTAACAACAAAACTATTGAAGATTGCATACCGCCAAAAAGTCACGTGAATGGTACGACGTGTACCCGACGAGTCGGCTAAGTTATTTCATTGAAATATGAGCTAGAAAAGTCTACAAGTCTTAGACTGGAATATATGGTGAACTTTGAAGAGGTTTCGTCGTGGGGGGTTCGTAAGAGCGACGTTAAGAATTTGGCAAAGACGCCATGACCACCAAACTCGTGCCACGGCACGGAGCGGAAGGAACTGCATGAGCCGGATTCCATGAGCCACGAGAGAAAGTAAATTGTTCGTTCGATCCCTGAGACAAAAAACTCACTAACACACTGTCGAGTAAACATATACAGATATATAAAGTGGTCTGCCGTTAGAGATATCGTTCTTAAGTCGAAGTTCTCTTTAAGTTTCTAAATTCATAAATTTTACCAAACGCGGTGCATGGGTTCTGACTAATTTTCATCCTCAAACCATGCTGATCCTAAGTCCAAGTAATTCGAATCCAGAAGACGAAATAAAGCGAATCTGAGCGATTACGTAGTACGAAAAACCAGCAGCATGTTGAATTACAAGATCCAACCCAGGGTCTCTTACCTGTCAAGGGGAATCTCCTCTGCGACGAACGACCGACTTGACCGTGTTATCACTGCAGACCTTCCAGCGAGCTCTCAGACCAATTTACTAGCTTCAAAAGCCATTCAAACAGATTAAGAATATATCTGAGTTAGTTCTAACCCTAGTTTTTTTAGTAGAGAGACAAGGGAAAGAAAATAGCTTGCTCATGAGGTAATGAGTTATATAACGTCAGCGCTTTTTCAGACTCTCCCTCTCTACCACGGCGCGCATGGCACCTTGGGATAGTATCCCCTCCGATCACGTGTCCAACACGATGTAATCCCCAATACCCAGGGTGCTCTGCGAGAGGGGAACGTTGTATCACAGGCAGCCCTAGCCTCGGATGCAGACGTCTTGTGTGGTTCGTTTCCCAATATTACGGGTTTCCTGTGGAAGACGCACGCGGCACATGCGTATAACTTCTAGCTGCTATGACTGAGAGGGTGGGGGTGAGTAGTATACTCCTTCCTGATTGAAAATCTGACTTAGTGTTTACTGTACTAGAAACCACATATTACTTGTAGTTGTACTAAAACTACGATGTTCTGTCCATCGTGTTCCGCCAAGGTATTTTCCTCGGCGGCTAACTATTGTTGTAGTTGCGGCAATCCACTTCGTGCTGGAACCTCAAGGAGTGATGAATATTGTCAATGGAGGACTTCCAAAGGAGCCAAAAGAAGCGGAGAGGAGGGGTATTTCACTAGTAAAACCAAGAAAACTAAGAAGCTAGACCCACCACAAGAGGTTGTTATCCAAACAGGGATAATGCTGGCGATATCCACCAAACGTGGGCTGATTGGGCTGAACTTTCCATTAAAAGTCTTTGCTGACGAAGGCAGTGGAGAAACACGCTCTAGTTTGCAGCAACAAATTTTAGTTTGCAGCAACAAGTTTTAGTTTGCAGCAACAAGTTTTAGTTTGCAGCAACCAGTTTTAGTTTGCAGCAACAAATTTTAGTTTGCAGCAACCAGTTAATTTGCAGCAACGAGTTTTAGTTTGCAGCAACGAGTTGCGGGGGTAGAAGCGGAATATTGAATATTGAATATCGTGGTTGAAAACTGAGGAATATTGAATATTTGCCTGAAAAATATACTGAATACGGAATATTTCAATAAAGCGCATGACACTTTCGAAAATTAAAAAGAATAAGGAATATCCAAAAACAAATTAGTAGGGAATGGGAATATTTACCTCAGGAGAGCAGAGGAATACGGAATTTTTAGAGCGAAAATATTCCGCTTCTACCCCCGAAACGAGTTTTAGTTTGCAGCAACGAGTTTTAGTTTGCAGCAACAAATTTTAGTTTGCAGCAACCAGTTAATTTGCAGCAACCAGTTTTAGTTTGCAGCAACCAGTTTTAATTTGCAGCAATCAGTTTTAATTTGCAGTGACAATTTTCATTTATTTGCAGCATCTTTTTTATTATTTCCGCAAACATTTTGTATTTGCATCAGTTTATTTTTATTTCCACGCGAGGGCAATTGTTTATTTGCAGCATGTCCCTTACGGGCCACCGTAGGTTTCCCTCCGGCCTCCTACACCAACGTCTGCGAACTCATTCAACTCAAGCCCGTTTTTTTGTTCAGCCAATCAGAGAGGAGCTCTCATTTTCCGGGAGGTCATTAAAATGCACAGCTCATCGGATATGAATAGATTCCCTACAAACGGCTTCACAGTTGCTGAACTGAGTATTCTTGCCACCAAAGCAGAGTTTTTTTGTGGCGACGGGAAAGACGTGAAGATCTTTCTTTTAGAGATATTCGAAAGCTTCAAAATCCATAGCCAAAGTCCACATTTTATGCACTGAAATATCGTTTATTTGCTCTGAGCGTTTTGGAAGTTTTTTTCTGTTGTCTAGGCGACTGAGAGGAGACGAAGACTTGCATGTGCAGGCTAGCACGTGCTGCACGTGCAAAAATGGAAGTCAAAATAATCAGCCAATCCCACGGTCCACGAAGTAATTAATTAATGTTTGGGCTAAGGAAATTTGATTGGTCAAAATAAACAATCCGTAAGTCACGGAACACAAATTGTGGCTCGAGTTCGCAGACGTTGGTGTGGGAGGGAGGGAAACGAACCACACAAGACGTCTGCATCGGAGGCTAAGGCAGTCCAAGCTAATGATTTTTACAAGTATGGGAATGTTTAGAAAAAATCTAAAACTGTACTAAAATGATCAATAAAGTCATGAAATCTTACCTGTATGTTGTGAAGTTGTTCCTCTTCATCACTAATGTGTTTATTTCTGGTTTGAGGCACTTCTGGGCTTTTTTCCCCTCCCCCTATATATAAATATTGGGAAGAGGGAAACACAAGACGCCATTATTGCATGTGGCGACTCTTCCAGGCCTCGTAATTCTTCGAAAATCCAAACTTTCAGCATTTCACCTCCACAAACCATTTCTTACATTCCTCTAGCACTCATTTAATCGATCCATCGCTTATTTCCTCACTTTGTAAGTACTCAAATTCGACGGTTTGCAGCCAACCTAGCATGTAACGGGCCGGGGTACCGTCATCTTGACCTTTTTCATGGGCTGCCTGTGCTAGTTGAACCACAGGCAGGCTGAAATTGCATACAGAACCCAATGATGAAAAAATAAAGGCTTCAGGTAAGTTTTCATTGATTTTATTTCAGTATTTCTGGCTTAACGGATACAACCAAATACTCGTTAAAAATCTCATACAAACCCTTATAATTTCAAACACAGAGCTTGGGTTTCCTGTGGTGTCAGTCGTTTTGGGATGGGTTTGCTGTGAATTGTTGACAAAGTCTGTGCAACTCACTTTGTTGTAGGGTGACGGTGTAGAGATATTCTTCCGGCAGCCGACGTACGATGAGCTGGCATGTTGGAGGGCATTGATGCGGGATGGCGGAGTTGCTTGCGACTATGAAGTGATTTAGCTTGTTGCATTTGTTGCATGGGTCTGCCACAATTATAACAATTTTTATTTTGATCTTGTCTGCCGGCGGTGAGTCACGTTTTGTGATCTGTTTTCTTTACGGACTCCATTCATTCCGGCTCACTTATGGTTTTTTTGAGATTTCGGATTCATGGAGCAAGTCATTGACTTTACTTAGTCTTCGTGACCATGATACAGAACAGAGTCTATGTTTTTGAAGGTGATAATTCCTCCTGTAATGTCTCTATCAATTCCAAGCCCGCCCATGCCCCCCCCCCCCCCCCCCCCGGGCATTTGTGGGGATTTTGTCATTTTGGAATCAGAACGTTGCAAATGCCCCACCGTGGGGCCAGCTAAGTTATGCAAATGCACCACCCCGGGGCAAGTATAGCGAACGCGCCAAATTTCTTCGCCGTTTCAAAGCCACATTTCAACGCTTTTCTTTATTAAAGTAATGCAGTACTCACCTTCAAACACTTTCGTAAGTGCCCCCAAATCCCACATTCACTAGCGAGTTCCCAACAAACCGCAAACTTCACCCCGAAACTAGGAAATTCCTAACGTCATGTTCACGGATGACTTTTCCGCCGCCATGTTAACGTTGATCGATGAAGCAAGCACGTGTTGATCCGGTTGAGCAAAACAAAATCAAACACAGGGGAGGGGTGGGATATTTGTTTGACAAATGCCCTGGGCCCTGGCTGACGAAAAACAAATGCCCCACCCCAGGGACAGATAGGTTGTCAAATGCCCCATCTTGCCCGGGGGGGGGGATGGGCGGGCTTGGAATTGATAGAGACATAAGTGGCTGCATCGGAAGCTAATAGAAGAGGAATTTGACGCGCAGCGCTATCAGGGACCACACACAGCAGCTGACAATGACAAGTATGACTAAAACAGGGAACAAAACTATCAGCTTATGCGGATTAGTAGTTACAATTTTATAAGGAGCTGTTGAATGAAGCTTGACACGATTCGCTAACGGTTCGAGGGAAAGCAGACATTGTAATCCAATTTGGTGACCGTTTTATACAGGTGAAAAATAATACAATTGTCCATACGGGAAGTCTAAAGGGTGACCGCGTCCGCTATAGAGGTGACCGCTTAACACAGGTCAAGTTTACAGTAAATACAAGGAGCGATTTTCGGTAAGTGGTTCGGTGACCACTATATACAGGGTGACCGCTATATACAGGGTGACCGCTATATACAGGGTGACCGCTATATACAGGGTGACCGCTATATACAGGGTGACCGCTATATACAGGGTGACCGCTATATACAGGGTGACCGCTATATACAGGGTGACCGCTATATACAGGGTGACCGCTATATACAGGGTGACCGCTATATACAGGGTGACCGCTATATACAGGGTGACCGCTATATACAGGGTGACCGCTATATACAGGGTGACCGCTATATACAGGGTGACCGCTATATACAGGGTGACCGCTATATACAGGGTGACCGCTATATACAGGGTGACCGCTATATACAGGGTGACCGCTATATACAGGGTCGTTATATACAGGGTGACCACTATATACAGGGTGACCACTATACACAGGGTGACCGTTATATACAGGTTTGACTGTACTCGGTTAGCTTTGCGATTGCGGCTCAATCCCGGTTTCTGGGAAACTACCCACCCACCCCTCCCTTGGATATGCATCGTTCTATTAATGATTAACCATTGAAGGTGAAGTGTGGGGGTTTCCCATGCAGAAACTATGATTGATCCGTGATTGCTAGGTCATATACCGTCTCGCTCAGGGTTAGGAAGATGTCGTGTACTGCTTCACCCGCGTAGTGTAGAAGCATTATAGCTCTTTTCCGTTTGGGGGCCTCGATATTTACGGCCACAACATAATTCTGAAATCTCTGAATCCATTTTTCCCATCTTGTCGGTGCCGAAGTCATGTCAGAATGTCGAACGGCGGCAGTGGAGGTTGTCCGTATTGTTCAGACATAGTAGCGAGTTTGCTCAGTTTTATCCTCGTCGCCAGTTATTCTCCAATCTCCATCTCCAATCACTTTATTTACTTACCAAAACTCGTGTCCTTGTTTCAATAATTGATACCATGCGAAGTGTCAATGTCCTAGCAGGGGTGGGTGGGTACACTACAGTTACTAAAGAACTTTCCCACCCGATTCTCCAACCGATTTGTTGGATCTTCCACCTCGGCGATTGCCTCGACGTTCTCTGGATCAGGATGGATTCCCGAGGCACCCAGCACCTGTCTTAGGAAGGTTACCTGCTCATTTGAGAAGTCACATTTTGCTTGTCGAGGGCCGGTAATTCCAGTCTTCTGCAGCCGTCAGTCGTTCATTATGCTCTGCCTTGCTTGACATAGACATGGACATAGACATAACTTTATTTGGACCTTGTAGATTGAACTACCTCGGTAAATATCCAAATAACAATAATATTTATATTACCTTAATTAAGTTAAATTAAAATAGCTATATGATATGTACAACACGGGTTCAATTATTTGTTCCTAACTTCGAGACATTCGTAAATATATTTTGCTTGTATCCCATGTTAGGATGGCGTCCCCCCCCCCCCCCCTTCTTGTTTTTTTTTTCAAGGCCCCCCCAATTTTCCTCCAGCGTTATTTCTTGCATCGAGATATAGCTATAGCCAGTATCATTCAGTATCGATCGCACCTTAGCAGCCCAACACTGATTCAATCCTTTATTTGCCATGTCTAGTGACACTTTATACGCCTGATTTATTAAGTATGTTGAAGCAAAACCTTCCAAAAGGCGTAATGAAGGTGGTCAGTATTGCAGAGTCCTTCGAGAGCTCAATTTGGTAGAAACCAAAGTTAGCATCAAGTTTGGATAACATTATGCCACCGCCATCTGTGCGAGTGTTTGTTAAACTGATGGCAGTATGTTGCTCTCTCCGAACACAAGTCGTTCAGTTTCGTCAAATCAACACAAATACGCACATTCCCATTCTGCTTGGGTACAACCACCACATGTGTGCACCAGTCTGTCGATTGATTGATTCTTGATTATGAGATCACGTCTTGTTCCTCCATCCTGGATAATTTCTTTGACCTTGTCCACGAGAGGTAGGGGAAATCTTCTTGGAGTGGTCACTGCATACGGCTTTGCACTCGTTCAACTCGATGTGGTACTCCCCATCCAGTTTTCAAAGATCTCCATCCAAACAGCTTAGGGTAAGCCTCATAGATTTCCTCGGAGCTGTCTTGAATGGGCTGAACAACTGGCATACGTCCCGACATGTCTACGCTGAGATATGTGTGAGTACGATTTTGCTTATAATTCATTAGTACCTCAATCAAATGGTCTCCCTTTTTTCTGAGACTCCAAACTCTCAAACCATCAGGTAAGGGACATACCCAGCTGAACTGAGAAGGCAGGGATTTTTTTTATGCCATTGAACTCATAACTGGAAATGTGCAAAAAAATATCCTACCTCTTCTACTACAACCAGACTAGTACTACTATTTAAGGTAAGATAATATTGAACATATAGTTTTTATTCCTTTTCTGTGGGTCCGTACACCCATGTCCTGCATTAATGTTGGCAAGTATGTTAATATTTAAAAATGTAGTGTAGCCACACCATAGAATTCTAGGGCAATGAGTTTCGTTTTGATATTGTTAGGTGAAAATGCTAGGACAACAATAGCCGGTCTCTGTGAAAATGTTAAGTTGACAAAACCCAGCACAAATGAGAAAAACTTTCATGAGATACGTATCGCCATAATAGTTACTGGTTATTTCATATGGAATACGGGCGAATATTTCACGAGAAATTTTTATTATTTGGTATAGAACGAGCCTTTAGGCGAGTTGTATACCAAAATAATATGAATTTTGAGTGAAATGTTCGTCTGTGTTCCATTAAAAACCATGAAATAACCATATTATCCTATAAATAACACATTTACGGGAAGATTTGTCACAAAAACAAAGTAACTTACCGGACGACATACTACGAAATCTCTTGGAAAACATAAGTTTCGAGTGGCGGAGGCGTCTGTAGACTAAATATGTATTCAAAATTCTTGAATTCTTATTGGCTGATACAGAAATGGCGCGAAATTCCCTGATTGGTCCGATCTAGCCATGAAATACCGCTCTGTATTTCATCATCATCATCATCATCATCATAAGCTTTATTAAATATAACAGTATCGCATTCATTATAATAATTACAATGCTCTTCCAGCGAGCCGTCAAAGGAAAACCACTACATGCTACTACACTATGAAAAACACCCTAACTAATCTATAACTTTAATAAATTCAATAAAAAGTCTGTAATCCAATAATCCAACAATCAACAGCTGCTGTTTATCTAAAGTCCAAGGTATCCTTAAAGGCGTTTATATTCGTCATGGATTTAGAATCATCCGGTAGGTCACTCCACAAAACAGCCCCTCTATAACTAAAAGCCCGCTTTGCAGCTTCAGTGCGAGGTCTTGGAATAAACATATTATTATCACTACCCCTCAGGTTATGGTGATGTATGCTGGATGTAGCTTGAAAAAGCTCTCTAATTCCTGAAGGATAATGGCCTCTCATTGATTTAAAAACACTAACTGCAAGTTGTTTTGTGCGTCTGATCTCAAGGGTGTCCCAGTCGAGGCTCTGTAGAATATCGGTAGATCTAATATTGTAATCAGAAGAAGTAATGAGCCTACCAGCCCTATTATGAAGCCTCTGGAGTCTGTTTCTATTTCATAGAAAACCCATGAAATACCGCCCTATATTTCATAGTGAAGCTGAGCTCTGATTGGTGAAATATAATATTTATAGGATAATAACTTATAGCATCCGCATTATTTGCTAACTATTAACCGTATGTGGTTCGCCTGGTATCTACAACTCCTCGTGTTGACTAAGATGTCTGATCATTTTATGCTCAAATGATGGTGGGTCATGTGTGAGTGCACTCATACTAACCACGTCACTGGTTAGCTCAGTTGGTAGAGCACGGTGCAGAGTCCTTGCGCAGGGACGTATATAAGCCGCAGGCCTTGTCTCCTTCTACTTCTAATCAGTATTTGAAGGGGACGTGAAAGAACCTGTTGTACTATTCGAAAAAGAGCAGGGGATTGTCACCAGCCTGGCCATTGCACTAACCACATACTCAACATTGTAAACTGCGCGGCAGCTATTTTATTTGCGCCGTAAGCAGTCCGAAAGTAGATTCACTGACAATATTTCAGTAATATGTAAAATGCCATGAGACTGTGGTGATATGACGCTATATAAATATGTCCATTATTATTGCACTGTGGTACTTGTGTAGTCGTTTGCCTGGTATCTATAACTCCTCATGTTGACTAAGATGTCTGATCATCTTATGCTCAAATGATGGGTCATGTGTAAGTGCATTGTGGTACTTGTGAAGTGCACTAGATGCCTTTTTGAGAAGTTCATCCAGTGTGATCTTGCTTTCATCATCCAGCTTTAAATTCTCAACAATCTGGAATATGAATTATTAAAAACGCTGAAAACACAACACGTACATGTGGCTATTTATAGTTTACTATATGCTCTAAAATCTAAATGAGATGAAGTTAACTCCTGCCCCTTCGCCTCCCAAAATACAACATTCTAATAGAAAACACCTCTCCTCCACAAATACATTCTAATAGAAAACTCCTCAAAGTATGTGTAAATCAACAAAATAATTTAACTCGCTGTACATTCAAATTTTTGAAAGATACAAATTGTGAAGGCTAAAAAACATCCCATCTCATATTTGTACTACTTTATACAATGTAGACTGTGTTTTTCCCACCAACATTGTTTTCTAAAATTGTTTTTATTATAAATAGTAATACTATTCTCACATACTTCTTTGGCTTTTGCAAGTGTTCCACCAATATCCTGATGAAAGAAAGCAAAGATTTAGTAATCACAAGTCGAATTTGTTAAACGATTCTGCAGTGAACCAAGAATAAACCATCTATAATTGCATAAAGAAACCAATTTGGAAAGAAGGCAGAATAAAGACTAATAGGCCTTATGCAGGAAACAGTAATGTGCTGATATCTCACTTCAGTAACCAATGAATTGTGCTCGTGATCCCATGGGAAAGGCTTTACTGGAAACAGTAATGTGCTGATATATCACTTCAGTAACCAATGAATTGTGCTCGTGATCCCATGGGAAAGGCTTTACTGGAAACAGTAATGTGCTGATATCTCACTTCAGTAACCAATGAATTGAGCTCGTGATCCCATGGGAAAGGCTTTACTGGAAACAGTAATGTGCTGATATATCACTTCAGTAACCAATGAATTGTGCTCGTCATCCCATGGGAAAGGCTTTACTGGAAACAGTAATGTGCTGATATCTCACTTCAGTAACCAATGAATTGTGCTCGTGATCCCATGGGAAAGGCTTTACTGGATGGCAAACGCTGTCTTAGAAAGATCGACAATCGCTTGGAAGTGGAAAATAGCATTTACAAACAGGTTTTGCTAATTACACTGCCTTTAAATAAATGAAGTCGTTTTTTTTCATCCAGTACAACCACGTGATTGCATTCCTGCAAAAGGCCAAGTCATTGGTTATTGAAGTAATATATCAGCATGTTACTGTTTCCTGCAAAAGGCCCATTAACACAAGTACATGTATGACTCAAGTTGAATGAATGGCAAACCTCGGTGTAGCGTTGGATAAACCTATCCTTATGAAAATGACCATTTCTGTCTAGGCACTTTGTAAGGGCATCCCTTGGGAAAAGATAAAAATATACATTACAATCATATGACAAATAATGGGGAAAAACTAGTTTGTACTGTATCTATATAACTATGATGAACGTGCCTATAACCCTTTTGCCTATAACCCTATTGCTTATGAACCTCCGAAGAGTTTTGAGTACTTCTGTGAAGAAAGTTTTTGTTTTGAGTGAATACTCTATGTTCTACGCTTGTTTGAAGTCGTGTAAATGTGACCTTTCTGATCCATGACCGCGTAAGCAAATGCCTGGGTCGATACCTATATTTACGTCATCTTGACGTCATATAATTAATTCGGCTTTGCAATCATTTCAAGAAATACTTAACATGTTGACTAGAATGACTTTTTTCTTTACTAACAACTCACAAACTGTGTATATTTTCTATGCATCGAAATAGTTGTGATAGAAAGGCGCCATGGAGAATAATGCATTAATGAGGTGACGTACATACAGGTTTCGACCCAGGCTTTTACTTACGCGGTCATGGGTCAGGAAAGGTCACAAAAGGTCACATTTACACGATTTCAAACAATCGTAGAACATAAAGTATTCACTGTAAACCAAAACTTTCTTCACAGAAGTACTCAAAACTTTTCGGAGGTTCATAAGCTATCAAAATTGCAAAAGGGTTATAGGTACTTTAAGATGAAGTAATTTCTTTTTGCACGTTCGCAACAAATTACCATACTGCACTGAGTTGCAGCAACATATTGTACAAAGTAGAAGCCACTTCTACTCTTTGCAACAAAGTTCGGCTTCGTTGCTCTTATTACCACTGGTGCTGCAACTTGTTGCGCAATAAATCTAGAAATAATGCTTGTGATTGGCTGGCAAGTGATGAAGTTGATGTGTTTTACGTTGTGCATACACACGCCGACACATCGACTTCAACAGTGTTGCCCGTATTACTTCACTTTTAAAATGTAAAAATAAAATGTGTACAGTCAAAGGCATGTTTTTGAGGACTCTAAAAAGGTAAAGGTATTCTTTTATATAGCGCAAATTCTATATGAATATATTCAAATGCGCTTCACAAGGTTATTTTTGTGATACAGACTGCTACTGTGGCGCAATGTGCTGCCGTGCAGTTTACAATCATGAGTGATTGTTAGTACCTCAGAATACCAGGCTGTTGTGTCGGGAGGCAATCCCCTACTCTTTCTCGAAATAACACAATATGTTCTTTCACGTCCCCCTCGTACAGATTAGAAGAGGAAGGAGACAACACCAACGGCTTAAACGTCCCTGCCCAAGGACGCGACCGGGATTTGAACCCCTGACCTCCCTCACTCTAGACGTTGTTTTTTTTAAGTCGCAGGCCTTGCTGGCTAGCCTGTGAACAGGCTCACAGAGGGAGAAAAGAAGAGGGTCTTCCCTCGTTCAAATATAGCGCGGTTTCCCAAATAGAACGCCTGGATTGCAGGCTAAGTAATCGAGCAATACAAGAACATTCTTATGCGAGTCTTCAAGCTGACTTAGTAACCAGGCTTTACTTGGTTCCAGACCGCCTAACGTTGATTGTTTTTTTGGGCCGACCCAGAGCCAGAGGGCGATGATAAACGAAACATCTTATTGGGATGGCCTTATGGTTAGATACATCGTTTATATTTTCACGGGGAGGGGGGAGGGTTCGTTTTCAGTGAGTCGCAGTTTTCAGCAAGAGGGGGGAGGGGGAGGGGGGAAAATCCAACCTCGATTCCACGCGTCAGCAGACAAAAGGTCCTTACGGAGGGAGGGGGGGGGGGGGAGCTCGTTCGAACCTCCCCTGTCAACGGGCCCGACTCCCTAGTAATATACTTACGTGATATCATCAGTGTTAACATGACTGTACTCAAACTCTTCCATATTGGCCATGTCAACAGGATCAAAGAACAACAGAATCTCCTTCATCTTCTCATTAGAAAAATTCTCAACCTGCTCCTTTGTAATGAATCCAAAATTGTCAGGGTCAAGGTATTCTCGTAATTGTTTTCCTCTCTCTTTTATGTGCTTGTCAAGCAGTTCTCTCTTGTCCTCTGCTTGAGATACAAAGAAATAATCAGTGAAGGACCGTAGGGGAAGTTTTCCTTCCACATCCATGGAGATCAAGAGGAGTTTTCTAATAAAGTGGATGTCCATGTGACCATGTGTTAATGTTCCATGGCCTGAGAAATGCCAGAGAATTGGAACTTCGTCCATAGGGGTAAATCTGATGTCTGCAGCATCACAGTCCTTATCGTGGAATTTATAGAGACGTGAGAACCAAATAGACACTGCAGAGTTCATGTAACCTCTTGATCGTACTTGATGCCATAGGCCTGATGTAAAGGAAAAAGGGTCATTAAATAACAGGTACTTATTCACTGAGTGGGGCTGGGCGGGATTAGGGAAAATATTTGGCTCGAGGTCATGACGTACGGACCGAGTGCAGCGAAACAAAAATCGGTAATCTACTTTCAAGATAAATATGTCTGCGTGATAATATTAGCAAGAGTACTGTATAGAAGCTAAACAAGTTAGCAGGGGCGGATTTAGGGGGAAGCAGGGGCGGATTTAGGGGGGGCGAGGGGGCCCCTTCCGTTGGCCGGGCCCCGCACCCCCTAGATACTCGCGCCTACACGGCGCGAGGTTCAGCTTACGCCGCACTTTTACGGCCTCCTCTTTCTGCATTTCCTGGATCCACCCCTGGTTAGAAATTTATAATGCATGTTCTGGGCTAAAGTGAACAAGTTGCACCGTAAATATGTTGTTGATAAGTACCGACAATACATGAGAACTGTAGTTTAGATGGTTTCCATTTGTAGTTTGTAGAACCATATGCCAATAACATACGCATGACTACGTCGTAGATAGTTGGATATTGATGAAAATACTGTTCGATACTCTACTCAATATATGTATTTTGTTCTTTGCAGTATTTTCTCGGTAACGTTGGAAACCAAACTAAGATGTTGTGAAACTATTAAGAAGCCATTAAGCATATTTTGGTTCAATTGGGTACAGTGAAGGAAAACGTAGCGATCGTGCGAACAACTTACCAACAGCTTACCAAGCACTTACCGCGACACAAGTATACCAAGCACTTAATTGGCAACCACTTAAAGTGCCCCTACGATCAAATTTTGACATATCAATGTTTTTGCATATTCATAAAGTAGAGTTCATATATTATTACCAGTTCAAATTGTTTTTCGATACAACGACAGGAAGTCTTATTTTTTTAGCTCCGAATATTGAATCTACACGTCCGCCATTACTGGAAGCCGTGCCCTTTGTTCAGCTTTAAACAAAGGTTTATTCACCGGAAATGATGTCATACACTTAACGCTCGCCTGCAGAACACAACGCCTGGAGGCATATTTCTACTAAAAACGTCTTCACAAACATAAGAAGAAAGTTATATTTATCTTTACGAGGTTGGCTACTTTTTTATGCACGCTATTTCGCGCCACGAGGTTGTCGTGTTAAGTGTATGACATTACTTCCGGTGAATAAACCTTTGTTTAAAGCTGAACAAAGGGTACGGCTTCCAGCAATGGCGGACAGGATTTTACCGGTAAACTCTCCTAAAATTTGTGGTTTAAGATGCCCATTTGGGAATATTTTTTACTATTTCGGATATTTCTAATACTGATTGACCTATAGACACTGAAAAAGTGGCAAATCGAAATGGTAAATTTGCGTCGTAGTGGCACTTTAACGACTGACACAATTGTACCAACCACGTATTCTTCACTTTAGCCCATGTTCTGTTGCCTCATGGTCCGGATTTGTGTTTCGTTTCATTTCGTCGATTATAGTAAGCCTATTTTCAATGTATAAAAGTACACAGAGCCTACCTCCAGGAATAAATATACAGTCTCCCTTTTCCATGGTGATCTTGGAATATTTAACTTCTTGGATTTTGGGGAATTTCTCGAGGTCCACAGCATCCACGTCAACCACTGAATATCCTCCCAGCTCATTCCTTGATTCATCTGACATGTAAATTAAGTTTGTTTGACTCCTATCAATCAAGATCCAGTCTTTTGTGCCATTAAACACACAGTGAATGTTGCTGTAAGGGTCTCGATGTATGATCGTCTTTCCTCCACCAGCAGACAGAAAGAGGTGAACATCCTGGATACTATCAACAAATGAGCCACACCTAGAACAGTGATTTAAATGTAACTTATGAGCCACACCTAGAACAGTGATTTAAATGTAACTTATGAGCCACACCTAGAACAGTGATTTAAATGCAACTTATGAGCCACACCTAGAACAGTTATTTAAATGTAACTTATGAGCCACACATAGAACAGCGATTTAAATGCAACTGATGAGCCACACCTAGAACAGCGATTTAAATGTAACTCATGAGCCACACCTAGAACATTGATTTAAATGCAACTTATGAGCCACACCTAGAACAGTGATTTAAATGTAACTTATGAGCTACACCTAGAACATGCAGTGATATAAATGTAACTTATGAGCCACACCTAGAACAGTGATTTAAATGTAACTTATGAGTCACACCTAGAACAGTGATTTAAATGCAACTTATGAGCCACACCTAGAACAGTGATTTAAATGTAACTTATGAGCCACACCTAGAAAAGTGATTTAAATGTAACTCATGAGCCACACCTAGAACATTGATTGCAAATTATGAGCCACACCTAGAACAGTGATTCAAATTCACATTATAAGGCATCTTAATGATGTTTTTTGGACCCGTGTTAGAGCTTAACGTGGGTCAAAATAAAATTCTTATTCTACAACTTATGGTCTACATTCTTTTAGATACATGACAGCCAAGACCTGGAACAACCTAAAGGAACAAATTAGAAACATGCACCATTAATCTGAAAGATCTTAAAATTACTATCCGTACTTTGTCTTTTGATGATAATTGTTGTAAATTTTGTACCGAAATATCCAAACAATTTTATTATTATATTTATATCTTTATTCCAACTTAAGTGTAATTATTTTTTATAGTTGTTTGTCACTTAACCCTTTATAGCCCATCAGATTTTAACTGATTTTTAGCTGTTTCTACACTAAAACGAACCCTCCCCCTAAAGAATATATAGCCGTTGTTACCATGGAATTTTCATCTGACCAATAATACTGGGGGCTCAAAGTTTTTTGTCGGCCATTTTGGATACGTTGACGTCGCATTGCTATGGATTGTTTGGGGGAATACAGAATTTAAGGCTTTTAAAGCCTTTTTCACCATTTATAGAGGATGGAGAAAGAGCCTCATTTCCCACTCGTGAATGGGCCAGGATGTCTTCTGTCACTTTAGCGTGGGCTTTATAAATGGGGGTCTGGAGCCACCTATCATAGCTTTTTTCGAATATTGGACAACATTTACAATACGAAGGTATTAGGTCGAAATGGCTTTAGACTTCTTCTATATTTTGAAGAATGAAGATGGGGGAAGTGCCATGTCGCTGTTTGGTAGGATTTCCCGGCATGCTTTGCAGTCTTTATGGATGAATTTAGCTTGCTGTGAAGTGCTTGTGGACAGAATGGCTTGCTTCTGGGCAAGTTTAGGTGTTGGGAGACAGAAAGTGAGGTTAGTGCATGAAACTCTAAATGTTATGTGAAATATGCATTTTTGTGAGAAATTTTAGAATCTGAGGTGAAATATTTTGTTCTAAGTGCCATTTTAGCTACTTTTTCTGAAATGAAATAATGTTAACTGAAGTTCACTTATACATGTACGAAGAAAGGAGGATGTAGATGAAATTATTCATTTGTAATATGCCTAATGCATTTCAATAGGATCATTTGTTTATACATTATGCTGTGTGTGAATCTCAGGGCTTTGCTCTTTAAACAGGAGTGGCCTACCAGCTATAAAGGGTTAAAGTTATAATCTATTTCACTTACCTGTGGAGATATTAGCATCTTAATGCTACTCTGTAAATCCGAAGTCAAATAAAGTTTATGTATGTATGTAACAACAGCTTTTTGTTTTACATTTCATAGCTGATGTTCCACAAGACTGGATAATATTGTGTCAAAACAATATCCTTACCTAATATATGTTACTGTTAGAGGACTGAAGTATATTTCCTGTAACTCACTTGTGAGATATTCATGCAGTTAATACCAAATTACATATTCCATATCTCTGCATTTTAACTATGCATCCATGTACATACATGTATTATTCTTATACAATAAACAGGGTGAAATGCACACTCTGATTGGTCGATAGCCATGTGTTATTAGAGTACATATGTCACAAGGTCATGCACATGCTATTTTATTGGGAAAGGTTGTTAATTATAAAATAAATACGTAAATTTACCAGCGGAGAAGTACAGCGAGTCGTTGATAACTATCGCAAAATTCAAACAAAACAACCCGATCGGTCTTTTGCGCAGTTTATGGACGGAGTTAGAGAGGCGTTTTGGTAGCGCGGCAGTCATCACTAATGCCCTCATGGAGCGCTTAATTAAATCAGCTGCGTTTAACGGCAATGATCACGCGAAGCTGCAGGAATATTCCGACGTGTGCGCAGACGTAGAGACCCAAATCGAATATCTGCCCGGTCTAGCTTGCCTAAACTACCCGAACGCTATCCGGCCGATTGCGGAGGAATTGCCATCATCACTTAGAGCTAAGTGGGAAAACGAGGTGGTGACATACGCCGAAGGTCACAACGACGCCTATCCAGGTTTCAAGCGCTTTGCACGAGGCATTGAAAATCAAGCGAAATTAAAGAACCACCCTAACGTACGCGCGGGAGAGAAACGCGAACCCCATTCGACACCTCGCCGTGGAAATCGGTCAGACAACAGAGGGCCTGGTCACGGCAGGAGATATTCAGCAGATATACGACAGCGGCAAAGAGCCAGTTCCAACGAAGTCAGTAGAGTTAAGCAATAGAAAACGATGCCGATTTCACGACCGAGAAGGTCACGATTTGACGGAGTGCAAGGTCTTCGGCGCAAAATCGCTCAAAGATAAAACTGATTGGATTTTTCAGAACGGACTCTGTTTTCGTTGTCTGTCCGACGGCCATAAGGCAGCTGACTGCAATGAGGAGATAGCTTGCAGCATATGTAACGACAAGCGCCATAGCACGCTCTTGAAAGTCGACGAGGTCCCTAAGGACAATATAAATACGAAGTGTACAGCAGTATGCGACAGAAGCGCGGGTGGCTTATCGTGTAGTAAGATTGTTTTAGTTGACGTCTACAGTAAATTGAGACCGGAGTCGTCGCATCGCGTTTACGCTATAATCGACGAGCAAAGTAATACGTCACTAATCAGCCGCTAGCTTGCAGACCAACTACGCGCAGTCGGCTCTAAAGACAAATATTATCTGACCACCTACAGCGGCGAGAAGGAGATAAAATATGGACGGCGCGTGACGGGTATTTCGTTGCAATCCATGAATGGCACTACGTCTAGTCTACCGACGCTAATCGAGTGCGACGACATCCCGGAAGACAAGCGGGAAATAGCGACACCAGAGCTCGCGAGAGCTTTTCCCCATCTACGAGAGATCGCGGACGAGATCCCGCCATTTGACGAGAACGCCGACGTTCACTTACTCATCGGTAGAGACGCGCCGGAGCTGCTAAAAGTTAGAGAGTTCAAAAACGGTCCAAGAGGATCACCCTGGGCGCAGAAGCTAGTATTAGGTTGGACGGTATCCGGTCAGGTGTGCCTCGACCTCGCCGATGGACCAGTCCACATTCAAGCGCGCAGGACAGGGGTGGAGTTAGACGCCATAGACGCGAGTGCCACGCCCTTGCACTCGAGAGACACACCCCTTCTAATTGGAAACTCAGACTATGACGTCATTCCATGTCCAAACCAGTTCAAGGTCACAGACAGCCTTACTGAACACGGGCATAGGTCTGTAGACAACGTCTTCCTTTCAACGAGCGAAGAAAACTGCATCAGCATGTCAGTGGAAGACCGGAAGTTCTTAGAAATAATGGAGAAGGGCATCCACAAGAGCGAAAGCGGTAATTGGGAAATGCCGCTTCCTTTCCGCCAAAACGACACCAACATGCCAAACAATCGGAGTCAAGCCGTCCACCGCTTGAACAGCCTATTGAAAACACTCAAACACAAGCCACAGATGGAGAGAGAGTACCTTGAGTTCATGAGTAAGACCATCAACAAGGGCCACGCCTCACCAGTCCCCCCTGACGAGCTCATCGCGCGGTCTGGTCGCGTCTGGTATCTGCCACATTTCGGAGTGTATCATCCAAAAAAGCCTACACAAATCCGCGTGGTGTTTGACTCCTCGGCAGAATTCAAAGGCATCTCACTGAATAAGGTGTTGATTCCAGGCCCTGACCTCACGAATAATTTGTTCGGTGTGTTACTTCGCTTCCGTAAAGAGAGAGTAGCAGTGATGTGCGACGTGGAACAAATGTTCCACTCCTTTCACGTTGACCCTAAAGACAGAGATTTCCTGCGCTTTCTCTGGTTCCAAGACAACGACCCTCGCAAACCGGTCATCGAGTATCGCATGAACGTGCATTTGTTCGGCAATGGGCCGAGCCCAGCCGTAGCCACGTTTGGTCTGCGAAGGACGGTAACGAACGGCGAGGAGAGATACGGTGAAGAAGTTAAGAGTTTTGTGAACCGTAACTTTTACGTGGATGATGGTCTGGCCTCGCTCTCTACCCCTCAAGAGGCCATCAACTTAGTGACCAACGCACAAGCCGCGCTCGCCACTTGTAATTTACGGCTCCACAAGGTTGTGTCCAACTCGGTAGAAGTGATGGAAGCCTTCCCAACGGCCGACAGAGCAAAGGATATTCGCGACTTAGACTTCCGTCGTGATACCCTCCCCGCTCAGCGGTCCCTTGGAGTGTATTGGGATCTGGAGGAGGACGCGTTCACCTTTCGAGTGTTCCTGCCGGATAAGCCATTCACAAGGAGAGGAGTCCTGTCCGTGGGCAACTCCATATACGACCCCCTGGGGCTAGCGGTACCGGCGATGCTCGAAGGGAGGAAGCTACTACAGCAGGTGGTAGTCCTGGGAAAGCGAACGGACACTAACAAACCCCTCGGGTGGGACGACCCATTACCAGATAAGTTGACGCGGCGCTGGCAGTGCTGGAAAGAGTCTCTCCAAGATTTGGAACACCTCAGTGTCCCAAGATGTTATCATCCACCGGAATTCGCAACCGTAATAGCAGAGCTACATGCGTTTGCCGACGCAAGCCAAGACGCCATCGGAGCAGCGGTCTATCTGCGCTTGTTCGACAACAAAGACCAAGTTCATGTGTCGTTTGTGCACGGGCAAGCTAAGGTGGCCCCCGTGCAGCCCACAAGCATCCCGCGGTTAGAGTTGTGTGGCGCCGTGATGGCTGCGCAAGCGGTACAAAAGGTGTTAAAGGAGATAGATGTAAAGATAGAAGACGTCACATACTACACCGACTCTAAGGTAGTTTTAGGCTACATCACAAATGAGAGCCGACGGTTCTACGTGTATGTAGCGAACAGATTACAGGCGATACGTAGCGTGTCAACACCGAGCCAGTGGAGGTACATAGAAAGTGAGCGCAACCCCGCTGACCAAGCCACGCGCGGCATCAATCCTAGCAAGTTAATGGAATCCGACTGGATCAATGGTCCTGAACTCCTGCGACGCGAAACAGCTATCCCCTCGCCGACTGAGATAGCTTCGCTAAGCGACGCAGACCCGGAGGTACGAAAGGAGATCGCAACGTGCAAGGTCAAGATCGACGGGCAACGGCAGCGTGGGCTAGGGGCAGACAGGTTCTCGCGCTTCTCGAGTCTGTCATCTCTGCAGCGCGCTATAGCGAATCTAATCGCCAAAATAAGGGAGTTCAAGCGCAAGCGGAACCAAAGTCGAGCCAACAAGACGGAGCGTAGCATCACATCATCCAGCACGCTACGACTCCCCACAGCGGAGGAGTTAAATCAAGCCATGACAGTTATCATTCGAGCAGTCCAGGCGGACACCATCGGTAGGGAGTACAAGGTATTCACGAAGGCTTCCGAACCCACCAAGGGGAAAGACGAGCGTGCGCATGCTAGCAAGAGAAAGGAAATCTTGAAGAAATCAGACCTGAGTCGTCTAGATCCGTTCGTCGATAGCAACGGTATTATTCGCGTTGGAGGTCGACTACGACGCGCCGATTTCGAGTACAACGAGAAACACCCCGTACTCCTACCGAAGGGGCACCACGTCTCGCAGATGGTGGTTAACCACTATCATCGGCAAGTTCACCATCAAGGACGACAGATTACACATGGCGCCATTCGCCAAGCCGGGTATTGGCTCATCGGTGGCCACAGCACTGTCAGCAAAGCGCTGTTCTCTTGCGTGGTCTGTAGGAAGCAGAGAGGGCGTCCGTTAGAACAGCACATGGCAGACCTCCCACCAGACAGAACGGAAGCCGGTCCTCCATTCACGAATGTCGGATTCGACGTGTTTGGACCGTGGGTTGTCCAGACAAAGAAGATGAGAGGCGGAGCCGCCAACTCCAAACGCTGGGGCCTCACGTTTACTTGTCTCGTCAGCAGAGCTATCCATGTTGAAGTGCTAGAAGCCATGGGTACTAGTGCCTTTATCTGCGCACTACGCCGCTTCTTCGCGTTACGCGGCCCCGCAGCCATACTAAGGTGCGATCGCGGCACTAACTTTGTCGGTGCTAAAACGGAGCTAGACAAAGCACTCAAGGACCTAGACAACGAGAAGGTCGAGAAGTTCGCCACCGGACAGGGATGTGAGTGGATCTTTAACCCACCTCACGCGTCACACTTCGGAGGCGTCTGGGAAAGGCAGATCTCTACTATACGCCGAGTGTTAGATGCCATGTTTGCAGAGCTAGGCAGAGAGCAACTGACGCACGAGCTTCTCGTCACGCTGATGGCTGAGGTAACCGCCATAGTTAACGCCAGGCCAATCGCAGCCCTTCCCTCGGATACAGATGACCCACAACCTCTGTCCCCTTCCATGCTGCTGACGATGAAGATACGCCCACTGGGACCGGCCCCCGGCCACTTCATCCCTACTGATCTTTATGCGCGTCGATGCTGGAGACGAGTCCAGTACCTCGCCGACCAGTTCTGGACTAGGTGGAGGCGCGAGTATCTGCAAAACCTGCAGATTAGACAGAAATGGAACGACAAGAAGAGAGACCTAGCAGATGGCGATGTGGTATTGGTCAAGGAGGAGAGTGAGCATCGCAACATGTGGCCAATGGGACGAGTTACAGAGGCCGTGAAGAGCGAGGATGTAAAGTGAGGAAGGCCAGCATCGCAATAAGAGGAAAGTTATGCTACGCCCAATAAAGGAGCTAGTCCTGTTGGTGCCCGTCCAGGAAGACGGTCTGCACGACGAATAGCTCGAGAGGAGAAGTCGGAGTGGTAGCAAGGATGAAAGTTCATCCTTGGGCGAGGAGTGTAATGTATATGATAGACAGTGAGTGCTAATGGCATTAGACAATGACTGTTTATTTAGTCGCCGCCGAACAGCAAAAGGAATGTTTGTTTAGTTTGTTATCTTCCCGTATAATTAGAAAGTTGATTTAATGCCATGCAATCAGTTAGTTAGGTGTACGTGTTGCGGCCACATAGGAATTTTAGTCAGTCCACGCCTATTCCTCTTGGAGTTAACAGCATTCGGAGTTTAGCAGTTATATTCGGAGTTTTTTGGAGTTTTACTGGAGTTTGGAGTTTCACAAGCCCTTGGAGACAGCATCGGATGTAAGTTAATTACTCGCATATTCACGTTTTAGATTTCTTCGATTAAAATCTGTATATTTTGGAGACTTTTGCCGTCTAAGTTTAGCTAATTGTGTATACGTTATTCTAGTTTTTACCGCTTCGCCTGTGTAGTAATATCAACCCCTGGTTGTGAATAAAGACGTTTAAATCTGCTGTGGTATTGTCTACGCACGAATTGGTTAAACTGGCGGACCTAACTTGCACGCACCCCGTGCTATACCGAGTCTGGAGTTCGCGACACCACTCGACTGCATCTCACAATGCACTTCTTTATTCTCTTCATGTTGTGATGTCATATGTGCATTGATGCATGGCAAAATGACAAATAACTGTCAATTAATGTTGCATCAGGCCATTAATACTCTCAAGTTATTACTACATATATTCAACCATCAATATATATATACTTAATTTACAATCATCTTAATTACTTTGTATAATGGTCCTTAACATACTGTAGCTGAGAAAAATATTTATAAACAAGTTTGCAAAATTGACCAAATTGTGCCAAGTATCAGTTACTCTTACCTTAGACACAATGGGATGCTAATGTCTTTTTCCATTGGCTGTGGAATCTGTGAGATGACATAGGCATTCATAGTCTGGTAATTAGCGATAAAGTGTTCCACTGTATCCCTTCCCAAGATTCCTTGCCCACCTACAGGTATTCTGTCACTATCTTCATGCTTTGCTTCAAGCCTCAGTGTAAGATTTCCATATTCTGAAATGAGGAATTCCTCTGTCCAAACATGGAAAGCCCTGCAAATAGGTTGCGTGTCTACATTGTATTTATAAAGTATATACTGTAAGTACTTTTGTTGAATAATGCTAAAATCAATACTTGCAATAATTATGGGATGTCTTCCAAAATATTTTTTGGTAAGGGATATCTAAAAAAAACATTCCAGTTGTGAATGGACAATAACAAATATATATCTAAATGTTTAGAATATAACTGCGAGAATAAATAGTATTGTCAGAGCAAGCTCAGTTTGATGGACAAAGTTGAACTGAATAATATAAATTATAATAACCTGATATTAATGTACAATAGAGGCTGTACCCATCAAAGGTGAGGGCAATAAATGACAACAATATTATTATAAGAAATAATGTAAAACAAAAGGGCTGGCCAGGATAAAGGGGAGGAGGTAGGTTGGAAAGAATGAACAATGAATCGCCATGGCATAAATCTTGAAGATAGATCAGGCCATAATCTACCCTTTAGAGGGGTATCAACTAATTGAATAGGGGTAGCCTCATTCAATGTCCTTAACATGTGATCATTATTGCAGCTACTCGTTAACATTGAGGGATAGCAAAAACACTTTTTATTGTCAGGTCAATAAATTTTGGATCATGTATACTGTACGCAATGTCGGCCATGTGTCAGTCGACTGCCGACCAACATGTCAATCGATTTTTTTCTCAGCTGTTTTTTATCTGTTGGCCAATAGTGGGTTGGTGGTATATATTGGTAAGGTGTTGGTCATTAATGGTGCGCATCAAACACAACATTTTAAATCTCTGGTACTGAACAACATTATTGTAAGTAACCCAACCACTTTTGGGAATTGTCATTTTATTTTTTTAATAGTTAATTTTTACATCTGCTCGCACAGACAAGATTGACTACATTACAGATACAGAGGTACTTTATATTAAGCTCCTTAATTTGTACATTTGTATTGTAGCTAATAGGTTTTACTTTACAAACAGACATTGCATTATAGCATGTGGTAAAATAATCCCTCCCCTGTGGACTCCCCTGTATAATGTATATATATAATGTATAAACAAGACGCCCGCTGGGCGTTTACTCGGGCTGTCACTTTTAGGTACGAGGCCAACTGTTTCTAAAATAAATTCTGCCAAAAAAGGACGACTTCGTGAAAATCATTAAAAATTAAAGGCACTTGTAAGAGATTGGTAGTGTTATTAGCAAAACCTGTTTGTAAATGCTATTTTCCACCTTCTTACAATTCTCAACCTCCAAAGGTGGTCACGGTCACTTACAGGAGCTTCTAATTGCAAAGTTTTACTAATAATTAAAACCAGGTTGCATAAGGGTGGTCGCTGAAGGGACTGGTCAGAAATTAGCAGGGGAAGGGGTTGTGAAAGGGGGAGGATCATATTGTTTTGAATCCCCAAAACTGGATGGTCATAAATATTGGGCAACTGAAAAAGGATTGGTTATAGGGGAGAAAGGGTCAACAAATTTCATACTAATACATACTATACATTTTTAGACTTTTTTCTCTCCACCCCACCCCCTTTGCACCTCCCCTGCTAATTTTTGACCAGTCCCTAATGTTTAATAAAATATTGTGTGCATTGAAAATTAACTTTATTTAATGAGGGTAACACCAACCACGAGTTAAAAACGAGTGAACACAAGTAGAACACGAGTGACTGCAAGTAAGCTAGGTTACCCTAGGATAACACAGGTAGCTCAAAATGCTCGGATGCAAATACTATTGTTAATCTGTTCTAACTCCACAGTACACCAGTGAACACGAGTGTATAATTGTTCATTATTTAATTTAACACTATAATTAAAAGAACTAAGAGAAACAACCCGAGGAATCAATAGACCTCATTTCCAGTGGTAACGAGTTCCATAAAATAAGAGCAGATACCAAAACATCCGAAGTCCACATGATTTCAAATTATACTTCACGATCTTGAATAAATGCTGACTTGCCGAGCATAGCTTCGGGACTTGTCGAACTAGTAGCTTGTTGAAGAAATTAAATGCTCTTGCAATTGATTGTTTATTTGTTTCATGAAAGAAGTACACGTGCTTTGGGTAACAAATTTCATAATTTCTACCGGATTAAAAACACAATCAAACCCATGAATTTCCCCGGTGCTTCGAATATGATTTGACCTCGGCAGGGAGCCAGTAATATTCGTTTAGGACTTTAGATTCAAATTGGATTTACGAAAGCACAAGCAAACAAATACTCTTGGTAGCTTGAAATGTACCAGGCATCACAGACACATATTAAATAGAGCGATAATTAGAACAAAAAGCAAATAACAGACAAACTGAGAGGGTTTTTTTCACTCATGAATGCAGTTCGAATTTATGAGTGAAAAAATGTGTCTGTACCAGGCTATGTTTCGATTTCCAAAGTCTTATCCTGTTCAGTTTATACGGTTTCCAATGACAAATCCAACTTCTAGTAGCTTGTCGAAGTAAAATGCTCTCGTTGTTTATTTGTTTCATGAAAGAAGTAGACATGCGCTTTGGGTAACGAATTTCATTATTTCTAGCGGATTAAAAACACAATCGAACCCATGCATTTCCCCCGGATGCTTCGAATATGATTTGACCTCGGCAGGAAGCCAGTGTATTCCTGCACGAGTGGAACTTTTCACAACCACGCTTGGTAGTTTGAAATGTACTCGACATCACAGACACACAGACTTTAAAACAGAGCGATAATTAAAATAAAAGAACGAAAAGCACAATAACAGACTATAGAATCCTCGTAAGTCTTGCAACGATACCGAAACACGATCCCGTAAATTTTGAATGAGTAAGTCTATTGAGTCTTGACAACACAGTGACAAGTCTTGAATAAAATCCCGTTCGTTAAGTCGAGTTTTAATTTAATTGAGGTCTGGCACACAATCTTGGCCCGTAGATAATTCCGATTTCTATCCTTTGTCGTGAAACTGTCAGCAGAGTCCGCTGAAAGTGTGTGGACAATCTTTAGAGAATTCTGAAAAAAATAATTACAGAAGACCCGGCAAGCAGGCTACTTTGCTTCCCGTTCGCCGAAGTACTAGATTCGGCTACCATGTATATTTATGTCATATCAGGGCTAAAAATAACGGCCGGTCATCGGACAATGTCCGGCCAGAATTGGAACTTGTCCGGTCAAATCTTTGCCTTGCCGGTCATGTTGACCAGTCAATGTTACTACAGTTTCAACCAAATACTGATCTTGACCGGCGACTGACGGGCCATTATTTTTAGCCCTGCATATGCAGATGACTTTAAGCCACCGGTTTTGAAAATCATCCTTATTTTTCAATCGCTCCAAACTTACCAGAGTTGAAATACAGTGTACTTTGTTGAAAGTAATCCCAACGAACACTCTTCTTCCCCGCCGAACCACAGACAATGATGGACTTCGGCCGCAAAGCTAAACAACACGAAACTCGTCCGCTTTGATTTTGTTTCAGTAGAGCCATTTCCTCCGTTTATCAGCTGTAACACAAGCTGCTGGGACGTTTAGGGTTTCGAGTCCTTCATCAGTGCAATTAGGGAAGAGATATAAACTACAATAAATACTTTCCGAGACAAACAGACTTGACTGTATACGCGGCGTGATGGCGATAATTTCACAAGTTCACTTGCGCTCGCGACGAGTTGAGCCATTTGAAAATTCAAGGACCCTGGAACTAACTGAGAAGGCGGCTGTATTTCAGGCTAGTTATCAAACTCAATGCAATGAGGGTTTCTTCAGTTTTCCCCATATTAACAGACATGTAACAGTATATTAATGTCTCTCAATCTAGTAGAAGCTGTGTAGTTGACCTGACAGTTCAGTTACCCATTGACAGACGGTGGTATTGCCTAATTTTACGGCCGGGAATAGATTTCTGACAATGACTCATAGAAATCGATATCTCCTTGTCTCGCCTTGTCTGAGAGCTTTGACCTTTGTTATCTGAGCGCGCCTGACGAAATCTACCCTGAGATTATAATTCGATACCTTTTATATCTAAACGTGTTTAGAAACACTTAAGCTGATCGAACAATGGGCTCCTGTGTAATCTGATTGGTTGCTGGCGCATTTCAGCGACACAAAAATAATAATAATAATAATAATAATAATAATAACAAGACGCCCGCTGGGCGTTTACTCGGGCTGTCACTTTTAGGTACGAGGCCAACTGTTTCTAAAATAAATTCTGCCAAAAAAGGATGACTTCGTGAAAATCATTAAAAATTAAAGGCACTTGTACGAGATTGGTAGTGTTATTAGCAAAACCTGTTTGTAAATGCTATTTTCCACCTTCTTACAATTCTCAACCTCCAAAGGTGGTCACGGTCACTTACAGGAGCTTCTAATTGCAAAGTTTTACTAATAATTAAAACCATGCATCGCAGGTTGCATAAGGGTGGTCGCTGAAGGGACTGGTCAGAAATTAGCAGGGGAAGGGGTTGTGAAAGGGGGAGGATCATATTGTTTTGAATCCCCAAAACTGGATGGTCATAAATATTGGGCAACTGAAAAAGGATTGGTTATAGGGGAGAAAGGGTCAACAAATTTCATACTAATACATACTATACATTTTTAGACTTTTTTATCTCCACCCCACCCCCTTTGCACCTCCCCTGCTAATTGTTGACCAGTCCCTAATGTTTAATAAAATATTGTGTGCATTGAAAATTAACTTTATTTAATGAGGGTAACACCAACTAGTACACACATAGAAATGCGTAGCCTCCACCACAGTCGTTTTTAGGGGCTAGTAATATGAGCCCCTAAAAACGACTGCGGGGGAGGCTAAGAAATGCGTGGAACATGATTTAGATTAATATCAATTAAAATATGTCACTAATGAAGCTAAATATTGTCTGTTCATGAGTGTAATAATAATATCAGTATACAAGTGAAAGCATATAAATTATATATCAGTTCAATTGGTTATCTGAAAACATAAATACTTCTTTGTCTTCTTTCTTCAGTATTTCAAGTTGACTTTTCAACATATTTTTCAGGGCAACAGTGTTCGCTTGGTAAATAAATCTCCACACCCAATTCTATTTATGATTGTTCTAATCAGTTCCAGTATCTGTGTATAGCTCTACCAATTCCAAACCTGCCCTTCCCCAAGGGTGGGGGGCATAAGTGGGGCATTTAACTGAGTGTTTGTCCCAGGGGTGAGACATTTTGGAGCAAACAAAAGTTGGCAGGGTGAGGAATTCATTTGTAGAAAGAGTCAAAATAGTGAATTTGATAAGAGATTTGCACCCGTACCAAAGCCCCACCATGGAGCACTTGACTCCACAGTGGGGCATTTGATGCTCTACAAATATCCGGGGGGGGTCTATCAATTCCAAACCTGCCCCTCTTCCCGCCATAACTTATATAATTGTACTCTCCAGTATGGCTTTACACAACCAATTCTGCTCTTCTTTTGACAGTTTCACATTCAATTCAATTTTAATTCGGTATTCTCGGTTTGTAAGTCATATCCAGTTCTGTTTATGGGTATAATTCGTAGTAAATTCGAATGCCTCTGTATCTTCCGAGTTCTGTTATTGTTTTGACGATCGATTTTAACTTTTTTCCTTCTTGGTCTCTATAAAGTCACATACAGTTCAACTTACGGACAATTTCATTTCCAGTTCGAATTACAGTCACCATTACACTTAATTTAAAAGTGGGGAACAAGTAAGATTTGCATATATATAAACACATAATTTCAACCTCACCAGTTCTGATTTCCGTTCGCGTTCAAAGCCAAGGGTCAATCACTGTTCACTTCCAGCTTTTCCGACTCTTGAATTGAAGTCTTCGCAAAGTTCGGCATTGTTTGACTGGTTTAGTCAAGACTTCCCAGTTGTGTAATCTCAAGAGTATTTCATTTTCAAGAGAGGATCGACTTCGCAGTAAACAATTACAGCCAACATTGCAAACAATCAATCCCTCACTGATTTGACCTCCTCACAGTGTGTGATGGTAATGAAGAGCATTTCAACAATATCATGGCAACACTGCAATCGTATGGCACTTAGATGCAGCAGTACAGGCATTTTCTTTCAGTTTCCGTGGATTATTGGACCAAAACCATCGACAATCCTCCGGCCGGCTAGACTAGCTTACTGTGCGATATTTGGATCGCCACATCCCTTTCGTAAATGTGAGAATTTTCCATTGAAAGCCCCTAAAAGTCCTGTCAGCCCTAGAATAACTGAACATCTTGGTATTTCATTCGAAGAAACCTTTAGTTTCAGCAAAATAAAGGTTAAGAATGGCCCCGAATCTTCGCTCCGTTGCTCCGTTGCTTCGCACACTATATAGATCAAAACCAGGATCGGGCAGGTGTCGAATCTGATTGGTTGATCCTGTCACGTGTTGGGATCGAACAATGGGCTCCTGTGTAATCTGATTGGTTGCTGGCGCATTTCAGCGACACAAAAAATAATAATAACGGCTTGCATTTTCTGACTCGTGCCGGCCTAAAGGCCCGGCCCGAGTAATAAACGGCTTGCATTTTCTGACTCGTGCCGGCCAAAGGCCTGGCCCGAGTAATTATATACATCCCTGTATATATACATTATACATGTATACCCTGTACAGGGACGTGCCACTGGACAGGGTATACATGTATAATGTATACATATACAGGGATGTGCCAATATTGGTCACCTCCTAATTTGCATAATTTGGAAGATTAATCTGTAAAGGGAAACTAATGCTACCACATGAAAGATCACATTAACACTTGTCTAGTAATTGTGTTGAGTTGTAGAGAATAGCTGCTGAGTTATTGGCATTTCTAATGCAGAAAAAACAAGAAAGCGAGGCTAGAAAGGCCTCCATTGTTTTTCTCATACAAATCTCCCTGATGTCCAATGGCTGTTAAACTTCATTACTTAATTTTAGGTTACATCACTCAAATTTCACAAGATCACTAATGTGTACATGCATGCTCTTTGACATGGTAATGTCCACCTATTGCTGACAGTCAGCTGACCCTCGAGCCCTGAGGGTCAGTCAACACTACATATAATACACATGATCCTAAATTTCAACCTAGTTTGATTTAAAATTAAACTGAAATGAAAATTAACCTGTAACATATACTTCTCAGTACCTGGAATGTTTGGCTGCACCTCGAAATACAACTGGTTTCCTGGGACTTACAAACTTCTCCCAGAATTCTCTGGGATGTGGTACTGTATGGAGCTCTTCGGTGATTACATCTGGTGGTCGGTGTGAACCTAATGGTTTCAGATGACCAACCATATGCATGTCATCAGACAATTCAGATGAGTGCACACCAAGAGAGACAAACAGGGCCATAAAACATACCAGTTTAGACATGTTGCTGTAGAATTCCTTGAAAAGAGGGACAAAAATATGCATTGTAATCACATATATGTGTAGTTCACAACTCCTTTTCCAAAACAGATTTCTTTGGTTATCACAGGCTTCTAAAACTTGTTGGAAGGAATATAATGTTACCTTTCTTATTTCAGCACTTTCTATATCTTAAACAAAAGCGACTCACTCTCAATCAAGTGATTGTTTATATATACATTGTAGTTCCATGTACATGTATCAAACACAATAAATTTGCTTATACAATATTGTAGCTCCATTTGTGTGCCATATTCATAGACCTAGTCAGCTTGCCTGTTTGTTGCCCCATTTCAGACCACATGAAGGGCTGTGTGCAAAAAGTGATTCCTGATCACGTTCTAAATTCTCCCTTAATAGAAAACAAAGTAATTGAAGGTGAATTTAGAATGTGATAAAGAGTCACTTACGCCCTTTTTGCACACAGCCCTTCACATGATAGTTCTCAAGAGGATTCCGTGCTTTCCCAGGTTGGGAATCTTGGCAAGATATTGGCAAGATCGTGGCAAGATTGTGGCATGATCTTGGCAAGATCTTGGCTAATCATGCATGATCATGCAAGATCTTGGCAAGATTAGATCTTAGATCTTGGCAAGATCTTGAAAAATTCTCAACCTGGGTTGTTTTCCAATTATAGAAATTGGTACATTTCCTCTTGGGATACAGAAAAACAAAAAAGCATTACTCAAGGGAAAAGATGGGACAACAAACAGGC
Organism: Actinernus sp. WN-2022; assembly: GCA_030867875.1. NCBI lineage: Eukaryota > Metazoa > Cnidaria > Anthozoa > Actiniaria > Actinernidae > Actinernus > Actinernus sp. WN-2022. The sequence continues at coordinate 87,614,075 of JAOWCC010001589.1, read as the reverse complement.
AAGCTGACTAGGTCTATTGTCATACGTACACCACAGAACATTCACATTTTTAACCACAATTTATTTTCAGTCACTAAGAGATGGTAAATTGTAATTGAAGGGCTGCATTTGACAACTCAGTCTGACTCCTGGGGGTGTGGAATAGACTGTATGCACTATGATGCATGTCAGCTGTCGACTATAACTACCAGAATTTGGCTCAATCACGGTTTCTGGGAAACTATCCTTGGGTATCCATGTGTAATTAATGATTAACCATTCAATTTAAGGTGAAACAGAGGGGTGGGTCGGGATTTCCCAGAAACCATCACTGATCCCAGAATTCTTTGCACTGGTTCTTTTGGTACACTAATTTAGACCTTGTCTTCTGAATAAGAAGTAGATTTTGAAAAGGAATCTTGACTGTTAGTAGTAGTCAAACTAACGTCATAGTGCAATATTATGTTCTATTCTTCAAAAAGAGACCAAGACAGCAAATTTTATATCAATGTTTATATTATTACCATTTTCACTGAAGTGTGACATTGCAATTAGCCGACCTCAGTCAAACGCGGATGGTCATAAAACATGGACGGGGACACAGGGACTGGGACTCGGGGACGTGACCTTAGAAACAGTATTTTTGACCGCTAAAATAAAAAGCGAGTAACTATGTGTGTATTCAATCCATTGTTTTATCACCAGCTGGTCATTTAAGTTAGAAAACACGCAATCAAAATTGTTTTCCCTCACAAATCAACGCCATCTTGGAAAAGCCTCGTTCCCACGCTCCTTTAGTGAGATTAAGGAGCCTGGGAAGGACCGGACTGCCATAGAGCTTCATCAAACAACATAATATGCGGCATACTCCGCCCTAGATATGAAGAAAATTACAAGGTTTTTCAAACTGCAAACAGTCATTTTATGAAAATCTGATAGCCCAGTTTAAAGGGAGTCACGAAGTGAGCGCAAAGAGAGAATACTGTGTCAATAATGTCCGAGCATGGATGGTCCATCACCGTCTTCTTATTAATGACAGTAAGACAGAGTTCATCATCATCGGCTCTCGTCATCAGCTGTCCAAGTTGTCTATTGATGAGTTGAGGGTTGGAGAAGTGAACGTGTCTCCGGTGAATACCGTACGCAACCTTGGTGCTTGGTTCGACTAGCACATGTCCATGAAAACGCATGTTGGTAAGGTTTGCAGCAAGGCCTTCCGTAGCTTGTATCACATCAGACAGATAAGAAAGTACTTATCAGAGGACTCCATGAAAATCTTGGTGCATGCACGCATTTGTGACATCCCACATCGATTACTGCAATTCTCTATTGTACGGGATTCCAAAATACCAATCTGACCGTCTACAGAAAGTGCTTAATGCGGCTGCTCGAGTCGTCTGTTTGTACCTAAATTTAATCACATTACTCCAACACTGATGAAACTTCACTGGTTATCTGTAAGAGAACGCGTGACTTTCAAGATCCTTTTGATCGTTTACAAGGCTCTTCATGGGCTAGCTCCACAATACATCTGTGAACTCTTAAGTCGAAAAAAAGATGGTCGCTACGCGCTGAGATCAGCCAAGCAGGATCTCCTTCTTGTACCTACGACACACCGGAAGACGTTTGGTGTTCGTGCTTTTCCTAGGGCCGTCCCCATGCTACGGAACTCCCTCCCACAGCAGATCCACAGCGCATCTAGTATAGATTGTTTTAAAAGTCGCCTTAAGACATACTTGTTCAAAAATGCTTATATTACATAGTGTCGCTTCCATAGCTGCTTTAACTATTGGTCGTTTTTGATTTATACATTCTTACAAGTTTTACCTTCTGCAGTAGTATATTAGTATAGTAATTTATTACTTTATTTTAGAATTTTGTTAGTATTTTATAGTTATTTTATTATAGTATTTACCATTAGTATTTTTTAGTATTGATATATATATATATTTATGTTGCGCCCAGAAAAGATACAGCCTCGATATGTGAAATGTGCTTTGTATGCCAGCTTCAAGTTCAGTTTGGTGAATGAAGACATCAACTACGCAACACCACCCAGCTTGGGATTAATTTGGCCATTTATTCAAGTATCGCGATAATCACTAATCCGTTTATCTCAACAAGGTGTTGAGAGATAAATGTCATTCAACAAAGGTGGGAACAGACAACCATCATACAACCGAACAAACATTGAGATAAAGAGAAGGTCACTCTTAAGGAGGTAATTAAGACAGGGCTGGGGGAGGGATTTTAACTTTAGAAATGCTGAGATGTTCACACTATGATGGCTAGCAGTTAGGAGAGGACTTCTACTGAGAGATCTGCCTATTTATAACCCAGATAGGAATCTGATACTCTGAAACAGTATCCTATTGTCATTGAACCAGCCCAGTTTTATGAATGACCTTTTCTTGTCTCAACATAAATACTAATTATTTGTGCCTCATAATTGGTGGTTTTATGTTGCGTTTTATGTTGTGGCCATTTATTCAAGTATCGTGATAATCACTAATCCGTTGTAAACAGAATGCAGAATACAATGGCGGTAGAATGACTCTACTACTAGGATGACCCTAGTACAAGGGTTACCCTCTTATCATGTAAACAACCCCTAAGTTTTGGTGAGTATCTTTTTTTTTCCACCCAGGTTGCTTCCCATGCTCATTTACCTCACTCAGGGCACATGAAAACGAGGCCTTTCCAAGATGGCGTCGGTTTGTGAGGTCAAACAGCATTTGATTACGTTTTTTCTAACCTAAATGACGAGTTAGTGATAAAACAATGCATTGAATATACACACATAATTACCCGCTTTTTATTTTAGAGGTCAAAAATACTGTGTTTCTAAGGTCACGTCCCCACATCCCCGTCCCCACATCCCCGTCCCCACATCCCCGTCTCCATCCCCACGTCCCTGTCTCCGTCCCTGTCCCCACGTTCCCGTTCCCATCCCCGTTCCCACGTTCCCACGTCCCCACGTCCCCACGTCCCCACGTCCCCACGTCCCCACGTCCCCACGTCCCCATGTCCCCACGTCCCCACGTCCCCATCCATGTTTTACGACCAAACGTCAAACGCGGATGCTGGTCTCAAACAAAGCATTCAAAGGCATAAATAGACTTAATTATGAAATTCTAGGCAGTACTCGAGACCTTCAATGAAGACGGTCGTATAAAATAAAGAGATATGCAAATTGCAATTATATTGCAACGCTCTGAGACATTTATTAAATGTTGCCTCCAATAGTTTCAGACTCCATTGTTCAATGGAGTCGTAAACCACACCTGATCGATGCATTTTAAGATCTACGATAGATACCAGCTTCTAGTGTTTTTTGTAGGACGAACTGACGAAGCCCATTAAGCTAATCCATAATAGGCCATTTTGACGATGTTGCGCGCGCATTGAGAACAATATACATGCAATCAATAAAACAAAAGACTGTCATGCAACATTGAGTTTTGGCGGGCCACATTCTGGTTTTTGGCGGGCCACATGCTTTTGTTTTCAATGCGTGCGCAACATCGTCAAAATGGCCTATTGGGCCATCCCATTTAAATTAAACCTTTTAAAGTTTAACTATAAATTATAAGAGAATGCAAACTTTAGTTCGATTTGCTAACTTTGAGGTTAACAACTTATTCCTAGAGGAATTAGAGCTAGATTTGGAAACAAATACCTTCTTCAATGAAGTCTGCCAAAGTGCGGGAAATCAAGGATGTCCGAGGCTAACTATAACAGGTCGTGTTCCCATCGTACACGTTCAGTCAGGAAGTCAGTAACCTGAGAAGTACGATTGACAAAAGGAATGGAAGAGTGAGGCCCGGAAACGAGCCGTGGAGACGGCTGTATTAAAAATCTTCATTATATTCAGAAGTAAACTCTTGGAACAATTATAGAATACCCGGCCATTTGGGTTATTAATAATTCATTTTCGCCATATAGCAGCAATAATCAATATAATACAACTTCCAGGTTGTTTGTTGAAGTTCACTGCTCGCGAGCATCGCAAGGTAGTCTGGGAGTTGCACAAAAGCGTGGCTACCAAGCAAACCGACTTTTACTCTCTCCACATTCGTACTTATCGTAGTTTTAAAATATTTGTTATCTAATATCAAGTAAGTATAGTATTTAGTCACAATATGAGTGCTAGGACGATAGCTACTATCGTAGCCGGGGTTTGCGGTAGTATTTTTCTCGGCTACTGTATATATTTTGACCACAAGAGGCGAACGGATCCCATGTACAAACAGAAGCTACTTGAGAGTAAGTACAGCACACGTGCGTTGCCTAAAATAAATTTGGGAGTTTCCTTAAATTGCGTTATCAAATAATATACTTGGATTATATGCCAGGGGTGGATCCAGGGTTTGGACTGAGTAGTTTACTCTGAGTAGTTTACCCCACCCACCCTACCCCTCCTAGTAATAAACTACCTAAAATTTAGAGGTTTGAAAAAAGTTGAGTAGTTTACGGAAATCACATAAACTACCCTGGATCCACCCCTGTATGCTGTGCAGATCCTGTTTATGACATCGAGTTGATGGTAATTACATGCATGTTATTGTTAAAATGTGGACGTTTCAAGTCTTTTACTTTTACATAGTTTTAAGTTTTATTAGAAACCGATTAATGTTTCTGACACAAATTGGCTAAGCTACTTACTAATCTACAATCAGAGACATAATAGGATGAGACCTGAGCGTTCATTTGGAAAAAGTCACACACTAACAAAATCGCGCATTTTACCAACTTCACCCCCTCCCCCTTGTCAATGTTGTTTCAGCGGGAGTGAGTACAGCATGCACTGTTTCTATGGGCAACATTGAATGGGAGGAAGGGGTTTTTGACTCTGCTGCCTTTTGTTTAACATGGCTGTAGTCAAAATTTAGGAAAACGCTTATTTTGGGGGTTGGGGGTCTCATTATTTATAAAAGTCTCCAATTGGAGCTGTACTCACAGTGTTAGTAATGCACTTGTCATCAGCTTCCCTGAGGGGGGACCCCGGGCTATATGCGGAAAAGTAGGGGACTTTGCAACGCTGTTGTGCCGCAATAGTCTGCGAAATATGGGGCCTTTGATGTACTCTGCCCCAACACCCTGGGGGAAATTCGATCCTGGTAAATGGTGAGGAGACTGGGACTTATGTGGCTGAAAAGCAATATGGTGGACAGAGAAAGCGGTGTGCGCATGGAGGTTAATGCGATGTAAAATTTTGTCGGTATTCATCAATAAAGAAGAGAAGTGCAACAGAACAGAGAGAAAAGGAGAATGTAGCCTGCTGAAGTTGATGAGGATTTGTACTGCGTAGGGAAGGTGAACAGAGATTAAATTTTATGATCCAGTGTAGTGACTGCAATGAATGGTCAGTTCATGGCAAATGTATTCAGGTCACTCCCGAGGATGTAGAACCGGATGAAGGACTACTTCTGTCCTATGTGTATTAATAAGATTAGATTAGATTATCACAATATTTTGAATGTTATACTAATAAAGTTGTTGATGTTTTGTTTGGCCAGTTGAATGGCAGTGTATGTTGTTAAGGACAGTTGAATGGCAGTGTACGTTGTTAAGGAATGGTGTTGGCTCTCCTTTGCCTTTGTACACTAAAACAATGTCAGACTGATTGATGGAAGTTGGAGTCTTTATTGAATGCATTTTCTTACGTACATGTATTTATTTCGTTAACTAGACAAGATATGGGGGCTTTGCTATGAATTGCCCCACTACAGTGGGGACTGCTTGAGAGTAAAGCCCCATATGCAGGGAAATGTTGGGGCATTGAAAGGCATGACTGTCAAAGTCCCCATATTTCCCCAGGGTCCCCCACCTCAGGAAAGCCGATGACAAGTGCATAAAGCCCTGCTGTACTCACAGTTAGTAAAACCCCTGCTGTACTCACAGTTAGTAAAGCCCTGCTGTACTCACAATTAGTAAAGCCCTGCTGTACTCACAGTTAGTAAAGCCCTGCTGTACTCACAGTTAGTAAAGACCTGCTGTACTCACAATTAGTAAAGCCCTGCTGTACTCGCAGTTAGTAAAGCCCTGCTGTACTCACAGTTAGTAAAGCCCTGCTGTACTCACAATTAGTAAAGCCCTGCTGTACTCGCAGTTAGTAAAGCCCTGCTGTACTCGCAGTTAGTAAAGCCCTGCTGTACTCGCAGTTAGTAAAGCCCTGCTGTACTCGCAGTTAGTAAAGCCCTGCTGTACTCCCAGTTAGTAAAGCCCTGCTGTACTCCCAGTTAGTAAAGCCCTGCTGTACTCGCAGTTAGTAAAGCCCTGCTGTACTCCCAGTTAGTAAAGCCCTGCTGTACTCCCAGTTAGTAAAGCCCTGCTGTACTCGCAGTTAGTAAAGCCCTGCTGTACTCGCAGTTAGTAAAGCCCTGCTGTACTCCCAGTTAGTAAAGCCCTGCTGTACTCCCAGTTAGTAAAGCCCTGCTGTACTCACAGTTAGTAAAGCCCTGCTGTACTCACAGTTAGTAAAGCCCTGCTGTACTCACAGTTAGTAAAGCCCTGCTGTACTCACAGTTAGTATTAAGCCCAGCTGTACTCACAGTTAGTAAAGCCCTGCTGTACTCCCAGTTAGTAAAGCCCTGCTGTACTCCCAGTTAGTAAAGCCCTGCTGTACTCACAGTTAGTAAAGCCCTGCTGTACTCCCAGTTAGTAAAGCCCTGCTGTACTCCCAGTTAGTAAAGCCCTGCTGTACTCCCAGTTAGTAAAGCCCTGCTGTACTCACAGTTAGTAAAGCCCTGCTGTACTCACAGTTAGTAAAGCCCTGCTGTACTCACAGTTATTAAAGCCCTGCTGTACTCACAGTTAGTATTAAGCCCAGCTGTACTCACAGTTAGTAAAGCCCTGCTGTACTTGCAGTTAGTAAATCCCTGCTGTACTAACAGTTAGTAAAGCCCTGCTGTACTCACAGTTAGTAAAGCCCTGCTGTACTCACAGTTAGTAAAGCCCTGTACTCAATATTTTACAGCCTAGTAATTATGACAATTGCATAATATATTTTTTACTTTTTCTAGAGAGGAGAAAATTAAAGGCAAAAGTACAAGAATCCAGTGTAGCAGATATGAAGGTAGTCAGTTGATATATATGTATCTACAAGACATCTCTGTACAAATATGTTGTTTTCTGAATTAGGGATGTGTAGGGTATGCAGGTGAAATCTTTCAGTACAAGATTAATGGGGATATTTAGCAACAGAGTATCCAAAAACTGCATCTTGATTCCATAGATAACAAAAATGAAGGAAAAAAGAATCAGATACTATATAGTTGTCAAGTCATGCAAAAAGGGCACTTTTTCTAGCTAAGTGAAAAAAATCCTGCCACACACAACTAGTTTTCGGCAGAAAAAGAATTGGAATCTGTGACAGGTGTGCACATGGCACGTACATTATGGTGAGGTAAAAACTGTTGGATACAACCCATTGGATATCACCAAATATGCAATGGATTTCCAGCCTTCAATGGCTTTCCACCATGAAAAATACAGCCAATCAGAAGGCACCATGAAAAATACAGCCAATCAGAAGGCTGGAAAGCCATTGCATATTCGGTGATATCGCAACAGGTTGTATCCAATGGGTTACATACATATACATTATCTTTAATAGAAGTTCCCATAGGGGCTTTTCAACAACTATTTACAGTGTAACAAAATAATGAAATATTAAAATACAAATGCCAACTATAATCAGGTGAGTTAAAACTATTGAAATAGAAGCGCATTAATTACTATAGGGTTGTAATTGCAACAGTGTTTCCCAAAATGTGCTGCACCGTCATGGCTTGCCATGGTTACCCACCAAAAACTTTCTCCATTGTGCATTCATGACAGGTATTCAGCTTCCTCAGCTCAGCTTACTTAAAGTTCAATTTGTTTTTACTTTTCTTGGTAAAGCACGGATAAGGAAATTCATGGTATATAATACCATACCACCCATCACACTGAATAAAGTGGAAGGGAAACAATATAAATTATTAAGGGGAGGGAAAGGGGGGATAACAACTGGCTGTAGCATGTAAAACACACTGCCGAAACCCATTGCTATAAATGCAGACCATGCATTCTTATCAAACACACTTCTCAGGGGGTGACTGCTGGCCACATGAGTTCTAATGCTTGATTACCACTTGTGCTCTTTGTTGTTAACTTGGTTAAATGTCATGCATTTAACTGCATAAAAACTTACACATGTATACAGGATGTGCTTAAGTTGCTAGGGTACAAAGGCCACCTGAGGATAATGTCCTACTGTTATGTAGCCTTATAACTGAAGATCTCGGTGGAAGAACATCCCAAGTAGTATATTTGGCCAATATACGTGCAGTTTTTTTGCAAGAATCATGAAATTTACAGATTCTAAACCACAGAAACATAATTCCTTTACTTAAACTTGGTATTGTGTGTGCAAATTTCACAATTCTTGCAAAAAAAACTACATTGGCCAAATATAAGTTACTTAGTTTGTTCTTCCTTCGAGTCTTCATTTATTTGGATATGTAATAGTACAGTACTATCTTGTATGTCAATTTTAGGCCAGAATTCCTGATATGACAGACACAGCTGCTGTGCAGAGGTTTTTTCTTGAGGAAGTGCAGCTAGGAGAGGATTTACTAACCAAAGGTGCAGCAGCCCTAACAGTTAACAACAAATTATTTTAAGAATGTAAAATAGGTACATCAAACTGTTCTGGTTCATGACACACATCATTTTTTTATGGGCCAATTTCTAAGTAAACCTTTGTTCACAAGGGCCCTGTTTGAGATAGAAGTTTCTCAAACTCGTGAATAGTTAATGAGGCCACCAATCAATTGGGTCATCCCATTTTGGTCAGGTGCATGTACCTTGATACCCGGTGAAACACAAATGAAACACACCATGTTGAGATATTGAAACACAGTGTTTGAACCTCAGGTTTGACCAGGTCTAACCTGATTCCATATACAACATGAGGACACAGCCAGTGTGTTTCTTAATCTAAGTGTTTGTGACACTTGAAATTTACAGTGTACTTAAAAAATATAGACCAACCATCATGCTTTGCATGCTATGGCCACCATTTTGTCACAGTTGAAAAGTTTGTTTAATTTGCATGAGTTTTCTTCCATTCTTTTGAAAATCGTTACAATCCTGTTGTTTTGTGTGATAGTTTCAATTTGAATCTGTTTTTGTAAAGTTTCTTTTGTAGTTTACCTGTTTAGTTTAATAGTTTCACTAAGCGAAAATAAACAAAGAGCCACTAAGCATCATGGTTGGACCATATTCTTTAAGCAATAGGAATTACAACCTAACTCTGCATGTAGCTAATTTACATAAATAGTCATAACACACTCTGTCCCTTAGCCAAAATTGGTCCAGTGTGTGGTAATTGTTTCGGGATATATAAACTGGGTGAATTTAAGGAGAAGTAAAGGAAAAGATAGAAATAAAAACCAGCACTTCATTAACCCTCACCTCGTGAATGGCCCCTACTTCTAGTTCTCTGACATGCCCACTACATGCTTGTTAAAATGAACCAGAGAAAATAACAATGACAAGCCTTGTAATCAATAACTGTATACAGCTACTTCTAGTCCTCTGACATACCCACTACACTATAGGAATGCTTGTTAAAATGAACCAGAGAAAATAACAATGACAAGCCTTGTGATCAATACCTGTATACAGCTACTTCTAGTCCTCTGACATACCCACTACACTATAGGAATGCTTGTTAAAATGAACCAGAGAAAATAACAATGACAAGCCTTGTGATCAATAACTGTATACAGCTACTTCTAGTCCTCTGACATACCCACTACACTATAGGAATGCTTGTTGAAATGAACCAGAGAAAATAACAATGACAAGCCTTGTAATCAATAACTGTATACAGCTACTTCTAGTCCTCTGACATGCCCACTACACTATAGGAATGCTTGTTAAAATGAACCAGAGAAAATAACAATGACAAGCCTTGTAATCAATAACTGTATACAGCTACTTCTAGTCCTCTGACATGCCCACTACACTATAGGAATGCTTGTTAAAATGAACCAGAGAAAATAACAATGACAAGCCTTGTGATCAATACCTGTATACAGCTACTTCTAGTCCTCTGACATACCCACTACACTATAGGAATGCTTGTTAAAATGAACCAGAGAAAATAACAATGACAAGCCTTGTGATCAATAACTATATACAGCTACTTCTAGTCCTCTGACATACCCACTACACTATAGGAATGCTTGTTAAAATGAACCAGAGAAAATAACAATGACAAGCCTTGTAATCAATAACTGTATACAGCTACTTCTAGTCCTCTGACATACCCACTACACTATAGGAATGCTTGTTAAAATGAACCAGAGAAAATAACAATGACAAGCCTTGTAATCAATAACTGTATACAGCTACTTCTAGTCCTCTGACATACCCACTACACTATAGGAATGCTTGTTAAAATGAACCAGAGAAAATAACAATGACAAGCCTTGTGATCAATACCTGTATACAGCTACTTCTAGTCCTCTGACATACCCACTACACTATAGGAATGCTTGTTAAAATGAACCAGAGAAAATAACAATGACAAGCCTTGTGATCAATAACTATATATACAGCTACTTCTAGTCCTCTGACATACCCACTACACTATAGGAATGCTTGTTAAAATGAACCAGAGAAAATAACAATGACAAGCCTTGTAATCAATAACTGTATACAGCTACTTCTAGTCCTCTGACATGCCCACTACACTATAGGAATGCTTGTTAAAATGAACCAGAGAAAATAACAATGACAAGCCTTGTAATCAATAACTGTATACAGCTACTTCTAGTCCTCTGACATACCCACTACACTATAGGAATGCTTGTTAAAATGAACCAGAGAAAATAACAATGACAAGCCTTGTAATCAATAACTGTATACAGCTACTTCTAGTCCTCTGACATACCCACTACACTATAGGAATGCTTGTTAAAATGAACCAGAGAAAATAACAATGACAAGCCTTGTGATCAATACCTGTATACAGCTACTTCTAGTCCTCTGACATACCCACTACACTATAGGAATGCTTGTTAAAATGAACCAGAGAAAATAACAATGACAAGCCTTGTGATCAATAACTATATACAGCTACTTCTAGTCCTCTGACATACCCACTACACTATAGGAATGCTTGTTAAAATGAACCAGAGAAAATAACAATGACAAGCCTTGTAATCAATAACTGTATACAGCTACTTCTAGTCCTCTGACATACCCACTACACTATAGGAATGCTTGTTGAAATGAACCAGAGAAAATAACAATGACAAGCCTTGTAATCAATAACTGTATACAGCTACTTCTAGTCCTCTGACATGCCCACTACACTATAGGAATGCTTGTTAAAATGAACCAGAGAAAATAACAATGACAAGCCTTGTAATCAATAACTGTATACAGCTACTTCTAGTCCTCTGACATGCCCACTACACTATAGGAATGCTTGTTAAAATGAACCAGAGAAAATAACAATGACAAGCCTTGTAATCAATAACTGTATACAGCTACTTCTAGTCCTCTGACATGCCCACTACACTATAGGAATGCTTGTTAAAATGAACCAGAGAAAATAACAATGACAAGCCTTGTGATCAATAACTGTATACAGCTACTTCTAGTCCTCTGACATACCCACTACACTATAGGAATGCTTGTTGAAATGAACCAGAGAAAATAACAATGACAAGCCTTGTAATCAATAACTGTATACAGCTACTTCTAGTCCTCTGACATGCCCACTACACTATAGGAATGCTTGTTAAAATGAACCAGAGAAAATAACAATGACAAGCCTTGTAATCAATAACTGTATACAGCTACTTCTAGTCCTCTGACATGCCCACTACACTATAGGAATGCTTGTTAAAATGAACCAGAGAAAATAACAATGACAAGCCTTGTGATCAATAACTGTATACAGCTACTTCTAGTCCTCTGACATACCCACTACACTATAGGAATGCTTGTTGAAATGAACCAGAGAAAATAACAATGACAAGCCTTGTAATCAATAACTGTATACAGCTACTTCTAGTCCTCTGACATGCCCACTACACTATAGGAATGCTTGTTAAAATGAACCAGAGAAAATAACAATGACAAGCCTTGTAATCAATAACTGTATACAGCTACTTCTAGTCCTCTGACATGCCCACTACACTATAGGAATGCTTGTTAAAATGAACCAGAGAAAATAACAATGACAAGCCTTGTGATCAATACCTGTATACAGCTACTTCTAGTCCTCTGACATACCCACTACACTATAGGAATGCTTGTTAAAATGAACCAGAGAAAATAACAATGACAAGCCTTGTGATCAATAACTATATACAGCTACTTCTAGTCCTCTGACATACCCACTACACTATAGGAATGCTTGTTAAAATGAACCAGAGAAAATAACAATGACAAGCCTTGTAATCAATAACTGTATACAGCTACTTCTAGTCCTCTGACATACCCACTACACTATAGGAATGCTTGTTAAAATGAACCAGAGAAAATAACAATGACAAGCCTTGTAATCAATAACTGTATACAGCTACTTCTAGTCCTCTGACATACCCACTACACTATAGGAATGCTTGTTAAAATGAACCAGAGAAAATAACAATGACAAGCCTTGTGATCAATACCTGTATACAGCTACTTCTAGTCCTCTGACATACCCACTACACTATAGGAATGCTTGTTAAAATGAACCAGAGAAAATAACAATGACAAGCCTTGTGATCAATACCTGTATACAGCTACTTCTAGTCCTCTGACATACCCACTACACTATAGGAATGCTTGTTAAAATGAACCAGAGAAAATAACAATGACAAGCCTTGTAATCAATAACTGTATACAGCTACTTCTAGTCCTCTGACATGCCCACTACACTATAGGAATGCTTGTTAAAATGAACCAGAGAAAATAACAATGACAAGCCTTGTAATCAATAACTGTATACAGCTACTTCTAGTCCTCTGACATACCCACTACACTATAGGAATGCTTGTTAAAATGAACCAGAGAAAATAACAATGACAAGCCTTGTGATCAATAACTGTATACAGCTACTTCTAGTCCTCTGACATGCCCACTACACTATAGGAATGCTTGTTAAAATGAACCAGAGAAAATAACAATGACAAGCCTTGTAATCAATAACTGTATACAGCTACTTCTAGTCCTCTGACATGTCCACTACACTATAGGAATGCTTGTTAAAATGAACCAGAGAAAATAACAATGACAAGCCTTGTAATCAATAACTGTATACAGCTACTTCTAGTCCTCTGACATGCCCACTACACTATAGGAATGCTTGTTAAAATGAACCAGAGAAAATAACAATGACAAGCCTTGCAATCAATAACTGTATACAGCTACTTCTAGTCCTCTGACATGCCCACTACACTATAGGAATGCTTGTTAAAATGAACCAGAGAAAATAACAATGACAAGCCTTGTGATCAATAACTGTATACAGCTACTTCTAGTCCTCTGACATGCCCACTACACTATAGGAATGCTTGTTAAAATGAACCAGAGAAAATAACAATGACAAGCCTTGTAATCAATAACTGTATACAGCTACTTCTAGTCCTCTGACATCCCTGGTGAAAAACCTTGCAAGATCCTCAAAGATCTTGAAAGATCCTCAAAGACCTGCTAAAGATCTTTGTAGATGAGGATCCTTCAAAGATCCTTCAAGGATCTTTCAAAATTCCTGCAAAGATCCTTAACTGCTAAGATCTTATCAGGATCCTGCAAGGATCTTTCAAAGATCATTGAAAGATCTTCATGGCTGTTCTTGGCAAGATCCTCAAAGATCTTGACAAAGATCTTTGAAGATCCATGAGGATTTTTCCAAGATCCTGCAAAGATCCTCAAGGGTTTCCTTGACAAGTTCTTTAAAGATCTTGATAAAGATCTTTGAAGATCCATGAGGATTTTTCCAAGATCCTGCAAAGATCCTTGAAGCTTTACTTGACAAGTTCTTTAAAGATCTTGACAAAGATCTTTGAAGATCCATGAGGATTTTTCAAAGATCCTGCAAAGATCCTCGAAGCTTTCCTTGACAAGTTCTTTAAAGATCTTGACAAAGATCTTTGAAGATCCATGAGGATTTTTCAACGATCCTGCAAAGATCCTCAAAGCTTTCCTTGACAAGTTCTTTAAAGATCATTACAAAGATCTTTGAAGATCCATGAGGATTTTTCAAAGATCCTGCAAAGATCCTTGAGGTTTTCCTTGACAAGTTCTTTAAAGATCATTACAAAGATCTTTGAAGATCCATGAGGATCTTTCAAAGATCCTGTTAAGATCATTGAGGCTTAATCCTTGGCAAGATCCTCAAATAGATCCTTGCAGGAAATAATTTCTTGTATTAGGACATGATCCTTGTAAGATCCTCAAGGATTTATCCAGGATCCTGTCAGGACCTTGCAGGAAATATTTTTTTCTGAGGACAGGATCCTTGTAAGATCCCTAAGGATTTAGCCAGGATCCTGTCAGGATTTAGGCAAGATCCTGGCAGGAATAATTATATTCTAAAGACAGGACGTTTCAAGATCCTTGAGAATTTCATCAAAGTCCTGAACCAGCATTCCAGGATTTGCAGGTCGAATACATGATTATATTCTAAAGGCAGGAGCCTTACATAAGATCCTTGAGGTTTGGAATTGATAGACAATTTAATAGTCACAGTGCAGATCGGACTGACGATGGACTGCACTGAGACTTGATTGTACTTTTGTTTCCATGAAATAAATTATTAAAGACACATACATAATTAAATAATTTAATTAAACGCTACAATAGTCTACAATAGACTTCATAAGAAAACATACATTGTATATATTCTCTGGTTGTTTTAGTCTAATCACTAGAATATTACTCACCGATTTGACTGGCAATTGTTAAAAAAATAAATTCCAGTGTTCAATTAGCGAAGTATTTCTGTCCACCTTTCAAAATGTTGTTTTACTGACATTTATTGATTGTCCACGTTAGAGTAAGACTAGGACCGAGTTTATCCATATTTGGTAACCAGGCCTCCAGGGAACAGATTTGAATCAAGCGCCAGAACAGCAGAAGTTCGTTTCGTTGGAGGTTTTTAGAAGCTCTCTCAAAAGGTCAATTCAACCATATTTCAAGAACAAAATTTGTTAGATGGAAAGATAATAATAACAGCTTCAACTGAAAGACATTATCAGTCCTGAGTGAGATGAATTTCTGAAGAAATATGTGGAGAAGGTGAGCAGTAAACGTTTCACGATGTTGTGCATAATTTCAAATTACGATAAACACACAGACACTACACAAAAGGTTTTTCTAGAAATCCAGTTAAATAATTTGCTTACCAAAATGTTGGTCGCTTTATAAAATGTGATAGAATGCTTCTCGACCATTCATGCAGGAACATGCATCTGTTCATCTTCAAATTATTCTCAATAAAACTGTTCGTTAATTTGAACATCTAGCAATGATGACTTCCGTAGAGGTTTAATAGCTTGGAATAAAATGTATATTTTGTGTACAAATTGAAGGATTATGTTAAGTACAGTCTCTGCCGATCATTGCTTGTGTCGTAAAGCGTTGAGTGCATATTTGAATTCGTTCGAATGCGAGTAAGAACAGACTCCTATAATTTACAAATTATACAACTGTAAGTGTAACTTTAGATGACTAAAGTCGTAATTCTAGGTTTTATTTAAATTGGTTATTCTTTTTTTGCAGGACATGGGCTTGTACTTGTATAGGTCAGAAGCTAACCATTACAAATGAAGGCTAAATAGGGAAAAGTAAACTACATTGTGGCTGCCAAGTAGTGAGTGAAAATTATAATCACTTGAACACTAGTCACTACTTTAATTTTTTAAATAGAAAACCAGCCTATACATGAACAAATATAGCTAAACTAAACTAAGGTTGTTAGAGTGCAATTGGTTCTACTTAACCTGTGAAACAAAAATTAATAGACAATATCTAATAGTCAAGTAGAAACAAAAGAAAACAATGGAATTTCGATGTGATTGTATCTGTTAGTCTAAATATCTATTTTATGGGTTAAATTATTAAAATCATGTCATTGATGTCTGTTAGTTTTTGCCTGTCCCTAAGCTAGATTGTTACCCTAACCTTTTGTACCTTTTATATGATTGTATAAACTGCATGCAGGAGCCATTACCTTTCATACTTGCCCTGTGAAACCGCAATTGAAATTCGAACTGGTCTATTTTTAGTAGATAATTATTCCTGCACAAAAGTATGACATTGTTAAATTGGTTACCACGGGTGAAATATTGAACAACCAATGAATCACTAAAACTCAAACCGTGTTCTGAAGCTGGTATCCATTCAGTAGATCGATCTCAAAGGATTAACCGCATCTAATGAAATATTGCGGCAACAATGATCTCGCTAAAAATAGATGAGCTTGGATTTCGAGACTTCACAAATCCAATACAGATAGACGCTCCTTGTAACAGGTGAGATCCTGCTGCATGCAGGCATTCACATGTTTAAATGCCTGCCTTGGCTTCAACCTGGGGGGGTACTTACATGAAAAAATGGGTATGTATGCGAGGCCAAGAGGCTCAAACTCTGACCCTGCAGTTTGACCCAAAATCCGAGCTCCAAAATCCGAGCTCCAAAACCCTGATTGCCCCCTTTTTGGGAAAAAAAAACCCTGATTGCCCCTTCTTTAAATAAAAACAAATAAGCCCTGTGAAATAAATTGTTTGCCTGTTCCTAACTGCCTAAAAAATACTGAACCCCGACCCAGACTGCACCCATCCTGACCCTGATCTGCCCAAATCAGGTCAAAACCCTGACCCTACCTGCCCAAACTGAGCTCAAAACCCTGACCCACCCCTGCAGCACATGTATACATAATATGTCACAAACAGGAGTAACCCCCAGGGACTTCAAGCCCTGTCCCACACCATAAAACTCACCCCAGCTATTTCAAACACAGGTAAATGTAAACAACAAGTTCTCACTCGCCTAGTGCTAGGGTTCACAGGTAAATAAGAAAAAAATATTGCTTAGGTTTTATGGGTGTTGAACCCATACCTTATGTCAGCAAAGCTAATGTGAATATAACCACAACATGTAAACATCCTCCCTCAAAGTGTGACAAATGCCAATTTCGGTATACATGTATGTTGAGCAATTCCTGTCCATATTTTTAGGAACCCCAAATTGGAAGACAGTGCACACACGCTTATTTACATACAGCTACAAATGTATTTAAAAAATGTGACTTTAAGCCTGTTGTGACCAGACCAAAAGTGAGAAAATTGGTTGAAGGCCAATATTACTGTCAAATACATGTACATGTACAAATTCATTTTAAATCAAGCAAGCAAAAACTCTCTCTCTCTGAAATTCTAACGAGACCTGAAACTACCAAAGGGGCTGATCAAATTCAGGTCCTGGCTAAACCACATATCGAATTGTAATTTAGCATCATTGTTGATTTTTGTGGAAGGAAAACCGGAGAATCTGGAGAAAAACTGGAGCAACCTTGGGCGAGATACCAACAAACTGAACTCACATAATTGGCACCGTGTCTGCAGATTGAACCTGAGCCGCAGAGGTGAAATACGAAGAGCATAACCACTGCACCACACCAGCTCCTTTTATGACATGATTTTAGAATCTAAATCTACTAGCCATTTCCCTTTCAGTCTGGTCACGTAGGCTTTAGTCAAATTGGGACAATATTTTTTAAATACATGTAGCTGTAACAGTAACATTATAAATGCAATGTAGTACAGCATACATGTACATACATGTACACTGTATGTGCTTGTAGACTATTATGTACTTACAGTAGTTGTTGCAGTGTAGAAACAGGGCAGTTTATTACCTGGTGCCAATAAATTATTTATACAAGCTGCTGGCAGTTAGATTTTTGTCTGCATGCAATAATCAAATATGAAAGTAAGGCATTGTAAAATTACATGACTGTACCTACCTTTGTATGAATTAAAACAAATACATGTAACTGCATTCCTTGTATTTCCTTTTTATTGGTAATTGTTTCAAAGTTTTATTAGTCTGCATGAGATGCAAACACAACTATAATACTACCTCCTGATGTCATCAAAGGGGCATTTGCATTATAGTAATTGATAAAATACGGTAAAATAAATTCAATTTCATACTATACAGTTACAGTAAAGGCACTGACTGTTACTAAACATCTTCATGCTGTTTCATTGAGTTTCTGATCATTATTTGGTTTCCTTTATGCAGGGCTGTCTTTACGTTTTTAAGTTGCTGGACAACTGAGCTACATGTACACGTAGCTCTGGTCTTTTTGTGCAATAAGCTACAACTCAGTAGCCAGCAATCATCATCATATACATGTACATTGCTGGTGATAATTACCAGTAGCTGGCTTCTAACGACAGCCCTGTTTATGTGTATACATGTGTTATTAAACAAACACTCATAATAATTGTGAATTGCCTCCCTAGAGAATCATGAAGTAATCCTCAGAGTAGATACAGTGTAACTTAACATTGTAAAATATTCTTGAGAGTTGTTCCAGACTCTGAGGATCCTAAAATAATCCTCAAGGAACCTGGAACAATCCTTAAGGATCCTGGAACAATTCTGGAATTATCCTCAAGGATCCTGGAACAATCCTCAATGATCCTGAAAGTATCTTCAAGGATCCTGGAACAATCCTCAAGGATCCTAAAACAATCCTCAAGGATCCTGGAACAATCCTCAAGGATCCTGGAACAATCCTCAAGGAACCTGGAACAATCCTCAAGGATCCTATAACAATCCTCAAGGATCCTGGAACAATCCTCAAGGATCCTGGAACAATCCTCAAGGATCCTAAAACAATCCTCAAGGATCCTGGAACAATCCTCAAGGATCCTAAAACAATCCTCAAGGATCCTAAAACAATCCTCAAGGATCCTAGTCTCCTTGTTTATCTTTGCAATATCCTTGAGGATCTTTGCAAGATCCTTGAGGATCTGTAAAAGATCTTTGCGGATCTTTGAGGATCTTTGAAGATCTTTGAAGATCTTTACAAGATCTTTACAAGATCCTTAAAGATCTTTAAGGATCCTCATAAAAATCTTCAAAGATCTTTACCAAGATCCTTTGAAGATCTTTATGAGGATCCTTAAAGATCTTAGTAAGATCTTTGAAAGATTTTCACCAGGGAATGCCCACTACACTATAGGAATGCTTGTTAAAATGAACCAGAGAAAATAACAATGACAAGCCTTGTAATCAATAACTGTATACAGCTACTTCTAGTCCTCTGACATGCCCACTACACTATAGGAATGCTTGTTAAAATGAACCAGAGAAAATAACAATGACAAGCCTTGTAATCAATAACTGTATACAGCTACTTCTAGTCCTCTGACATGCCCACTACACTATAGGAATGCTTGTTAAAATGAACCAGAGAAAATAACAATGACAAGCCTTGTAATCAATAACTGTATACAGCTACTTCTAGTCCTCTGACATGCCCACTACACTATAGGAATGCTTGTTAAAATGAACCAGAGAAAATAACAATGACAAGCCTTGTAATCAATAACTGTATACAGCTACTTCTAGTCCTCTGACATGTCCACTACACTATAGGAATGCTTGTTAAAATGAACCAGAGAAAATAACAATGACAAGCCTTGTAATCAATAACTGTATACAGCTACTTCTAGTCCTCTGACATGCCCACTATACTATAGGAATGCTTGTTAAAATGAACCAGAGAAAATAACAATGACAAGCCTTGTAATCAATAACTGTATACAGCTACTTCTAGTCCTCTGACATGCCCACTATACTATAGGAATGCTTGTTAAAATGAACCAGAGAAAATAACAATGACAAGCCTTGTAATCAATAACTGTATACAGCTACTTCTAGTCCTCTGACATGCCCACTATACTATAGGAATGCTTGTTAAAATGAACCAGAGAAAATAACAATGACAAGCCTTGTAATCAATAACTGTATACAGCTACTTCTAGTCCTCTGACATGCCCACTATACTATAGGAATGCTTGTTAAAATGAACCAGAGAAAATAACAATGACAAGCCTTGTGATCAATAACTGTATACAGCTACTTCTAGTCCTCTGACATGCCCACTATACTATAGGAATGCTTGTTAAAATGAACCAGAGAAAATAACAATAGCAAGCCTTGTGATCAATAACTGTATACAGCTACTTCTAGTCATCTGACATGTCCACTACACTATAGGAATGCTTGTTAAAATGAACCAGAGAAAATAACAATGACAAGCCTTGTGATCAATAACTGTATACAGCTACTTCTAGTCCTCTGACATGCCCACTACACTATAGGAATGCTTGTTAAAATGAACCAGAGAAAATAACAATGACAAGCCTTGTGATCAATAACTGTATACAGCTACTTCTAGTCCTCTGACATACCCACTACACTATAGGAATGCTTGTTGAAATGAACCAGAGAAAATAACAATGACAAGCCTTGTGATCAATAACTCTATACAGCTACTTCTAGTCCTCTGACATACCCACTACACTATAGGAATGCTTGTTAAAATGAACCAGAGAAAATAACAATGACAAGCCTTGTGATCAATACCTGTATACAGCTACTTCTAGTCCTCTGACATGCCCACTACACTGTAGGAATGCTTGTTAAAATGAACCAGAGAAAATAACAATGACAAGCCTTGTGATCAATAACTATATACAGCTACTTCTAGTCCTCTGACATACCCACTACACTATAGGAATGCTTGTTAAAATGAACCAGAGAAAATAACAATGACAAGCCTTGTGATCAATAACTGTATACAGCTACTTCTAGTCCTCTGACATGCCCACTACACTATAGGAATGCTTGTTAAAATGAACCAGAGAAAATAACAATGACAAGCCTTGTAATCAATAACTGTATACAGCTACTTCTAGTCCTCTGACATACCCACTACACTATAGGAATGCTTGTTAAAATGAACCAGAGAAAATAACAATGACAAGCCTTGTAATCAATAACTGTATACAGCTACTTCTAGTCCTCTGACATGTCCACTACACTATAGGAATGCTTGTTAAAATGAACCAGAGAAAATAACAATGACAAGCCTTGTAATCAATAACTGTATACAGCTACTTCTAGTCCTCTGACATGCCCACTACACTATAGGAATGCTTGTTAAAATGAACAAGAGAAAATAACAATGACAAGCCTTGTAATCAATAACTGTATACAGCTACTTCTAGTCCTCTGACATGCCCACTACACTATAGGAATGCTTGTTAAAATGAACCAGAGAAAATAACAATGACAAGCCTTGTAATCAATAACTGTATACAGCTACTTCTAGTCCTCTGACATGCCCACTACACTATAGGAATGCTTGTTAAAATGAACCAGAGAAAATAACAATGACAAGCCTTGTGATCAATAACTGTATACAGCTACTTCTAGTCCTCTGACATTACCACTACACTATAGGAATGCTTGTTAAAATGAACCAGAGAAAATAACAATGACAAGCCTTGTAATCAATAACTGTATACAGCTACTTCTAGTCCTCTGACATACCCACTACACTATAGGAATGCTTGTTAAAATGAACCAGAGAAAATAACAATGACAAGCCTTGTAATCAATAACTGTATACAGCTACTTCTAGTCCTCTGACATGTCCACTACACTATAGGCGAATCCTTGTTTACGTTTTTTCCTCATTAGCATACATCAAACTTCAAGCGACGTACATACAAACAAACAGAGTCCATAAATCGAAAGAGATTGTCACACTTGATAATCACCGAAAATTTGAGAGTGATATGATAAATATATTTTGAGGAATGAGCGTTTAAAAAGCTCAAAATTTACAATGAATGTATGGCTGTCAGCAACTCTTGCCCCCCAGCCCATTTTATAGTTTTGAAAAGTCAATTTCTCCGTAAATATTTAACATATCAATCTCAAATTTTCGGTGGTTACTCAGTTTAAAATTCTCTTTCAACTGATATAGTCTGTTTGTTTGTAGCTTGAAGTTTAATTTATGCTAATGAGGCAAAAATGTAAACAATGACGTCAGCAAGGATTCGCCTATAGGAATGCTTGTTAAAATGAACCAGAGAAAATAACAATGACAAGCCTTGTGATCAATAACTATATACAGCTACTTCTAGTCCTCTGACATGCCCACTACACTATAGGAATGCTTGTTAAAATGAACCAGAGAAAATAACAATGACAAGCCTTGTGATCAATAACTGTATACAGCTACTTCTAGTCCTCTGACATACCCACTACACTATAGGAATGCTTGTTAAAATGAACCAGAGAAAATAACAATGACAAGCCTTGTGATCAATAACTGTATACAGCTACTTCTAGTCCTCTGACATACCCACTACACTATAGGAATGCTTGTTAAAATGAACCAGAGAAAATAACAATGACAAGCCTTGTGATCAATACCTGTATACAGCTACTTCTAGTCCTCTGACATGCCCACTACACTATAGGAATGCTTGTTAAAATGAACCAGAGAAAATAACAATGACAAGCCTTGTGATAAATAACTGTATACAGCTACTTCTAGTCCTCTGACATACCCACTACACTATAGGAATGCTTGTTAAAATGAACCAGAGAAAATAACAATGACAAGCCTTGTGATCAATACCTGTATACAGCTACTTCTAGTCCTCTGACATGCCCACTACACTATAGGAATGCTTGTTAAAATGAACCAGAGAAAATAACAATGACAAGCCTTGTGATAAATAACTGTATACAGCTACTTCTAGTCCTCTGACATACCCACTACACTATAGGAATGCTTGTTAAAATGAACCAGAGAAAATAACAATGACAAGCCTTGTGATCAATACCTGTATACAGCTACTTCTAGTCCTCTGACATGCCCACTACACTATAGGAATGCTTGTTAAAATGAACCAGAGAAAATAACAATGACAAGCCTTGTGATCAATACCTGTATACAGCTACTTCTAGTCCTCTGACATGCCCACTACACTATAGGAATGCTTGTTAAAACCCGTACCAAAACCGCAGACCTGTTACAGACATGTTACAGGTCTGTATTATGTATTTTCAGTCGTACTGCAGGTCAAGAGGGGGAAAACGACATGTCTGTAAGCCTGCCATTCGCCTGTGTAAGACGGGACTAAAAAAATCGGGTTTCAATGTCTGCACTTCGCCTTTCCTTTCGCCTGTAACAGACATGTAAAAGGTCTTTTCTAATTAAACTAATTTGTTTAACAAGTTGCACTCCTTTATCTGCTCTTGACCTTATCTGTTCACCTGATTAAGACCTGTAAAAGACCTGCATGTATAAACTCCTGGATGTAAAATGACGCACGCAAAATAGCATAGATAATTTGTATGTTAAACAGACAAAAATAATCTGATGAGCAGTCCAAAGTTCAATAGTTCGTTTTTATACCGTATTTAATGTAAACACTGTAGTATTTTAACAAGCTTTCCACTATTTTTTGCTTTTATTTTTGCTACATCTTTTTTTATAATTAGTCTTATACGTAATAGGTCGCGATCCACGAACTTATCATGCTTGAACTTGCTAAACTACAAATCCCGATCCGTATGCACCTAAGAAAAATCTTACCTTTATTTGATTATTAAAATAATTATAATAGTCTGTGGTAGCTAAGCTCACTGTTTCGTCCCGGTGTGTTCTTTTCTTTGCCATGATCATCTTTCGGCATATCTTGAAAAGGTTCATCGGCTGCCGTCCCCAGATAGTTTAGTAGCATGTTCTTCTAGTGATCAAGTGCAGATATCTTCTGTACGGTTGTGGGAATCAGTGATTTCATAGTGAAGAGTGGGGGAAGAGTATCAGTTTCATTGCCGGGCTGCTGAACTTTCAGGATTAAACTTTCTTTTACGTCGACCCATTATTGAACGTATTTGTAAGTACAATGCTCCTCTTGATCCGTGTAGCGTGCCAAACGTCTTGAAACGTATACTTTGTGTGTGACCTTTCGAAGTCACTTATCACTGAACAAACATTAGTTTAATTGCTATCATGCATGCACCTATTCTAAAGTTACCAAGCTAGTATTTCTACTCACGATACGGTTAACGTAGCCTGCGTGCAGACGTTCTCAAAACTATATGTAGCTTCTAAAGTTGTCTCAATACTAAGGTTAATGTTAGAATGCTACCAAACTAAATACACTATACTTGTTTGCCTTTCATTCATGCATGCTCTGGCGCTCACGATCACGCTACAAATCAACATTTTGCAACAATTGACAATACGATATCTCCTAAGACGTGATTGGTTTGTGAGATTTGAACACTTTTATAGCTACATTGGTCGTTGGAGTCTGCATATACTGTACGTAGTATATATAGCGATTGCTTTGATTACTTCGTTTGTATTAACTGCTCCGGCTAAACAGAGTACACAACGAAATTCGAAGAAGCACATTCCAGTTTTTGGTTAAACTGAAACCAAAGAATTTAACACTGTTCCATTAACGCGCGTTCCAAAGGGGGGAAATTGCGACCGTGAGAGCAGAGAGAAAAAGCTGGTAAAAGTTGGAGGTAAGTAAAGTTTGAGCTTTTACATGTGCCATACTTTTCAGTTTATGTAGGGAGGGGGTCCACAGAATGTTTGTGTGACCGTTGTAAGTCGAGAAATATCGCGAAGAACAAGTACATATTTTTAACGTAAACTTACAGATGTTTAAATCGTAGCGAAAATCTTAACGTTCAAAAATGTGTGCATATTCTTCGGGATCTTTCTTGAGGTTTCAGTGACCCAACATATTTCCTATAGACCTACAAATTATCTGTATAAATTGAATAGTAGTAATTATATATATTTATATTTAAATATATTTCCAAACATGTTGGCGACAGCCCTTGCGATCTACACCGCTGGAGACAATAATTATACCAGTTTCGTCTTCTAAATTACGTTTAGGCTCAAAAGCGATCGCGACAATACAATTAATAATTGTATATTTCCCTTCTATCTGCGCATGGTTATTATCGTGTAGTTTCTGGTGTTACTCTGCTTGTTTATTGAGGCCCTTTTAGAGGGGTATGCATCTCCCCTGTCCGAGTTTCAAAACTAGTTGTGTCGCAATCTCGGAAGGTGGGCATGTCGCTGTTGGAATTTTGTCTATTGTTTTCTTATTTCTCTCTGTCGCTCTCGCAATTTCAGACATTTTCAGACGTTCATCGTTATTTCATTTCCTTCATGTCGCTGTTTCAACGCCGCGCGTGCATGCTACAAGGGATTTCAAGTCGCGTTCCCTTTCAGGACCTGTCAATCAAAATATTGGCGCTAAAACAACATGACAGAACTTGAAAGAGCGAGCCAAAAATCAATGTTTTTAAATTACAGCGATTTTCAATATCACGTTCTAATGCCGTTAATCGAGTATTTCAACAGCGCGAATTCCCGTTCGAAACTTACCGTATTCGGAGAGCTTCATACGGCCATCGTTCATAAATATTCTGTTGGCCGTTGTAGTTATGATCGTACGATGTTATTTGTCTGTACGATGTTCTTTATTGTACCCTATATTTCAGTGAGTTCGGCAGAACGAACCTTCTTTGTATATGGAAGTCGGTTAGCTGTTTTCTCAGATGGCTACCTTTGTCCGCGTACTATTGAAAATCGCTGTAAATTGTGTTTGCCCGGTGTGTTTGATAGTCGGGCAGTTGGCTAGCAGTACGTTGTATTCTACGTAGTTCGTGACCACTGAATCAAAGATCTTGACTCTTTCACTTTCAGGATACGTTAATGCAGCAGCACTAAAGTGGAAAGTTCCGGTAGTACTATTTATTTTACCACTACCTTATTATGGATGACATATGTCATAATTGTCACAAGATTGTCAAAGACAATTCATTAGCTATTGAATGTGACTATTGCTTAGGGTGGTATCATCTAAAATGTTCTAACCTTTCTAGGAAAGAATATAAGTATTTCTCTAGAACTGGGGATTTATGGCTTTGTTTAAACTGTAGGTCTCAAACTTTTCCTTTTTATAATATTAGTAATAGTGACCTTATTGATCTAGCTTTTAATTCTAACACTCCATGTTTATGTTCAAATCAGCTAGCTCAAATGAAAGTTTTGGACTTACCCCGCTTTGATATTATTTCTTCTATTAATAGTACTCCAAATCTTGATAATGTTGATATAGACTCTCATCTTCCTTCTCAGGTCAACTTTAAATACTATACTACTCATGATATTCATAGCAGACAGGATTTTACTGGTAACACTATAGATAATTCATTCTCTGCTATTCATTGTAATATTAGAAGTTTAAATGCAAACTTTGATACGTTAACAACAATGCTTGCAGATCTACAGCTTAATTTTAATTTAATTGGTCTCTCTGAAATTAGATATAACTTCCAGTCTGATCCTTCTTTAAATATTTCTATGCCTGGATATGATTTCATCTATCAGCCTAGTCACTCCCTTGCTGGAGGAGTTGGTTTCTATATTAAGGAAAATTTACAGTATAGAACTAGGCATGATTTGAACTTCTCTTCCGATGACTACGAATCTGTCTGGCTGGAAATTGAAAGTAAATCTCATGGAAAAGTACTCTGTGCCACTGTCTATAGACACCCAAATTCTAATTTTGGAAATTTTATGAAATCTTTTTTTGAAAAAATCGAAAAAATTCATAGAGAAAACAAAAAGTGTATCATAATGGGGGACTTCAATATCAATCTATTAAATTTTGAATCAAATTACACTACAGAAGAGTTTATAAATTCCATGAATTCATATTTTTTTCAACCTCACATTTTGCAGCCAACTAGAATAACAGATCATTCCGCCACTCTGATTGACAACATTTTCTTTAACTCTCTAGATTTTCATACTACTAGTGGCAATATCATTTATGATTTAACAGATCATCTCCCTAACTTCTTAATTATAGACAAGTTTGCCTTTCCAACGAAAAAACATAAGATATATAAACGAGATTATTCTACACTTGATGAGTCAGCCCTACTAAGTGATATGCAGTCTATAGATTGGGATTCATGCTTCTCTAATACAAGTGATATTAATTCTATTTTTCAATCATTCTATAACAAACTAAATAACCTAGTAAATAAACATGTACCCATTAAAATATTAACAAATAAACAAATGAAATTTCACTATAAACCATGGATTACAAAAGGAATAAGAACTTCTATAAATAAAAAAAAAAAAACTTTTCAAAAAATTTCTGAGAACAAAAAATAATTATTACCACTCCAACTATAAATTTTATCGCAATAAACTAAAACATTTAATAGCTATAAGCAAAAGAACCTACTACTGCCACTACTTTCAAATAAATAACAATAATATTAAAAATACCTGGAAAGGTATTAAACAAATTATTTCCCTCAAATCTAAAAAATCAAACTACCCTACTAAAATTACAATAAATGAACAAACAATTACTGATCCCAGAGCTATAGCAACTGCATTTAATGACTATTTTGCTAATATAGGAAACAGTCTTGCAAGCAATATACCTTCTACTGACACTTCATTTACTTCTTATTTAATCCATCCTCAAGTGAATAGTTTCTTTGTCTTTCCAGTTACTCAATCTGAGATTGAAGAGGAAATCGGAAACTTAAACTCTAATAAGGCTGCTGGACCTTTTAGTATTCCAGTAAATCTTCTCAAATCTCTAAGTAATTTAATCTCAAAACCCTTGGAAATCTTATTTAATTTTTCGTTTTCAAACGGAGTTGTTCCAGACAACTTTAAAATTGCTAGGGTAGTTCCTGTATTTAAAAAGGGTTCTGCCTATCTATTAAATAACTATCGACCGATCTCGCTTTTGTCAATTTTTAATCAATTGCTTGAAAAGCTTATGTGTAAGCGGCTAACTACCTATCTTGAAAAATTCCATATACTTTACTTTAAGCAATTTGGCTTTCGCTCTGGTCATTCTACAACCCATGCAATTGTTTCTATCATTGACAGAATTCAAAGTGCAATTGATAAAGGTCTTACTTCCTGTGGGCTTTTCCTTGACTTCAGTAAAGCATTCGATACAGTTAATCACGAAATTCTGATCTCTAAACTTCATCACTATGGAATTAGAGGGGTTGCACTAAATTGGTTTAAATCATATTTAAGTAATAGGAAGCAATTTACTTCAGTTGGAATCACAATGTCTGAAGAAAAGCTTATTCCCTGTGGTGTTCCTCAAGGATCAGTTCTTGGACCTATCTTATTTCTTTTATATATAAATGATATCTGCAATAGTTCCAAAATTCTTGACTTCCATATTTTTGCAGATGATACCAACTTATTCTATGCAGATAAAAGTTTACATAATCTTGAACAGACAATTAACAAACAGTTAAAACTTGTAAATACATGGCTGTGCTCAAACAAGCTCTCCTTAAACATCACTAAAACAAATTTTGTTTTATTTCATCCTCACCAGAAAAAAATGTCTTTCCCAGTTAATCTGACCTTAAATAATAAACCCATTAAACAGGTTAAGTCAGTGAAATATCTAGGAGTACTCATTGATAGTAATCTAAGCTGGAAACCCTATGTAAATGAAATATGTAAAAAGGTAAACAGAAGCATTGGCGTTCTTTCTAAATTACGTTATTATCTAAATGTATACATACTTACTAATTTGTATTATTCCCTTATATATCCTTACCTCACCTATGGTTTACTAATCTGGGGGAATACATATCAGACTTCAACTCGTCCTTTGTTTATTCTTCAGAAAAAGGCCCTTCGTATTATTACATTTTCTAAATATGATGCATCTTCTACCCCTTTGTTCAAAAAATTGCAAATTTTAAAACTAAACGACTTAGTCCTCTCTCACACTGCTTTATTTATGTATCAATATCACACAAATACCCTCCCAACTGTTTTTAGAGATTTCTTTAAACCTCTCTCTGAAATCCATCATTACAACACTCGCCTAGCATCCACTTCTTCTTATTATCTTCCTGCTATTCGAACTAATTATGGTCTATTTAATATTCGTTTTCAAGGCCCAAAAATATGGAATTCACTAGACAAAAACCTTAAATTCTTGACTAAATACAAATTCAAAAATTGTTTGAAAAAAGATCTTATAAGTAAATATTGATCAAATATCTTTTCAATTTGCCTTTTCAATTTCAATTTAAAATATTATTTTCAGCAGATTGTCTTTTATTCGTTGTCCCTGTTATGTTTACGTGTGTCCGTTTCTTGTATTTATTATATAACAAATTATGTACATTGTTTTCGTTCTGACCGCCATATCAAATTGCAATCTGAACTTTGTTCCGGTGGCTCAGCTTAGTTTAGCTTTCTAGTTATTCTGAGCCTACCAGTACCAATTATTGAGCTTTTCATTTTTCCAGTAAACCTGTAACTATTATTAATTCCAGTACGAAATAAAATTTGTTGTTGTTGTTGTTGTTGTTGTACCCGAACAACACTCACGATCCTCGAAAATGAAGACAAAGATCTGAGTTAATTAAGTTTTGTAAAGGATTGCAACTGCGTTACTCAATTTAATCGTGTATCAGGATACATAACTTTTGTACTTGTATCTGTTATCCTCTTACATGTTAAAGTTATAAAAAGAGAAGACATGTAATTAGGCTTTTCAAGTAGATGAGTTATTTAAACAAAGAAAACTGTGTTAATTAAATGTCTACAATCGATCAACAACGTTTTCACGTGCATATCATATATGAAACTAGTAATATTGTGAGACTATCATATCCTGGGGAGACAATGTAGAGGTAAAAGCGCAAATAAAAAGAACTACGATTGCATTTATTATAATTAGTAAGCTTTTCAAAAGGATATTTGACAGCCGGGATCTGCAGTCAATATGACAAAGCCCAGACACAGGAAGCTGATAAGTGACCTTTATTTCAAGCCGAAATCCGATACTAAAAAGGTTTGTAACAGGTCTGTAAGGTCTGTTACAGGTATGTAAACATGTCTGTTCTTTGCCTTACGGTTGACTGTTTCTTACAGGTCTTTTCTTCACCTTATTTTCACCTGATTTATACAGGCGAACTCCCTACAACATACAGGTGAACGGCAGATCTGCCAGTTAATAAAATTTAAGGCATGTTTAAGCTAATCTACAGGTATGTTAAAGGTCAAAAACATGTCTGTAACAGGTCTGCGATTTTGGTACGGGAATGAACCAGAGAAAATAACAATGACAAGCCTTGTGATCAATAACTGTATACAGCTACTTCTAGTCCTCTGACATACCCACTACACTATAGGAATGCTTGTTAAAATGAACCAGAGAAAATAACAATGACAAGCCTTGTAATCAATAACTGTATACAGCTACTTCTAGTCCTCTGACATACCCACTACACTATAGGAATGCTTGTTAAAATGAACCAGAGAAAATAACAATGACAAGCCTTGTAATCAATAACTGTATACACCTACTTCTAGTCCTCTGACATGTCCACTACACTATAGGAATGCTTGTTAAAATGAACCAGAGAAAATAACAATGACAAGCCTTGTAATCAATAACTGTATACAGCTACTTCTAGTCCTCTGACATGCCCACTACACTATAGGAATGCTTGTTAAAATGAACCAGAGAAAATAACAATGACAAGCCTTGTAATCAATAACTGTATACAGCTACTTCTAGTCCTCTGACACACCCACTACACTATAGGAATGCTTGTTAAAATGAACCAGAGAAAATAACAATGACAAGCCTTGTAATCAATAACTGTATACAGCTACTTCTAGTCCTCTGACACACCCACTACACTATAGGAATGCTTGTTAAAATGAACCAGAGAAAATAACAATGACAAGCCTTGTAATCAATAACTGTATACAGCTACTTCTAGTCCTCTGACATGCCCACTACACTATAGGAATGCTTGTTAAAATGAACCAGAGAAAATAACAATGACAAGCCTTGTAATCAATAACTGTATACAGCTACTTCTAGTCCTCTGACATACCCACTACACTATAGGAATGCTTGTTAAAATGAACCAGAGAAAATAACAATGACAAGCCTTGTAATCAATAACTGTATACAGCTACTTCTAGTCCTCTGACATGCCCACTACACTATAGGAATGCTTGTTAAAATGAACCAGAGAAAATAACAATGACAAGCCTTGTAATCAATAACTGTATACAGCTACTTCTAGTCCTCTGACATGCCCACTACACTATAGGAATGCTTGTTAAAATGAACCAGAGAAAATAACAATGACAAGCCTTGTGATCAATAACTGTATACAGCTACTTCTAGTCCTCTGACATGTCCACTACACTATAGGAATGCTTGTTAAAATGAACCAGAGAAAATAACAATGACAAGCCTTGTGATCAATAACTGTATACAGCTACTTCTAGTCCTCTGACATGTCCACTACACTATAGGAATGCTTGTTAAAATGAACCAGAGAAAATAACAATGACAAGCCTTGTGATCAATACCTGTATACAGCTACTTCTAGTCCTCTGACATGTCCACTACACTATAGGAATGCTTGTTAAAATGAACCAGAGAAAATAACAATGACAAGCCTTGTAATCAATAACTGTATACAGCTACTTCTAGTCCTCTGACATGCCCACTACACTATAGGAATGCTTGTTAAAATGAACCAGAGAAAATAACAATGACAAGCCTTGTGATCAATAACTGTATACAGCTACTTCTAGTCCTCTGACATGTCCACTACACTATAGGAATGCTTGTTAAAATGAACTAGAGAAAATAACAATGACAAGCCTTGTAATCAATAACTGTATACAGCTACTTCTAGTCCTCTGACATACCCACTACACTATAGGAATGCTTGTTAAAATGAACCAGAGAAAATAACAATGACAAGCCTTGTAATCAATAACTGTATACAGCTACTTCTAGTCCTCTGACATGCCCACTACACTATAGGAATGCTTGTTAAAATGAACCAGAGAAAATAACAATGACAAGCCTTGTAATCAATAACTGTATACAGCTACTTCTAGTCCTCTGACATGCCCACTACACTATAGGAATGCTTGTTAAAATGAACCAGAGAAAATAACAATGACAAGCCTTGTAATCAATAACTGTATACAGCTACTTCTAGTCCTCTGACATGCCCACTACACTATAGGAATGCTTGTTAAAATGAACCAGAGAAAATAACAATGACAAGCCTTGTAATCAATAACTGTATACAGCTACTTCTAGTCCTCTGACATGCCCACTATACTATAGGAATGCTTGTTAAAATGAACCAGAGAAAATAACAATGACAAGCCTTGTGATCAATAACTGTATACAGCTACTTCTAGTCCTCTGACATGCCCACTACACTATAGGAATGCTTGTTAAAATGAACCAGAGAAAATAACAATGACAAGCCTTGTAATCAATAACTGTATACAGCTACTTCTAGTCCTCTGACATGTCCACTACACTATAGGAATGCTTGTTAAAATGAACCAGAGAAAATAACAATGACAAGCCTTGTGATCAATAACTGTATACAGCTACTTCTAGTCCTCTGACATACCCACTACACTATAGGAATGCTTGTTAAAATGAACCAGAGAAAATAACAATGACAAGCCTTGTGATCAATACCTGTATACAGCTACTTCTAGTCCTCTGACATGTCCACTACACTATAGGAATGCTTGTTAAAATGAACCAGAGAAAATAACAATGACAAGCCTTGTAATCAATAACTGTATACAGCTACTTCTAGTCCTCTGACATGCCCACTACACTATAGGAATGCTTGTTAAAATGAACCAGAGAAAATAACAATGACAAGCCTTGTAATCAATAACTGTATACAGCTACTTCTAGTCCTCTGACATGCCCACTATACTATAGGAATGCTTGTTAAAATGAACCAGAGAAAATAACAATGACAAGCCTTGTAATCAATAACTGTATACAGCTACTTCTAGTCCTCTGACATGCCCACTATACTATAGGAATGCTTGTTAAAATGAACCAGAGAAAATAACAATGACAAGCCTTGTAATCAATAACTGTATACAGCTACTTCTAGTCCTCTGACATGCCCACTATACTATAGGAATGCTTGTTAAAATGAACCAGAGAAAATAACAATGACAAGCCTTGTAATCAATAACTGTATACAGCTACTTCTAGTCCTCTGACATGCCCACTATACTATAGGAATGCTTGTTAAAATGAACCAGAGAAAATAACAATGACAAGCCTTGTGATCAATAACTGTATACAGCTACTTCTAGTCCTCTGACATGCCCACTATACTATAGGAATGCTTGTTAAAATGAACCAGAGAAAATAACAATGACAAGCCTTGTGATCAATAACTGTATACAGCTACTTCTAGTCCTCTGACATGCCCACTATACTATAGGAATGCTTGTTAAAATGAACCAGAGAAAATAACAATGACAAGCCTTGTGATCAATAACTGTATACAGCTACTTCTAGTCCTCTGACATGTCCACTACACTATAGGAATGCTTGTTAAAATGAACCAGAGAAAATAACAATGACAAGCCTTGTGATCAATAACTGTATACAGCTACTTCTAGTCCTCTGACATGCCCACTACACTATAGGAATGCTTGTTAAAATGAACCAGAGAAAATAACAATGACAAGCCTTGTGATCAATAACTGTATACAGCTACTTCTAGTCCTCTGACATACCCACTACACTATAGGAATGCTTGTTGAAATGAACCAGAGAAAATAACAATGACAAGCCTTGTAATCAATAACTGTATACAGCTACTTCTAGTCCTCTAGCATGTCCACTACACTATAGGAATGCTTGTTAAAATGAACCAGAGAAAATAACAATGACAAGCCTTGTGATCAATAACTGTATACAGCTACTTCTAGTCCTCTGACATGCCCACTACACTATAGGAATGCTTGTTAAAATGAACCAGAGAAAATAACAATGACAAGCCTTGTAATCAATAACTGTATACAGCTACTTCTAGTCCTCTGACATGCCCACTACACTATAGGAATGCTTGTTAAAATGAACCAGAGAAAATAACAATGACAAGCCTTGTAATCAATAACTGTATACAGCTACTTCTAGTCCTCTGACATGCCCACTACACTATAGGAATGCTTGTTAAAATGAACTAGAGAAAATAACAATGACAAGCCTTGTGATCAATAACTGTATATAGCTACTTCTAGTCCTCTGACATGCCCACACACTATACTATAGGAATGCTTGTTAAAATGAACCAGAGAAAATAACAATGACAAGCCTTGTGATCAATAACTGTATGCAGCAAAATACCAGACAAACATTATACTCCCTAATGATATTGTTTGAGAAGCAATATTTCTCAACCTCGTTCTGTTTCTTCAGGGTTTCGAACACCTCGAAAGTAATGAATCCCTTGAGGCTGCTCTCCTCAGGGTCTACAACTTTGTTTGAGATACTGAAACAGTTTTGGTGTCTTTGACAATGGGTTAGCAAGGGAAGTGATTGAGAAACTGAAGAATAATATAACACATACTGAAGTATATCCTGTTTTTTAATAATTATTTTTATTAAATAATATGTATATCGCGTTTAGGTGATTACGACAATTCTGTTAAGCATCTGACCAATGCAATAGCAGTGTGTGGTCAACCACAGCAACTACTTCAAGTGTTCAAACAGACCTTGCCTCCTCAAGTGTTTGAGATGCTAATGGAGAACATCAACAACATGAAGACAGTTGCCCAAAAGGTACAGTGCCCATCAACAAAAATCCAGTGGCAGATTTGTTGAAGAAAATTGTGCATTCCAGTGGCCACATCTCAGTCACTATTCATCGTATATTCCTCATTTTTGTTGTGTTCTTTCATGTTGCTCGTTCCGAATCAGTGGTCTAAAAATTCCAAATTGAAATTTTGCAAATTTGTGATGTCACACTTTACCACTATTGTACACGTCTATACTGTAGAATGTATGACCAGTCCCCCCTGTAGATAAACACCTGTGTATAACCCCATTCCACTCCTTGAACAAACTTAATTACTGACCACATTGAAATTGAAAGTGGCCACTGCATGTTAAATAGAACATACTGGTATGTTGGTTGGGACCCAATCCACAGTATACAGTGAATAAGTGGCACTATACCACTACCGGTAACCACTCTTCTATGGTGCAACTTGTCCACTATAACAACCTTTTTCACAAACCATGCCTATTCTATTTTACTTTTAGAAGGTTGCAGAAGAGGGAGAATCACTGGATTAAAGATCTATTTGCACATCGTGGAACAGCAAGGGAGAAATAATAATCCCAACAAAGTGATCACAAGCAATGGGCTCATTACAAAGATCAAGGCCTGATAATAGGCACTTCAGTCATGGCTAGATTCCATCCGCCAGAAGGATGCAATCCCAAAATGCACTGTACCAAAAACTTCAGAGAACAAGACCTGGTGTCTAATCAAGACAGTAACACCTGCTAATGAAATGGCATGCAGCATAAAAGTTCTAAAAAAGCAGTTGTTCACAGCAAATCCTGTGTGGCATAAGAGATAGGAACAGTTAGGGTTTACTAGGTTAATAATTGGGGTAGGATTTCGGTTTGGGTCTTTGTAGGGCTGATAGTCAAGGGAAGCTTACTTGTTCGCCTAAATTTCTAAGCGTAGCTTTATTTTGTACCCTACATATTTGGGTATATGACATTGAGAAAATAGTGCAGTGCATTCTGGGATTGTGACCTTCTGGCAGATGGAATCTAGCTGTGACCTAAGACTTCTCTGTAAATTCTCAAGTCGTATCTTGCTATTGTGCCTGATTTAAAAGCCATTTTTAATCAAGCTAACTGCATAGCTAAAACAGTTTTTGAATCACTAGAAAAATAGTGCCACTCTCGCATCCATGTTAGCAAGTTATGTTAGTTGTTTCAACTTTAAATATTCTTTTTTTATGCATTGTTTCTTTGATAAATATCAAGATCTAATAATTACATTAATTTTTGTAAGTGGGTGTCTTATCAGATTCATGTTTGTTGTTGGTTAATAAAATATTTTAAAAAGGGACTCTATTCTGAAAGGGGGAATGCATTAATAATTATTTTGTAGCATTTTCTTTTTTCTGATCTTAGCTTTAAAAAAAAACTAAGGGTTTCATACGTCAAATGAGGTTGCTCTATTACCATAACTTGCTCTTATTATGAGTGTGCCATATCAAACGGAATAATGATTCTTACAATTCACAAAAACAGTATTGGAAAGCTAGTGCAAGAAGCAAGAATTCATGCTTCTCTTACTAGATAAGGTGAGAAGACTTAGTAGTCATACTGTAACAAACAGAATGAATATTTATCAATTCTCCTTGCATGAGTAGATCTATATTTTGGTCGTACTGAGCACATTAGGTTTCGAACATTTTTATTGACCCAAACAGCAACAAGTAATAAAATGTTATATTTACAAACGTGTGGCTATAAGACTGTTTTGAGTCAAAAGTAGGAATTTGTTTCTTATACCGTCCATGGTAGTTGTTTGAATTTATTTTTGATCAAACTAACTATGGTTTAATTTCGAAGAATATCGTGTGGGGAAAGTTCTCAAATTTGCGATTGAAAAATCCTTTGTTTTCTCTATATCCCATTGGCTGGATGGTGGCTTCTCTGCGTTTTCACAGAAAAAGAGCCAATAGCATAAAAACATACTTTATTTTCGAGATGTAGTTTGGAAGGTAGATACCTCGTAAAGCACTGAAGGCATATTCAAGCAAAATCGTATCTGGGAGAGTCTCATTGCCGCAGAACAATGGATTCTACTACGGTTCTTATCTGGACCATTACTTAAGTCGTTGGCCTGTCTCCTTCCTGTTCTAATCTATACGTGGGAACGAGTGTCATTTCGAGAAAGAGTACGGGTTGTCTCCCGACACAACAGCCTGGTATTCTGAGGTACTAACAATCACTCATGATTGTAAACTGCACGGCAGCACATTGCGCCACAATAGCAGTCCGTATCACAACGATAACATTGTGAAGCGCATTTGAATATATTCATATAGAATTTGCGCAAAATAAGTGAATACCTTTTTTACCATTACAAAATATGTCCGTAAAGACTAGCTGATGATCGTAAAACAAATAAACATGACTGCTTGTATTTATAACCAAGGTATTCAAGTGTTTTCACTTGTGCAACTGGAAGTTCAAAAGCTAAAGAAGAGTTAAATACCATGTGTCATTGAAATATGCACTGACGTTTGTCCGAGGATATCTATAGAGCAAATCGCATGAACGCGAGTTCTATACGGATGACGTGTTTACAGGCACGGAGTGATATTTTGAAAGTTCTGATAATTGCACGAGCCCTTACGCGAGTGCCGCAATTTGAGAACTTTCAAAATATCACTGCCTATAAATCAAGTATGGCACGATCAGTTTGTGATTTTTTGTTTATAATAATTTTCTACTGACCAAACATTTGCTGACAGCATGCGACTGTGTACTCAATAACCTTTAGATGCAAGCGCTCGTCATTGACCAATCAGAATCCAGATATTTTGTGGAGTATGTTATAATCGCTAATATTAGTTGTCATCTCACGCATTTCACCAATCACGCGAGAGAACATATTTGATGGGTTATAATTATTATTACTGTTTTCGTTGTTTCAAGTCTCATTTCGAAATAGCCCACAGTCAATCAAAATGTAATCAAGTGTAGGCGGTAAAGCTTTGTATGACCAGACCACCACGTCAGCTAAATGCAATATTCCAAACGAGACCGTTTACACTTGGAGGGTTGCACTTCAACGAAAACGTTAATAAAATTGAGCTTTTTCAAAAACACATAAGAGAATGAGTTTCTTTGAAAGACGTGCTGTAGTTTGAGTTGCTGTTTTTTTGTATCATTACAGTTTATAATTATAATATAGTTATACTGAAACCAAAAACATTTTGCAGTTGTTGTATCGATTATTCTGCAGACTACATATCATTTTAATATTGGACAATTCACATTTTATATTTGTTTGTGATGGTGTTGAGTTTGGAAGGTTATCAAAAGGATGTAGTGGATGTATATGGAGAGCTGGTTTATATTGCTGTGGGGGTGGACAATAAGCCCGGCTCCAGATATCATAATCTAGCAAATCTCTTGCTGCTTCTAACTTATTTCTTAGAACATGGTCACACCCACTCGACCAATCAGCGTTCCCCATTTCAGCTGTCTAAATCCCATAGTTAAGTAATTAGTATTCTCTATATAGAGAATACTAAAAAGGCTATGAAACAATAGAAAACAATAGCCTTATTAGTATTCTCTATTACTCCCCTAGTCTAGACCCTGTATATTATTTCGAAATGTTCAGAGTTTCTTACAGTAGTTGCCAATAATTTCAGAATTTTTTTTTCGTGGATGTGACTAAATTCTGAGACGGTTAGATAATGAACACTCGAGTTCTATGTGATTTAGAGTGCCCTATCTAGATGCTCGATAAAATGATAGAACTCTCGTGCCATTATCTAACCCTTACATAACCGCTGATCTGTGCTGTCTACATGACAATTGTATAAGTTATTAAATGAGCGGAGGGACGTCAGGATCATCTACGAAGTCTTTGTCTTCAGGTTCTGTGTTGTGGTTTCTCTTAACTTCAGTCATCGATGGTTTCTTTGTCTTACTGCATGACCCTACAATGTTACTAAAGTCCATTTCCTTGTTAGGTTTCGTGTCCACATCGAGTCGTTCATGGAGCGTTCTGCAATTAAATAAGGCACGTTTCATTACTTGCAGTATATTCAGTAATGTCGTCAGCATACGTTGTTGATAGCATTGGATGATATCGTTGATGTAAATATTGAAGAACATAGACCTCGAGCGTGCATTTTTTTCATTCTGTTTACTGACAGAACATGAAGAACCAGCTTGTGTGTGCTAAAGGCGCTGTGTGTGGAATCAATGTTCCATCGGTGGCTGTTAATTGGCTTCAAACACTTAAAGTCCCCTCCCTTAACGATTGATTGAAAGGATATGCAATGTTTTCCTTGAAGACGCACAGTTTGTTAATCATTTTTGTACATTTACTTTGATTTCATCCATCCCACACGTGTGCTAGGGTCGTCAGTTTATACTGATAAAAAACACTGAAAATAATTGTTCCGGCCCGGAACATAAAGGCGTGTCCCTTACGGTGACACAGCTCTATGGTGGCCCAGGACTGCCATAGCAAAAATGAACAAAAAAAAAAAAACAAAAAAAAAAAAAAAAATGGAATAAAAATTGAAAGGAAAATGAAACGAAATTAAATTAAAATCAAATCGAAATTAAAAGCAAAATCAAATTAAAAGTAAATCAAAAATAAAAACAAAATCAATTGAAAAGCAAACGCATTTCAAAATGAAAATAAATTGAAATAAAATACCTCTTGGCCCATTGCTGCCATTGAAAAAAAAATTCAAATTGAAATTCAAATTGCTCGTGGCCCATCGCTGCCATAGACCATGATGCATTGCTTGTGTATATGTGTTCACGAGTAAACACAAACTTGATTCATCCAAGATGGCGGGGGCAAGAATCAGAAATACGGGCTGGATTGAAGACGAACGCTTAAAGGAACAGCTAACAAACTATGTTAGAAGTGGACTGCGTAGAAATGAAATCTTAAGTTTTATGGAGAGGGACTTTGGAGAATACGCTTGGAGTATACGAACTCTTGATCGTCGCATGCAACATTTTGACATTCGTTATACCGATACTGAAGTACCTTTGGACGATGTTCAAACGGCGGTAAAGATGGAACTTGAAGGTCCTGGACGACTTCTGGGTTACAGAGCCATGCATGCAAAATTAAGACAAGAGTATCACCTCAATGTCCCAAGAAACTTAGTACATGATGTCATGTTTGATATTGACCCAAATCTACTGGAAAATCGCCGTCCAAATACCAAGGAAAAGAAAGCCAAAGGAAATTTCATGACCAAAGGCACAAACTGGGTACATTCATTGGACGGCCATGACAAACTAATGGGCTACCAAAATAGCACGTTTCCATTGGCAATTTATGGAGCTGTCGATACAGCTAGTAGAAAAATTATATGGTTAAAGGTGTGGGTCAGCAATTCAGATCCCAAAAGAATCGCGCTCTGGTATTTAGAGTATTTACATTCGACCAGACGCATGGCTTCAATCCTTAGAATGGACAAAGGCACAGAAACGGGTGTAATGGCCACAATGCATGCATTTCTACGAGAAAAACATGGTGATATGGATGATCCATCCGACACAGTAGTGTATGGACCATCAACATCAAATCAGGTAATTTATTATTGTGGTAGATTATTGATCAAGCCACTATTAAAGTGATATTTATACATTGTATATATATTAATATATTAAAACCTTTAATAATAGGTGATTGGCTTAACATTGGAAAATATGTGAGGATGTGGTAGTTGACTATCCTCATAGTTTCTCGATGAATTATTGTTTCTGTCATTTTCTACTGACCTACTGGATGGTTTATGCTAAAACAATTAGACTACTCGTTCTCGTTTTCTGAGGATAGTCAACTCGCCGCTACGTGCCTTGTTGACTATTGCCTCATAGAACACTTGAACTTGTAGTCTAATAATAATTGTTATATACAGTCATTCTCAAAAAGGTTGTCCAGATGAAAAGACTACAATACTACAATAAAGTCACATGATTCATTATGTATTCAATTTCCTCACGTGGAATTTTAATTTGAGATATATATACACACATATAAAATGTGTGTGTGTGCAAGGATATATTAGTTTTATGGCACTACCACATCCTCACATATTTTCCAATGTTAAGCCAATCACCTATTATTAAAGGTTTTAATATATTAATATATATACAATGTATAAATATCACTTTAATAGTGGCTTGATCAATAATCTACCACAATAATAAATTACCTGATTTGATGTTGATGGTCCATACACTACTGTGTCGGATGGATCATCCATATCACCATGTTTTTCTCGTAGAAATGCATGCATTGTAGCCATTACACCCGTTTCTGTGCCTTTGTCCATTCTAAGGATTGAAGCCATGCGTCTGGTCGAATGTAAATACTCTAAATACCAGAGCGCGATTCTTTTGGGATCTGAATTGCTGACCCACACCTTTAACCATAGAATTTTTCTACTAGCTGTATCGACAGCTCCATAAATTGCCAATGGAAACGTGCTATTTTGGTAGCCCATTAGTTTGTCATGGCCGTCCAATGAATGTACCCAGTTTGTGCCTTTGGTCATGAAATTTCCTTTGGCTTTCTTTTCCTTGGTATTTGGACGGCGATTTTCCAGTAGATTTGGGTCAATATCAAACATGACATCATGTACTAAGTTTCTTGGGACATTGAGGTGATACTCTTGTCTTAATTTTGCATGCATGGCTCTGTAACCCAGAAGTCGTCCAGGACCTTCAAGTTCCATCTTTACCGCCGTTTGAACATCGTCCAAAGGTACTTCAGTATCGGTATAACGAATGTCAAAATGTTGCATGCGACGATCAAGAGTTCGTATACTCCAAGCGTATTCTCCAAAGTCCCTCTCCATAAAACTTAAGATTTCATTTCTACGCAGTCCACTTCTAACATAGTTTGTTAGCTGTTCCTTTAAGCGTTCGTCTTCAATCCAGCCCGTATTTCTGATTCTTGCCCCCGCCATCTTGGATGAATCAAGTTTGTGTTTACTCGTGAACACATATACACAAGCAATGCATCATGGTCTATGGCAGCGATGGGCCACGAGCAATTTGAATTTCAATTTGAATTTTTTTTTCAATGGCAGCAATGGGCCAAGAGGTATTTTATTTCAATTTATTTTCATTTTGAAATGCGTTTGCTTTTCAATTGATTTTGTTTTTGTTTTTGATTTACTTTTAATTTGATTTTGCTTTTAATTTCGATTTGATTTTAATTTAATTTCGTTTCATTTTCCTTTCAATTTTTATTCCATTTTTTTTTTTTTTTTTTTTTTTTTTTTTTTTTGTTCATTTTTGCTATGGCAGTCCTGGGCCACCATACAGCTCCTTTAACTAGGGCATATTTTGTATAGTGTTCTGCCGGCGAGTTGTGCCTATAATCGGTAATAGTAATGTCTTTGACGGCGAACGTTTTTTGTGCCGAATCCAATGCTATTTAACAAATAAAGAAGCCTTAGCCATGTTTTATACTATCATAAAACACGATGGGCATTTGAGAACATGAGAGAAATGTTAAAGCACAAGCCGAAGGCGCGTGCTTTCAACATTTCTAGAGTGTTCTCAAATGACCAGAGTGTTTTATGATTGTATAAAACATGGATTTAAGGCTTCTTTATCTGTTATATAATATAGATTTACGCGCGCGATGAAAGGAAACCGCCAGTTGAAAACTATATAACACGGCTAACCATGTTATATACTCTGATAAAACATGGCTTCTTAGCCAATCAGAGCGCGCGTACTATCGTATCTATATTATAAAAATCAATAATTATTATATTAAAATTCACGAACTGAAATACAAAAAAAAAAAACTTTCAAGCTGTAGAATGAGATCCCCTTCTGCCTTAGAATACTTAACAAAAAAGACTTTAGACGAAAGCTGAAAAAAGCTCTTTATGACATTCTCAAAACGGAAGACTCTTATATTGATACGCTGGCTATAACGTCCAACTGAACTTTTAAAAGATAATTTCTGTTCTGTTCCTCACAATATTGATACTTTCATACCGTCGTTACTTATCAATATTATAGTATTTATTTTGTTCTAAGTTTCCTCTCCTCCTCATGATGAAATGTAAACGTACATATTTTTGTTTTTGTATAGGACTAGGACTAGGCCCGCCTAGAATATATAGCGCCTAGCTATACCTGCGGGCCCGCCACATTTGTAAATAAAATACGTTTTAAAATTGATTATTTTTTTATGTTTGTAAAAAAAACTGTCCTAAACCCAATTTTATTTATTTTAATCCTCATAGTCTTTGGAGTAATTCTGTGAACAAAAGTTTTGTTTTTGCGTGAATCCTTGATTGGCTACGACCTGTTCAAAACTAGGCGAAAAGCGACCCGGCTCTTTTCACGACTGAGCGGCAGTACACAAATTAGAAGCCTTGGTCTAGTACATCGTGCATTGTGTGACGTAGATCGGGTATCCACAACAATACAACAGTCTGCGCGGGCGAACAAGCTTCTTGGTTACATAAAGAAGGAATACAATATCAATACAAAGTACCACAGTTAGACGCACTTTGTATCTCGCCCTGATGCGTCCTCACTTAGGTTACGCCACTCA
The DNA here is from genome assembly GCA_030867875.1 of Actinernus sp. WN-2022. NCBI lineage: Eukaryota > Metazoa > Cnidaria > Anthozoa > Actiniaria > Actinernidae > Actinernus > Actinernus sp. WN-2022. The sequence continues at coordinate 87,570,731 of JAOWCC010001589.1, read as the reverse complement.
GATCTGGGTGCCGCAGACAATCGAACTGATTACGAAACTAGAGAGAATCCAGAGGCGAGCGACTAAGTACACCCTACAACTTCCATTTTCTACTGACACTGATTAAATGACGAGGTTATGAATATCTAGATATGGTTTTCTTCTTTAAAATCACTCATGGCCTAGTCAGTATGAACTCCTCGGTCATTCCTGTTATTCGCAATACTAGAACTACTAGATCATCATCCAGTAACGTAGTTAAAATGTAAAACCTCATCTTATCACAATTCCTTCTTTATTAGAACGAGTAGAATTTGGAACATTCTTGCTGACGAACTCAACCTAAACATGGACAGCCTTCCTTCATTTAAGTCTATTATGCTTAAGTATTATTTTTCATCTCCCGTATCCTGTTATGATTGAGAAAACCCACGCACGTTTAAAACCATTTGTCCGAAGTGTAATTCTTCCCGCAGTCTAACTCGTCCAGTTTCTTGCTGTATGTAATTGCTGCATCATACTTATCATAATATTTGTATTCAGGTTTTATGGTTCTTAACGTTATGGGCCCGAAGTAATTGGCCATTCGCTGTTGCGGTTCCCCTGCAAACCGAATGTATTTTGTTGCTTATGTGTATGCTTTTCCTTTATATTTCATTCTATATATTGCTGTTGGCGAAGCTAATAAAATAAAATAAAATACAACAAGTGCAAGTGAACAATCTATTTTGCCTGATCTTACGTCACTCGACCAAGACCCCAATCTGCGCGGTCGTGTAACAAAATTCCTGGGACTTTAATCACGATTTAAAAATCAGGGATTGCACCGACGTCATTTTTTTTGTTTTTCATTCGTCCTCAATATAGCCTTTGAAAATAAATAAAACTAATATGGGGTTAGGGACACTTTAACTTAGCTTCGATAGTTATTACAATTATCAATAAAACAAGAGTGTCTACGATTCGACCCCTCTCACTCCCAAACTCGTATATTACCTCTTGTCATTAGAGTTCGTTCGTTGGCCGTCTTCTTTCTTCTCGACTGCTGGAGGCTGTTTCGTCGTGTGGGGTACAACTTTTTTCAAAGGCTTCACTATCTGTTCCATCTAGAACAATAACGCTTGTTATCACTTGAGTACTGACAGAAAGCCGCTTTTATTGTACATACTTTACCACAGTGAACGTAGTTATAGTAGTAATAACACTATCTGTTCCATCTAGAACAATAACGCTTGTCATCACTTTAGTACTGACAGAAAGCTTGTATTGTACATACTTTACCACAGCGAACGTAGTTATAGTAGTAATAATTTCTAGGAGCTGCTTATCTTTATTTTGTAATATATATCTAATTATTTGAGTTTCCATAATATTCGATCAGAAAGAATTAGATTCTCCAGGGAGAAGGTGCAAAAGAAGCTGATGTTAATATGCCAAAGGAAAATTGATATTTTTGAGTAAATTAATTAGTTACTTAAAATCTAAAATGAATAATGCTAATCCACCGTTAGACAATATGTGATTCCACGTAAACTGCAATTTGTCGAGTTGTATACTGAGCCAGAAGCTCGCTCAGAAGGACTGAGACAGGTTGTGCGAGGTGGAGTATGCGTCCAAAGGGCCCATTTCATTTAGATTTTAGGTAGGTATTACTCCTAAATATAAATATTCCGTTCTATATCGAAGGCCCTACGTTAAGAGGACAAAATTGGTTTAGTGCCCAGGTTCCAGCTACCTTGGGCCTTGAACACCGAGTTAATAGCTGACCTATACCCCTTAATGGTTGTAGGCGCTAACCTTTTGGCTGAAAAAAGAAACTTGAATTAGTCCGCTAGTTGATTATGAGAGGCATTGAGTGGATCAATCCTGGAAGACCCACCATTTGCAATCTCAGCCGGAATAGGCTGGCGCAAGATTCTTCTAATGTGCGGGCGAGACAAGTGGCTTCATAAAGGTCTCTCTCTGAGGCCTCGCTGGATATACTCCACACGTGAAGCCGGGGGAAACTGGGTTGCTGTGGAACACCACGGATGTGGGCTGGCTATGGGTGGAATCTCTCTGGGAACTGATCCACCAGTAGGTTGAGAAGGGTTGGGAGCCACGGCTGATAAAACTGTGAAGGAGCTATGAGCAGTATGATGGAAATGCATATGCTCATTGGTCGTTGGACTGCCGCGACTGACGGTGCTTGAGAAGAAAATGTTGAACTAGTGGAGTCGAGCTATGCTCGAATGTAAGGACCACTCCGTCCGAATTACTTAGTTCTTCCTGGCCGACAGACTGTCCGCGAGAACATTCAGTCTGCCTGGAATGTGACGGGGCAACACTGGCGACCTTGTGCTCCTGGCACCACGTAGGATCTCCCAAGTGAGTGGAACATTGACAGAGTGTGTGTGCCTCCTTGGTTCCGTATGTATATGCCACTGCTGAGCAGTTGTCCGGATGCACTGTCATGACCTGGTCCCTGCATGATCAGTGCGCTGATGCTGTTGAATGCCCTCAGAATGGCTATAGGAGTTCCAACTCGTTTATGTGTCTGTGTCCTTCGGTTTCCGTCCAAATCCATGATGTGCACAATGAACACACCAACCCTTGATCGAAGCACCCGTGAAGAGGGCAAGCTGAGACACTGGTAGATGCATGGGCATATCGCACAGAACAATGAATGGTTTCGTCCACCACAGGAGGCATGGGTTTAGAAATGAATGATCTAATGAAATTCGATCGGACAGGCAGCCCTTGCTGGGGAGCAGATACAGCTGTAAGGACCGGCACCTGAGACGGCCATAAGAGTGATAGCACGTCCTGGGCTATGACGTACGTAACAAGAGCCACCCGTCGAGCATGTGCTACTGCTCGCGTGACCCTTGGAACAGGAGGGTACATCACGTCTACATGCAGATATAAACACTGTGTTGGAGTCCTGTGACAGCTCCTCTAGACTGGGGGGCAGCCCTAATCGAGTGGTCAGAGTCAGCAGATTTTGTCTGCTGGATTAATGCTTGCCAATGCTGTCTTCTTAGGAGCAATTCGTACAGAAAATTGTGAATCTGCAACCCTTGAGATCTGACATGAGCCATCACTGTGTCGACTACTCTCGTGAACACTCTGGGACTGAACGAGAGGTCGACTGGCAGCACTCTTAACCGAAAGACACTGAATTGTACATGAATTGAAGGCATTCCTTGATGATGGATGAACAGGGACGTGTAGATATGCATCCGTTAGATCCACGGATATGACCCAATCTCCATTATGAATGGCGCAATTGAAATTGCAGGGGGTTTCCATGTGAAACGTTTCCAACAAAAGATGGCTGGTCAGAGCTATGACCAGTCGTAACTTCCCGTTCCTCTTGGGGGCAACACACAGAAGGCTGTAAAAGCCTAGAGAGTGAATGTTGTCTATCCTCTCTATGGCTTGTTTCTGTAATATGGATTAAATCACTAAACCCAGGTGCTGTCTCTTGTTGCTCTTGCACTGGGTTGACGGTAACAGAAGGTTTACTTCGAAACTGAAGTCGGAGCCCATGCTGAATGACATACTCGTCTTGGGTAATGGACTGCCGCCGACTAAGGAAGAGTGTAAGGCGATCACCCACATACGACCCTCAGGAATAGAGGGTAGAGGTAGGTATAATAGAGGGTAGAGGTAGGTCTAATAGAGGGTAGAGGTAGGTCTAACAGAGGGTAGAGGTAGGTCTAATAAAGGCTGATTGTGAGTACAGTTTGAGGCCATCGACCTGTCCAGTCACAAGTTTTTGGAGGTGACCTTAGCATTCTTAGTTTGGCTGCGGTGGGGGGTGAAGTTGCTAGAGGCCTAGCTTGTACAGGCTTAGACGACTGTTTCTACCCATAGGATTGATGTGGGGGAGTTAATATACAAGTAGACGACCCTGCTCTCCGTGGAGTAGGATTTGCCAACCTTTTGCGGCATTCCGCCACTTCCATTGAAGTTATATTTGCCCAGCAAAGAAGATGCCTTCTTATACGACAGATGAAGGAGGTCAGACACGAAGGCCACATTGTCGGTGAATATTTCAGGGCTGTCGACATGATAAATAGTATTCCAGGTCCACCCCTGAGTGATTTGGGGAGCTGGTACGAAGGCTGGGAGTCTCCAAACAAATACAGAGTCATCCCCGACTCTAGGTCTCTTGGAGGAAGATTGATTGCCAGATGAAGAACGACTTCGTTTCGAGGAAACTGGCTCGGGCTGAGCTGGTTGGCGAGACCTTGGACGCTCCACTTCCTCCTTAAACTGCTCTAAGAGTTCCCCTGTGACACGCTGATGTGAGGCAGTCACAGCGAGACCAGTTCACTCCTAAACGATTACAGATGGCCTAGGTCTGCTGGTGTTGGTCAGGCCTTCCGTCGGATGCAGACATGATAGAAGGACTGGGAGAGATCATGTACAAACTGATGAATGAGCTGGATAAATGAACAAGGCATAAACGAACAAGCATGCAATACCTTAGTTAAAACATAATTTCAAAATACAAAATTCCAGAAAACTATGATTGGAAAACGCTATCGCTCTTATCGCAAGAGAAAGACCGAGAACACACTAACTGTGCCAGCGTGCATGGTTCAAATAATACATAGAGAATAATACATGGGCGCGCGGAGATATGGAAGTTACCTTCGAGTGTTCAACTCGATATCTCACGAGTGAGCGCAGCGAACGTTGAACACGAGAAGATAAATTCCATATATCGAAGCGTCCATGTATTATTTAATATATTCTATAAACAATACTTGGACCTGGGCCCGGTTGTTCGAAGCAAGGGTAAGCGCGTGACGTGGAAATCGCTGATTGGCTGAAAAGCGATATCAACACTGACGTAAAATTATCGTATTTTTACGTGTGTTCAGATACGAGTTTTCTCAGTGCTGGAAATCCTTGTAAAACACTGTAGTTTAGAGAATAAAGATAGTTAAACCCTCAAAACCGGTCGAAATAATCCAAGAGAAGTCCCGAGGAGTCCGGTGCAGAACGGCGAACAGGATTGAACGTTGGAGCTCCACTAAATGTTGCTTCGAAGCGAGCACACATCCAACGTGAGGTTAGTAGGCCTGGTTACTTGGTATCACATACGGGAACTTGAAAGTTTTTTGTTCTGGTGCATATTGCGTAACGGCGGATTAGCATTTTAGATTTTCGGCTAAGTTTACGAAATAAATATACACTGATTATTTTTACAAACGAAAAACCTTACAAGGATCATTATATAGGAGGTAAAAGCCGCGTCCTTGGGCAGGGACGTTTATTAGCCGCTGGCCTTGTCTCCTTCTACTTCTAATCAGTATTTGAAGGGGACGTAATTGTCACCCGGTACAGCAGCCTGGCCATTGCACTAACCACACACTCAACATTGTAAACTGCATGGCAGCTATTAGCGCCGTAAAGCAGTCCGAAATAATTCACTGACGGGATATGTCAGTAATATGTATAGCGCCATGAGACTATGGTGATATGGCGCTATATAAATATGGCCATTTAATATATAGAAGTTATTAGTCAATCAGCTAATATTACGAGCCATGGGTATTTTGGCGAGCCTTTAGGTTTCTGCAAAAACAACTGCACTATGTGGGTACCCGGTAAGCCATGTTATTTGTACTGCCCCAGTACGGCCTTACATATCTTGCATTCTTGTGTGAACGTCCTTTGCAAATTTATATAACTAAAAAGCTAATTAAATCAATCCAGCTGTTTCTGCATTTAATGATGAACTTGCCAGCTATAGGGGAGGGGAAGGGAGGAACATGTCGTACCTTTGGCATGGAAACGAGGAGATGGCCTGTGGTCTGAGATCTCTTGGCCGAGCTGGAGTCTGGGTTTACCTCCTCTGACAAAGCCAACTGAAACGACTGGAACAAATATGAAAATAGAGAAGTCAATACAATGGAACACCTGAAGTCACCTGGATATTCTCTGTCGACCAACGCTGCTACTTTGGAATTGCGCTCTAGAACATGAGAACAAAAGTTCCAAGTCCAAACCCAACAAAACAATATTCGAGTCCCCATCCTCCCTTTCCACTCTGTAGATAGTCCTCCCTCGAGAATATTCCCTCACCCTAAAAAGAACATTTTCTAACTAATAAATCTGTCCTGATATTTACATGGGTATGGTAGGGTAGTTTTGTTTTGTGGTTTGTTATTTTAAAGTGAACATGCCGTACTATAGCAAAACGAATGCTGTTTTCTCTTCTTTTTTCCTGACATAATACCCCGTGCAAACCCCCCCCCCCCCCCCCCCCCGTTATGATGACTAGTCCCCGGGCACTATACATGGGATTCTACGGCACTGTCATAAAAATTGTTCTTCTCCAAGCCTTGATATGTATCACTTGTTCTCCAACAGCAGATTCATTTCTAACTCGTGGATGTGAGAAGCATGGGAACGAGTTATGGATCACTGACTCGCAGGATCTGTAACGGTCGATAGAAAAGCCAGGATTTTAGTTGGTTAATACCATGATCCCCTTGGTTTTCATTGTTCTCCCGAGGAAATCGTATCCACTAAATTTGCCGGCTCATTACAAATGCAAGGGAAATTTAGAAATATGCATTGTCTTAAACATGGAAATTTTGGTATTACTTTTAAGTATATTATAGACTGACGTTGCCTTTAATGATAACCCTGACGTATGTCGGCTGAACATCCACATCCATAAGTGACGTGTCAACGTGTCTACTAATATAATACACCTCATGCCGTGGTATTACTTATAAGTATATTATAGACTGACCTTGCCTTTAATGATAACCCTGACGTATGTCGGCTGAACATCCACATCCATAAGTGACGTATCAACGTGTCTACGATAATGGCGGGAAAATGGACAAGGTTACTGACGACAGTTGACCCGCGGGCGTCTTGATCTGCATATTAGGGACCTTTAGCAACCAGGACTTCGACGGAGAACGGGACATAGAAAAGTGGTTTCTCCTGAAGTTTAGTGTTTATTATTTCCGCCAGTTAATTCGCCTTTAAGTGCTTTTCACAACCAGCACAGAGTTCCGTTCAGACTGAACAAAAAAAACAGATTGATTTACTTGTTACATTCACATTCTTCTTAACATAAAATTTGGAGTTTTCACATTGTGCAGAGAACGGTCAAAATGTAGACGACTATGTACATTTTTATAAGCAGTTATTCTATGTTTGACTATAATTGTTTTATGCCGTCGTCTTAGACGTTAAATTGTCATAGTTGCTAAAGGTAGCCAATCCTGTGCACTGAATGATTCAACATGATGGCCTCTGTATATCACATTATAATATTCATTAACAATTCATAAGGGTGCTAACCAATCCTGTGCACTGAATGATTCAACATGATGGCCTCTGTATATCACATTATAATATTCATTAACAATTCATAAGGGTGCTAACCAATCCTGTGCACTGAATGATTCAACATAATGGCCTCTGTATATCACATTATAATATCATTAACAATTCATAAGGGTGCTAACCAATCCTGTGCACTGAATGATTCAACATGATGGCCTCTGTATATCACATTATAATATCATTAACAATTCATAAGGGTGCTAACCAATCCTGTGCACTGAATGATTCAACATAATGGCCTCTGTATATCACATTATAATATTCATTAACAATTCATAAGGGTGCTAACCAATCCTGTGCACTGAATGATTCAACATGATGGCCTCTGTATATCACATTATAATATTCATTAACATCCAGGTCACTTGATGTAGAATACTAAATAAGCCTATTAGTATTTCGTATCAAATCATACAGAATACTAACTACCGTAACTAAGCTAACTAGAATCCTGTGTCGAATGATACAGGATACTAACATGCGAGCGTTAGTAATAGTATACCTTATAGGTAGTGAATGCTGACGCTCAGTTAAGGAAGTGTATTAGTGGAAGAAAATCTACAGTAGCTCTTTAGCACGACAAAAAATATTACTGGCAGGGTTATAAAAATGTCAAGGTGTGTTATGTGTTAGATGAATCTATTTTGTAGTTTCGGGATATCGTACGACTGAAGCCTGTTAAGTGTCGTTTTTCTCAAAAGTTGTCGGGATTTACTTTCAGTTTGTCCCGATATCAATGAATTCCCAGTAAATTCCCCGAGTCTATCAATTAACGACATTTTCTTAAGTTTCCCAGCCAAAAAAAAAGCAACAGCTAGACATGCATATGTTAGAGTTCGCAGCGTAGAGTCCAATGTTCAAAGCGTAAACACCGGAAATTCAGACCATGGGACATGTGTCCAATGTGGGACATGTATACAGACCATTGGACATGTGTCCAATGTGGGACATGTATATAGACCATGGGACATGTGTCCAATGTGGGACATGTATACAGACCATGGGACATGTGTCCAATGTGGGACATGTATACAGACCATTGGACATGTGTCCAATGTGGGACATGTATACAGACCATGGGACATGTGTCCAATGTGAGACATGTATACAGACCATGGGACATGTGTCCAATGTGGGACATGTATACAGACCATTGGACATGTGTCCAATGTGGGACATGTATACAGACCATGGGACATGTACATGTGTGTCCAATGTGGGACATGTATACAGACCATTGGACACGTGTCCAATGTGGGACATGTATACAGACCATTGGACATGTGTCCAATGTGGGACATGTTTTTGTGCACGTTGCACATGTCCGTGGCGCAAACTATTGCTCCAAAGCTTTTTTTTACGCTTTTCTTAAAAATTTCATAAATGTTTTAAATTATATATAGTGCATATCGTAAGTACATTACAATATTCACGTCCGAATTGTATGTGATTTACAATGGCTCGCCGAAGCGGATCGCCAGTGTAAATCCCATACAATAAGGTCGATTATATTGTAAATAGTACTTAAACGCTATCGGCAATATAAACTTATTTCATGCATTGTGTATTGACAGACCAGATCCAGCAAATGCAGAAAAAAGTGGTTTCTCCTGAAGTTTAGTGTTTATTATTTCCGCCAGTTAATTCGCCTTTAAGTGCTTTTCACAACCAGCACAGAGTTCCGTTCAGACTGAACAAAAAAAACAGATTGATTTACTTGTTACATTCACATTCTTCTTAACATAAAATTTGGAGTTTTCACATTGTGCAGAGAACGGTCAAAATGTAGACGACTATGTACATTTTTATAAGCAGTTATTCTATGTTTGACTATAATTGTTTTATGCCGTCGTCTTAGACGTTAAATTGTCATAGTTGCTAAAGGTAGCCAATCCTGTGCACTGAATGATTCAACATGATGGCCTCTGTATATCACATTATAATATTCATTAACAATTCATAAGGGTGCTAACCAATCCTGTGCACTGAATGATTCAACATGATGGCCTCTGTATATCACATTATAATAAGTGTTGAGAAATAGTAAATTCCTTATACTGTTATATTGAATACTTGCAAAATTAATTAATAATTCAAAATTAATGGATGGTAGTAAATAATGCAAACACAGCATTCGAGTCACACGGATAACTCTGTAAACCCCCATACAGAACTGATTAGTAGATATTCAGCCGTACTTAGACAGACACTAGCGTTTGTTTGATACAGACTTACTGATTAATAAAACATCAGTGTCTGTATCAGAATCTGTATATCTGATATACAGATACTGATTAATAAAACACAAACGTGTGTATCACTGATGCAGACACGGACAATGGCGTCCAATTTAATTAACTATTGTTTAGGACTGACTAGCCTCGCTTACAAGTTCGAAAGCTTTTGTGTGGACTGACTAGCCTCGTGTTCACGTTACCAGGACAATAGCTTTTTAAATTGGACGCCATTTTTCGAATGGGTCTATTCAAACACTATCCTTTTGAGGGATGTCTCACAACCTATCCCAGTCAGGAGAAATGTCAAGGTAAAACTGGACCTGTTTTTCGTATACCGCGCATGCCTGTGACGCAAACTATAGAGCTGAACTCTAATTTTTGCGTTTCCCATCAACATTTCATATATATTTTAAAGATTCGCGTCCGTGTTGTCTCGGCCTATACAATATCTCACCTCCGGCTCGACATTGTATAAGCCGACACAACACTCCCGCTCATGTTATAAACAATAATATACAGCAACATTCTAAACTGAACTGAAACAAGCACAGCAGTTGTTCTCGTGTTGTGACACAAACCTGTAGCATGACAGGTCCAATATGAACGTGTTGTTCTCTTCGTCATCAGTCAAGTGGAAGTCCCATCTAAACAAGAAATACGCGCCGATCTTATAAGTGGTATAACTTATTTCTTACAGAAAACTGCGATATAAGTTAGTAACAGTATTTCTAGAGCTGGACGTGCGGTTCCGATTGAAGTACAATTCAAAAATTATTTTATAATTTATTAGGTATTTAGCCAACCAGGTCTCGATGTCTACCACGTGCAATACTTTGAAACCCCGTGAAAGGAGGGTCTATACAGTACTTTGAAAAATATTTCAAAGTACTGTAGGCAATCCTTGGACTGGAAATACTCTCTCTGATTAATTAAACATCAGTGTCCGTAATAGTTCAATATCCAACAAAGGGAGGTGTCACGACCAATCACTGACTTTCCCAAACAATACCTATGCAATGCAGGTACAATACCTGTCTTGATGCATACAGACCGTATCTCCAATGTGGGACCTGTTTTTTTTAACACTGCCCCGACACTGCGCATGTCCGTGACGCAAACTATAGTGCCAAACTATAATCTTTTCATCAAATTTCACGCCAGGTTGCAAACACGTATTTCCACGAGAACAAGCGCATAATTGTTAACATTCCGTCTTTTCATTAACAATGGACGTTTGATTACGTAAGTCAAACAAAGCAACTATATGTAAATGCACAAGTAAAACCTACAAGCTTGAAACATCTAAACTCAAATGCATCAAGTTTTAAAATCATTTTGTTGTTTATTCCACAACAACCAAACATGTAGGCATGAAATTATTAAGTAGTTTTTGAAGTCGTTTAAATACCTCCAATAGTCCAGTTTCGTATTCGAAAATTACCGCTGAATGCAATGACTACAGACGCATGTATACAGGGTTAGCCTCATTCTGAAGTTAAACATTCATAAATACCAGCGAGAAGGTGCAAAACTCGAAACTACAACAATACAGAGTTGTGAATAGCCCTCCTTCTCGCTGGTATTTATGAATATTTCACTTCAGAATGAGGCTAACCCTGCGTACATGCGTCTGTAGTCATTGCATTCAGCGGTAGTTTTCGAATACGAAACTGGACTATTCGGACTGGATGGCATTTCAAAGTCCCGTCCAGTCCTCATTGTTTACTTCAATAGCCCTGACGCGTGATGACGTCATGCTTTTGGCCTCACTTTGGTGTTGAGAGGAAATGCTGTGCCCAAGCGAGGCTTGCACAAGGCCTATTAGGAATGTGTGGGTATTTTACGGTAGATGACAGCGATGGCAAAAATAACGACAAACATATAACTGATGCACGAATAAAAAGAGGAAATATGTTTTGAAGGTCGAAAAATAGCCGATTCTCCGCTGATAAAGCATCAACAACCTTTAATGCTCAATAACTTATAATTTACAATACAATTTCACACAAACACATATATAGGTGGAAAGGAATAGATAAATTTAAAGTTAAATAAGAGTTGGAGCCTAGAGGTAAGGAAACCGTGAGGTCATCAAGTTAGCCTCCAGCTTTTTCTGGTTAGAATCTAAATGGAGAAGGAAGGAGTACTTAGATGTCAACTTAAGAATTTTGGGGAAGACATTTAGATAATTTCCCCAGTTGTTTGTTAATTGGTGCTATTTCCTTCTTAAGGAGTTCCTTCATCTCCGTTACGGAAGCCATAGGGCAGTTAATAACAACGGGACGGGGAGAGAGGCCTAAAAAATTACGACGGTTGGGAGGAAGATTTGCAGATTTTCTTTCCTTTGACGCAAAACACAGTACAATAAATTTTGGTATGAGTCTTTTCATGTTTAGATCTACTCATTGAGCTAAAGTTGATTTTAGGCTTCAGTTCTCCTTTAGCGTACCTGCATTTGCACACCATTTTTTTAAGATTGGGCTTCTCAATATATCAATCAAGGCTTCTTGATATACATGTATCAATCCATCTTCTTCACTAAACGTTTGTTAAACATTATCACCAGGGTGGCGCAGTGGTTAAGCGCTTCGCCTCTCACCTCTGTGGCCCAGGTTCGATCCCCGGACGCGACGCCACATGTGAGTTGAGTTTGTTGGTATCTCGCCCCAGTGCTCCGAGGATTTTTGTCCGGGTCCTCCCACCACCAAATCCAACACGCTAAATTCCAATCGATCTGTGGATTAGCCGGGTCCTGGCCTTGATAAGCCCCTGTGGTTGTTTCAGGTCTCGTTAGAAATTCAGAATACTTACTTTCCCTGGTTCAGGTTGAGTACTCTACCATCGTCAGCAAAGAATCTGGTGACACGTGCTCGGTCAACGCCTCCTAACATCCTGAAGGAGAAATCAAGATGTCAGTGTTTAGTACCAAAACTATGTCATTCAACCACTTCTAAATGAGGAGGGTACCGTACTTACGCTTCATCCTTATTCGCTTTTTGTTTTCGTTTCTCTTCGATGTGTTTATGGAGCTCTAGTCTGGATTCCGGGGTGTATTCAACCTTCTGTTGCCAAAACCTGAAAGAGAATAGAGACGCCATGATAAATACAGACACCTGTATTATGGACTCACACTCTTACTAAGTTTACTTTACAGGAGTCATGGTCCCATTCCTGATCCGCACGCAATAAAGTAGGAAATTTGGGTTTGTCGATTGAGCGATTTTTAAACGTCTAGATATTTCATACCTTGACGCTGTTCTCCCGATAGGGGAGGTCAGTGATAGCGTAGTTAGTATGCTGTAACTATAAGGATTTAGATAGGTATCACGTGACTCGAATGCTGCGTTTGGATTGGTTAGCACCCTTATGAATAATTAATGAAGTTTACAATATACCCTTCCACGGTTTTTTTAAACTTTTGATATATATGTATAACAGCAAAACCGTCGATACTGCTGAAAAGAGCACCTCGAAGTTAGTCAAAATCCCAAATTTGAGAGTTATATCTTGAATAGGAGCAAAGATACAGGCCCGCACACTCGAAAATTTTTGAGAAATTTTACAAACGTTTCTATGGAAATTTCGACCCAGTTAAAATTGCCATACAAAAATATGGGTCTATTAACACTAGAATACAAGTCATTACCTCCTCTCTTCTTCATCTTCTTCCTCTGGAGTTTTGTCATTTATCTTACTGGAACTTTCATTAAAGATAAAAGTAATATCACAAGTCATAACAATCCCTGACAGCAAAATTCATATGAAACAATATATTTATTGCATGTTTTTACCGCGAGCGGGCGGCACAATTTCCTGCGAGCTGATTGGTTCCGTGAGCAGGCGGCTTTTTCCTACCTCTCACCACGGTCACGGTAACCAGTGCGTGCTCTCAATTCAATGGAGTTTATTCAATAATTCGTCTCTCGATCTCAAGTCGAAAAAGAATAGATAAAACATAATTGCGTTATTAACCGGCTTATTCGGTCTTGGAAGTAGTCGGCCTCGTTACAGTACATTGTAAGACATCGGGCACAGTACGGTAAATAACTCATATGTCTTACCCTATATCAGTGTACCAGTTCTTCGTCCTGTTTTCTTTTAGTTCTTCGTCAGCTCGCTTATCATCCTCTTCCATTCTCCTTTTATTTGCTGCATCTTCTCTTTCTTTTTCCTACGAAAAACAGAAACTTTTAGCAACTTTAATTCTCAAACCGTATATCTGGAGGATACTGGAAATTTGATGTGCAACAAAACAAGGGTTTTGTGTCGGTCCGTATAGAGAAAAACTGTGCCAGAGTATTGAAATGTACTGACCGAGGGCACAGCTCTCTCTATACGGACCGACCCCAACTCTCTTTCGACTTGAGAGACGAATTATTGAACAAAGATTACTGTAACCGTGGGCAGGCAAAAGCCTCCTGCTCCCGCAACCAAGAAGATCGCACGAAATCTCGCATGGTTAAGTATATATCATCAATAAACTGAAAAAACAATCACTGTATTTACTCTATTCAAAATAAATAAATCATAGTAGTACTTGGAATAGTACATGTATCATAATCTCAATTAAGATTGTAATACGAAGTCACTCACCCTTTTCAATTCATATCTCGTCTGTTGCTGTTCAATTTGGACCTTGATTGTTTCATAGTCCTGTTACAGGAAGAAATGAGTCAGACAGTATTACTCGAAATGAGCCACAGTATGGCTTACCCAACAATACAAAATACCCTAACCTTTAGAACAAGCAGCACAAAACAATAGCTACAGTATAATGGTCCAATCGGAATGCAGGTCTGGAAGTGGTGCTGTATTACTCACAATAGAGCTACAATATAATGGTCCAATCAGAATGCAGGTCTGGAAGTGGTACTGTATTACTCACAATAGAGCTAACATATAATGGTCCAATCAGAATGCAGGTCTGGAAGTGGTACTGTATTACTCACAACAGAGCTACAGTATAATGATCCAATCAGAATGCAGGTCTGGAAGTGGTACCGTATTACTCACAATAGAGCTACAATATAATGGTCCAATCAGAATACAGGTCTGGAAGTGGTACTGTATTACTCACAATAGAGCTACAATATAATGGTCCAATCAGAATGCAGGTGTGGAAGTGGTACTGTATTACTCACAATAGAGCTACAGTATAATGGTCCAATCAGAATGCAGGTCTGGAAGTGGTACTGTATTACTCACAATAGAGCTACAATATAATGGCCCAATCAGAATACAGGTCTGGGAGTGGTACTGTATTACTCGAGCCAGAGTATTTACCATTGCCAAGTATATAACTTGATATTTGCCAGAAAAAGTGGACGAACATCAGTTTAATGGTTTCCTGGGGGAATGTTTACTAGGTGTTCAATACTTCATGTGTCGTGATTTGCAGGTGTGATTCATCACATAACGTGCAGTACCATACGTTCATTAAGAGCCTGGCCAAACTTAACAAATTATCTCCAAATAAATGTACAACATCTTCCTCGCATTTTGGTTTTGGGCCTTAAAAAGGGTATTGATAAATCTGTTTTAACTTCGCAGCATTCTCCTATCCTGAATACCCCTGGAAATGATTTATTAACTTCCATATTAAATGTCTGTGAGATCTGTGTTGAGTACTATTTAATCTGAGATATATCTATTTTTAACTTTACCTGTATTGCAAGGATCCTTTCTGATTTCTCAACCTCCTGACCATCTAACCATTTCAATTGGACTAGAGTTGCTATTACATACTGTCTGTAGCCTTCATAGTCTGTGCATGGGTTACCTGTCAAAAACCTGAAAAATGTAAATTATGACTTCCTCTTACTTAAAAGTCTAAAATATACTGCAATAAATCGTCATGACGACTGAAGGGGCATGATTTTCCTAAGAAGACCACTCCTGACAGGAGTGCCAGAGTTGCTTACCTCTAATTAAGGGAGATGGAGGTATGTACCACTGGAAATGTTTGAAATTTGTTTTGACTGCTGGAATGTAAGGCCAGATTAAAAAAATACTTGTTTAGCGTCCCTGCCCGACCTGAGAAATGTCCCAGACCTCTAATTTTTTTATTTTTTTATTTTTCATAAAAAAACTTTAGAAAGTTTAAATGCGCCCACGAACACCAATTCTTGTACCCAGACCCCTACATGTACCACTTAAAATATGCGCTGGTGCATTAAATATTTTAACATCGACGCCATTTTGTTTCTACAACATGAGGTCATGAACATGAGGTGAGTCAATAATGTCTAGTCAAGACAAAATAAGTTTTTTTTTTATCTGGCCTAATTTCCTGCATTCTAAGGTAGGCTTTGTATATGTTTTTGGCATTTTTATTTTCTCAAACCCAAAGGAAAGGTCACAGGCAGCCTTGGACCCCTCCCATAGCTATGCTCCTGGTTAAAACAAAGTGAGAAAAAGTCAAGTTTTACATCCTTACAATTCTCTGAGGTGATAGTTTCCCTTGAGGGAGTTAATGCTTGTAAGCTCCCCAACAAAGTTTACAGTCAGGTCCAACTTCTTTAATGACTCACATCCTGTGGAAGATTTAATGTCAGCATTTCTGGAATTTATTTTAATTAACAAATTATACTTGTTTGATTTAAATAAATTGCAAACCATTAAACACTGCCCTGCTACACAAGGCAATTTTTCTTGTAACTTGTGTGGCAAACTAGAACTAGGGCTCTGTTTAGGACTGATTCGGGGCCTTGATAAGAGAGGGACATATTTAGGACATATACAGAGTCCTTCTTGTGAATTGAAGAGAGACGTTCGGTCAGGGAAAAGACCACCAAGTCATTGTTGTTAATACTGTTTATTACCTTAAATAAAGTTAAGGTCCAACCTAAGTGTGGTTAATAAGGTCGATGCTTACCATTGGTGGCAAGCGGTGGGACTACTAGCCTGATTTTCAGACGATCGAGGTCGTCCGCTCACTTCTTCCCACCTCCCCGTCTGATGGACTTTGACAGAAAGCGTGTTCTGGTCATTGTTTCATTTCGACCAATCAGAGCGAAGGTTTCATTTTTAGAGAACTGAGGTGTGCATGGAATGTCTCGTGCAGCCTGCATGAGGCGGACGATACAAACGGACTTGATATGGCTTTGGAGAAAGCGTGCGAAACTTTTGACATTTCTTAATTATTTCCCAAACAGAGAAAGGCATTATTATACTTCGTTTCCCGGAAGGACATTTGCTACCACACCTGCATCTATAAGGCGACAACCAGGTCGAGAATCGAGAGAGGAGAAATTATGTAGTCTTCTACAACTTCTACAGATCGTCAGAATCACGGCTCTTTCATTCACTACAGAATATGTTCTACAGCTTCAAACTTATAGAAACAGAACGTGGAGAAACATGTTGTCCTCAGACGTGTACCGGGAAAATCTGATAGGAAGCGCTATCGATATCGCGATGTTTATGAATCTACTAGCTACGATACAGGCTTTGGAAAATCATTAATCTTCCTCGACCGCTTTGTATTAAAATGTAATGTCTCCTAGAATGTTGGCATGTTTGTAATGTTTGTAATGATTTTTTTACAGCAGTGAACACACATACTGAGTATGTAATGGTAATAGTTTCACGACATTTGGGCAATTATTTATGTTTGCAAAAATTTTAACACTTTATTTTGACAATTTTGCTGTCCTGAAAGCTGAAATATCTTAGTTTTTTCGCCGTAAGACTAAATCTTTCATGGAATGGCATGAAATGTTTACAGGAGTGAACACATATAGTGAATATGTCATGGTAAAAGTTGGATTACATTTGCCTAAATATTTATGTTATCAGAATTTTGAAAGGTCTTGACTTTGACAAATTGTAAAGTACAACAAATCCGGTAGTTAGATCAGTGTTGTGACCATGCGCTTGAAATACTGTACGAAAAATCCTATTTAAAAAGTTCCTGCTGCCCAAAAAAACCATAGCAGCTCAAACAGGATATGGTTAGGGTTAGTTCTGAGAAATAGACATAAGTTTGAAGCTGTCAAACATAAGAATTCTGCAGTGCAGGAAAGTGCGTGATTCTGGCGAGCTGTACTAGAAGGCTACATAATTTCTCCTCTCTCGATTCTCTACCTGGTCTTCGCCTATAGATGCAGCTGTGATGGCCAAGGTCCTTCCGGGAAACGAGGGGTAATATTGCCTTTCGCTGTTTGGGAAATAATTCAGAAATGTCGAAAGTTTCGACGCTTTCTCCAAAGCCATATCAAGTCCGTTTGTATCTTCCGCCATTTGGCTTGTCCTTCATGCAGGCTCCACTTGACATTCCACACATACCTCAGTTCTCTAAAAATAAAACCTTCGCTCTGATTGGTCGAAATGAAATGACGTCAGGAACACGGTTTCTGCCAAAGTCCATCAGATGGGGAGGTGGGAGAAAGTGAGCGGACGACCTCGACCGTCTGAAAATCAGGCTATGGGACTACAAGAAGAAAGGAATAACTAAGCGAGGGACTACAAGATGTCTGACGACGTAGGAGCCGACTCGAAGAAGCATATTAAAAAGAAGAAAACAATATCTGTCTGGTGGTGCATCATCATCAAACGAAGGGCAAAGTCAGCAAATGAATCAGCTAAAGCCTGGTGCAGGTTCCCAGGTAAGACCACCAAAACTGTTTGTGTAGTAAAAAATGCAAACAACCAGAGACCTGAAATAGATTTAGAAGTATCAACAGTCAGTGGAGAGAAACTCAGCGAACTGGCTGAGGCTGTGTGTGCTAACACAGAAATGCTGAGAGCCCTCATTAACCAATTAGCTTTACCAAAGTAAAAACAGCCCTCCCAACCCGTAAACAACCGCAATAGGCTGTGGGGAGGAAGGCCATCAAAGGGCTGCCTGCCCAAAACGATAGCAAGTACATCAAGCCTCGGGAAACATGAGCCGGCTGTGGCCTGGAGCCGAGCTCCAGCCGTCAATCTCCCAATAGATAAGACTGCTCAAGGCCCATCTACTAACAATGGTAGCCAGGACAGAGAGCCTGCTGGTATGGCTGATCGTGTAATTCTGAGTGCTGCCATACAATCAGCTTCGTTCATTACTGGTTTCATAGACCACACCCAAACACCGATGCTGGTGGACACAGGCTCCGGTGACCTTGTTACACAGCAGTTTTTGGCGAAGAAGTGCCAATCGCCAGGACAACGAACTAAAACCCTTACAGAAAGAGTGGTTCCAGCCAATGCATAACCACTCAAAGTTCTGGGAGCAACCAAAGTGTGAATTCGCTTGGCTAATCTAGACAGGGATTACGAAGTTTTGGTAACTGATGACGTCACCCAAGACTGTATACTCGGTGTCCACTTGCTGAAATACAATACAATACTTTATTTAACCACGTGTCACCTAGGAGCTTATACAACTCGTTTAAACGTGAACGTGAACAAAAGATGGGCAAATGAAAATACATACAATGTGGTTGTCATTGACTTGGCTGATGGTATGTTGCATGGCAGTGGCGGATTGACAGCTCTACGCTACCGGAATCAACCCATCAGTGTCTGTCATGTAATTTTAGCAGAAAACGTACATATAGCTGTTAGACTTAACAAAGAAGTGGTTCTTACAGCACGCCTGCAGTCACCTGAAGCCGCGGGAATAACCGGAGCAAAGCACAAAAAGGTTTTGAGGCACAGCACCAAGTTCTTTTGTCCAGAGTTGTAGCAAAGCCTCTCCAACCGGGAAGGTACCGATATGCTTGGGTAACTTGTCATCCGCAACCTTAAAATTATACGGTGGCTTATATTTTGTCTGATGGCGCATACCAGGTGTGCCAGCTAGAGACAAACACCTGTCAAAGGAACCCCGAAACATGAGAAATTCGAGGAGGAATGTAAGAAGGAGCTGAAGCACAAACTGGTGATCGATCAGCGTCCGTTATCCAAGGAACAGAGGCAAGAGCTTGAAAAGGTAGTTGAGGTATATTTGGATATCTTTGCAGTCAATGGCAGATCCCTTGGAAGAACCAATAAGGCGTACCATACAATTGATACAGGACTCCATACCTATATTCCTATACGCGAGCGACAAGATTGGCACCTAGTCGTCAGGAGGAGGTCGGAATAAGAGGAGGTTCAGATTATGTTCAGAATATGCAAGAGCAAGAAGTCATTCAGCCATCCCAGTCTCCATGGGCCTCGCCCATCGTCTTAGTCCAGAAGAAAGATGGAAGTAGACGTTTCTGTGTGGACTATCGAAGGTTAAACGAGGTTACCCGGAAGGACTGTTACTCTCTGCCATGTGTGGATGATATTCTAGATTCCTTGGGAGGTGTGAGCTAGTTCTCTGCTCTAGATCTGGCCAATGGGTACTGGCAAGTAGACTCTGGTGGACCCCAAGGATAGAGATAGAAAAGTGTTTGTCGTTCCACAAGGTCTAATACGAGCATTGCAAGCATTGAGAGCATTGCAATTAAGTTACAAACTGTAGTATCCACGATCCGCCATCTTGTTATACAATGCTCATTTGCATATGTTACACGTGATAATAAGAACCAATTAAAAGAGTCTTGATCTGTAATGGCGTCCGTCAATCTTACACAAACTATTAAGATGCAAATGTTCAACACCCAACAGCAATTTGCAATGATTTTCTATCATAAAGATTATGTTGCAAGGTGCAAAAAAAAACGTTTTTGTGTAACAGGACCACAGTATAAAGCAGGGCTAAAGTGAACAAGTTGCATCGTAAATACATGGTCGGTAAGTGGTCGGTATAAGTGGTGGTAAGAGGCGAGTGGTTTTACGCCACCCAGGTAAGTTGTTGGTAAAATTGTGTCAGTACAAGTGCATGGTTGGTAAGTGGTTGATAAGTGGTTGGCCGACCACTTACCAACAATAGCACTTAGCCTTGTGACCAGACTTCTAACTCAGTCTTCCAGTTCCATCATGCAAAGCATTTTTCCAAAATGGCAGATGCTCTGAAGCCTGAGTTAGTAGCCTGGCAAAACCTTCTGGGCTAACTCTCGTAAACGGTGAAATATATATATGGATCTTTTTAGTAGGTTCATGTTTTTTCCCTACATAAAGTACCTACCACATAAAATTTCAACTTAAGTTATTTTATAGCTATAGACCTCTCAAGAACTCCCATAGACCTTGTGATTTCACTTTCAAGACGTTTTTGCCAATCTTCTTGGCATATAAGGCTAAACTGAAGCAGCAATATCAATATCCAGCTGTGCGTTAATGAGAAACCTGCATGACTGGCTAAATGACAGCACATATTTTATTAGACTGTGCATGGACCTTTTTAACCTATCAAACATAAGACATCATGAAAGTGCTGTACAAGGTCCATGTATATCTAATACAGGGTCTGGTTGTTCAAAGCAATGGTAACTTCATCCTAGGAGAGTGCTAAATCTGTAACTGTAATCTCTAGTTTAACCTCGGGTTAGAGATTTAACCTGGGATCTAGTGCTTATACCCTTGTTTCATACAACTTGGCCCAGATGGATACACCATAGGTTATATATCGTACCTTCTAAATGCTCAATTTTAGTAATATTATTAAGTGCCAAGTTAAGGTATTCCAGCTTCTTTAGCCTTCCAACATTTTCTGTAATGAAAAAAGGAATAGGATTATGTGGCAACAAATACTGAATGGTCAGTAAGTCACAAGTTATACAGGTAATTAATGTGCTACTGCTTCAGATTGTCAACTGCTCCAGTCTGTCGAGCGAGAGGTTGCAGGTTCAAACCCCGGCCAGACCAACACTCAGGGTCTTAAAATAACTGAGTAGAAGGCGTTGCCTTTACATAATACAGTAAACAGTTAGACCTTCACGTCTTCTCTGTAAAGGACGTAAAATCGACACTTAATTTAAGTCACTTCTTTACTTTTGTTGGGAGAGTGGTGCTAATGTTTGATTAAAGTAATGATTTAAATTTGATGCACTCTTGGGACATGAATAAATATTCAAAATTATGAATGTAATGAAGCTTACATTTTAAAAGTAAGCAATGTTTTCTTTGATTGATCAGAGTTAACTACAGAATACCCTACCACTCAAAAGGTCCTGTAGAAAATGTATGCCGATATACAGTGAGCTAGACCACCCCTTCCCTATATACACTATTAAAGAACAAGGAATAATCAAATGACTATGACAACCCTTCCCTCCAACTTATTATGTATATATTGATGTGTATAGCCAATGTCAAAAAAGCTGTCCCTTACCTATTGTAGGAATTAAATTGCTCTGTAAGTAAACTATTTTGAGGTCCCTGCACAATTTGTCGAGTAACTCTATCCTGAAAACAGTAAATAATAACTTTATTGATATAATATTCTGACATCTTATGGATGTTGGTTGAGCAACTACAGAATTCAAATCCACAATTTTGAAGGAAAACAATTTAGTGGCTCATCAGTCATGGAAAGCATATGAAATATAATATTGGTGGCTTGTTAGTCAAGTCTGCTGAGCCAAGGAGCCATGCAGTGGCTTGAGATAACATTTTTGAAGTGGCCCTGAATTCTGTAGTTTAGCCCCTGACCCCTGTGACATGTTACATATATTAGCAATACGTTTTCCAGATACAATGCATGCTCTCATTGGTTGATGTGGGATAAAATGGCAGTTGTCAAAATCCAATATATGATGTGGGATACATTCAAATGTATCTGCCACATTATTACATTGTTAGCCTGCGTTGTGGCTCTGGAGTATCGGAGCGAAGCAAGCGGAGATTAGAGGGATTGGGGCGAGAGAGAAAAGGGGGGAGGGGGTGGGGAGAAGAGGAAGAAAGAGCCTGCTGGCAAGCCATGGTTATTTTCAATTGGTAACTCTCGGCCTCAGAAGGCCATGTATTGATATAGGCCAAAATGTGTGATTGACAGAAACCATTAAAGTTTATTCATGCGTGGAATGCGATGAGAGCAGAAACCAATACGGCAGCAAACAAGAAAGAACAGGAGCAAGCTATTAAAGATCTTTTGTCTGGAAGAGATGTTCTAGCTGTACTCCCAACTGGCCATGGGTTTGGAAAAAGTAGGATATTCCAAGCATTCAATAGTGTTAAAGACATCCAAAATGATGGCCAGGTTGTTGTTTTGTTTATTGCTCCTTTGGCTAGTGTAGTGAAAGATCAATTGAACCAGTCTAAAACCCGAGGAACTACAGAAATGCAACTTCAAATTGCTGTTTAGTTCTGCAGAAGAAGTAATGAAGAGCGAATTTCGCGATGAGCTGAAGAACCCTGCATCGGAACTCCACAAGCGTCTTGCTTGTATTCGGTCGTCGACGAATCGCACACGGTTGAAACATGGACCGGTGTGTTCGAAGAACAGGCTTGTGCTTCCCAAAATACGAGCTGCTTTGACGATTTTGTAACGCTGCATGGATGGTTTTTAGCGGTTCTTTTGGCAGAACTTTGTTCCGGTGTTATTGTGGTCGGCAGTGTTCTTTTCAGACCGATACTTTGTAGGCTTGAACAGATTCTTGGTGGAAATATTTGAATTCCCAAACGCTACCTTAAAACACGCATTATATATCCTGCAAAAGTCGTTGACATTTACAGGTTTGGGTTTAGGCCCTGTGTTCTCATGTTTTTTCAAAGTTTCAGCTGACAGTCTTCGAATTCGTATAATTTTTGTTTTGAATTTTACGCTCGAGTTGAGATTCCTCGTGATACGTGAGATTCCATGTGAGTTTGACAGTTAAACATGGTTTTCACTTCCCGCCACATGATAATTGGATGAATCGGTCGAATGACTTACTAATTTTATGCATTTTAATTAGTGGGTGGATACCAAAATAACCATGGCTTGCCGGCAGGCTCTCTCTTCCTCTTCTCCCCACCCCCTCCCCCCTTTCTTTTCTCTCTCACCCCAATCCCCCTAATCTCTGCTCGCTTTGCTCCGACACTCCAGAGCCGCAACGCAGGCTATTACATTGTGATACATTCAAATGTATCTGCCACATGATTACATTGTGATACATTCAAATGTATCTGTGACATAATTATGATTACATTGTGACAGATTATGGTGTGTCGATGTGCCACACTTGCCACTGGCTAGCTGAAGGTGAGAAAATAAATATTTGTTTACAAAAGCTCAGGCAAAAAGAATTTTATAATTGTTGCTATATATTGCTATATATATATAACAAATCACTTAATGACTGGCCCCTCGGGAATCAGTGAGTTTTGTTACCCCTTGATCCTCGATATTCCCCTCGACTCTGTCTTGGGGAACATCGAGGATCTTGAGGAAACAAAACTCACTGTTTCCCTCACGCCAGTCATTATAAGTGTTTATTGTTTAATAGCAGTTATTTCCCTGGACAAATAAATACCTTATATCCCAGTGATCTGATTGCTGCATTCGTTACTGGAAGTGTTTCCATATGATCGCTGTGATCACTTCTAACAATTATGGTGAATTTGCATGATGATATCATATTAAATGACAGGTCTCAAAATTTAAATAATCCTATTAGTGAGTAGCATATAAAATATAGTAGCCAGCCAGCAAATGTTAGTAACTCAGTTGGCAACTTATCAGTAAGTTTTAGTCAGCAAATATGTTTTATTCATATTGGTGACTGTATAAGTAGCAACTTTGAGCTCTGCATGACCTTCTGTTTTTCTAATTTCAACTATTAATTGTTGCACTACATGTATATTCTTAAGTGAACAAGAAGTTCATATAAAATTCTAGTCATCACAGTAATAAATCAAACAGAAAATAGCAGCCACATGCATTATTGGGACTGGAATTTTATTCTGGCTATATGGCCAAGTCCATCATACATACACTCAAGGGTAACATTGCTTTATGCAAACAATAAATATTGTTGTTGTTCATTTTTTGTATTGGATATAGAGAGCAGCCCCATTCTTTCACTGAGCTAACTGCCTCCCAGTTAGCTCCATAATCAAGCCCTAGCTAAAAATTAGCTGGTCTGTTGTGCCAGAGATTGTGGGTTTGATTTCCCGGCCAGACCAACACTCAGGGTCTTAAAGGAAACCCTGGAAATATGGTCTAAATATTGAAAATTTGTTAAAAAAATTGGAAAATATTTTAGTTTTTGAAAAAAAAAGGATATTAGTACAAGTCATATTTTGGGCTTTGAATTTTGCAGCTGCCACCATCTTGGATCTGATGATGTCTCACAGTGGTTCCTATTGGGCCATATATCCCAATACTTTTTGTTTACCATTGCCGACCGAGCCATTTTTTGGGAAAATAAAAATAAAAAAAAGATTGAATACCAACACAACTTTTTTGAATTAAGTAAAAAAAAGATTGAAGAATAATTTCATAACTACATGTACACCTCTTTTCAGAGCTCTTTACATTTTAGTTTCTCGCTTTTCTCATGTGAATTGTCAATCCACAACTAGTAGAGGAAAAAGTAGCCTGCGAAAGCAGCCACATCTTTGTGCTCGCTCCAAAACGGATTCCCCCAAAGAAACGTCTGCGGCTCGAGTGCAAAAATTCCATAATGATGACGTATTTTTGACCCAAATCCGGTCAAAAAATGTAATTGGTCAATCGCCGATCCTTTTGTATTCTGTACACAAAATAAAATGTTCAACAAGCTTCGAGCGACCATAGGGAAATATTCTCTTTGGATGTTTTTAAACGTTGTGTCGAAGAGCTGTGCCCTGCTTTTGGCTTTGAATCCCTCACCAACAGTCAGGTCAATTCCTTATACAACTGTTATTGTGATGGAAAAGACGTATTTGTGTTTACCGATGAGACTTGAATGCAAGTCTTGTTCAGTTTGTTGTCCGGGTACCACAAAGTTCGAAGCAAGTTTGATTCTTGTGTACGTACATGTACAAACTCTATGATTAGTCAAACACACTTAAACTTCAGATGGATATGTTGCAGGTCAAATTGACCCCGAGTCAATTTAACCTAGGTCAAATTGACCTTGAGTCAACTCAACCTAGGTCAAATTGACTCAGGTTTGGCTATCCAAAAAAAAAAGATTTCACCCACCCCTCCCCTACAAAATATTATTTAGAAACCCACCCCTCCCCTCCTCTTCCTACATCCCCACTTCTCTTCCTACTACCACCCCCTACTTCTATCACTTTCTTAACCCCTTGACCACTTACATTCAGGTCACCCATCCATTTACTTACCTCACCCGATCGGGCTTAACTTGGCTGAATCACGAGGAACGCCTGGTAGGTTGTTTAGATATTAATCCAGTGGATTATCGCACTGCGCCACGAAAGCGCTTGCTGATTTGAACACATCATTTATTCTCCATGTGAGTAATCATGGAACCCACTCTCGTTATGCACGCATGCATACTGCTAACAAAATCGGACTTGGAAACATCTTTCGAAAAAGGATCGCAATATTAAACCCGGTCCAAACTGTAACACATATGAAGTTTGTGTTGACTGCGTTCTTTCATGAAAACTGTAGCAATTCAAGAGAAGTAAGAAAGCTAAATCCAGAAAAATACATTGTTTATAGATGATCAGGTGTACTTCATTACGGCTCCACTCGTACTTCTCTTCAAAACAAACTGTCTTTTGCAGAGTAATCACTCAGATCACTGACAGATAAAGTAAAGGGAAAAGGAAGGGAATTTCGGTGTTTAGAGATATAAATATATAGTCACTAATTTATTTAGCGTGTTTAGAACGATTAGTTACTAAATAATACAGACTGTAATCCTTCTTCTATTATGCTGAGATCTAATACAAATCCTAACCCTACATTTAAGAAGACCCTAACCATCAACAACGTGTGCTCACTAATGTAGAGTTCTTTAGGGCTATTAATCACTAAACAACACAGAAATATAATACTTCTTAAATGTTCCTTGTGAACTGACCCAAACCCTTACATTTAAAAACCCTAATATCAATGAACAAGGTTGAATCAATTTGACCTAGGTTGAATTGACTCAAGGTCAATTTGACCTAGGTTGAATTGACTCAAGGTCAATTTGACCTAGGTTAAATTGACTTGGGGTCAATTTGACCTGAAGGGTCAATTTGACCTACATGTAGGTTAAATTGACTCGGGGTCAATTTGACCTGAGGAGTCAAATTGACCTACAACAGATACATGTATGTTGTGGGGCAATTTAGAACACCGGGGCAAATATTTTTGAACTGGGGCAGATACTTTTGAACTGGGGCAAATATGTTTGAACTGGGGCAATTATCAATATTAGTTTTTTGGGTGGGTTCAAAAGAAAAAAAAAATCACCCTCCCCAGGAAAAAAAATGTTTCACCATCCCCTCCCTTCCTTCTCTCCCTTCCCTTATACTTACCTTTCATTCAGATGTAATACCAACGTACCGAACTCGGCAGGATTCGAACTCACCGGGATTCGAACTCAGCAGCTCTGCCTTCACACGCCCAGTTTTCCACTGACTAATGCACTGCGCCACACAAGTGCTTGTTGATTTCACCACCACCGTTTATTCTATAAGTGACTAATCGTCCAAACCATTATGCGCGCATGCATACTGCTAACAAAATCGGACTTCGAAACATCTTTATAAAATATGACATTGGCGATATTAAAACCCGGACAAAACTGTAATAGAGATAAACTTTGTGTTGACTGCATTTTATGAAAACTGCAGCAACTCAAGGCAAGTTAGAAAGCGGCTAAATCCAGAAAAATACATTGTTTATAGATGATCAGGTGTACTTTATTACGGCGCCACTCATACTTCGAACCAAACTGTGTCAACCGAACCAAACGGGTAGGGTTCTTTAGGGCTAATCACAAAACAACACTGTGATATAATGCTTCTTAAATGTTTCTGTGAATTAATCCAAACCCTTACCCTACATTTTAAAAAACCCTAACCGATCAGTGAACATAATCTCACAGGTAAACAACGGGTTTTTAGAGCTAATTGGTGACTAGAGTTCATAGGTAAACATGTGAGTTTGTCTGTATTTATCAAAATACAATAGCTTACCCCAATATAAAAAAAGACCCTAACCGGTCAGTGAACATAATATCACAGGTAAACAACAGGTTTATAGAGCTAATTGGTGACTAGAGTTCACAGGTAAACATATGAGTTTGTCTGTATTTGTAAAAATACAATAGCTTCCCCGAATATAAAAAAGACCCTAACCGGTCAGTGAACATAATATCACAGGTAAACAACAGGTTTATAGAGCTAATTGGTGCCTAAAGTTCACAGGTAAACATGTGAGTTTGTCTGTATTTGTGACCTCTCACAGGAAAACGTACACTAACGGATATCCGTTAAACGGGCAAAATTTAACGGCTAACGAACGGATAGCAAACGCTTTTACAGAGCGTTCAAACGGTTTAGTTAACGGCTCTAACGGGCAAGCTAAAATTTCTAACGGTTTACCAAAGCGTTCTAACGGACAAGCTAACGGCTCTAACGGGCAAGCTAAAATTTCTAACGGTTTAGCAAAGCGTTCTAACGGTTTACCAAAGCGTTCTAACGGGCAAACTAAAATTTCTAACGGCTTACCAAAGCGTTCTAACGGGCAAGCTAACGGATCTAACGGATGGTCTAACTATCTAACGTTTATCGAAACGTTCTAACGGATGGTCTTGGCCATCTAACGGTTTATCAAAACGTTCTAACGGATGATCTTGGCTATCTAACGGTTTAACAAAACGTTCTAGCGGATGATCTTGACTCCTAAGGTAAACCAAAACATTTGTGCATTCTGTCACCAAAAGACAGGATTGCGTTACGAAACACAGTCCCAGCGCTGGTTTGGTGTTTTCCGTTCATCTGATAAACTTTAGCTTCTGTAGTTTAAAATTCAGATCCATCAGTCCTTCAGAATTTTTGTTGAAGTAATTGCGTATGTTTTCAATTGAAGGAGCCAGCTTTAGCTTTTTGGAGATACAAAGATTCTCTGTTGACATGTGCTTTCAGCCGTGAAGACTGATTGTCTGGTTTTTGACACAACAAGAATGCCGCGAACTTCGCGGGAAGTGTGATTTTATTGCATTCATGTAGTTTAAATCACCACAAAGCTTCTCAACTCCTGGCAAACGATAAACGTCTACTAAATAGAATATTCTGGAGTTCTTTTTATTTAATGTGGATCGGTTTTCAAAGGTGAAGAGGTCCGAGTTTTGAATTCCGCGACACAGAAGTGTGACATTTTCCGCGAACTGATTTGAATAATCAGTCTAGAGATAAAATGTTCTATTATAAATCGAGATGCTTATGGAATCAAACGGTTTGAAAATTTTCACTTCATTTACGTATCTGAACAGTTTCCACATGATGCGAAAAATGGTTTGAGTCCATAGTTCTCAATATTCACAGTTTTAATTTGTTGTCTGTTATTTAGCGTGAGATCAGATCGCACGAACCGTATCGAATCTTTCGGAGTTTTGATTTCAGCTTTTTTACTTCATCACTTTGTGAGGAGTTAATAAAACACCAAACCTGCAGGTATGTCGGCATGTAGCGTTCGGAAAAGCATATAAAGGCGATCCCGCGTAATCCGAGTTTCTAAACTCGTTGTGTGACTTGTCACTGACTTGTATGTTGCTAACAGATGATCACCGAAACCAACGGTGATCGTCGAACTATTTTAACGCCCAAATGGATGAATGTTTTGATCGATCTAACGGATGAAGGTTTTAATCTAACGGATGAATGTTTTGATCAAACGGATGAAGGCTTGGATGTAACGGATGAAGGTTTTTATCTAACGGATGGAAATTTTTATCTAACGGATGAATATATTAGTCAAACGGCAAGGACAAAATTTCTAACGGTTGTTCTAACGCTTCTAACGCTTTCTCAAACCGTTCTAACGGCATGGACAAAATTTCTAACGGTTGTTCTAACGCTTCTAACGCTTTCCCAAACCGTTCCAACGGCATGGACAAAATTTCTAACGGTTGTTCTAACGCTTCTAACGATTTCTCAAACCGTTTCAACGGATACCTAACGGATGACGAACGGTCTCGCCCGTTTAACGGATATCCGTTAGTGTACGTTTTCCTGAGAGGTCACATTTATCAAAATACAATAGCTTACCCCAATATAAAAGAGACCCTAACCGGTCAGTGAACATAATATCATAGGTAAACAACGGGTTTATAGAGCTAATTGGTGACTAGAGTTCACAGGTTAAAACATGCGAGTTTGTCTGTATTTATCAAAATACAATAGCTTACCCCAACAAAAAGAGACTCTGACCGGTCAGTGAACATAAGCTCACAGGTAAACATATTTGCCCCAGTTCAAAAGTATCTGCCCCAGTTCAAAAATATTTGCCCCGGTTGAAAAATATTTGAACCTGCAGTCATCAAAATTGCCCCACAACAGATACAAACTAGAGTTTAGCAAGAAAAATTAATTGGTATAGCAGTCGATAAAATATGATGTAATGCATTGATACGGCTCTTCTCAAATAGCAACAGCAAACTGAATGAGTACAAGTTGCATATTTCAAGTCTCACTCATCATATCGGTAAACACAAATACATCTTTACCATCACAACAACAGTTGCTATATAACAATAGTTTAAAACCATCCAAAGAGAATCTTTCCATATGCTCGCTTGTTGAACATTTTAATTTATGTACAGAAGACAAAAGGATCGGTAATTGCCCAATCACATTTTTTGACTGGATTTGGATCAAAAATACGTTATCAGTATGGTATTTTCATGCTCGTGTGGCAGACGTTTCTTTGGGGGAATCCGTTTCAGAGCGAGCACAAAGATCGAAGCGGTTGCTTTCGCAGGCTAAGGAGAAAGTAGTTGAGGGAATACATGAACTTCAAGCTGACTTGGTAACCAGGCTTGACTTGGTTCCAGACCTCAGATAAACTACAAATTTTTCAAAACAGAGCCGCTAGACTAATTCTTAGAGCAGACTATAATACGACCTCCAGGTTACTTTTAGATACCCTAGGATGGGATAAACTAGATGAACGAAGGGCTAAACGCAAAGCGGTCACTATGCACAAAATCCGAAATAATTTCGCGCCAACAGGCCTTACCGAGTTATTTACAACAGTTGGAAACTCGACTCATTATAATTTAAGAGGATCTGACACAAAACTTTGCCTCCCTCAACCAAGAACTGAATTCCTGAAAAAAAGTTTATCATACAATGGTGCAAAAATATGGAATGGGCTTCCAGCCAAACTACGCGAAACAAAGTCTCTTGTTTCTTTTAAGAAACAAGTTGCGACCACCACTCTCCTTAGTGACTAATGTAATTATTTATTTATTTATCTAGTAGTTATCATTTGATAGGATATCTTTTATAATTATTTAAATCATTTATGACCCAGAAAAATTGTAAATAAAACATAATTATAATATATTAGCTTAGCCTAGATATATCGCAATTTTGTAATTAGAATATTTTTTACCACACGGCTTCTATGGAAATCAGATTGTATCTGTTAGAATTCTCCGTGTTTTTAAATAAAGTTGGAATATATAGACCCCCTAACGCTGATTTTTTTTTACTTAAAGGCCCAGTACGGACCTTGGTGCTTTGCGCGCCTCTGTTTTTGTTTTGATTTTCATGAAACCGAGGCTTCCATTGTTTTCGCCTCGCGTGCGATTCTCTCTGTGCCGAAGTCTCTGTGCCGAAGTAGAACATTTGTTTACATGTTAGCAAAACATGGAAACTAGTATAAATCAACTCTTCGTTATCAATCGTGTGGTGTTGGTAGAAGATTAACAACGTAGTTAGAGTGCTTACGGCTCCATTGTTGCAGGCGAAGTAAACATTTGTGAGAATCAGGCCGGAGAAAACGAAAGTTTAATTTACTCATTCTTTTGATTCGTAATGGTCGCTGTCGGTGTTTACCTTTTCCTTTTACTACCTAAGAACCATAATAACAAAGCCAAGTGCAGTACCAAAGTCAATGTGCCACGAATGGAGGAAGGGGTACTTGCATGTATATAAAGTGTACGCGAGAACAAGGCCAAATGCATCAAAACCTTTGAGCTTTATATGACAGAAGCAAAGCTAAAAAATAAGGTAAGCTAAAATAAGGCAACTAGTTTTAGCACAATCTGTCCATTTTTACGTTGTTCTTAATATAAAATTCTTTTATGGGGAATTAGCGGTTCGAACAGGATGTACAAATTGTCCAGAAATTGCTCAGGTTGTTGTTTTGGGACAACGAGGAGCACATATTTTCTCTATCGTTCATTACATCATTATTCCAGTACAGTTTACCCAAGAGGATTACTGCAATATTATTTATTCCATTAGCTGCATGGCAAAAGAAAAGCAAATTATTTGAGTGCAAGCTGTTTATTATATAGGAAATGGCTTGGAGGATATTTATCTTGCACAAATTGTCATTTGTAGTCACTTGGAGTATGCAGAATTGTTTTTAATGTGCATGCACTTCCTCTTTTCAGCATTTCTCTTTCCCACAGGACTTTTTAATAGCCACCCCCTTCCCCTACAATGTAAAAGGTGCACAATTGGACAGTGGTAGTTTAATTAAATTGAACACTATACCTCCAGTGTCATATTTTAGGTTGCTTTCCTTTTTTTGTACCTTTGATAAGAAATATTCTTCTATTTGTTTCAGGAAAAGGGTGTACATTGTTTTCTTCAAGCGGTTAAGTGTGGGAAGAGGAAGTATGGACTTTGCCAAGAAATGGGCAATAGATAATCACCACTGTGGTATATTTGCAGATAAATGGGAATAGTCTGCTTTAGAGAGGGTGACATTCATCACCTCCTTCACATTTTCAAAGATTATTTTGTGTAGATCGGGAAATTTTGGAGGTTGATCTGCATTAAAATCCAATGCCATAACTCTGTGTTTGAAAGATAAAGTTATGATACCTCAATGACAGCACAGTATATGCAGCTATATGGGTTTCTGGACAAATCAAGACTAAGAAATTAGTTATCAATATCATCTATATTGTTTCCACTTTTAGTTTTACTAAACCTGCATTTGTTCGCAGATTCTATGTGTCTACATGAATGCAAATACAAATAATACAAAGTGACTACCAACTTTGTATTGAATATTTTTAGCTTGTTCCAGACACACAAAGATTATTAAAGTCCCCTATTAATTGCATATAATCCTGAAATGTTAGTAACTTGATTTTTCAGTATACACACAAGCCCTTAGGGACCGTACATTATTTAGCAGTTGGGGGGGGGGGGGGGGGAATATTCATGGCATACCAGAAGAAAACATTGCATAACTATTTTATCCCATGCCAAACTAAATAAAGAACACACCTCACTTGGCACATGTGCTGCATCACAATATTTTGGTGGCAAAACTGGAATCTGTTCAGAGTGCGTATACAGCACATGGCAGTGAAAAAAAAATGTGATACAACCTGTGGGATACTGCCAAATATGCAACAGATTTCCAGAGGTATCTATATCCCTTCAGTCAGGTAAATCAGAAATATACATATTAATGAATTACTGATTTATTAAATGTAACAAAGGCCTCCTTTCACTTAGAGAATAACCTCAGGCCTCGGTCAGGTTGGGTACAATGCTTGGATCCAATATATTATGTCAAATAAATTGGTCCTAAGATAGCTGATTGGCTCCAGCGAAACGTTGGATCACGAAAAACACTTATGGTTTTTTAAATTCTGGGGGAAGATAACACTGACCCTCAAAATCAATAGTATTTTTTGAACCAGGCAATATTAATTTGCTATATTCTACTGGAGTTACCTTAGTTACAGTGTACATGTAATAATATTGTTCTGATTTATTTTCCGATTAGAACTTCTGAAATACCAAAGCAAATCGCATACACCATTCTTGCTGCACATCCCCACCCCCTCTAAATAGGTAAATGTACTGGTAGCTGGGATCATGTATTATGACTACAAGGCCAGAAATGAATAGGGTAGGATAAAATTTATAGGACTGTGAAGTTTTATGGATATTAAAAAGGTCAATATGTCATATTATTTTAATCTCTCAAGTATTTTATCCCTTTTTCCTAAAACTTGAAAACTATATCGCAGAGCCCTTGTTTGAAGCCTGATTAGCATCTAATCCGGAGGATTCTGGTTCTTTTGGTAAAACATGTCATTCTGCACTCTAATATTACTAGTTAGAAATGCACTAACAAACCCTTCAAACCCTTAATCCTGGTTAGCTCAATCAGGCTCCAGGACTGTATATTAGGCTTATGTGAGAGCTGCGTGGTGCAGCGTGTATTAGTGCTCGCCTCTCACTATTGTGACTCGGGTTCGAATCCCGGATACACCATTATGTGGGAGTTCAGTTTGTTGATTCTCATCCACGCTTTGAATGTTGTTCTCCGGTTTTCCTCCCTCTGTAAATATCAACATGCGAGTTGTAAATATTGAATGTAGTGAAAGTGTGTGGATTTTTTTCAGTGTGCGTAAAATCTCGTGACAACCTACACCTGTTGCTAGTAGAATATTGCTTATTTGTGGACATTGTTTAGCTTTTGCTACAATTATTTCCTGTACTCTATATTACATGTATCTCTTTGTCTAGATATGCATATTATCTTAATTTTTTTATCTTAAACCTACTTTTTGTATTATTTTAGAATAGTTATGTATATTTGAAGGGCTGTGTGCAAAAAGAGCGTAAGTGGCTCTTGATCAAATTCTCCTTCAATTTCTTTGTTTTCTAAGGGAGAATTTAGAATGTGATTAAGAATCACTTACACCCTTTTTACACACAGCCCTTCATTTACAGTACATGTACATTGAGTCGAATACACTAACCTTGAAACTTACATGTAGATTAGACAGTGTTGCTAGTAAATATCAGTGACAATGAGCAACAGCCTGTACAGTACCCTTGATTTTATTAAAACCACTATACTTCCAACTTTAATTAAATGTTGCTCTTACCAATTAGATGCTGGGACTTAGAATCACTTGTCCTGCTTTGTTTATAGTTTTAGCATTATAAACACTCAAATTGTTCCAATTTGCCACTCCATAGTTAGAATCAACATTTTTTATAAAATTACTTTGCTATAATGTGAAGTTTCTAATATTGTCCCTCTCAGCAGATCACTGAAATGCATACATGTATACGGTAGTGGTAGCCAAGTGTAAATGTGTCTCAAAATGTTTGGGCTATATTCTTGCAAAATCCTTCCAGCACCCTACAATATTTTTACTACATATGTATATATAATTTTTTTGCACAGCAGTACCAGTATGTTTCAACTTAATAATTATTTAGTTTTGAATTCAGAAAAAGTCTCTGGTAAATTGCTTTAATGAACGTAACAGTATTCTGTCATTTTACCTTTATAGTTGTTCAGACTGTTTGTTGTGGGTTCACATAAATGTTCACAAACTGAAACTCCCAAATCATGCCCATCGGCTCATCAAAAACTACGGCTTATAAAATCCATTGCACTTCTATAGCATCGACTTCCTCTCATTCCGGCCGTAAAATACAGAAGAACAAAGTCTTATT
The DNA here is from genome assembly GCA_030867875.1 of Actinernus sp. WN-2022. Lineage (NCBI taxonomy): Eukaryota > Metazoa > Cnidaria > Anthozoa > Actiniaria > Actinernidae > Actinernus > Actinernus sp. WN-2022. Next base: position 87,535,746 of record JAOWCC010001589.1, on the reverse strand, counting down.
TTCCGAACAGAACCAGGCTAACGTGGTCTTCCTACCGACGGTTTCGCCACGATGCCTTCCCCATAACCATACATCGCATTGCTCGTAACAAAAAAAATCACCTACATTACGACCTAAATGTCTTTAAAATGCTATAGAAATGATGCCTTACAATTTGGCAACATGTGAAAATAAATATACTGAGAGTCTGATTAGAAAAAAGGCCGATGGAAGTGGATTGCATAGAGCGGTTGAAAAAAGAGCAATTTACGACTGTGACAAAAGATGGCGGCCAGCGTTTAAGCGCGCAAAGCATCAAGGTCCGTACTGGGCCTTTAACCAACTGACTCACCATCACGAGCCAAAGGGTGAATTTAAATGAAACATTTTATGTGAGTTAACTTTACAGGGATAAGGGGTAGGGGGTTATATAAAGGTAAGGGGGTATGTTTTTGATTTTACGTGAGGATCAATGGCACTCAAGGTCAAACAGGATGGCGAGATATTTTTATGAGGAAATGTTGAGTTACTTTGATATTTGGTTTCATATTGAATGTATCACAACCAAACTTTCTGTGCTAATACAAAACTAGTGTAGCAAGATTTATAAGGACTGTCAGAGTGTTCTAGTGAATTTTAAAGCATTTAGAATGTTGTGTGTGTTGATACTCAGGGAAGTCTCGATCGCGATTAGTACCATGTTTGTTTGTAAACTGTGACAGAATGCATATATGTGTTTACATGTATGTTTCATTAGAGTTGCTAAATGAGTATTCACCTAGCTTAATCATTAAAATAACTTCAAACTATTCAAGCTATTCAAACTGTGTATCTATATTAGTTGCACTTGTTAAGAGGGTGTTGGCATTTGGATCAATAACACTGAATCTGCTATTCATATAGACACCACCATAATATCAGCTATTACTGTGTGACTATGTACTGTAACCAGGGCCACTTAGAGTTAGAATCACATTGCAAAATGGAAACAAAGCATTCAACCTTAAGCTTGTGGTTATTTAATCCAATCATTGTCGAATACAAGACAATAGCATTTCAACTTGCTCGAGCTTCGATCTGGTAAAAGGCAAATTTAGTGGACTAGTTGAATTTGAAGTCGAAGTCTTTTGAATGAAAGAAATCGTGTGGATATGCTACTGTAGGATTTGGAATGCTTTATTTTCGTTTTGCAATGTGTTTATATATTTTTTAGTTATCGTTGTCTAAGTAGCCCCGGTTACATTAGTCCCATTGTAATATTTAGGCTTTATTATTTATACAGAAGTCAGAACATACTTTTCAATGTCTTGTTGGTGCAGGGAGATCTCTTCCAATGTGAGAATCTCGCAATTATTATGCTCAGCCCTCTTCCGCAACAAACCCTCTGTAACTGTTATTAAGAAAGGAAAGTGCTTTAGTCTCAAATTTTGAAAAAAAACAAGTCTATGTACAGCTCTAAGCATACTCACTTCGAACCATGTTTTTTATCTGCTCAGTCCGCCATCTTGTTTTGTGGTGCAGCCAAGCAGCCAAGCAGCCAAGCCTTGACACGCAGCGTTACTATAGAAACATAGCAAGTTTACCTATAGGCGCACCGCCATATATTTTTCGACATTTCTCCCTCCTCCCTAGTGAGTTTTAAAATTTCTCCCTAGAGCATGTATGTACATCCCATTTTCTCACTCCTCCCTGTATGCTAAATTCTTCCTCCTCCTTAGTTTTTCTGGATCACCCTCCTCCCTGATTTTGTTTTGCCAATTCTCCCTCCTCCCTGACTCTGTAGAGTTACAAGAACATTAGCCGAACATTTGATTGTCATTTAATAAGTTAGAGTATTAGATTTCAAGACCACGCGGTCTCCTATTCATAATGTAACACATCAGCTATGAAAGGGCGAAGGCAACCTGTGGTTTACGGCTATCAGAAGATTTATATGGCAATAAGGCTAACCTGGAAGCTATACCTCTAACCACATTGATTTTATTGAGGAAGCTAATATAATTTTTTATTTCAAAACTATAAGTACACCTAAAGTTTACAAGCCACTTAATTCCCTATCTTTATCTAAAGCAACTGGAATCGACAAAAATTCAGCTAAAGTTCTTAAAGTAGCAGCGCCAGTAATTTCACAATCTCTCATGAAAATGTCCAATACATCAATAACGTCACAAACTTTCCCATCAGAATGGAAAGTGGCTAGAGTGACTATAAAGATCCACGAAACATGTTTGACAATTATAGACCAATATCGATACTTCCAGTGATAAGCAAAATATACGAAAATATTTTATATGAACAATTAATGGAATATTTACATGCGGAGAATCTGAGTATTTGAATATCAATTTTGATTTCGCCATTTTCATTCCACTGCATCTGCGTTACTGGATTGTACTAATGATTGGTATATCAACATGGATCGAGGCCTGTATAACCTGGTAATTTGTCTTGATCTCAAAAGGGCGTTTGATACCATACATCATGAGATTCTATTGGGTACAGTCATGGCTTATGGTATAAAAGGACATGCCCTAAGTCGTATTAAGTCTTACTTAAACAATAGAATGCAAACTTGCCAGGTAAACGGCAAGCTCTCTGATCATAGAAAAATAACCTGAGGAATCCCTCAAAGGTTGATTCTTGGTCCACTCCTGTTCTTACTATATATGAACGACCTGCCAAACTGTCTCGAGCATACTACCCCTAGGTTGTTCGCAGATGATACTAGCCTAACGGCTGTTAGCAAAACAATTATCAACGCGGGGCTTTACTACTATTAAGAAATGGCTCTCGGCAAATAAACTAAGCCTGAATATAGCTAAAACAGAGTACATCTTGATCGGATCTAGACATAAAATACATAATATTCCCGTAGAACCAAATGTTGTAATCTGCGGTGATCCTGTCAATGTAAGGTGTACAAATAGATGAATTTCTCATATGGGAAAAACATATTGACGAAATTGCCAAGAAAGTGTCAAAGTGTCATCCGGAATTGGTGGTATCAAAAGGCTTAAATATTTTGTAGACCGTGATACGCTGATATCTGTATATAACGCCTTACGGTTCAGCCCCACTTCGACTACGATAACGACCTAAGGTCAACTGCATCACTTAATAGTTTTAAAATTATTCTTAAAAGAAACACTGAACTACTGTAAATAACTGAATAGAGTAAGTATAAGTTAATTATTTTATTATTACTATTATTATCATTATTAAGGTAGAATAGTGTAGTTATAAGCACGACCACATCAGCAACGCTGTAAATTTATCGTGGGTAAATAAATATTATTATTATTATGGGAAGTGACCTTGCCCAACGTTTGCAAAAGCTTCCAAACAGGTGCGCTAAGGTAATCACGCGCTGCGAAAACGAAACTGGTCAGTCAGAAATAGCCCTGCGCTCTCTTGACTGGATTACTCTCGCTGAACGTAGAAACCAAATTAAGGCTAGATTAATGTTTAAGAATCTTCATAATTTATCACCAAGTAGATTGTCTAATATATTTAGGGAATCATATGCAACCAATAGTAATTACAATTTATGAAATTCTACCAAAAAGGGACTACCAAGAACAGAATTCCTAAAAAATAGCTTAAGCTATAATGGGGCAAAATTATGGAACTCCGTACCCAATGAAGTGCGTGGTTGTGGGTCGCTGGCTTTGTTTAACAACAACATTTTATCCCTTGGCTTTAGGCATTAATTATTTCTTATGATCTTCTTATTCATTAGACTAAGTATAATATTAAATATTATTTGATAGTTAGAGTAATTAAATTCATGATATATCTTAATGCAACGCTTATTTTAGGAATTAGCTTAGGAACATATTGTAATTTATCATCATCGTATTTTTAAAAAAAAATTTTAAGCACGCCCCTATTGGAAACCCGGGGGGGGGGGGGGGGGGGGGTACTTACATGAAAAATGGGTATGTATGTGAGGCCAAGAGGCTCAAATCCTGACCTGTTTGACCAAAAATCCGAGCTCCAAAACCTTGATTGTCTCCTTTTGGGGGGAAAAAACCCTGATACCTAAAAAATACTGAACCTCGACCCTGACTGCACCGAAATTAAATTCAAATTATGATCCTGATCTGCCCAAATCAGATCAAAACCCTGACCCTACCTGCCCAAACTGAGCTCAAAACCCTGACCCACCCCCGCGGCACATACATAATACGTCCCAAACAGGAGTTTGAACTGTTGAACAATGTCCGAAGAAGTTGATCGCGCGAAGCTAAAATGAAGGAACGCAATTAAAGGGAACGCTAACACGTTTGGGAAAAGCGCTGGTTCATAGAATAGAAAGCAAACGAGCTGTAGAAGATATCAAAGAATCATTCACGAAAGTGGAACAGTCATATGCAGATTTGGTTGAAAAGCACGATGAATTGACACAGCTAATCGAAGACGATAAAGACTTTGAAACGGAAGCCGCCTGGTTAGAAGAACTGTCAAGAAACATTCCTATAATAATAATAATAAAGACTTTATTTAGCGAGGGTAACACATAATAGCAACGCTAATAAACTTGTGGCCCTCCTAGTAGTTAAAATACAAACAGTGATAAAAAGCTCTACGTTCTACATATACAATATTAAAATCTAAAAAACTACTAATCTATAACTAGCTAAATTTAAGTATAAAAATGCAAGAATATATAAAACTAGACTAGGTATAAAAATGGACAACAGGAAAAGATAACGGATAAAATTGAATTAAATAACAAAATGATGTATAAATTTCTGCTCACTAAAAATTCGATTCCACATGTTACGTCTAAAAGAATGTAAAGAGTCTTGCTTCCTTAAATCTAATGGTAGAGAGTTCCACAATTTACAACTAGTAACAGCAAATGTTCTACCTCCTTCAGTTTCTCTAGAATAACGGGGACAAATCACATTAATACCAGAGTATCTTGTGTTACGGGCATGTAATTGATTATTAAGCTTGATTTGCTCCATTAAGTAGGATGGAAGGTTGCCATGGATACGCTTATATACAATTGAACATTTACTTATTTTTGACTCTTCATAAAAAGGTAGCAAGCGCAGTTTATTAAACAGTTGCACCGATGGTGAAAGTCGATCTGCAAATAAAATTACTCTTGCAGCTCTTTTCTGTAATTTCAGTACTCTGCCTAAACACTCTTTATCACAAGCTGCCCATATAACGCTTACATAATTCATTACTGGTCGGATCATGGCGTTATAAAAAAGAATTCTTTGTGGCAAAGGTAAATATGACCTTATTTTTCTTAGTAATGCTATCCGTTGGGAAAGTTTCTTACAGAGTTTGTCTACGTGATCGTTAAATGACAAATGACTATCAATCACCAGACCTAATAGGGTAGCACTAGTAACGTTTGCAAGCTTCTTTCCATTAACTGTAATATTCGGATGTTCTTCAATCCTAGAGGCAAGTCGTTTACCGGTAATGAACAAGACTTTCGTTTTATCCTCATTAAGGGGAAGTTTATTAGCCGATGCCCACAGTTGGACTTCAGCAACAGCTGTGTTAAGTGCCCTTTCGAGGTGTACCATAGAACCACAATCGGCAGAAGCTGTCACCGTGGTGTCATCAGCATACAGGTCTGTCTGCGACGAGACATGCAACGGCAAGTCATTAATAAATATAATGAACAATAGCGGTCCCAGAATAGAGCTCTGTGGCACTCCATGTTCCATAGAAACAACAGAGGACTCCTGGCCCGCCAAGCAGACAGTTTGCTTTCTATTTGAGAGATATGACTGTAACCAACTGTGTTCGCGGTCTACTATGCCATAACACTTCAGCTTCTGGAGCAGGATTTGGTGATCCACCATGTCAAACGCCTTGCAGTAGTCAATAAGAAGGATACCGCTGACCTTGTTATTATCTAAATTGGATAGCAGCTCATCAATGATCTTAATGAGAGCTGTTTCAGTATTATGTTGCTTACGAAATCCAGACTGCCTGGAATAGATTAAGTTATTTTCACACAGAAAGGTGTATAATACGTCATGCACGTGTCGCTCTATGACCTTGGACAAAACGGGCAAAACCGAGATTGGCCGGTAATTTGATGGATCACTCGAGTCACCACTTTTAAACAAAGGTGTGACTTTAGCAGTCTTCCAGCGCTGTGGGAAAGTCCCGGATGAAATGGAATAATTTATCATCCTTGCAACACTTGGAGAGATGACAGGGGCCGCAATACGCATCATCCGCGCACTTAAATTGTCGATACCTGCGGCCTTATTTGGGCTGATCTTCTTTAAAATGTGAAGGACGTTTCCACCGGTTATATCTGGAACAGAGAATAATACCTCCGGGTCTTTTCTGGACGTAACAAAGTTCACCAACTTCGAGATGTCAAATTCAATATGCGGTAGTGTTGCCCTTAACTTATCTGCAATACTAGAAAAATGAGAATTGAATCGTTCTGCTATTTCTTCCTGGTCTTCAATAACACCGCCTCCGTCCTTGAGATTTTTAACTTCACATTTGAGGTTAGAAGTTCTAGCGAAATTAAGATTATGAATTAAGCGCTGAGCATGAAAAGCCACAGGCTGGCACGCACGAGTCACTGAAAGAAAAGGCCGAGGTTAACGTTACAGAGCCGATAGTTGTTTTGGAAGTTAATAGCGGAGCGGGGCACCATAAATATGGCATGAGAGTGAAATTTCAGCGACATGTTTTGCACGACCGACCGCCGCGCCCGAAAGGAGTCGAAAATCACCGCCGCACCAATTGGATGGGAAAGCTCCAAAACGAGGCATCCTTTCGGTTGGACTTCCGGTGTCTCGACAGAGTGTGAAGAGGTGTTTGGGACGGCGAAATTCGAGGTGACAAAATCATTTCTCGGTGCTCTTTGAATGTTTGGTCATGAAACCTGGAGGATACGCAGCAAGGAGATCTGTCTACGGGATCCAGAAGTATCACGGTCGATTGAGTGGACTTAAAGGAGCTCATTCAACCAAGATGCATTGCGAGCTCAAATTTCTCGATCGGCCATTTTCGGGGCCCCCGATAATGGCTCTGGAGAGCTTCTTGAAACAAATCCTATTCCATCGGTCTCACAGGGGCATACCAGTTGATTACTTATAGGGGAAAATGTTCCTTATTTATTAGCTTTTGTGTTCAGTCATATATTTCCGAATTTTCACCTTCCAGGGGAAATATTGAACGTACTCTGGGAGTCGCCTTTGGTCAGTGAAATTATTACTAGAGCCTGTACTGGAGTTAGCCGACTGGTTGATCGTAATTCCTACAGCTTATCCAAACCAGGGCCTTTCTACATTGGCTTGATCGGCCCGCAGACCTAAATGACAAGAAATTTAAAGGTCACTGAGAAGAGCTGAGCCTTTTGCTTATCATTATCGGACATGCATATGCACTTACAACATTTAAAGCAAATTGCTTTGACTGAAGACTCGAGTACGCGGTACACGCGCGGTACATGCAAGATTACAAATCTCGCAGTTTCTCTCTTAGTCTTATAGTCTTGGTTTTCGCTCAATGTACATGGACAACGCTGAGACAATTAAAGTAAGTAAAAGTGAAATGTTGTGTTGATATTTGCATGAGCGGCTGTAAAGTGGAAACCTATTTTATAAATGTTTCTTTGCTGATGAATGTAAAACTTCAAGTTCAATCAAGTGCCGCTGGGCGCTCAGAAAACTGATTGATCGATTTTTTTTACCCAGTATATCCAATGTACGATTAACGGAAGTCAAGGGGCTTTTAAAATGACACAAACCGGCTGAAATTCAGGCTAACAAACAATAACATTTATACGGATTCGATTCCTCAAATTTGATTTAAAATTTGCATATTACACATTGGCGAGTCGAAATGTGGTGTGGAGAACGCACGGACCTTGAACACAAATAGAATGTGGCAAACAATATAGTACTTCAACATTTCAAACCAGCATTTTGGCAGGGACAACCTAGATCCTTTCTTTCGACTACACGTTCTTGCATGCACAAGCCTAGAAAGGAAAGAACTCTAAATGTATAATGCTATCGTAGAATTGATTAATTTCCTTGCCACACGATCTGCATCGCTGGAACTTGGTCCAGAAGTTGGACAAGTTGGTTCGCTAGATCGAGCATGAGATCGATGGCTAGCATCACGTCGAGGAATTTTGATCGAAGAACCGTAGTAATTCCGCTCATTCTATTATTTCTTCAAGTATAAAGGCAATAGATCTCCCCGCCGATCTCGGCCATTCAGTTCAACTCGTAAACTCTATTTATAAACAGCCCGATATCACATTTTCTGATTGGCAGCTGTCCGATTTCAAGTAGTTTCCCGTATGAAAACAATAACAGTGACTCGCAATGCATCTTGGTTGAATGAGCTCCTTTAAGGGTCATTTTTGCCGTGGAGATGACAGGTATGTGAACACGCCATCGCGTCGGCTTGCCGGCCTTTCCACTCTCCCTTCCACTCTTTAGGTAGAGTGAATCCAGGTTTCCTAGAAACTCGTTAAATCGGCCCCCAAACCCCCAAATTCAAGACACAACAACTTAATCTTCATCAAAGCAAGTTTATTGTGTTATTCATTTGCCATTTAGTGCAATAAAATACCAGATATTCTGGATGTTTGAACCTTCGTAGTTCAACTGTCAAATCAGAAATTCAAACTTTGAGCTTGGGCTGCCTGTGTTGAAACTGGTCGCTACGCAAACATTACTTATGATGCACGCGTTTGCTCTCTTTGTAACCTTAATGAGTTAGGTGATGAATTGCATTACTTCACCAGTTGTAATAATATAAAATTTGTAAATCTTACAGAACGTTTTTTGGGCAACGTTTTTTGGGCAATATCAATGATTCATTCAGTTGTTTTAGTCGGCGAGAATTATTTTCGTACTGCTTGTCAATGAAGGATGAGTCTGTAATGAGGTGTACAACAAAATATTGCCACGACATTATGACTACCGTGTAGGAAGTTTTTTTGCGGGAGGAAAATTTTGCGGATTGCCGACTCAATTTGTTTTGCGGGAAGAAATGTTTGCGGATCGAGACGGCTAAAATTTCTGCTGGGAGGAAATTTTGACGGATTTCTGGTCAAGTATAAATAAAATTCAAGGCAGTATCGGTATTAAATTGAAATTTTACTTCCTGACTTACAATTTCGACCGGAAGTTTTTATAGTTGTTCTTCTAGCGCCAACATGAACATAAACAACGACAAAACCTGAATGAATTATTGTACGTTCTTGTAAAAACGTATTAGTCGATTATGATAACAGTCTCCGTTTCTTTTGAGGACGTGTCTGGAGTTGAATCGGGAATACAGATGACTGTTGTGCCAGTCGCCTCGTTGTTATGAGAGTACGCTTTATTTGCTGCAGGAATTAAAGTCTGTAGATTAATCCATTGAGTACATGTACTTTGGAATTGACTGTATGTTGTCAGTCTTTATTTACGACAACTGACGTTGAACGTGACACAGAAGCGGGAAAGTACGGTTTTCCGTGAGAAGCCGGCAATGTGAGAGGAAAAATGTATTTCATTAACTTTGGCTAGCGTTTCCTATTATGTTAAATGTTAAAAAGTTCCTGTTAACCCGATATAACCATTAAAACAAGATTTACAATTTTTTCTCTGGGAGTATAGTTTTGCGGCAGAAAATTTTGCGGGAGTTTTTTTCGGCGGGAGTTTTTTTTTGCGGATCGAAGGAAATCCGCAAAATCCGCAAAAATTAACTCCCGCAAAATTAAACTCCTACACGGTATGTTTAATGATTGTACCTAGCTACTTGTGTACTTCCAGTACTTCCTATGTATCTTTGATGGTATTTTTTGGAATAAAGTATTGTTGTATGCCGTCACCTCAGTTCCGTTATATATATGCGCGTGCATCTCAACTGCACATGCACTTTTTGTTGTCGTAAATTAATTTCATTACATATACGCGCGTGCATCTCTTCGTATTTAATCATTTGGAGCTCCGCTCATACTGGAGAGAGCTCGATCATTGTCAGCAAAGGCCAAGTAACCGGAAATCCAAGTTAGAGATTTCTAGAGAAGGCGCGCTCTGCTCATGCACAAGAACTAAAAGAGGCAGAAATTATATGGATCGCAGAGGCACAACGGGACCTGCACGGCGCTCAACATGCCAAGGGAGAATTCACCAGAAGGCTACGAAGATGATGATATCATATATCGGGGTGGAGGATGTGTCGCTGAGTTACAAGAACATTTGAATTACATAACGTTAACATTACAGAGCCGATAGTTGTTAGTTAATAGTGAAATTACTGGTGAGCCTTGCAAAGGCCAAGTATAACCGGAAACCCCGGCGGAAACGATTCAAATCCCAAAACAACAAATGAACAAATGTCATGAGAACACTCACTCGATCGGCGGAGCAGTACGCATGTGCATTCAAGATAGAAAAGCCAAAAATGCCTCAATTTGACGGCGACTTTAGGGAATATATTACGTTTAGAACGTTATTGGCTCAAAATACAAGGACAGAGACGCGATCACCCTTTTACGCGCAGCGCTGACTGGTAAGCCACTGGAGCTAATTCAAGGTATTGGATCAGATTACACTGCTGCGTGGAACTATCTGGATTCAATATATGGGGATTCAAGATTTATCGCAGACACCATTAAAATACGCAAGATATAAGTAAGTTTACAACGCTACGCGATGACGAAGACGCGCAATTTTGCGATTTAGTGCACTTAATAAAACGGAGCTACAACACGCCCAAGGAAGTCGGCCGTCCACACGATATGGACAACAAACACGTTGGCAATAATCGAGCAAGGTGTGGTTTCGCCATCTGGAAAAAGAGAAAGGGGATGCTACGCTGGAAAGCATAATTGAGTGGATGACAGCGGAGATGAAAGCTCGTATGCGAGCTACCGTCCCTCTGAGAAGCGCAACACAGCAGTCGTCAAGGCAAAGTATTAATCACCTCGCAGCTAACGAAGTTTATGCCGACAAACCCAAACTATGCAAAAGTTCCGATCATTGGGTAGATCAGTGTCACAAGTTAACGTTCACGACATTAACTCCTGCAGGCCGTTGGGGGAAGGAAAAGGAAAATCACACATGTTTTAGCTGTCTGAAACGTGCCGGCAGAGATCACAGGGCATCAGCATGTATGGGCAACGCCCGTGCACAGAAATGGTGAATAAAGCGCCATTTGCATTCTGGTCCTGCTGACACATCCATACTGAGCAGTCGCTTCTGTTGTTAACAACAAGGACTCTTTGCTTCCGGTAATCACGGCAAAGGTTGTCGGGGCGAAACGGCAGCGAGTAATTAAGTAACGTACTCCTCGATTCTGGCGCACAGATTAGCCTCATCCGCCTTGATCTCGCCACGAAACGCTTAAAGCTTACTGGTAAAGATGTTAGAATTACTGTAAACAAAGTTGGAGGAGAAGAGGAAGAGATGACAAGTAAGGTTTATCAAGTCCACGTAAAGTCGCTGGAAGACAGCAGGGTTCACGCAGTAAAGGACGTGGGGATTCCATGCATAAGCAATTAATGAAATCACGGAAGTTAAGATCAACTGACATTGCCAAATGTTTTGGCCTAGACAAGGAGAGTCTGATCCGAGGAAAGGGAGTACTGGACATGCTAATTGGCATAGATCATGCGAACATGCGGAGAAACAAGACAGGTTGGAAACCTCGTGGCGCGACATTCCCCTCTGCGATGGTTGGTGTTCGGAGCCACGCCCGGCTAAAAACAAGAAGTTAGTGTGTTCCATGTCAGCTTTGCAGCCCAAGTAGAAATGAGTGACTTTTGGTCAACCGAGTCAATGGGCGTCCAGGTAGATCCATGCACCTGTGAAGCGGACAAATTAAGTCAAATCGCGCGAGAAGAAGGGAGAATTATCGAGACGTCGTGTCAAAAATCTGGAAATCAATGCCTCATTCCCTATCCATGGAAACGAGATCCCGCGTTACTGCCTGACAACAGGTTACAAGCCGTCAAAAGGTTAGAGGCAACATAGCGGCGATTAGCAAATAACCCGGAGCATGCGAAGGCGTACGACCAACAATATGTAACGGCACCGATCAGCTATGAAAGGGCGAATGTTCTCAGTTATCAGCTAACCTGTGATTTACGGCTATAGGATTTATATGACAATAAGGCTAACTTGGAAGCTATACCTGGACTGGAATATAAGTATTTGGGATACCGCCATAAAGATATACGATTTGCGAATATCGCTCCTGGTTATTGGTTAATTTTCTTCTGGTCCAATGACATCATATGTCCGATAAGTCTTGGTCCCGTCTGAGATATAATACATCCGAGAAGAGCCGATCCGGTATTGGTGACGCCTGTTCGAGGTAGAGAACATTTCGCAAAGGCAGCATCTTCCGCTCAGTTATTTAAAGGCCCTGCGAGTGATTTGACGCTAGTTTGGTTCATCCGTCTCTGAAAATATTTCGAAAGGAACGGAGCGTAGGGAAGCCGGGTGGCGCAGTGATTAAGCGCTTCGCCTCTCACCTCTGTGACACATGTGAAACGAGTTTGTGGTCATTCTCGCCCTTCGGCTCCTAGCGTTTTTCTCCGGGTTCCGGTTTTCCTCCCTCCACAAAAACCAACACGCTAAATTCCAATTGGATCTGTGGATTAGCCAGGTCCTGACTTTGATCAGCCCCTATGGTTGTTTCAGGTCTCGTTAGAAATTCAGAGTTTTTTTAGCGCAAATTTCCCTTACCGGATGGAAAATCTGGAAAATCTTTGTCCCTTTTAAGGAACTGAAGACTTCCATTCAGATCATGAACGAGGGTTTTTCTAGGCCTTCGCGGCGACTTTCAGTATTTTAATTTTTCAGCTACAATACACCTTATTTCAATATGGCTGCCTTATTTGCATAATGCCCAAAAAACTTAGGATATTAGGCGAAGTGAATGCCGTCTTTATTAATGCAAAAGTAAATAATACTGAGCAGTTTGAGTGTTTGGTCATTCATTGTTGCAAAGTTATTGACATTTAAATACAGTGTAAATCACGAAAACGAGGCTAGTAGGTATAACTGGCTCAAACCCATACAAAACTCTATGTATTGAAATCTCGATAACTTAGTACCGTGTTTACCAATCTGACATTCGTACTTTCAAAAACATTAATCGACTTTGCACGTTTAACTTTTCTTCTTTTCTTTTCTTTTCTTCTTTTTCAGCCGTACTATAGGTCAAGTAGAACCCAACACTGTCATAATTATAGACACATTTCCGCCTCTGTGAACGCTTATTTTCTTTCTACGTTATAAGGTCCACTCTATTGAGAGTGGACCCAGCGACCTTCTTTGTTATATGTCTTTGTTGGCTTTTTTCAACAATTACCGTGCACATAACACAATAGAAATTCCAATGTGTTAATCAATCAGCCAATAGAAATGTGTGAGTTCAGTCGTTCAGGGGACGCTAATGAACTATGACCCTGCACAATCTTTTGTCTTACCCCCTTCCAACATAAATCGCAGCGTCTTTGTTAGCCCCATTGACTAGTTTGCCGGGTATGGTTAGAACAATACCAGTTTGGAATGCTCTTATTGCTCTACCTAGCTACACTGTACAGGCATCTTCAATTAACCAGTTCAAGGAATTCATTTAATATGTACATTAGCTTTTTGTCGCTTGAATGTTTTGTTGTTTGTTTAAATAATAATAATATTTTGACAGGAAAGCTCCACTCACAATTTGTGATTTTCAGGGAGGTCCTGCATTAAAAATATATATTTCACTAATATATGGAAAACAGAAAAGATAAATGGTTGAAATAAAATAGAAATAGTACAAGGATTATTATGAAATTAAGTTATGTGCCAGTAAGATTTAAAATTTGATAATGTAGTTGATTGTGAATGGTAAATGTAGATTGTGCTGACGGCGTGTATTATATGTATGAAAGTCGCGATTCTTCTTCAATTTAAAGTTGAATTCCACCATGCTATTTAAGCATTTGAAGATAGTAAACAGCGATGATAGCGCCGTCGAAGGTCACAGTGGTTTCCAGTTTATACTTAGTTGTTTAGCATACCGCTGTACTAAATGCCAGTATCGGGATTAAAGCGCAGGTATCCCGAGATACCAACGGGTCTCGTGTTCTGACGTCAATAAAAGGTGTGCATCCGGGCATTCCAAGATGGCGGCAATGAGCTAACCAATCAGGAGCGGTTTGTTTATTGTACGGCTATCGCTCCACAAGCTCTTGGAGGAAGTTCACTTCTTTTTACCAAAGATTTGAAATATATCTCTAAGCTGAACGTGCCAAAACGAAGAAATACGGCCAAAGAGACTAGCGATCTCCCTTCTACGATTGGGGAATCGCAAAACAGTAGCCTGAGTACGGAATGGATGCTATGGAAGTGAGTGAAATGGTGGCCTATATTCGTCGGTGCATGTACTGTTGTCGTTACGGTAAGCCATCGTCTCTGTGCAAACATTACTGGCGTTCTCAGAGGTATTTTCTCCTTTTTACCTACTACCTATCATAGGCAAAGAGAGCAGCATTAGGTCCTCCTGTTCCAACTTCTGCTTCTAATCCTGACCCGTTTCATCGTAAGTCTGTCCGCAAACCACCGAAGGCTCCGCAGAAGAAGCAACAAGGATCCTCGAGGTTTCGGCCCAAAGGCAATGTAGAAATACAGCCGCTCGACTTACTCAAAGGTAATTTGTTCCTACTGAAAAGGAGTGGAGAACTTGAAGTTAATGTAGCGCCGTTTGAAAGGATTTTTCCCTTGTTTTCTGGCTAAAACTGCCAATCTTGTTTACAAACCAGATACGCCGCCTGGAGAGCATCAAGAATTGTTCATCCAGAAATTACAGCAGTGTTGCGTAGTCTTCGATTTCATGGATCCAGTTAGCGATCTGAAGGGAAAGGAAATTAAACGAGCAGGTCTAAACGAGCTAGTGGATTATGTTACCTCTGGTCGGGGCGTTCTCACAGAGTCTACCTATCCAGAAATAGTGAAAATGGTGAGTAATAGGTGGAGCTTTGCAGTTTGGAGGGGTGGGATGTGAAATCAAATCGCCCATGCTTGGAGTTTGTGCTTGACTACCATACTGCAGTCGAAATGTCAGTAAATGGGAGTCAATCAAATGTCTAGGTGCATCACAAAATGGCTTAAGTTTCTTCTTTGGGTGCCGATTAGGAAAGTCGATTACTCAACACTTGTTTGTACAGAGAACTAGTACATTCGAGCAGGTAAACGATGGAAAGATTGGAATGCTTTTAGTCTAAGGGAACGATGATTCCTTCCAAGATTAGTAAAGAATTTTTAACGCGACCAAACTGGAGTTATTCGGCATGTTAAGATTGACATTTTATGGGGCTTTCGTAGTGCTGTTAAAATCGGTACAAAGAACATTTCTAGTGGATTAAGATACGAGAATAGGACCCAAGAATAGATGGCCGACCTGATCCGTAAACTGGTATTTTCATCTCAAAACAGTCAATACGTTCTGGGTAAATAGTGTGCGGGGGTTAGCTGTTTGTGTTACGAGCTCATCTCGCCGACGAGTGGCTAATCTACGAGTAAATTCGACTTTTCCTTGGCCACAAACTAGCCTATTTGTTCCCAGTCATGTAAAGATACGCTGGTTTAAATGAAGTAATTATGAATTGCATTTAACCACATTTATTTAGATTGTGTGTGGATTCATGATTTAGTGCTGAGCTTCGTTTCGACGGAACTACACTAACTCCTGCAATGTCTGCCATGTTGTTGTGTATAATACGATCAAGATTTACTGTCTAGTGTCTTGTATTGAACAATCTTCGCATCACCCTTTTGTCGCATTTCTTTTAGCGTTCGTTACCATACCCTTTACTTCAGTTTCCATTCGATATAGCGAGGTCTCGGTTCATAGAAACAATCCGAATATTGTCATGTCCTTGGAAATGAAATAATTGGAATAGCAAATTCACAATGAAAGACTTGCCGAAAGACTGCATGTTCTACTAATTGTGGTGCAGAGCTGATTTCAACATTTAAATAAAGGGAGACAACTCCTTAAAGTACGCAAATATTGAATTACATGCCACAGGAAATTTCAGATATTTGGGCCCGTGAGCATTGAGGTGTGATTTCTTTGGAAAATATTCAAGTTCTCATTAATATCTCAAAATATTCATCATAAATATCCAAGCAGGAAGGACTGTATCAAAGTCTTGTCCAAATTTCATAGCCTCTTTGTTATCATCAACAGTGTCCTCCTGTATCTTCTTAATTGGTAACAAATAATATCAGCAAAGTGTAACAGATATTAAAGAAAGTCATTTACTGGCATTAGAATAATGTAGAATGTAAAAGTAGTACAGGAACAACTACTTACCTAGTAATGTGTGGTTTGTTTACCTACCCTTGTGAAAATTCCACCAAAACAAGACTAAATAGAGATTATGTGTTTTAATATATATTGTTACCGGAGAAGCAAAGGCATTGAAAATGTACATTTTTTAATGCAATTTTTCTAATGTATCTTGATAATCTGGACTAATTTAAACTGCCAGAAAGAAAGAAAAGAGAGTCCACTGCTGGGAAATTAAGGTTACTGGATACCTTCAAAAGTGATTTCCGCAAAAATGCGTTTATGCAGGCACTCGGCGAACAAAATATGGGAACCTATATATCAATGGAAAGGTTGATAACTGAAGAATACCAGTAAAAAGTTATTTTATTCGGAATTACGCTAGATTTAAAACTACAGTCACTTTAACCCAATGTCGAAGACGTTTATAAACACGAATTACCAGCGCCGGGTTTTTATACTTACGAAGTAATTACACTTGTGTCGAGTTAAGCGGTCATTGATCTCCAAAAGTGTGTGCGATTTTTTATATCTATTTTCTATGCGAAATTATTGCAGTTTCAGGGCTAAAAATAACGGCCGGTCATCGGACAATGTCCGGCCAGAATTGGAACTTGTCCGGTCAAATCTTTGCCTTGCCGGTCATTTTGACCAGTCAATGTTACTACAGTTTCAACCAAATACTGATCTTGACCGGCGACTGACCGGCCATTATTTTTAGCCCTGCAGTTTAAAGTCGAGTCATTGATTATTTTTGTCAAGCCATCACGCTTGGACCGATATCTTTAAAACTAAAAACAAATCGGGGAAAAGCACACACCCTTTTGGATATTAGTTATCGTAGAATCACTGGACGAAATTTCAAAATTTCTGGTAAATTCTTATATGCAATCAATTCACTTGAAGACTGCAGAAACGTTGAAAAATTGTAGCCGAGAAATCGGCATTAGAAGTTCAGCAACTGATTCACACCTACTTAGAGCGGCTTTCCGGACTTGACACCCATTCTCCAATCAGAAGCAACCTCCTGGAGTCTCCCCAAAATTCCGCGGGAAAACTAAAGGTAGAGTTTCAATATGTAAATATAATTACAAGCCATAGTTCTCCTTGTAGTCTCTTGTTTTAATATGTGGGTTCCAGAGGATATTGTAATCTAGGAATTAGAGAAATATATATATTTGCCGAGATGAATATTGTATGTTGATTTCCGATCAAAGGTACGTGCCGTATCTATAGCCGGCTTGTTTGACTTGAGAAAAAAAATGAAAAAAAGGTGAACCGTCAGACTTTACGTTTCCATCTTAGCTTTCTTGGAAACAAATATTCTCTCGGCTGGCTCCTATCAATTCTTCTTTATGTTCAGATGTGGATCACTCGGCACGCAAGTGAAAATACAAACCCTTGTCTGGTTTTGCGAGGACTTCTATTTGGCTCAAAGTCGTATGCATTGTTTGGCCTTGTTTTGCTTTTCGTTTTTCTTTGTTTTCCAAGCTAAGGGTATCCTGCTTGCTTTTTGGAAGACATAAGGCCAACAACCGATGGAATTACGGAATCGTGTGTGGAAAAACGTTTATTAATAAACGTAAACATTGGTATATGAAATGAATTTATGCGCTAGCTTTCCCCACACTTTCGATACAGGTGAGTGAGCACTTGTCATGTGTTAATTGATCTGCTGTCAATCAAACAGAACCTTTTACTTCCGGTTAAAAACTTCCTTTTGGTATTTCTCCGTCAATATATATATTTTTTGAACAGAGTTTTTAGTATATCAAACACTGCTACTAAAACTACATTTCTGTGTGAAAAAAAATTCCATCCTCTTTTTCGTTTTGAAGGTATCCAGTAACCTTAATGGTGTAGTTTATTTCAAAATAGGTTAATTTAAGTAGGATATACAATCTAAAATACTTACATGTACAGTATTACATTTGAATTATATGTTACTTGATGTGAGGCTACTGTAGACGACAGGAAATAAACATAACTTACATTTGCTCACTGTAGCTATATCCTGCTAATTAAAATAAAGTGTTTGTAGAGGAGTTTGTTAGACTTAGCACTGAAAAAGATAATAGAATGTGTTGTTCTGTGTGCCACGTTTTCTACATTTCTAACCCAAGTAGGTACATGTATGCATTTATACAAATTTTGATATTAATTTTTGAATGATTGTGGTAAAATCTTAATAAAACAAAAAGCAGCTTATCCTATTGTATTGAAATCACCATTAGGAGTGCAGGGGGTTGTTATAACAAAAGGCAACTTACCTGTATCCTACTATATTGTCAGAAATCACCATTAGGAGTGCAGGGGGTTATTATAACAAAAGGCAACTTATCCTATTGTATTGAAATCACCATTAGGAGTGTAGGGTTGTTATATAACTTACTTTTCTTAAACTTAAACTTACTTTTAAAACAGAATTGAAACACAGACTCTTTGATATTTTATTAAAAGCTGATGACTATCTTGAAGTCTCCCAGGTAATTAATGAATGTAAATAATATATTTTTTCCCTTGAAAATATGCCATTTAAGTAATTAAATTATTGCTATGTTATCATTTAATAACACTATTTTTACTGGATATGTATATAATGTAGTCACACTCTTTCCTTTTCCTTTTTTCTTCTATACTTATACGTCACAGTCAGATCTGTGCTATAATTAATTAATTAACTAAATTTATAATATAATCACCTTTTTCTTCCCCCACCTCGATTAGTTTAACTATTTGCAGAAGGAAGTTTCTTGTAATTTATATTAGCGTCTTCTAATTGAAATATTGCCTTGTCTATAACAAAAGGCAACTTATCCTATTGTATTGAAATTACCATTAGGAGTGCAGGGTTATTATGAAGTTATTACTCGGGCTGCCTGTGGCAGCACCGAGTCTTAAAATGCAAGTAGTTTTTATTTTTTTATTTTTTTATTCCGTGTAGCAAGCGTTCAGCGCATGCGTTAAAGGTCAAATTCACACCAATCAGATCGCACTGTGCTGGTCACGCAACAATCGCCAGGTTAATTTATTTACATAATTTAATACAGTAAAGCAAGATGGCGGAATCCGCGAGCAACTTTCTCTGTAACTTGGAGTCTCATCTCTCAAATGTAAGCCAGTTTAATGTTTTATTTAACTTCACTCATGCGAAAGCCTTCCAACAGGCTCAGGATATTGCAACTGGCGCTATTGTCGGAGCCGAAGGACCGCGTTTTTTACCCAGATGGCCAGTGCTTTTATATACGACACGTACGACGACCTGAAGCAAAGGGGCCAGGATCCGGAAAGCTAAAATTCGAAGAAATAGATATTGGAATCTATAAGCCATCGGCTCGCTGTGCTGCATTTAAAACATCCGAGAAGAACATCTTATTTTGGGTGAAGGCACTTCAAGACCAATATTATGAGTCTCTTAAAAACTGTCATATATTTAAATTTACCGTAAATTGGATCAGAGTATTGAGATCAAGTTATTTCGTTCCAGCGAGGATATTGACCTAGCGGAAACGGTACAAGCTGTCGAAGGATTTTACTTATAATCATCCACAACAGGAATAGTTATGTGCCAAGGCATGGGAAAAGATCGAGTTTCCCAGATTACAGATGAAAGTAGAGAACTTAACGAATGAAGAAACAGAGGTCACGCGCGACATGCTTGAGAAAATGAACATGTTCAACACTTTATGTTATACTAAGAAAACAAAACAAATTACAGAGCCTGCAAGTTCACAAGTCAATGAAAAACCCCAAGAGCCTGTAGTTTTGGATCAACATATCCTTGAAACTCCAAAAGCAACATACACATGAGTCAAATTCAAACCGGAAGAGACGGAATTCTTTAGATTCTTCACGACAACCCGATCCCTATTCATCAGAATACATTTTCTGTGCTAAATGACGAGAGTTTATAATTACCTGACCGACAACCCACTACTAAAGAAAGGGACCATGAAGTACGGTAGTACGGTTAATTCTCGGGTTCAAAACAATGAATATATGCCTGCTCAAATGCAGTGTGTTAAACTGTTTAAATTAAAAGGTCAACATACGAGAAAAACAAAAATATTAAATTACATATTTACTAGAGGAGCAGAGAAATTTTATGAAAGTCACCGCGCTACCGGCCACTCCAAAAGACTGCTAAATTCAGCTAATAATTCTTCCCTTTGGTTATTACTAAGAGATTTCAAATGAAAGTGTATTTCATCTTCAATCTCATGTGGCCCGAGTGAAAGCCCAGATGGGCTCTTGTTGTATTGAAATTACCATTAGGAGTGCAGGGCTATTATTAATTATTGTATTGAAATCACCATTAGGAGTGCAGGGTTGTTATTAATTATTGTATTGAAATCACCATTAGGAGTGCAGGGTTATCATTAATTATTGTATTGAAATTACCATTAGGAGTGCAGGGTTATTATTAATTATTGTATTGAAATCACCATTAGGAGTGCGGGGTTGTTATTAATTATTGTATTGAAATCACCATTAGGAGTGTAGGGTTATTAATTATTGTATTGAAATCACCATTAGGAGTGCAGGGTTGTTATTAAGGTATTGTAATTGAAATCACCATTAGGAGTGTGGGGTTGTTATTAATTATTGTATTGAAATCACCATTAGGAGTGCAGGGTTGTTATTAAGGTATTGTAATTGAAATCACCATAAGGAGTGTGGGGTTGTTATTAATTATTGTATTGAAATCACCATTAGGAGTGCGGGGTGGTTATTAATTATTGTATTGAAATCACCATTAGGAGTGCTGGGTTGTTATTAATTATTGTGTTGAAATCACCATTAGGAGTGCAGGGTTGTTATTAAGGTATTGTATTGAAATCAATGTTAGGAGTGCAGGGCTGTTATTAAGTTATTGTATTGAAATCACCATTAGGAGTGTAGGGCTGATATTAAGGTTACTGTTTACCTTCGCGGATGTCTCTCGCAAATAGAATCATATGCGCATCGTTTCAAAGGAAACTATAGAAACCTATATACATGTATCACTGGAAAGATTATAGAATGTAGAATGTACTGAAATGGTTTCTTTGCACAAATATTACATTTTCAGGAAATGCTAAGGCAACAAATGCAAAAACAACAAAGAAGTGAATTTATGTGCTTCCGCGTTCGTGCCTATGAATGATTTGGCTGCATGATGTCAATCAGCACATGGCAGCCTGTCAAAGTGTTGAGCGTTTTTTTATATATATTTTTTATATATTCAAAGTTTCAATCAAAATAATTTATGTGTTTTATCACGGCAAGTACTCTTATAAGAAAAAAAAAAAAAATATTGCTAAACGCTCGCTCACTTTGGTTGGTAAGTAGTTCCTCTAACTTCAGGCCAAGTTTCATCAAGATCTGACCAGTCTTCATACCCTATAAATTAATCCAAAGACAGCGAATACTCATAAAAATCTAATGTAGTTTTTGGCTTCTGAAGGTTAGTAAACTCATCACACCTCATAAAAGCAAACGTCAACACTAAAACCAACTAGCCAATTATATGTAAGGACCCCCGGAGGTTATGAATAGTCCATAAATTTGTGGGAAATTAGTAAGTAGCTCAAATTGCATAAGAAACCTGCTTTCACTCTTGCGTACCAGTGTAGTTTCATAAATATTTTACAGAGCGTTGTGTTATGGCCGAAACTAGAGAGAAAGCGCAAAAAGGGAAAAAGAAAGGTAGATCAACGGGTTGTACCAAGAAGGGAGAGGGCTGGATAGCAAAAACAAAACCATGTCGAAAGGCACTTAATGCCACAGACAAGAGCGAAGTGAAAAGCGAGTGGTAAGTAACTTCATGCTCTGAGTGCTGACGTTGACCCTAAACCTGCTATGTAGCTGCTATGAGATCTCTTGGGGATGTATAGCTTTTAGTTTCTACTCAAGCACATATCTTCCCATGTTGATGCTCTTATAAACGGTTAATGGAATAATTTAGTTACAGATTTGATGGCAACTTAATCGCAGATCAGCATCGGTGCCAGTGGCATGTAATGGGATTGGAGGGATTTATAACCCTAAGCGATTTATTTACTTTCCTTCAAAATACTTTTTTTTTGTAATATCTTGCAAACTATTGCATGTTAAAAAATAATTTTTCGGGAAATTGAAGATCAATCCATCAACTTCAAAATAATTAAAACATTTTTTTTTTATAAAATGTGCCGCGAAGTTATACGGTAACCTTAATTATTTAAGTTTGGACAACTTTGAGAAATAGCCTTTTTTGTGTCATAAGCTGTGTCTCTGGCTTTAGGTTTATTAAATTAAGTAGCCAGTGATCATATTTGCTGCCGATAATCACTACTAGCGGGCTTCTAATCACAGTCCTGGGAGTGTTACTACCAAATTGACTGATCATTTTTTCTCGCAACACAACCACCTGTGTTGCCTAGAATGTGGATTTTTTTTCCTTTAGGAAACTTGTTGATTGTTAAAAGTCTCAGTGAAATATCTTAGTTCAATAAAAAGTTATTATTGTTTCTGAATTCTAAAATTTGTCAATACTAATCATTTTTCTTACAACAAAACCACCTGTCTTGCCTAGAATATGGCAGATTTTTCCTTAGGAAACTTGGTGATTGTTAAAAGCATATGTGAAATATCTTGGTTCAATAATTTTTGTTTCTAAATTCTGAAATTAGTATGTTGTTTTTATGAATTGGCTTCCCAGTGGAAGCTATTTCTTAGCGTAATACTCTCCCATTGTCTATTTAAGGTCAAACATTTTAGAATACTTCATCTGAAATTCTCTTAATGTCTAGAATTTCTCTGTATTAATAATATTTTTTTAATAATTTTAATAATTTATATAGCGCTTAATTTATAAAAAGATATTCTAAAGCGCTTTACATGAACTATGATTATAATAAAATTATATAAAAATGTTAAGCTTTATATAAAAAAGACATTCTTGAGTTAAAAGTATCTAAAATAAAATATTTCAATGTTAATAACAGTGTATATATATGTAGACTAACATTTAAAAGCAATTCTGAAAAAAATAGTTTTGAGATTGGACTTAAAAGAGTCAACAGAACCACTCTCGCGGACAGTCAGCGGAAGAGCATTCCAGACCTTAGGAGCAACTGGGAAGCACGTATTGCCAGAGTGGTATAGATAACATGGTAATGAACACTTCTGAATTGTTAATATTGTGCTCCTATTATCACTGAATTTGAAATTACTTAAGATTTCTTAAAATCATTAAAAATTCAAGCTCCTTTGTAAAATAATGCCCTTTTGGTGACTCTAATTTTACTTTTTCTATAACTATATTCGTGGAACGAGCCAGGCTGCGCCATTGCACCATTTCTGCTTTAAAAACACATTTGTCCCTTGAAAAAATACAATAATGGTCAAATTGACCTGCTTTGGCCGCTTTCAAAGGAAATTAATACCAGTTCACTCGCAAAAAGGTCAAATTGTCCCTTCTGGCTCAATTTCTGGCTCAATCCCTGTATATTGTCACTATTCCTAGTGTTATAATTATGAACATCATGGATTCTCTCTTGGAAATAGTTGGACATAATTATAACCCAGCTTTTAGAAGCTGGGGCGGCCCAGCACACACAGCAAGTTGGAGGCAAAATCGACTGGCCAATTTTGTTTTAATATTTTGATGTGTTCCTGCATTTTGAGGTATTTTGGGCGAGCGCACACCAATAATTATTTTCTTTGCATGTTAAACTTTGTGTACGTGATTCTTGAACAAAAACTACTTTTTAGCAAATAAAATTATTTTATTGCATGTATAAGAAATTTCTTTTAGGCAATTCAGCCTAAATTGTGTACAATGTCTTTGGACATTTGGATAATATTTTAGCAAATTACAGGAAGCTGATGCAGGCATCCCAGACCTCCTATATTTCCTATATATCCTATAATTTGTATAGGATCCTATAAAGAGCCTATATTTCCTTTTAATAGAATGTATGCTGAGTGATACATTTATATTTTGCACTTTTTAGCATTTTTGTTGTGAATTAACAAAAGCAAATTCTTTCCTATCAAAAAAACAAAACAGGTTTGATCAAACACATTAAAAGTTCACGTTTAAAACATTGTGTGTTTATTGTTTACTATTTATTGTTTGAAAGCTATTTTAGCTCCTATAAAGTGCCTATATTTTGGAAAAAAATCCTATATTTTCCTATATTTAGAACTTGCACAGCCTATATTTCCTATCAAATTTGTCCAAAAAGTGGCTGGGATGTATGCTGATGGCAAAATGAATCACTGATCGTTAACAATTATTATTACTAGACTACAATCTTGAAGTTTCTATTATAACAATAGTGTGTGTATGTTGAGGAACTATTGGCTGATAGTTGTCCACATAAATTTGATCTTTAAAAAAATAATATAAGTCCAAAACAGAAGTAAAGAACATCAAATTTCCAAGGGAAACTATAAGGCGATACTTCCGAGACAGACACTATTGTGTCACATAATCGCTTTGTCCAACGAGAGCGTGCAAATTTTTTGTGGTGAACTATAATTATGGCTGATGTGGAGTGTAGCTCTGAGTCAACTATCAGCCATAGAAACAGAGAGAGAGAGAGAAAACTGGCTTTGTTGCTACTCACAAGCTCTATTTTAATAACAGTTAGACTATTATTTTGCTCTAAGTTTTGGATACATTCGTGTTGAAATTTAGCTTTTTGAAGTTCTTTCTGTAGCTCAAAAAAGTTTACTGAGAATAAGCTGATTGATGCTGTTTCATGCCCCCATACAGTATTGTGCAAAAGTCTTGCAAACGTATTTCGACGAATTTCGCTCTTTGTTCTTACGAATGTCGTTGAAATTTCGTTGAAATTTCGTGTAAATTTTCGTTCGAAATTTCGACGAAGAATCGAGCAGATACGCGAAAATTCGAATCCAAAACGAAATATCGCCAACCTGCGAGCGACATTTCGACGATATTTCATTTATTGTTAAACGAAAATTCGGACCAGGTTATCGAAATATCGTGATCCGAAATTTCGAAGCATACAAAAATACCGCGGTGGTGCAACTTAATTTCCCGGTATTAAAACGGGCACTTTCATTTACGTGAACTGATGCATAAAGGGCTTTTAATTAAAAAAAATTGCACTTTCCCAGTAGAAGTTTTCTGGTAAGAGTATAGAAGTTTTTTCACGTCTTTCATGACAAACGTTGCTTCGTTAGTACCGCGTAATTTGAGACTGACACGTTCACGCCTGACTGATTGCACGTGGAAATTCAGACTCCAAGAAGTTGAGATAATTAGGACGGCAAACGGTTGCAATGATTTCAGCCAAAACCTTTAACAAGAGAAGGATCTGCCGTAAATGTGAAACTGCGCTGAAGCAAAACTTTATTTGGTGTTATGCTTTGCGCTAAGCGAGTGAGTCGAGCTTTAAAGCGGGAATGTTGTGTAAAAAAAAAACAGACACACATGCCGACAACATGTCTGCTCCGCTTCGGAGAATATTCAAAAAGCCATTTTCTTGGAAACGTTATGCAATGGTTTTTACAAAGATGACTGGAAGGCTGACGGTCTGAATATTATTGTGGACATACAGAAGGTACAGTTTACAGTTGAACACGTTCAAAGTTGGAGCGTGCGATTTAAGTAACATTTCTTTCGTTCATTACCCATCCGGCCTTCGATTCAAACCGGGAATCAAAGCATCAGATTTCTATTCTTAGCCATTATAATGACAGAACTGAAGTAAACTCTGCAGTTGTTGTCCTGTACCGTTCGAAAGAGAGTCGTAATGTTCAGTTAGTCAAAGTCCGAATAAATTAAGTTTACAACTCAGGTTTGTCGAATTGACCGAGTGTGCCGGAAAAAGTACATGTACTTGATCTTTTACGGGCATCGAAATTTCGAAGGACCGAAATTTCGAAAGACCGAAATTTCGAAGAAGCGAAGTTTTGCGCGAATATTCGCAGAGTATCAAACGAAATTTTGCGCGATCTTTCGCAGAGTGCAGCGAATTTTCGTGCTAACCTGTCGCAGAGCACTGCGAAATTTCGCACAGATTAAACAAAACGCTTTATGAATTTTCGTCGAAATATCGCCGAAATTTCGGCTCATGAAAATTTTCGTTCATTTTCGCCGTAAAGCCCCGAAAAGCCCAGAAATTCGCCGAAAGGTTGTTGCAAGACTTTTGCACAATACTGTATGTCTAGCCCCGCCTCCTCAACACTTTCTCCAGTGGCTGGCCAATCAAATCAGATAATATTTTAATTGATGTCATTTTTGTGAGTGTTGAATTTCACTCTGCCTGTGTGGCCTGGAGAAGTGATCTGATCATGGTGAGAATGGAATTGAAAAGTATATCAAATTCAGGAATAGTCATTCATAAGTCTAACCATTATAACAAAATTCCCAGTCGAGCAAGAAAGGCAGGAGGAGAAACAATACTAAATTATCACCATATTCCAGAATAAGAATAAACAGAATGATCACTACAAAACGCTTAAATACTGGATTGTTTTAGCCACTGGAATACTAATTGTATCCTGAATATCATATTGTCAGCAAGCATTTGTAGCTTACAGTGTAAATTATGCCTGAACCAGTGATTTCCAGAGACTATTCCATCTATTCCTATTCTGGAATACGGTCAATCGAACACAACCTAAATTGTGCTGCTTTTCTCTTCTTTTTTTGAATATCTCTAAGAACGATCTACATTGTACCTTTAATTTTTTTGGGCATTGCATTAACGTAGAAATATTTTCCAAGGAAAAGTGGTGCAGAAAATCACAGGATAGCAAGAATGAAATAACATGCCCAGTTAATGACAGCAGCTGTCAATCATTTTTCTTGCCTTTTTTAGTGGGAAATCAGAAAGTTGCATTTTCAAGGCTTTAAAACAAATATTTTAGTTTGAGTTTTGTTGTGATGCTAGATTAGGGCTTTTAGATTCAGAATTTGCACAAAAACGTATTTTCAAAACTTTTCCATTTTGAACCTTTATCGAGACCTTATATGTGCCTTTGACCATTTACTCTTTACCTGGGAATGGAAGTTGCAATCACGGCATGAAAGTGAGGCCACAGCTAACATGCAAAGACTTGTTCCCTTGTCTGTACACTATATTTCAGTTTTTGTGTTGAAAAGTTTAATAAATCCCCTTTTAATTTGACATGGAATACATGCAAATATATAAGCACCTAGATGGTTATTCTTAACATTTGTTTGCCTCAGGTCGCCTGTAACATCTTCAGGACACTGCCTCCCTCTGAGAATCCTGATTTTGATCCAGAGGAAGATGACCCAACCTTGGAAGCATCTTGGCCTCATTTGCAGGTAATAATGTAATAACAAACACTTGGTGTTATCATATCTCAGCTAACAGTAAGTGTTGATGACAGTATGTTAACTAAGGTGAGGTTTAGCTGGCTGATGTGTTAGCAACTTGTCAAGGTGAAATTATCATGTGATAATAGTTTTAGTAATAGTGATGTATAATGATTGTAGTGAGATGTAATCATTTGGATTATTTGTAGAATAATTAACCTAACCTATGGTCCCTGTCAAACGTTTTTCAACCGCATGCTGTACCAAATGTGGTTCGGTAAAACAAAAATTCGGTAACCATGCACATTTGTTCCGTGAACTCCATTCATTTTAACACTGAATTCATTTTACCGAAGGTGGTTGAATCACCAATTTTGTGTTACTGAAAGTGGTAGTCACCAATTTTGTTTACTGAAGTGGGAGAGTCACTGATTTTGTTTACTGAAAGTGGTTCAGTCACCGAATTTGCTTCACCAAACATTGTAGATCGAAACAGTGTACAAGTTGTTACTTTATAATTATAGTTCACTGCTTGCAACTAAAGAGATTTTCACAATGTGAAAACAGTTAAAATAATTCAGTTATTACTGAAGTTGGATGCTAATATGAAGTCAAAGCCTTTGTCTATCGTATGAGAAAGCTGTTATACCTCAAACTTAGATCAAATTTTTAAACTGCAAAAACATATAATCCAAATGATAAGTAATAATGCTGTGGTACAGTAACAGAGAACAAACCAAGCCTATTTTCTTTAAACTTACAATGTAAGCTGTTAAATATATATGACACCAAAATAATATCAAACACCTCAACACTTCCTGTAGTCTTTAAAGATTATAATACCAGAATCCATGTCGCCAAGAAAAGAACTATTACCAACCAACTCACACTTAGACATAGCAGACAGCTCTTTGGAACTCCCTCAACACTGATAATTATAAAAAAAACTCTTAAATCACTAAATATTTTCCAATGCAAACTTAAGAGCTATCTTTCAATTTTTTTGATAGACCTTAACTAGATGAACAATGATGCAGAGCTACTTTATTATACGTGTTCTTTTGTCTTTTACTTTATCCTATTTTCAGCCTGACCAGATATAACTTACTACTTTATATTAAGGTGACTGGTGTTCACAAGCTCCTACATTTGTACTAGGGTTTTCTAGCCAGTCATCCATCTGTGTTATCGCTGTCAATCTAATACCTATGAACCAAGCTCTGTTAAAGATAAATATATACATATGTTATAATAACAAATTGTATGTACTGCTCGTGTGACATGGAAAATAAAGATGAATTGAATTATTGCTGTTTCTTACCGTAATTTCCGGCCTATTACCCGCACCCGCTGATTTTAGAGTCTCAAAGAAAAACATATTAACAGATTACCCGCACCTCTCAGTGTAAATTTAGGTAACAATGCAGGTACCTCATAGTAGGTTTTAATTGTTGTGTCTTAGTAGACGTATGAACATCAACATGTGTACATTCTTGATAGATAGAAGTCGTAAATCCATTCGTATAATCTACAGTGCGATTTCACAGCAATTTTAAGAAACTAATCGACTCACCTTCGACTCAAAGCATTTCCGGCATCAGGCGAAATTGTTCAGACACAAAACGAATATAAAAGAAAAACATTTGATTCGGAAAGTATCTCAATTTCTAAACGAAAATTTGTCTTTAGGAAATGTTTGGTGCATGTATCGCAAAGTAAAACAAACACTGCCGACTAATCGATTATTCAAATCAGTTCGTGGAAAAATTCACGCTTCTGTGTCATGGAATTCGAGATACTCGAACCTCCTCACCTTTGAAAACAGATTCCACATTAAAAAAAAGAACTACAGAATATTTTCTTTGGTGGACCTTTTCCATTTTCACAAAAAAGTTGAGATGCTGTGTGGTGAATAAGCCACACTTTATACGCTATCCGCGAAGTTCACAGAGCGTGACACTTGGGTGTTGTTGTGTCGAAAACCAGACAATGTCGAGAGAATTCACATGTCAACTCCAAGAATGGGATCTTTTGATAAGCTGGTTTCTTGAAAACATAAGCAATCATTTCAGCTAAAATCCTGAAGGATTAATGGATCAAGTGTGGTACAGAAGGTAAAGTTTATCAGATGAAATAAGGCACCAAACTAGCGGGATGGTGTTTATTCACCTTTATTTTCCACAATTCTTGTCTCTCGTTACGGCACTGATTTCCTCAGTGTTTGTTAGATCAGAAACGGTTTTCAATGGGTTTTGGTTTTATACAAAGCTGAGAAGATTTGGACGAAATAAACACTGACACTAACGGTGATCATTGTTATTTTCTACGGCGAAAAAAATCGTTGCCAGCTTTTCAGTTTGGCAACAGCTATTTTTTCAAGAGACAACAGCAATTTTTTTCACAAGTGAGGCGAAATTTTCTACAGCGGAAGGCAACCACTTTTCGTTGTTTTCGCCAAAGGCGATCGCTGTGTGCCGCCAGCGAATAAGGGGCGAAAGGCGATTACTGTAACCTTTTGTGACAAAGGTTTAGTCTTTAGAATCAGGCCTGAGTTTTTGGGACCAAATTTTTAGCTATTTCTAGACCGAAAAGAACCACCTCTCCCCTCCCCCCCCCCCTCCTAAGTAAACTACAGTCATTGTTACCATAGAATTTTCAACTGACCTATAATACTGGGGGCTCCAAATTTTTAGACAGCCATTTTGAAAGCAGTTGTGGTGGGAAGTTTGTTTGGAGGAATACAGAGAATTTCAGGCTTTTTAAGCCTTTTTCACCATTTATAGAGTGCTGGAGGACATCATTAAGTCTGATGAGAGCTTCAATCAGCACTTTATCAAAGAACTGAGTCTGTGCCAGTTTATTGTGTTGGAGAAAGAGCCTCATTTCCCACTCGTGAATGGGCCAGGACGTCTTCTGTCACTTTAGCATGGGCTTTATAAATGGGGGTCTGGAGCCACCTATCATAGCTTTTTTGGAATATAGGACAATATTTACTTGCCATTGATTACAATATGAAGGTATTAGGTCGAAATGGCTTTAGACTTCTTCTATATTTTGAAGAATGAAGATGGGGTTTGGTAGGAAGACAATTGGTTCGGTAGGAAGACAATTTTTAGTAAGATCTCAAAGCAAAACAAACACTGCGGAGCTCATTGATTATTCAAATCAGTTCGCGGAAAATGTCACACATTCAAGACTCGGACTTCCTTGCCTTTGAAAATGGAGCCACATTATTTTTTTTTAAACCCAGAATATTTATATGGTAGAATTTGTCATTTTCCAGTAAAGCTGAGAAGCTTGTGGTGCATTTTGACTACAACGCAATAAAATCACACTTTCCGCAAAGTTCACGACACTCTTGAGTCTTGTGTCAAAAACCAGACAATCAGACTCCACGGCTGAATGCACACGTGAACTCGGAGAAATCATTGTATAAAGCTGGCTTCTTGAATTGAAAACATATGAATAGATGACTGGTGATTTTGGCCAATTGAATCCCTAATGACGAGAGGATGCACAGAATCTTGTGCTCTCAGATCTCGCATCGATCGATGTAAATAAGCAGCTTTAGTTGTATTAATTCTCGGCTTTTATTGGGCTTTGTTGTTTGACCTTCATACAATCGATCTACCGAAGCCAAGCCAAGTAGTCCAAGACCAAGTGGCACTGTCCAAGTTATTGCGAAGAACCAAACAGTTAGTAAATCCAAGGGTAACGTACGACAAGAATGCTTTGAAAATTAATGCAGGGCTAGAATCAAACGATCAACAGGTTGTTTCATTAAATGGTTTCCTCGTAGAGCTAACAGTTTGTCAGAGCAATTAAACGGCTAAGCAAAAACTTCTAACGATCTGCTCCCAAAGCTAACGGTTTCTGAAAACGTTTAAACGGGTAGACTGAAAAAGCTAATGGTTTAGCTAACATTTTTAACGATTTTCTAAACCGTTTAAATGGATAGCTAACGGATGGCTAACGATTTAGACTGTTTAACGGATAACCGTTAGTGTATGTTTTCGCGTGTGATGTCACCATTGCTCGAGCTAGTTCAGATACCGAAAGTGGTAGTCACCGATTTCATTTCACAGGAAGTGTTAGAATCACAGATTTCCTTTCACTGCATTCATTTTACAGAAAGTGGTAAACACACATGTGCCACATTCAACCACATTCAACCACATGTGGTTCATACAATGTGAAAAACAGTTGACAGGGACTGTAAGTAGGGTTACCAGGGACTGAAGTGAACAATTTCAGTCCTTCCTATTTCTAGCTGAGTCCTCAATCCTCATTTTTGATTCAGTGATCTCTGATGCTTTGCTGTCATTTTGAAAAAGACCCACAATGGCAAAATCATCAGCTATTTACCCATTTCCAGCTGGCTAGTTACATGTACCCATAATTTATAGCCGGCAATGTTTGTCTGCTACTGCTAATTAAGCTATTGAAAAAAAGGAAATACAGCTGCCTTTTCATTCACAGCCTCTTACTCAAAATTTTATTGAAATTACTGATATTGACTTTCTCTTTCTCTAGCTCGTATATGAGTTCTTCCTAAGGTTCCTGGAGTCTCCTGAGTTTCAGCCAAGCATTGCTAAGAAATATATAGACCAAAAATTTGTACTGCAGGTAAGACTGTTAGAGTACCTCTCTCTCCTTGAGTTTCTTTGTTTCTGAGTTTTATTTGATGTTAGTTGATGAAGCTCACCAAACAAGAGCCCATCTGGGCTTTCACTAGGGCCACATGAGATTGAAGATGAAATACACTTTCATTTGAAATCCTCTTAGTAATAACCAAAGGGAAGAATTATTAGCTGAATTTAGCAGCCTTTAGGAGTGGCCGGTAGCGATCACAGCGACGTGAAACTGACAAGCGGGAAACCGAGCCATGATCAAGACAACAACACAAAGCACAAGTCCCGGATGAAAGCCCCAGGGCCGCGCTAGCAAACACAGGGCCCCAGTAGTCGCTGGTTCTTTAACCATGCCTAAATTACATTTAGTCTAGATTAAAAGCTTTACCCTCATTCCCAAAACTTCAGTCTGCTCATTATATTACAGAACTATAAAGGGAATTGTTGGAAGCCTTTAAAGTTTCATCATTAAAATTACTTAAAAGTCCTTTCGAAATGAGGAAGAATAGCATTTTCTGTTTGTCAATATCTCCTCTCGTTCCAGAGATATTAAGGTTTTTGGAATATGCAAATTAGATGGTCTGTGACATAAGATTGACACCCATTAAGACAATCAGAAAATGAAGAATATCTCTGCAAATAGTGGGTAGAAACAATTGAAACTTTGCACATGTGTGGTACTAAGGAAAATACACGTCACTGTGGAAATCATGATGTTGCCATGGAAACACTCCTTTCACCTTGAACATAAAATTGTAGTTTTTATCTCTGTTACAGAAAATTATTTACTTTAAACCACTCACATACAATGCCTACACTGTTCCAAACCTTTTGGTATGCCAACAGTAGGAAAAAAGTGTTTGCAAAGGATAAATTAGGAAATTTATTTTCCTCATTGAAGGAGCCTGGGGCCTAGAGTATTACCATGGTAACATCTTTATTTGCATAATGACCTTGACAATGTCCAAGATGTTTAGTTTGTATTGATTTAACCATTTACTTGTTTTTTTTTTTAGTTGCTTGAGCTGTTTGATAGTGAAGACCCACGGGAGAGAGATTTTCTCAAGACTGTCCTCCATAGAATATATGGGAAGTTCCTAGGACTTAGGGCCTACATTAGAAAACACATTAATCATATTTTCCTGAAGTGAGTATATTTGAGAGCAACTTCTTTTTATTATATAGCTAAGTAATTTGGTGAGCTATGATTCATCAATTTGTGGTCCATAACTTCCTGTACAGACCTTCCACCCACTACTGGCCTCAAAGAGAATGAAGAAGCCATATCCCTTATCAAAATTTGCTATACAAAATGAATGTTTGTATTAAGGCATCAATGACGATGTATACATTTTTTACATACAATTTGGAACTTGTGTCAACAAAGAATGTATACAAAATGTATACAACGAAATAGATGTATACAAAATGTATACAACCAACAACGAGGTGGGAAAATCTCTCTCCAAACTGCTTTATTGTGACATCTTTTTACCTTTAGAGAGAGAAAAATGTGTTAGCTGGAAGATTCAATAAGATTTCGGGGTAGATTCTCTGAAGAAACGGTGGAAAAATTCAACAAGGAGGGTCTTACAAAAAAAGTGAGAGAAAGGCTGCCATTCCTTCTTCAACTGAAAAAATCGCCCCACAGACCTTCGCGCGCCCGGCATCAGAGCGAGGTTAGAATTTCCCGGATGTTGATGGACCAGAACTGAGTACTCACTTGCGGGAACAGATAGCGATAAGTATTTATACACTTTGTGCAACATAGTATGGATATTTTACCTGCAGTATATAAATTGATGAAACAAGTGAAATTCTCTTTTAAAAGTTTTTTGTTGAATTTATTTCAGCCGTTCGTTTTGTATACACCACAATTTTCTGTGGGGTTAAATTTAAATGCTTATAACTTCTTAATCACTTTTGATGTATACTTATTGTTTTAACTATAATTTTGGTTTAGCCCTCAGTACTATTGATGTATACTAAATGTATATGTTGTGGTTTAAATATTTTTTTTGGTATGAGATTTCTCATACCAGTTTCAAATTTTCATACTGGTTTCAATTTTTCATACTGGTATCAATTTTTCATACTGGTCTTATTTTTTTCAATCCAAGATTCTAAAAAGGGATTTTTTTGGGGGGGGGATTCATAAAAAAAAATGGGGTTTAGTTTTTTGCGGGGGGAATTTAAAAAGAAAAAAAATAACCGCCACCTCTCCCCTACAAAATACTTTTTTGACAACCCACCCCTCCCATCTTCTATTTCTCCCCTCCCTTCCTATTTCCATCTCCTTTTTTCCCTGATCTTATTTACTTATCACTCACCTTGGCGGTCACCCATCCACTTACTAACCTCGCCCGGTCGGGCTTAACTTCAGCTTCTCGATGAACCAGTCGTCCAACGCGATGCGCCACAGAAGCACTTTATTGTATAAGTGACTAATTGTCAAACCCAGTCCCTCTCTTTATGCTAATTTGTTTCCAGTCTCTTAATTTTATTCGTGCATGCACACTACTAACAAAATCGGACTTGAAACTTTGAAATCTGATGAACGATCGATGCGATCTACAGACGGTAAATATGGCAACTGGAGGCGAAGTTGAAGTTCTAGAAGAGTTGTGTGTCGACCGTGAAACTTTCGACAAAGCAATAACAGAACTGAAACTACAGAAGAGAAGCAAAACATCGCCTCTGAAATTCTTTCTTGAAGATCAATTCTATGAAAAAGCGAAGGAATTTCTGAAAGTCCCAAATGAAAAATAGAAGAAAAAACTGTAAAAAGAAAAAAATGGACCTATGCAAACAACAAACTATTCACCCCAGAAAGAAAACTAGTAATTCCAAAGTCGAAGGAACGACTGCAGAATACCCCACCACAGCAAGTAGACTTTATTCATGTCAACGCGTCAACGCGTAGACTGCGGTTGATTGTAGAACGAAGGTAGTAATATATAGAGAACACTATTCATGTCAACGCGTCATCGCGTCAACGAGTAGACTGCGGTGTTTGTAGAACGAAGGTAGTAATAATTTATATAGAGAACACTTTATTCATGTCATCGCATCAACGAGTAGACCGGTTGATTGTAGAACGAAGGTAGTAATATATAGAGATAATAGCAAGATTGATAATGGACGTTATGTCAATTTACAATTTTATTTCATTATTTTATTTCATTTCATTTTCAATTTCATTTATATGTTTGACTGTAATCCTTCAATGGCCTGCAAGACAACTAATACAAACCGTAACCCTACATTTAAAAACACCCGAACCGTCCACAACGGGTGCTCATTAATTTAGGGTGTTTAGAGCTTCATGTAGTCACAAATTTAGCAGCTAGTCCCTAGGCATTTAGAGCTATAGTCACTAATTTAGGGCTAAGTCACTAATTTAGGGCTAAGTCACTAATTTAGGGCTAAGTCACTAAACAACCCTTCAATAGTCATACATGTATGAACTAATCCAAACCTTGATGTAACCCAAAATACACAAAAAAAACTCAAGTACTAAAGAAATCAACAACAAAAACAAGATACATGTAAGGTATTTTTATTGCCAAATACTTTGGTAGAACTTGATATGTTCTTTACTGCAATGCCATCCTCAACCTACTAAATACAAGGAACTATGAAAAAATTGTACTAGTTTAGAATTATAAAGATTTGAAACCAGTATGAAAATTTGAAACCAGTATGAAAAATTGAAACCAGTATGAAAATTTGAAACCAGTAAGAGAAATCTCATACCAATAGAAATTTGAAACCACAACATATACACCATCAGTTTGATATATTTCTCAGTTTTATGGTGATGTATACTTAATGTATACATTGAAGCATCCACATTTTCCCTCGACTTTGATGTATACATGGTGTATACATTTTAATTCTGATGTATACTTTATGTATACTTCAATGACAGTTCAGTTAGTATGTTATGAAAATTGTCATTTTTCATGTTTGTACATTTGATGTATACATGAGATATACATTTAACCCTGAATGTATATTTGATGTATACCATTTGTATACAAAATGTATACAAAACAGAGGCTCATTTTGGTAAGGGATAGTAAACATGTTATTAACCTTGTTTGCATGGTCTGTACAGTATTGTGCAAAAGTCTTGCAAACACCTTTCGGCGAATTTCGGGGCTTTTCGGGGCTTTACGGCGAAAATGAACGAAAATTTTCACGATCCGAAGTTTCGGCGTTATTTCGACGAAAATGCGTTAAGCCCTTTGTTGAATCTGTGCGACATTTCGCAGTGCTCTGCGACATGTTGGCACGAAAATTCGCTGCACTCTACGAAATATCGTGCGAAATTTCGTTTGATACTCTGCGAATATTCCCACGAAACTTCGCTTCTTCGAAATGTCGATCCTTCGAAATTTCGATCCTTGCCCGTCAAAGATCAAGTTACCTTTTCCGGTTCACTCGGTCAATTCGACCAACCTGAGTGTAAACTTTATTCGGACTTTGACTAACTCAACTAATTACGGCTCACTTTCGAACGGTACAGGAGGATAACTGTAGAGTTTACTTCAGTTCAGTCAGTATAATCAGGCTAAGAATGGCTCCGCTAAGAATAGAAATCCGATGCTTTGAATCGAAGGCCGGAAGGGCAATAAACGAAAGGAATGCGTTACTATAAATCGCGCGCACGTCCCAACTTCGGAAGTGTTCAATGTTGTAAAAGTTATCCGTATATCCACAATAATATTCAGATCCTTCAGCCTTCCAGATCTTCGTAAAAGTCGTTGCATAAAGTTTTCAAGTAAATTCGGACCAAGTTATCGAAATATCGTGAGCCGTAAAATAAACAAAACAACGGATGCTCGCTTAGTTCCCGGCGGTGCGTGGCCCGCTTTAAAGCTTGACTCACTGGCTGTAACTGAGCGCAAAGCATAACACCAAATAAACTTTTGCTTCAGTGTAGTTTCACATTTACAGTAGAACCTTGTCTTGTTACTAGTATTAAAAGGTTTCGGCAGAAATCATTGTAAATGTTTGGGTATTAAAATCTAAAATCTCAACTCTTCAGTCTTCTGAATTCCCACGTGCAATCAGTCAGGCGTGAACGTGTCAGTCTGATATTTTACTGAACATCAACAGAGTTTTGAAGCAACGTTTGTCATATTAAAAGACGTGCAAAAGCTTCTATACTCTTACCAGAAAACTTCTACTGGGAAAGTGCAATTCCTTTTGAATTAAAAGAGCTTTAATGCATCGGGTTCGCGTAAATGGAAATTAATTACGCTCCCGCGGTATTTGTGTCAGAAATGAGACACGCGTCTGGCTGACAGTTCACGATTGACGGGGACTTTTATTATACAAGAATCTTGACTTTTGACGCCTCTGGTACGCAGAGTATTTACCAAAACCATCTTACTGTACGTTTGTAAAACTGTTTGTCATGAATTCGAATTTGTCACGCGTTAATCCTGGTGAAAGAAAGGTTAAAATACGAAACTGTGCAATTGACACATACGCTTGCCGAAATTTCTTCGAAATTTCGGATCACGATATTTCGATAACCTGGTCCGAATTTTCGTTTGACAATAAACGAAATATCGTCGAAATGTCGCTCGCAGGTTGGCGATATTTCGCCTTGGCATTAAAATTTTCGCGTATCTGATCGATTCTTCGTCGAAATTTCGAACGAAAAGTTAACCGAAATTTCGACGAAATTTCGGCGACATTCGTAAGAACAAAGAGCGAAATTCGTCGAAATACATTTGCATGACTTTTGCACAATACTGTACCATAAGTTATGGATTCTAATTTCCCCCTTTTTTTTATTGCCCGTGGCAAGAGGTATATATCACTATGGTGTGATGTTACTAGTATTCATGCCTGCCCCTGGTATTTAGGGACCAGATCTGCTATAAAATACATTGTGGATAAATAAATAATATTATTATTATTATTATTATTATTATTATTATTATTATTATTAGGGGGGCAAGTTGTGTATAAGTGTTAAAATAAGTAGTGTATACCACAGCCATGCAGTTTTCAAACTTAATAGTTGATGGATAGATCATTTTCATGATGTCATCAAAATTCTAAAATCTTAGTTTAAGATTTTCATAGGCCATCATAGTAAAATGTTTTATTTACCATTGCTCAACCGACCCAATTTGTGACCTCTCACAGGAAAACGTACACTAACGGATATCCGTTAAATGGGCCAGACCGTTCGTCACCCTTTAGGTATCCGTTAAAATGGTTTGAGAAAGCGTAAGAACAAGCGTTAGAAATTCTGTCCATGCCGTTGGACTAATATATTCGTCCGTTAGATAAAAATTTCCATTCGTTTGATCCAAACCTTCATCCGTTACATCCAAACCTTCATCCGTTAGATCAAAACCTTCATCCGTTCTGTGTCGCAGAATTCAAGACTCGGACCTCCTCACCTTTGAAAACCGATCCACATTAAATAAAAAGAACTTCAGAATATTCTATTTAGTAGACGTTTATCATTTGCCAGTAAAGGTGAGAAGCTTTGTGGTGATTTAAACTACAATGCAATAAAATCACACTTCCCGCGAAGTTTGTGGCATTCTTGTGTAAAAAACCAGACAATTAATTTTCACGGCTGAAAGCACACGTCAACAGAGAATCTTTGTATCTCGAAAAAGCTAAAGCTGGCTTCTTCAATTGAAAACATGCGCAATTACTTCAACAAAAATTCTGAAGGACTGACGGATCTTAGTTTTAAACTACAGAAGCTAAAGTTTATCCGATAAACGGAAAACACCAAGCAAGCGCTGGGACAGTGTTTTGTAATGCAATCCTGTCTTTTGGTGACAGAATGCACAAATGTTTTGGCTTACCATAGCTAGCGGATTATCTTGACTCTATGGTAAACCAAAACATTTGTGCATACGTTTTGTTATAAAACTGTTAGATAGCCAAGACCATCCGTTAGAACGTTTTGATAAACGTTAGATAGTTAAGACCATCCGTTAGAGCCGTTAGCTTGCCCTTTAGAATGCTTTGGTAAACCATTAGAAATTTTAGCTTGCCCGTTAGAGCCGTTAGCTTGCCTGTTAGAACGCTTTGGTAAACCGTTAAAAAATTTAGCTTGATTTGATTGAATATAACTTTATTTTTGCTACTCTGAAAAAAATTGGTTTTGGCTCTTTTTTTATTAAGTGGGTAAGAATGCTTTTGTCTGAAAATCAGAATAATGGTACGGCCACACCATATTCCAGTACTTCCAGAGGTGCAAGACAGGGTGATCCAATTTCCGCGTATATTTTCATACTGGTACTAGAAGTTATGGCACAAATGGTGCGTTCGGCCGGTGATATACATGGTGTACTGTAGCAAAGAAAAAAGTTTTGTTATTTGCAGATGATACTACTTTCCTCTTGAAAGATCTGAGTTTGTTTAACTCTGTTTTAAAAATCTTAGATGAGTTTGGTCGGTATTCATTTCTGAAAATTAATTTAGAAAAATCTGAAGCATGCTGGATAGGCAATTCCATAGGAGAGGAAACAGCTAGAGGTAAATTCGTTAATTTAAGTAAGGAAAGTATTAGAATCCTTGGTATTAATTTTTCGTTAAATAAGGACTTGAAGAAAATTCCAATAGAAATACAGATGTTCTATCAAAATAATTATGTTAAGCACCTGGGCAGAATTAAGTGATGATCCAGTAAGGGATGATCCTAATTTTATTCTTAACCAGTCGTTATGGAATAATAAGTATATTTCATTGGATACGCCCTATTTTAAGAAGATTGTCAACAAGGGTGTTATTCGAATTAAACATCTTTGGGATAACAAATTCGGTTTCAGTTGGGAAAAAGCTAAGTCTGTCTGTTTAACAGAATACTTTTTCGGGTGGCTTGGAATAATTTATGCAATTCCCAAGGCCTGGAAATTGCTATTAAAGGTTAGGGAATCATCAATTGATGCCGCTAAAATTCCTTTTGAGGCGATAAGTTTCAGGGGTGCACTTTATAAAATTGAGAAAATAACAAATAAAATAGTTTACGATATCCTGATTACCCGGAAAGTTGCAATACCGACAGCTCAAAGTAAATGGCAAGATACATGTAGGCTGTCTAGTGAGGTAATAGACTGGAAGCTAGTTTATGTTCGAATTTATCAGACAACAATAGAATCGTATCTCAGAAATTTTCAATATAAAATTTAAAACAATTGTTTGTTTTTTAACAAAGATCTGTGTAAATTTAAGTTGGTACGCGATTCTCGATGTTCATATTGCCTAATAGAGGAAGAGTCAATGCTGCACCTATTTGTACAATGTTCGTTCTCAGTCCATTTCTATTATTCTTTAAAAACCTGGCTGGTTTTGTGTGGCATTACCTTGCCTTTTTTAAATCCTATTAATGTTATCTTAGGTGTAAAGTAAGGAGACCATAACAACATAGTAAACTTTGTTCTTTTTATCTTTAAGTTGATGTTATATAAATTTAGAGCAAAAGGAAAGGCTCCAGTACTGGATGATTTTATCCACAGTCTACATTGTTATTATAGGACTGAAAAGTCAATAGCAGAAAAAAGTGACAAAATGAACTGATTCCCCTCATGATTGTTTAGATTCGTAAGTGCTATGACAATTCTGTCTCCTTTGCTTATTAGTGTAGTATTTCGTAGTGTGTTTTTTTGTCTATTGTATTTAATAATATTCCTTAATAAATATTGATTTTTTTTAAAAGATTCAAGACCGACCCAATGAAAAAACAAAGATTGAAGAATATATTCACCACCACCTCTTTTCCAAGCTCTCTACATCTTGGTTTGTTGCCTTTCTCGTGTGAATTGTCAATCCACAACTAGTAGCTAGAGTGTTTCCTAGCTGTTTACTGAAGTAAAACCAACGTTTCAAAATACTCATTTATTGCTCTTTATTTTATCGACAAGTGTATAATAAACATGTTATTAACCTTGTTTGCATTGTCTGTACCGTAAGTTAAGGATTCTAATTTTCCCCCTTTTTTTATTGCCCGTGACAAGAGGTATATATCACTATGGTGTAAGGGACCAGATCTGCTGTAAAATACATTGTGGATAAATAAATATTATTACTATAATTAATACCATGACAAGAGGGAAATTAGTGATTAAATTTCTGTGCAAGCCGAGGGAGAGTTTATTGAAGCGGCCGAGGGACTTTTACAAACTCTCCCGAGGGTTGAGGGAAAATTTTAGCACTAATTTCCCGAATTGTCATGGTATAACTTAAATAATGGCAGTAGTAAGGAAAGTTAGGTAAAATTATTATTATATTTACCCGATGGCTCCTTCTGTATTGTCTTTATAGCCATGAACATTTTTCTCTCTCTGGTTAATTAGTTCAATTCCTTTGATTATCTATTGTGTTGTGTGCAATATAGGACCTGCTTGATTTGCATGACCAAAATCCAATCAAGTAGTAATTTATTAATTAAAAATAGAAATTAAGAATAATGTTCGGCTTTGGTAAATATTTGTAAAGAGAGGAAGAAGTAGAAAATTATAATGCGAGTCTTCAAGCTGACTTAGTAACCAGGCTTGGTTCAACCCCCTAACGTCAGAAGTCTGATTCCGTTTTTCTTTTCGTTTTTGCCCAACCAACTGTCCCACCATCACAAGTCAGAGGCCAATGGTAAACAAAACGCTTTATTGGGATAGCCTAAGATTTTACACCAGCGTTTCCTCATCAAGTTTCAATGTGTGTGTTTTTACGTCCTATCTCGCTGATACATTGTATTGTTTGAGTAGAGAGGTGCTTGTAATAAGCTGAAAGGTTTAGCACATCTCTTCTGACATTCATTTTAGATTATCTCTACACAAAAAAATCAAATGGGTTTGAATTGTAGCTTTAATGTGCCTAGTTTTTTTTATAGTGCTTGGGTTATATCAATATTCTTCCTGATACAGACTTGGTTAACCTCTTATCATTTAAGTGATTAAGACCGTTTACAATACAATAATTTATTTATGGTGGATTATGTAACAAGTGGTTTCACAGTCTCCCGAGCCATTGGCTAATGTTAAAAATGCTTCACATTTTCCTTGCTCTGATCTGCAGGAAAAAGGCTGTATTATCCTACCAAATTAGCAGTATGTGCATTTAAGGTTAATCTGACTGTATTAATCTAAAAAAGAATTGCAATAAAAATGTCTTATTGCCTTTTAATATGATATTTAACCTGTCCTTTCCATTCATGTATCCTACCTATAGATTCATCTTTGAAACAGAGCACTTCAATGGAGTAGGAGAGTTGTTGGAAATTCTAGGAAGGTAATGGGAAGATAGCAATAAGTATTGACACTTCTGATACTAGGGACCTTAAAGTACCTACATGTATGAAGTGAAACCGCCTCCCGGTTATCTCGGTGGTTAAGCTCCGGCCTGTTGAGTGGGGAGGTCGCACATTCAAACCCCAGCCAGACCAACTCGGGTCTTAAAATAATCGAGTAGAAGGTGCTGCCTTTGTGAAACAACTGCAAATGGTTAGACCTTCACATCTTCTTGGATAAGGATGTAAAAAAACGATGATCATATGTTTTGAAATGGTGCGCTGTGAATAGCACATGCCATATTTCCTCACGTATGAGCCATGCCTTGTGTATAAGCCACACCCCTAACTTTGGCCTGACAAATGGGAACAGGCTCTGCAAAAAAGTCTAAGGAAAAAACTCACATATGAGCCACACCCCAAACTCAAGGAGGATTGAAAGGGCTTCCCGTGGTACTTTGAGCGCTCACATGGTATTTTTACAAGTTACAGAGATTGAAAGGAGAGGTTCGCGCAAAAATTCCCTTCTATTACAAGCGATTTTCTACTCTTTTAGGAATTGAAGGATAATCTTTTATATACCAATCGTCTCTTTATTATTCATATTACGTGGTA
This sequence comes from Actinernus sp. WN-2022, assembly GCA_030867875.1. NCBI lineage: Eukaryota > Metazoa > Cnidaria > Anthozoa > Actiniaria > Actinernidae > Actinernus > Actinernus sp. WN-2022. The sequence goes on along the minus strand of JAOWCC010001589.1, from coordinate 87,492,668 downwards.
CAATGTTTTTTTCCAGACAACTGTCGTTGCATTAATTCATGCGAAGTCGTTTTGTTATGCTTGAATTCATAATAGCGTCCATTGTTCAAAGTTCAAGGTGACTGACCTTCTCATGAATTGAAGTTTCTTCCTAAATCACTGAATACCTTAGATATTTTATGTATCAGATATCTTATTCAAGTGTTCAACAATACTCAGTATTCAAATGTATTCTAATGTACTCACGTTCTGCTGGAGTAATCACGTCTGCATTAACCGTTAAAATTTGGCGCGAAACGGATATTCTCAAACCAGAGCTGCGAATTCACGGTCGAATTCACTCACGATGATTTTGCAAATCTTTGCTACTTGTTTGATTTACTCCTTAGGTGTTAATATTCAAATGCATGAAGATAATATTGGTAAAAGACCACATATTGAAAGTGGAAAATCAGTAGCTTCTCTCTCGGCACAAACTCGGTAGACGGTAGTCAACTCTCCGACTCCGGCCGGCAGCAAACTCGGTAATCAACTCGTTTGAAAACTGAAAATTAATCTCCAGACATGGAAAACTTCGTACTGGGGTGAACTTCTTTGTACTTTGATCCATATAATAGATAAAATATACATAAATAAGCTCGCGAGTGTCAAATGGACTAGCAGAGAACGGTCTTATCCGAACGCCAGCCATCTCAAATGAGCAAGTCACGTGATTTTTGTCGTTGATAATATATTTGGTTGCAAAGGATCATGGGAAGCCCTTTCAATCCTCCTTGCCCCAAACTATTGCGGCCTCTCGCTATTACGGACACCAAATTACCATCCCAAGGGTGTCTGCAATAATGAGAGTTGACTGCATGTATCTTCTTTTTTTAACCACTGAATGTCCAGGAAATGTGAGATTGTAGTCCTAACGTTTTTGTTAACCACTGTTTTCAGTATTATCAATGGCTTTGCCCTCCCGCTAAAAGCAGAGCATAAGACGTTTTTACAGAAAGTCCTTATCCCTCTTCACAAAGTGAAATGCTTAGGACTTTATCATGCACAGGTAGGTGTGTTTATGAGATTTAGGTGACATAACACGTGCAGAGCGCAGAACTTTCTGCAGAACCTTCCCCAGCAAATTAGTATTTATGATTATAAATAATTTGTGACATATTGTTAGTTAACTGTCAATTGACTTGAACCTTCAAGTTTCTTTAAAACAAAACTACAAATTAACACCCTGGACCCAGTTGTTTGAAGCAAGGGTAAGCATTACCCCAGGGTTAGATTTGCTAACCGAGGGTAAAATGTACCCTGAGGTAAAAAAAAATGTTCAAAGTGGAGATATATTTAACCCTAGGATGAGCAGTGCTATAACCCGAGGATAACTTTAACCCATGGTTTGAGCAGGGTTAAATCCTTACCCCATTGAATTGCAATCATGGATAATATCAACCAAATTTTACCAAGTCGATTCTAAAGAGTTAATTAAACCAGTTTTTTAGGTTTTAGAGATATTTGGCAATAATATCACTTCCAAAGGAAATCATGATTGAGTCAAGTGAAAATGTTTTTTTGAAATATCCAGCCGTCAAAAATGTTGTTTGATCACAAAATGTATATCTCTTTGTAAAGGCTGCTAAATAGCCTTTCAAGATTTTACTTCACTTTGTCTCTCAGATGTAAACAAATTAGCATGGAAATTGTGAACTTTTGATTAGACACAATTTCATGTAACTTTTTTGGAACTTTGTAGCATAGCAAAACTTTGGAATAGAAAAGTTGCCTAATGTTATGTTGGGAACATGTTCAGCACATTTGGCTGAAATATAATGAATAGAACTGATATTACATATTACATGAACCACATGGAATTAAATTTAACTCCATCATAGGAAATCAATTTTCGTTTCAAGTTTTGACACATCCAAATGTCACGCATCACTGACGATGGCCATGATTTTCCTGTGAATTGATCAATCTCCTTGGAATAGTTACAGTAACCTCTGCTTAAACCCGCATTTCAGCAATTTTACCCTTGGGGTAACTATCCAAAGGGTTACAGACTTATCCCTGGGGTAGCACTATCCTAAGGTTCTTCGAACAACCGGGTCCCTAGATAGAAGAGAAATACCATGTTAATGTCCTCACATGCTTTGCAAAGTTTTTCGATAAAGGATGGTAAAGATTAAGGTAGATTACAAAAGCTTATTCTACAAACTTGATTTTAATGGTTACAGTGGCCGATTTCAAGTTGCCCTAAATGTCTCTTAAAAGTAGTATTTTTGCCATCCATCAAACTTGTGTCATATTTTCTCCAGTGTACCTGGAAAGCATACTCTGTTAATCTGAGTAGTTATTTTTGTCTTTCATCGTGAGAAAGTTTATCATTTGGGAGTTGACAGTGCCCCTTTTGATCGTTTGTCTTATTCATTATTGGCTCATTTATAAAAATGGAGAAAGTCCTTACCCTCCTTATTACTCAAAGCCAATACATTTTGTGTTTGATCAGAGAGTAATAAACAAGGAGGGGACAGTGCTTTTCCTTTCTGTTGGAAACATCTAGAATGACTACATTTTGTATGAAACCAGTCATCCAAAACTGTATTATTTATAACTAGCAGGGACCTGCGTAGCCTGCGTACAGCATTCCCTACTTGAGGGAGAACGGCGATTTCATCATTTCCGTTTCTCCCCATGTAGGGTCTGCGACTCAGAGCCCAAAACCGTGTCCGTGACGTCACTTCCAAATTTCTGGTAATTAGCTATTTATGCATAAACGAAGTCAAAACGAGATGGCGATTGAAATGAGATATCGAAGTGTAAAGTCCGTCGCAGAGGAAATTTCTCTCAAATTTGGAATCCCATCTCTCAAATGTGAACAGCTTAATGCTTTATGTAACTTTATTCGTGGGAAAGATGTGTTCTTGAGCCTTCCAACAGGCTCAGGAAGCTGGAAGGTCACTGATAGTTTCAACTGGCGGCCCCTTCAAACCAACTCGCGGCGGGTTCGGGCTTTTTGAAGACTGAAAAATGCATTTGTCATTGAAGTTTATATTCCGCTTGTTGCCCTCATTAAGGATTACACGGAGGTCTTTATTAACAATGTTGTTTGGAGGTTGGAGAAAAATTGATTTTACATAGGAGTATAACAGGGATCGAAGTAATGAAGCATTTGTTTAGTTCTGCTATGTTTCTCACCGAGCTTAACTATAAATTACATTTATTAATCTCTGTCCAGACAATTAAAATCCCTGCTCAAATATTCACCTTAAATCCATGACTATGTAAGCGCTTCACTTGATCCTTCGGAGGGCAACAAGCGGAGTAACTTCAATGACAAATGCATTTTTCAGTCTTCAAAAAGCCCGAACCCGCCGCGAGTTGGTTTGAAGGGGCCGCCAGTTGAAAATATCAGTGACCTTCCAGCTTCCTGAGCCTGTTGGAAGGCTCAAGAACACATCTTTCCCACGAATAAAGTTACATAAAGCATTAAGCTGTTCACATTTGAGAGATGGGATTCCAAATTTGAGAGAAATTTCCTCTGCGACGGACTTTACACTTCGATATCTCATTTCAATCGCCATCTCGTTTTGACTTCGTTTATGCATAAATAGCTAATTACCAGAAATTTGGAAGTGACGTCACGGACACGGTTTTGGGCTCTGAGTCGCAGACCCTACATGGGGAGAAACGGAAACGATGAAATCGCCGTTCTCCCTCAAGTAGGGGATGCTGTACGCAGGCTAGGACCTGCGGAACTTACATGAAATCAACAAATAATATTATGATAATATTATAGTAACTCCTGACACAATGCAATGGCGCCAGATTGTGTACTGGAGGTTTTTAGCGTGTTGATGTTTTCAAAGTTGTGTTTTGATAAGAGAGGCAATAATCTCTTATGGATCTCAGTTAATTTCTCAAACCGATGAACACAATTATTCCTATTGTCGAAAAAGTGCCAAAACTGACAGTCACATGCAGCTCAAGTCATGAATTTGTTTGACGAAAACAAATATGGTCGCCGAAAGAGCATTGATCGAAGCAGAAAAAAGGAATAAAAACAATAACCATTTTCGGAGACTCCATATTAGGATATCGATCAGGGGAGCCTGGTAAAGAGCGTTACACACACACACTTAGCGTATGTAACATAATGCCCCCCCCCCCCCAAATAATGTTTTCACCTTATTAGTAATGGTGCCTTTATTTCCTATGTAGTTGGCATACTGTATTGTACAGTTCCTAGAGAAGGATAGCATGCTCACAGAACAGGTAAGTGATTTTTTTGTGTCTACTGTTTCTCTATGTCACAATGTGAGACTGGACAAAATGCTGCAGTTTATAAGTGGTAAATACTTACTACAGTAAGCAAAATCCAGGGTGCATAGTTTCACAATCTCAACAATTTTTTGGAAGTCACTCTCTCTGTTTTATATAGCTCACTTGTTTTGCCATACTTACAATACTGTACTTTAATCTGGGCAGCAACCTATAAGTCACACCTACAACCATTATTACTTTGTCAAAAAAAAGTTGCTTGTATCATAACTCACTCTCCTCCACTCGCACATTCTAATCCACTATTCAAACAGTTAAATATTCTAACTATATTTGATATTTATAACTATCAAGTATGTTGCTTCGTTTTTCAACATGTTAATAATGTTCTACCTCAACCCATATCTTTACTATTTGATCTAAATATTACAATTCACCATCATAATACCAGACAGAAATACGATCTTCATTTTACTTTTCATAAATACTCATTTTCAATTCGATCACAAGGTCCTAAAATATGGAATTCAATTCCACTAGCACTTTGTAACTCTATGAAAATCTATAATTATTAAACTATATTAAAGAATTATTACCCCTCTCTCTAAGGGATTATTAGTAAGTAAATGTATCTTAATTAATTAATATCTGACTCGCATTTATTCTTTAATTTATTCTATCAACCAAATTTATAGTAATAGAAACCTAATTTAAAGAAACTATGTAATTTGCTAAATTTATCTATCCTTCTAAAAACAAGAATTTCTGACTACATTTGTAAGTTTACTTCTGACCCGACACTACTGCCAAATAAGCCTCTGGCTTCGGCTATGTAAAAAAAAAACATTAATGTAAACTGGGGGATATCATAAATAAAACCGATAATACAATCTAAAATTAAAACTAACCACATGCTGAAGGATGCGTACAACACATTGCACCTCTGCAATGTTTAATCTTGCTATACTGTAGTTTACCATTTATAAGCTGCAGCATTTTGCCACACGATTTTGAAAATCATGAGAAAAAAGTTCCCAAAGTTAGGGTGAATACTTTACAAAAGCTTTTTAAAATGTGCTCAGAAACACACAAAAACATTGACCTTTGCCTCGTTGTGGTTAGCCTGATTTTTCAGACGGTCAGCGGTCTTCCGCTTCACTTCACCCCTTTCTCCCGTCTGATAAACCTTGTCAGAATGCGTGTTCTTCTTTGTCTGATTTCCAACCAATCAGAGCAAAGCTTTTACTTTTCACAAACTCAGGTATGCAAAGAATTTGAAAGTGCTTTTCAAGATGTCTCCTAGAATGTTGGCATTTAGAAGACCAAATATTTCATGAAATGTAATGATTTTTTTACAGCAGTGAACACACATACTGAGTATGTCATGGTAATAGTTTCACGACATTTGGGCAATTATTTATGTTTGCAAAATTTTTAACACTTCATTTTGACAATTTTGCTGTCCTGAAAGCTGAAATATCTTAGCTTTTTCACCTTAAGAAGACTAAATCTTTCATGGAATGGCATGAAATTTTTACAAGAGTTAACACATATAGTGAATATGTCATGGTAAAAGTTGGATTACATTTGCCTAAATATTTATGTTATCAGAATTTTGAACAGTCTGATTTTGACAAGTACAGTATTGTGCAAAAGTCTTGCAAACACCTTTCGGCGAATTTCGGGGCTTTTCGGGGCTTTACGGCGAAAATGAACGAAAATTTTCACGATCCGAAGTTTCGGCGTTATTTCGACGAAAATGCGTTAAGCCCTTTGTTGAATCTGTGCGACATTTCGCAGTGCTCTGCGACATGTTGGCACGAAAATTCGCTGCACTCTACGAAATATCGTGCGAAATTTCGTTTGATACTCTGCGAATATTCCCACGAAACTTCGCTTCTTCGAAATGTCGATCCTTCGAAATTTCGATCCTTGCCCGTCAAAGATCAAGTTACCTTTTCCGGTTCACTCGGTCAATTCGACCAACCTGAGTGTAAACTTTATTCGGACTTTGACTAACTCAACTAATTACGGCTCACTTTCGAACGGTACAGGAGGATAACTGTAGAGTTTACTTCAGTTCAGTCAGTATAATCAGGCTAAGAATGGCTCCGCTAAGAATAGAAATCCGATGCTTTGAATCGAAGGCCGGAAGGGCAATAAACGAAAGGAATGCGTTACTATAAATCGCGCGCACGTCCCAACTTCGGAAGTGTTCAATGTTGTAAAAGTTATCCGTATATCCACAATAATATTCAGATCCTTCAGCCTTCCAGATCTTCGTAAAAGTCGTTGCATAAAGTTTTCAAGTAAATTCGGACCAAGTTATCGAAATATCGTGAGCCGTAAAATAAACAAAACAACGGATGCTCGCTTAGTTCCCGGCGGTGCGTGGCCCGCTTTAAAGCTTGACTCACTGGCTGTAACTGAGCGCAAAGCATAACACCAAATAAACTTTTGCTTCAGTGTAGTTTCACATTTACAGTAGAACCTTGTCTTGTTACTAGTATTAAAAGGTTTCGGCAGAAATCATTGTAAATGTTTGGGTATTAAAATCTAAAATCTCAACTCTTCAGTCTTCTGAATTCCCACGTGCAATCAGTCAGGCGTGAACGTGTCAGTCTGATATTTTACTGAACATCAACAGAGTTTTGAAGCAACGTTTGTCATATTAAAAGACGTGCAAAAGCTTCTATACTCTTACCAGAAAACTTCTACTGGGAAAGTGCAATTCCTTTTGAATTAAAAGAGCTTTAATGCATCGGGTTCGCGTAAATGGAAATTAATTACGCTCCCGCGGTATTTGTGTCAGAAATGAGACACGCGTCTGGCTGACAGTTCACGATTGACGGGGACTTTTATTATACAAGAATCTTGACTTTTGACGCCTCTGGTACGCAGAGTATTTACCAAAACCATCTTACTGTACGTTTGTAAAACTGTTTGTCATGAATTCGAATTTGTCACGCGTTAATCCTGGTGAAAGAAAGGTTAAAATACGAAACTGTGCAATTGACACATACGCTTGCCGAAATTTCTTCGAAATTTCGGATCACGATATTTCGGATCACGATATTTCGATAACCTGGTCCGAATTTTCGTTTGACAATAAACGAAATATCGTCGAAATGTCGCTCGCAGGTTGGCGATATTTCGCCTTGGCATTAAAATTTTCGCGTATCTGATCGATTCTTCGTCGAAATTTCGAACGAAAAGTTGACCGAAATTTCGGCGAAATTTCGGCGACATTCGTAAGAACAAAGAGCGAAATTCGTCGAAATACATTTGCATGACTTTTGCACAATACTGTACAACAAATCCGGTAGTTAGATCAGTGTTGTGACCATGCGCTTGAAATATTGTACGGTAAATCCTATTTAAAAAGTTCCTGCTGCCAAAAAAACCATAGCAGCTCAAACAGGATATGGTTAGGGTTAGTTCTGAGAAGTCGACATAAGTTTGAAGCTGTAAAACATAAGAATTCTGCCGTGCAGGAAAGTGCGTGATTCTGGCGAGCCGTACTAGAAGGCTACATAATTTCTCCTCTGTCGATTCTCTACCTGGTCGTCGCCTATAGATGCAGCTGTGATGGCCAAGGTCCTTCCGGGAAACGAGTGGTAATATTGCCTTTCGCTGTTCGGGAAATAATTCAGAAATGCCGAAAGTTTCGCACGCTTTCTCCAAAGCCATATCAAGCCCGTTCGTATCGTCCACCATTTGGCTTGTCCTTCATGCAGGCTCCACTTGACATACCTCAGTTCTCTAAAAATAAAACCTTCGCTCTGATTGGTCGAAATGAAATGACGTCAGGAACACGGTCTCTGCCAAAGTTCATCAGACTGGGAGGTGGGAGGAAGTGAGCGGACGACCTCGACAGTCTGATAATCAGGCTACGTTGTGGTCAGCAGTCTACAATCAAGATGACAGCTAAAACATGATGGAGAAGGACTTCCATGTGTCTAGCTATGAGTTTTCAGTATTTTTATCATGTTTAGGAACTTTAAATGTCTTTGGACTGGAATGTAACACATCCTTAAGCTGTTATAGGTGAGGGATTTGAGATCCAGAAACGTCCGAAAAGTGAGGAAAAGTTGCTCCAAACTTCACTTGGTTTTGGAGAGAAATCACTAAAATCATGATGAGACTTTTCCAAAACATTTTCAGACTTCAAATTTGAATTTGTGAGGTTGTCAAAGTTAGGGGTGCAGTTTATAATTGAGTATGGCTTATCACAGGGAGCCCACACTATGTGTTTGTATTTAATTTTATAGGAAATGTATGAGGATTACCAAAAGGTTTGAAAGTGAAACATTGCAAAGAACATGAGTTATTTATCTTACCTGGTGTGTTTTGTCATTAATGTGGCCTGAAATGCCAAATCTTAGCGATTTTGGAGGGTTTGCCTTCGCTGTTCACTCTACCTCTTAAAGAAAGTACAAGAGTGGAAAGACGAATTTCAACCAGTTCCAACTTGCATAAGCCAATGAGCGATGCTTGTCCTAAAAAGATTAAATTTGAAGTGACAGTGCCAAACATTCAAATTCAAATTCCAGATTGGTACTTCAAAAACTAGGACTTTTATACCTTTCCACATTTAAAGCTCCTTGGAGGCTTTTCTCTCGAAAAAACAACACCCATTTTGCATATCAACAAGCAAACAACATACAATCACAGGAAATGTGTGATCACGCAGAATTTTCCCACTTACTGAACAACATCACAAACAATGAACCAGGTGCCATTCACACCACCCCAGGCTAGAGAGTGGTGTGAGGATCGCCACTTTTTGCCTTTGCCTCCCTACTCCTCGCTGTGGATTTTTGAAAAGTCATTGTTGAACTGCATCCAATCAGAATTGAGCAAACAGCATGACCATTTCCAGAGTGCAGACTAATTTCTTGTCATGGCTTTGGACAGTTTTGAAGGCTGCATTTTCAGTCCTGTTCAATCGCCTAGTGCTTGACCATTGGCTCGGATTTTTGCATGGCCGGTACAAAAAAAAGGGAAAATCTATCATCTTTAGTCATGCTGGGTTTGGAAGCCAGGCAATGTGATTTTCTCTGTGAAAATTGCCTTGGTTTTCGAACTGGTAGAAATTCGTCTTTCCACCCTAATGTCTTTCTTTAAGAGGTAAAATGAACAGCAAAGATAAAACCCTCCAAAATTGCTAAGATTTGGCATTTCAGATCAGGCCACGTGAATGACAAAACACACCCGGTACAATAAATTAATGTTTATTTCGTATTCAAATATGCATGTTCTTCGTGATATTTCACCACACTTCAAACCTTTCGGTAATCATCACATTTATTATACAATTAAATACAAATGCATTGCGTGGGCTCCCTGTGGGCTTATAAGTGGTAAACTATGGTATAAAACCTATTTACAGACTGTTGAGGAATTTAGATTTTATGTTTATAAAATGAACTTTGCAAATGACTTGGCAGTCTTCGTTAGCATTCAATCATTGAAAGATATGTCAGTGACAACCATGTCCACAAGGAGCTCAACTAATCTCTAGACAGCCTTTCTCATCCTCCAAAAAGGGTGATAACAAAAGAGAAAATAACCTATGGTTGCAGGAAAATTATTGTATAATAAGAAGCCTATTTTTAACTCATGGATGCATGCAAGCTCAGAAACAAGTTATTGGGATGGGTGAAATTGTAAGTTTTCAAAGAGTTCAAATTCCATTTGTCCTATATGCTCAGGCAATTTAGAAACTCTTTGAAAACTCCTCGTTTGAATTAATCCTGAATTGCACCCGAAACCATATGATTTCCTATACAAATGTGACTGATCAACTGCAGCAAATAAAAAATCTGATACTGTTAAATGCTCAACTTGAATCTGCTGTACATCTATTTACCTATTTTTAGCTTTACTTCAAATCATATTTCAGTTTTGTGAGTCAATTGAAGGTAATTCTTTTTGTCCAACAGGTTGTTCTAGGTTTGTTGAAATACTGGCCGAAGACAAGTAGTCAAAAAGAGGTATGCCCTTGCAAATAAATAAATAAATAAATATTTAGGTGTCTAGTTTTCTAGCTGACCCTAGAAAGGCTCTACTAATCAGTGACACAGATTCTTCTGTTGAATTGGAATTTGGGTTGTTTTTTTGTGAAGGGAGGAAAACCAGAGAACCCGGGGAAAAAACCATGGATCTAGGGCAAGATACCAACAAACTCATAACATATGATGCCGAGTCTGGAAATTGAACCTGGTCACAGAGGAGAGAGGCAAAGCACTTAAACACTGCAGATCCCTGGGGAGTTTTTTTTTTTTTACTTCTGCCTACCATAAAAACCAATGAAAATAACCCTCCGTTATTCCATTTTACAGTCAAACTGGATGTTCTGTCACGACATTGGTATTTTGATTGGCAGTTTGCTCTGAGCAGTTTGCAGTCTACATGAAAAATTCATGATTTTAAAAAGAAATTATTTAATTGCAAAGTTGCAACTGAAAGAGACCAGTTCTTGTTAAATATTGTTATGGCTTACATCAATCGCAGAGATGTGATTGCTCTGTGGTCTTCTGGTCATAAGCAAGAAGAAATTGCACAGCGAGTCAGCCTCTCTTGACAGACCATAGGAAATATTGTAAACCGATTTTTGCAGCACAGAACTTTGTTGCCCGGTAAACCTGGCTGGTAAAAACGAACAGTTTCTACTCCCAATGTTGTAGAGTTTTTAGAATACTGTAAGACAAGCAAACCTAGCTAGTACTCTCACTTCAGAAATCCAACAGGCTTCTTGTTGACAATCAGCGACATCTTGAGAAAAGACCTAGAATTTACTTACAAAAGAATTCCACAGATTGTGTTGTACATTGTAACTGCTGACACATTGTGGCTCAACCACATCCAGCTCAACCACATCCAGCTCAAGTTCTTGGACATGCGTTTTGATAGCAACTTTACTGTCACCAAGACATCTTGTGTGGAAGCTTTCCAGTCACTTAATTTATTTAGATTCTGAACTACCACTGTTCGGGGCAATTTGAAATACAAGGCTCTTCTGCTCAACTGCTGTGCTATTTCCACTTGGTGGCATTTCTGGTTTGATCGCACCGCCGCGTTCACTTTGTTTTGATGTTGAAGTATGCTTTTTCATGAGGAGTGGTGAATCTGTTTCTCTCACCTCAATATAGCTCCACGTGTCTGTAAATATCAGAACCACATGAAATAGCATTTCTAAAAGTTTCTGCCATGTGTAAATATTCATTTGCATCAATGTTTATGAAACTCCCCAGTTGTACATCGTTGTATGCAACTCCATCACAGTTGATCATTCTGAATTTGTCTCAGAAATGGAATCGCAGCTCTGACTCGTCGTATATAGTAGTTCTTCATAATCCGTTATTGGTTTGGTATTGAATGAGAAGCTGTAGCATCCTGAACTACACATTCGCCTGGAGCCACGAGATGTTCTAAACAATGAAAATTACAAATGTAAACTGCGATCATTTGTGCCAACTGCAAATTATTCAGAGCAAACTGCCAATCAAAATACCAATGTCACGACAGAATATTGCAATGTGGTATGCAAGAAAAAATCCAGTTTGACTATAAGTGAAGGTGCCAGTGTACTATAAGTACCTGGTGATGTTGGTAGTTTACAAAATGTACTGTTTGTGGAATTTTTCCTACAACATTGGAAAATAAGAGAAAAAATGTTTGATTGGAGTTGTTAGGTCCATCTCTAATTTCTCATTTTTTTCCAGGTTATGTTTTTAGGAGAAATAGAAGAAATCCTGGATGTAATAGATCCACAACAGTTCCAAAAAGTCGAACTTCAGCTCTTCAGACAAATCTCAAGATGTGTCTCAAGTCCACATTTTCAGGTAAGGGTGATATGCTGATTATCAAATGCTTTTCAGTTGTCTGGCAAGACTGACCCACATTTTGACTAGTTCTGCTTAATCCCATACAGATGTTGATACATTGATGGCTTGATGTGTTGCTTTACAATAATTCAAAAACTGAAACTAATCCTGAGGTTTTTTATGGATTCCAAGCCCACAACCTTCTGTCATCAATGTGATTCATACCACTATACTAAGTAAATTCTCAGCTCAGTGCTTTATTAGTGCCCAGTCCTTCAGCAGCCCAAGGGCAGTTTAAATAATTGATCTGTTGAGCAATACTATTATTCATGTCCTTAGGAACTAGTGATGGGCTTGTTTTTACTTGCTCCCATGACTTGCTCTTTAATTACTTTGGTTGTGGTTTTACAACACAATCAAAAACCACTCAATTGAAGAGTGTGTTATAATTTGGGTGTTATATACTGAAGAGTGTATTATAATTTGGATGTTGTATATTGAAGACTGTATTGTAATTTGGGTGTTATATATTGAAAAGTATTATAATTTGGGTGTTATATATTGAAGAGAAGAGCAAGTGCTCACACCTTGTAAACAAAGATGGCGGTAGTCGGCTGTCTTAACAATCAATGTTTCAATTATTTCCAACATGATCCCTAGTCTCCTCTTCTTTGTACGACCAGGTGCGGTTTTTGGAACATTTTGCGCTTGATTTTAAGTTTTTTCCTGCCTGAATTTTCCATGTTGTTTGTAAACAAATCGAAAAATCCACATGAGCGACCACAATTCCCTGTATGGTCCCTACTGATACGTCATTTTTGGTACACTTTTCTGAAAAATCTGCAAGAAATTGCATCAAGTTTTGAACATGTTCGAAACCTCGGTGATTTCGTGGCGATAAATTGCACTGAAATTGTGGCTGGTTTACACGTGCGATTTGAAGTTGCAGCGCGAGCCTGTGTAAACGGGCCTTTAGAAAACAAAGAAATTGAAGGAGAATTTAGAATGTGATCAAGAGTCACTTACGCCCTTTTTGCACAGCCCTTCAATTTGGGTGTTATATATTGAAGAGTGTATAATTTGGATGTTTTATTGTGTCAGGTGGCTGAAAGAGCTCTCTACTTTTGGAACAATGAGTACATAATGAGTTTAATTGAAGAAAACTCTAGCAGCATTCTACCCATCATGTTTTCAAGTTTATATCGAATTTCCAAAGATCACTGGAACCAGTAAGTTTGTATTTATAAAAGCCTAGATTATTATGAGTTTTAAATATTCAAGTGGCTTTGGGTTTTACAAAAATAATATTAAAAAGATACTCCCAACCTCTCGAGAAATAACCATACACCAGTTGTCAGCAGAACATATGACACCATTGCCCAATATTGTGTAAGTTGACTTATCGTATAGCTGTGCTATAGAAAAGTGCTCAGTCTACCACTTACCAACCTCTTACCGACCATTGATGTTTTGGATCTGTAACTATGGTAAACTAGTAGGCAGGAAAGTACAATGTATTAATGCATCATCATGAATGTTGAGAGCCAGCGGCAAAGGCAAATGGCTTCAGACATTACATTTTATCCACTTTTTCTTATTTAAGGCCTATAACATTTTCCAATCAAAAATGTGTTGTAAATCAGATTTTCTTAAAGAAAATCCAAAGAATCTACGATTGTGAAATACGAGAGAGCTGAGGACTGGTAACTAGTGATGTCATGTGTGGTGAAAACAAAATGGTGGCTGATTAATGATTGTGAAATGCTATCAATTATTGCAAGGGTTTTTGTTGTCAGAAAGTTGGAAAACCAAACAAAGATGTGAAACTACCATAAGAAGATTTTTAGTGTTCTAAATGGTATTTTGTTTGATTAGATTCAAGAGACCCATTGCATAAGGGCTTCCAATTTAAATAGGTATTGTCCTGGAGTCTTTAGCCTCATGTTCACGTTGCCATGGAAAAGCGTTTTCACATGAATGTGAGACTAAAGATTCCTAAACAATGGTCATTCAAATTAGACGTCATACAATGGGTCTATGAAGAAAGGAAAACACATAGTGATCAAGTCAACAACTTACTGACCACTTAACCACTGCTTATCAACCTTCTGGACTACCACTTCTGGACCACAGTATCACTGACCACTTAACCACTACTTATCAACCCCTACCAACCACTTCTGGACCACAGTATCACTGACCACTTAACCACTACTTATCAACCCCTACCAACCACTTCTGGACCACAGTACGACTGACCACTTAACCACTATACTTATCAAACCCTACCAACCACTTCTGGACCCCAGTATCAATGACCACTTAACCACTACTTATCAACCCCTACCAACCAGTTCTGGTCCAAAGTATCACTGACCACTTAACCACTACTCACAGTGGGCACAAATGACCATAAAAACGGCATGAGTTATATATTTATATATTTCAACGCAGACAATTGAATTTTGGTAGAAGGATGTAGAATCGTAAAAGGAATATAACCTGATTTTTTAAAGCAATGTTAACACCATTATGACGTCGCAATGACGTCATTTATCCATTTGTAATACGTTTCTTATAACTGTTCATTACCTCTAAAAACGGAATGTTGTATATTGTTAAAATCTCCTCAGTTTTGCCAAAATAAACAATGCAAAAGCATTTATGAAAATATTGCTTCATTCATCTTTTAGAGTTGTAAATACTGTTGCATGACATTTTGTCCAATCGTAAAACACGTTGGTGGCTAAAATCGTATGTTTTTAGAATTTTGATTATTTTTTTTCATAACAGGCTTAAAATTCGGCAAAGTCATTATGACGTCATACTTTTTTAATACATGCCCTTAGAAAAAATCCTTAGAGTGATTTTCGAGTTTTAATGATGAAATGTGCTAGTCTGGCACTCAAAAGTCATATTATTTTATTTTCTTGATTTTTTAACAATAGGCAGCCTTATTTAGGTACGACTCCTGACGTCACTAAATATGACGTCATAGCAACAGTCATTCCTCTATAACTTTTGCTGTAGTAGTCTTAGAACGTTTAAATTTGCGGCAAATGAATGTGTGTCATGAAGGTCCTTTGATGGTGTTGTCTGTTTGTAACGTTTATTAAAGGGGGAATTTCACCAAAAAAGGAGGCATCACTTAAGACGTCACAACAACATCATACTAAAATATGTAGTTTCATTTTGTTAACGACTCGCCAACATTTCTTCAAATCGAGACTATAAGTAAAGAAATGGTGTTAATTTTAATTATTTGTCATTGCTCACTGGTGCCGATTTTGACATTCTTTATGCCCGACGTGACTTATCAACCCCTACCAACCACTTCTGGACCACAGTATCACTGACCACTACTTATCAACCCCTACCAACCACTTGTGGACCACAGTATCACTGACCACTTAACCACTACTTATCAAACCCTACCAACCACTTCTGGACCACAGTATCACTGACCACTTAACCCCTACTAACGAACCCCTACTAACCACTTCTGCACCACATTATCACTGACCACTTAACCACTATTTATCAACCCCCAACAACCAATTCTAGACCACCGTATCACTGACCACTTAACCTCTACTTATCAACCCCTACCAACCACTTGTGGACCACAGTATCACTAACCACTTACATTGTACCTCTACTTATCAACCCCTACCAACCACTTCTGGACCACATTATCACTGACCACTTAACCACTACTTATCAACCTACATTGTACCAACCACTTCTGGACCACAGTATCACTGACCACTTAACCACTACTTATCAACCTACCAACCACTTCTGGACCACAGTATCACTGACAGTTTTTGTTATGGTGCCTATTGTTCACTATAGCTGTGATAATCCCTCATCGTTAATTTTATCTTTTCCCAGGACCATTGTAGCATTAGTATATAACGTTCTAAAAACTTTTATGGAGATGAATGGCAAGCTCTTTGATGAACTTACATCCTCCTACAAAGCAGAAAGACAGAAGTAAGTATCAAAAGAGTTGGATTCAATTGGATTCAATCAAGGAATTAAGGAATTGTGATTACACAAACAGCAACACATATCAGGGAGGCCAATGACCCATCACTCTCATACATTCATCAAGTCTTATTCAATTTAGCCACTGGGTGTCACTGGGTTATAATATAAACACACTCACCCTCAGTGTCTTGAATATATTTGTTTTCTGACTTTTCCTGACCTTAACCCCAAATATTTTTCATTTTTTCCCCATTTCTGACTTTGCCTCACCTTACCCTCAAATCCTGGTGAGAACCCTGCATATCAAGGACTTAATTAACACAGCAACATCTTGCCTTTCCTGTTGAGGATTTAGCTCTTTATGCCTCATTTCCAGGTGTAATTTTGCTTTTCTGTTCTTTATATGATTATGCAATTAATCTTCTAAGTGTGTATTTATGTATTGACAACATTGTGCTATTCCCTTTAGGGAAAAGAAGAAAGAAAAAGAAAGAGATGAATTATGGAAGCAACTGGAAAAACTTGAGATTGAAAGAAGAAAAAAGCTAGGTCTCCCAGTTCCTGACACAACAGAATTCAACAACTCGTCAGGAAAAAACACCTACAATGCTAAAGAAAACTCGACATCAAATCCATCTGGAGGAGGGACGAAAAGCACAAAAAGTTGAAAGTTAATCCTTGTGTATATCTATCTACCTTACCATGGTGATTTGATTATTCTCAATAGTAATGAGAGTTAGGACAAGAGAAATCTTCACCTTTTTAATTTCAGTACAAGGAATTCTTCATGGTGAGTTTCACAGAAAGAAGAGACAAGAAGTGAAAAAAAGAAAACATCCCTTGAATGATATTAATTTAAGTGTTTCTTGTCCATATATATGTCATTATTGTCTTAATTTGTCCATTGCATTCCCATGTTGTTCCATTAGTAATAATCCAACACTCCTGTGATGATCAAATGTATGAAATACAGCTACAATAGATACTGTTTATGACAATAGCAAACACTTGTTACTAAAACAATAAAATATTAGGCCTACACAGCCAGCTGTCTTTGGTTCTCACTGGACCAGCCATAACACTTTCTTTATACTTTGCTGGTATCTTCAATCCTACTTCATTCTTTAACTGATCAGAGCATGGTCATGTTGTTCATGCTTATTGGTTCACCTTGTTGAGCATTAGCTGAATTTCAGTGCTGCATGTTAGTCTAGACCCCCCCCCCCCCCCCCAAAAAAAAAAAACCTTGAAGATTGCATTAACCATTATTCATGCACATGTTTGTCAATAATTTTGCTATAGGTTTTCTGAAGTGTCATGTAATCTTTTGAGTTTTGAATGCCTGATACAATGTATGAATGACTTTGAACAACACAGCTAGGGGAGGTTGCAAGTGTGACCTCTTGTTCTTTAAGAATGCAGCTGTTGTCTTCACACAACGGCAGATATTTAGTCAGATAAATAATTTATGTGTTGCTTTGGAAATATGCACTAATATTATTTTGGCTAGTCACTTTCTTTTAGCCCTCGAATACAGTATGAATGTTATCTGTTATAAAAAGCAAACATTTTCCTGAGAGTGGAATTTAAGGAGAACTGTGAGTGTTGAAGAACAGATAATGTCCAAGACATACATTGATGCATATTTTCAAAGCCACAAAGTAGGACATTGTCTTTAGGATTCATAAAATATTTTCTTTTCCAAGCTGTGGGATACACTGTGCACACGTCAAGTCATGTGACACGATTCTACAATTATGTGGGAGATAAACATTTTAGGAATTGAGAAACTATTACCATTTCAATTTCAATTATATTTTGCTCTTTGATTTTTTTGTTTTACAGTAATAATACACACAAAAACGGGCAAATACAATAATTAAATTACTTAGGATTTGAGCCTGGAGGCTAAATTAACCAGTAGGGTTTCTAGTTAGCCAGAGCAATCCATTATTCAACAATGAATTTTATGTTCTCAAGCAAAATAGTTAAAGAGCAAAAAGTGGAGTGTGTATGTCCTACCTGATACAGATTAGAGAACCATCAACTATTGCATTGGTATACCAAATACTTAATAAGGAATATCAATAGTAAAAGCTCTGCTGCTTTTCAATCTGAACCGATATAAACTAGAGAATGTAGATGAAATACTTCGTGGTTAACCATCATGCACTAGTAGGTACTTCATTTTGTGTTATTTCTCTTATGCTTATGAACACCAGCTGTGCGTCCTTGTTTCACTGATAAGTAATGATTCAGCTGAGAACTGTAATGAAAGACAATAGGCAGCAGCAATGGGCTGCTGCCCCACATATCCCCATATGATTGTGCTTGAATATGCCTGAAGTGCTGTATAAGATGTCTTCAATCCAAACTACATCCAGGAAATAAAGTATGTTGTATGCTATTGGCTCTTTTTACTGTGAAAACTCAAGAAGCCACCATACAGCCATTAGAAAGGGAGAACACAAATTTAAAGATATTTCAATTGCAAATTTGAGAACTTTCCCCTCATACGATTTTCTTCGAAATTAAACCATAGTTTGATCAAAAATAAATTAACTTCAAAAAATATCACATGAAGGCATTATTTTGTTGGTTGCTTTTGAATTTTTATTATCAACCAATGAAATTATGAGAAAGAAAAACAGAAAATTAACACATTCCATGCCATTTAGTGCTATTGTTCTTACCTGGACCATTATTTAAATGTATGCACAGTTAATCTAACTAGAGAAGAGCCAGAAGATAGTGAGACTGTGTAAATTGATATGAATCTTCAAGTTAATATGTAAAACTACTTAGTAACATCCAGGCATCCAAGAGAGTGGATAACTCAATCTTATTCTGGCCTGAAGTTAACTTTTTCTAAATTTCTCTCGAGCAGTTTTTTATCCACTCAAATCGTTGCCATCCTTCATCAAAATGGTTCAGATTGTCTCCAGTTTGCTAGGAAGGAATACTTGTGCTAACAGGAGGTTGCACTATTATACCAGAATCCTTTGCTTTGATTCTTTTGTTCTTATAATTTGAACTATTATTTTGGTATTCTCAGAGGAGTTAAAAAATCTGAATTCGAAAAGGATTCTGGTAGTTGTGTTCAACCAATGTTTAGTGCCAACTGATTATGGTAGTTAATTTTGTCTTTTTACTGATCATGAGAGATTTTCTTTTTTAAATAAATTATTATGAGTGCCCCTTTAAACCATGCACACCAAAAGAAGTTCAACCCATTTTTTTGTCATTTTCAGAGCAATAATTATTATAAAATTGACTTTTATGACTAGTTTTCCAAAAAGAACAATTATTGTATTTACAAGTTGAATTAGTATGTAAATGTTGTGTGTTGTTAGTTTTCTAATAAATTGTCATTTCTCTATTAATATGCATAAGTAAGCTTTAATTTTCTTTCAAAATTCCTCTTTGATAAACCTCTGCAAGGCTATATTTTAAGGTAATAATTATCATTTACAGTAAAGTATATTAATTATTTTATGATAATTTTCTTTCCATCAAGGCTTTTATGTTTCTGTAACAGAGACTACCAGCATAAGTTAGGTGGAACGAAATAATTAACCTTAATAGCTATCCATGGTTTGAAACCATTGGTGAATAATGAGCCCCATGTTTATCATATGGCAGAGGTAGAGTCACAACATATCAGTTATAATGGTGTTCTCCCACTCAACCAACATTAGTCTTGGATATCCTTTCGTTTTCAGCCGAAAAGCTGTACAAAGATAAACCATTGCACCCTTTTTCCAAAAGTAGACTATATAAAAACAATCTTTACACTAAAACAATAAGATGCATTGGTTCGAAGATGAATAATCTACACATAGAGCAGCCATTTTTCAGTCATTGTAATTCATTAAGTTACCAACTTTGCCACAACAAAACGCTGTCATTAGTAACAGTGCTACACAGTTATTTCCCAGATCCAGTCAGACAGCCTTACATTATGTCAACAACAGAAAGTCAGCAAAAATCTGCATTTGCATCTGTCGTTTCTTCTATGTAGGATCAATGATACATGCCTACCTCATAACAATAGGCGGTGTACACTCGCATCACAATGATACAACTACCAGAATACTTTGTTCTTCTTATTTGGACCATACACACTATGCATAACTCGCGCGGTCACAACACGAAAATGAGGCCGGTAGGTCCTCTGGAATGTTGAAGCTGAAATACTAGCAGGAGGTGTGAAACGTGTTGAACATGATTGTTTAGTTGAAAAATGTTGCTAATCTGTCCTCGTTTATCCTTTTTTCTTCTTTATAGTACAATCAGCCAGGCGCATAGCAAATTAACGGCATTGTTTCACTGAACATTCGTTCAGTGCATTTCACAATTTCCCTGGGCGCTTCAATTTCAACATTCCAGAGGACCTACCGGCCTCGTTGACATGCTAGTTACCAGGACGTATGCATGTGGTATATTGTCTTGGTATTCTCAGGAGTTTAAAAAATCTGAATAAAAAAAGGAAAATCGAAAAGGTTCAGGTAGTTGGATTCAACTGACGAAATAGTGCAAACTGGAAATTGATTTTTCAACTTTAACCAATTGAAAGAATATTTAAATAATGTTCTCTTTATATTTTAGATGACAAACAAAAAGCTATGTCTTCTCTTTGCTCGATGTCTAAAACATAAGCTGTATGCAAGTCTTTCACTGAGAACCTTTACAATTTTCAAACTTTTTTTTACAATTCCTAATGCAAGTTTAAAAAGTAAGTTATCTCTTTAAGCCATATACCAGATACTCCCTGTTACAGAAAAAAACTGCAAGGACTTCCATTGGGGAGTTGGGCTATTTTGTAGGATGATCTTATGAACAGAGGACTATTAGAAGAATATTGTGCACCCTTGTAAATAAACCGAGCCTGTGCTTGTCTATTTAATGAAAATGTAGTGAATTTTATTCTCAAATAAAGACATTGTATGTTCTGGCCTCTGAAACTGTTTGGCTTTTTTTGTTGGCGGAGGGGTTTGGTGCATGTAATATTTTTGGGATTTGTCATCCATCACACGAGCTTATATGAAGTAAACAAATGTATAATTTCTTTTGTGTGAAAACATTTCGTCCAATCAGAAGAGACAAAAACAATAACCAAGAAAACGTTGAATTTAAAAATGTTCCCCATATTGAAAGTTCGTCATATTAAAAGTTATGGGTGTTTTCACTAGATGAAATTCAAATCTGTTTACGAAATGAGAAAAAATAATATTCTTCAAATTTAGATTTGTTTAAATGTCTAAGCCAATGAGGTGGAAGATTGAAAGAGTACCACAATTAGCACCTTTTTACATTCCATGCATAACATGTCTACCTCTTGCGTGGACCAGCGTGAATAGGAGGATTTGAGGGTTGCGTCTGAGGTTTGTATTTCCAATATGGTGACGTCATCCTGGAATAATGTCTTTCTCCTTGTGAATGAAAATATAAACTGGTTTAGTAAAAATATTTGGTAAAATCACTGATACAAACTACAAAGTTTCTAAAAGGTACTTTATCTTTGCCATGTTTTCGTATAATAAATGATGCTAGGATTACATCACTACATTAGCATTTTGCAGATATAAACCTCTAAAACTCTTAGACAACACTCGAATCCAAAAAATATTCTACAATTCAACTTTTCACTTGATGTGGATCTACATAATAGTAAATTAAACGTTAAAGGCACTTCAATGTATTATAAAATAATTACATCACCAATGCTCTGATTGGTTGAAAACCGTGTTCTGAGACCCTGCTCTTGAGCTACAATTTCTGTCTATACCACCGCTCCCCTCGTTTCAGTGATGAGAGCGTGGGGACTTGCTCAAAGTCCTTCACAATTTTCCAAAAATAAATTTATACAGCTTTCTTCAAACTCTCGCTTCTCTCAAATAAAGAAAACAGGGCGACTTGTGGGAAGGGGGAACGAAGTAGAGAGGAGACTTGTGGGAAGGGGGAACGAAGTAGAGAGGAGACTTGTGGGAAGGGGGAACGAAGTAGAGAGGAGACTTGTGGGAAGGGGGAACGAAGTAGAGAGGAGACTTGTGGGAAGGGGGAACGAAGTAGAGAGGAGACTTGTGGGAAGGGGGAACGAAGTAGAGAGGAGACTTGTGGGAAGGGGGAACGAAGTAGAGAGGAGACTTGTGGGAAGGGGGAACGAAGTAGAGAGGAGACTTGTGGGAAGGGGGAACGAAGTAGAGAGGAGACATGTGGGAAGGGGGAACGAAGTAGAGAGGAGACTTGTGGGAAGGGGGAACGAAGTAGAGAGGAGACTTGTGGGAAGGGGGAACGAAGTAGAGAGGAGACTTGTGGGAAGGGGGAACGAAGTAGAGAGGAGACTTGTGGGAAGGGGGAACGAAGTAGAGAGGAGACTTGTGGGAAGGGGGAACGAAGTAGAGAGGAGACTTGTGGGAAGGGGGAACGAAGTAGAGAGGAGACTTGTGGGAAGGGGGAACGAAGTAGAGAGGAGACTTGTGGGAAGGGGGAACGAAGTAGAGAGGAGACTTGTGGGAAGGGGGAACGAAGTAGAGAGGAGACTTGTGGGAAGGGGGAACGAAGTAGAGAGGAGACTTGTGGGAAGGGGGAACGAAGTAGAGAGGAGACTTGTGGGAAGGGGGAACGAAGTAGGGAGGAGACTTGTGGGAAGGGGGAATGAAGTAGAGAGGAGACTTGTGGGAAGGGGGAATGAAGTAGAGAGGAAAGGGAGCGTTGCTCTGAACTGTATGTGTTCCCACACTCCTTTCTTGTTCTGCCATTGGTACTTCTATAAGTATGGAAACGCGGCAAAAATATATTTCTTCAGTTTATACACTAGTGTGTTGTTCTTTATACTAAATAGACCCTTCCACGTTTTTTTTTTAACTTTTGATATATAGGTATAACAGCAAAACCGTCGATACTGCTGAAAAGAGCACCTCGAAGTTAGTCAAAATCCCAAATTTGTGAGTTGTATCTTGAATAGGAGCAAAGATACAGGCCCGCACACTCGGAAAATTTTACAGACGTTTGTATGAAAATTTCGACTTGCCCCCCAATCAAAATTTCCCGAAATTTTTCGAGTTTGCGGGCTTGTATCTTTGCTCCTATTCAAGATATAACTCTCAAATTTGGGATTTTGACTAACTTCGCGGTGCTCTTCAGTTCAGCAGTATCGACGGTTTTGCTGTTATTTAACAAATAAAGAAGCCTTAGCCATGTTTTATACTATCATAAAACACGATGGGCATTTGAGAACATGAGAGAAATGTTAAAGCACAAGCCGAAGGCGCGTGCTTTCAACATTTCTAGAGTGTTCTCAAATGACCAGAGTGTTTTATGATAGTATAAAACATGGATTTAAGGCTTCTTTATCTGTTTTATAATATCGATTTACGCGCGCGATGAAAGGAAACCGCCAGTTGAAAACTATATAACACGGCTAACCATATTATATACTCTGATAAAACATGGCTTCTTACCCAATCAGAGCGCGCGTACTATCGTATCTATATTATAAACCTATATATCAAAAGTTCAAAAAAACCGTGAAAGGGTCTATTATTGAAATACGCATGTATAAAAAATCCACGTTAATCCTCCAGTTCTGTTTAAAGCGTGTGTAAAAGGAACGCTTGATTTGTTTTTCGAGGAAGAACAGATTGGCTTGGCTTTCTTGTCCTCATGAAATTGATAGTGAATCCTCAGATTTCATTCTATTAAGTAAATTAACATAGTGCCGCAATGGCGAACTCGTGGATGTAAAGTGTATTTTGGTGTGTTCTTAAGGGTAAACATGTGGACATGTTCACAGTTTAAGTTGTTATTGCTGTTGTGATAGGCTGTGTAGCGTGTAAAACCACGTGATCGAGACGTCATCGTTACGACATCACTAAGTGATTTATGGGGACCCATCTCTGGGTAATAAGTTCATGTCCTAGATACAACAATAGGTTAATTACGTTCTATTATGTTTCGGTCATAGAACGTCAGTAACATATTGGTGTATCTAGGACATGAACTTATTACCCATCTCTGTCAAAGTTGGAACTGCCTGCCATTAGAAATGAGGCATGCGGGCATGTACTTAAAACACGTGATCGATGACATCATCGTTACGACATCACCACTAAGTAATTTATGGGGACCCAATACCATGATTGTCAAAGTCTGAGCTGCCTGGCATTAGATATGAGGGAAATATGGCATGTTAAAATCAAATGACCAATGACATCATCGTTATGACCACTAAGTGAATCGTGTGGACCCAATACCATATCTGTCAAAGCTTAAGCCACCTTACATTAATATTAAGCGAGTTGGCCATGAAAACGTTTTACGTCACTATCATCGCATGAGCACACTACATGAATGAGCACACATCTCCCACATGGTTAACACAGCTGCTCCCTCGCGTATAAATACGTTAAACTTTACAGTTTAATAGTAGCAAGAAGGGAACCAGCGATAGACTTGAGCAATGTTAATTCCAACAGCATTAGTAATTAAATCAAATATCGATTATAATTATTATCAAGTTGCATTCCACTGATTCAGTGACACGATTTCCCCAGCCATCCCCTCTGCGCATGCGCGCATCCACGATTTAAAAATATGCATTGCCGTTTAGAATAAAATATTTACTTACCGTTGTTTTGTTGTTGTTTTATTTGGGTGGGGGGTAATGTTAAAACTAGACTGATAAGCAAATACCGTATACAAAAATCCTGCAAAAACATTTGTTAAATATATATTCATTCCATAATTTCATCTAAAATTATTCAATAAAATATATATTCATTCGATAAAATGCATTTATGTAATAAAATATATTTATTCACTAAAATCTATAATCATTCGATAATATAATATATTCATTCGTTAAAAATATTAATTCGATAACAAATATATTACTTCGATGATGTCACGTGTTCACACCCGAAATGGTTTCTGTTTTCAGTGTTGAAGCTGATTTTGTTTTCTAACTCAATGCAGCAAGAGCGATGGCGGATGGTCTAGAGCCTGAGACAGTATATCTCGATACATATATATATGTACTCATGCATGCGTTACGGTTGATCACAATATACTTTTAACCAAATTAAATCATTATGGTACGCAGGTGTAATGATCGCTTCCAAACTACACAAATTGGAAACAATATATCTGATAAGGAAATTACTTTATGTGGTGTTCCTCACTGATTTGTCCTTGGACCCCTTTTTGATCTATATAAACGATATCAACAAATTCTCTAATTAATTATATTCATTTTGAAATCATTGGTGTTTCCTGTAATTTGATTGGTTAAAAGCAGCAATGATTTCAGCCTAAATTGTATCATTTTGTGTCTGTTATTGCATCATTTTGCTGAACCAATCAAAAAGCAGAATTTAAAAAGCCATTTCACAGCGTAGGGATTGCGTGATCGCTCGCGCACGCTCTTAGATTTTAATTGCCTTCTTCAAAGCTCTACCCACTTGACTTTTCTAGTTTGTTGTTGTAAAAAACAAATTTACGAACGTTTATCGTTTGTTAAGATTTCAAAATGAATATAATTAAGTGGTAATAGAACTGGAGTGCAATTTTGGTCTGAAATCATACTCTTAATTACAAATTGCACTCCCGCTTCGTGGTCGTGCAATTTTGTAATCACTCGTACGATTTCAGACCTAATAATATACATGAAAAAATGCTCAATTCTGATTGGTTGAGGGAAATGCAATTTCAAGGTAACAGTGCAGAAAAAAGGAAACAGTGCCGAAAAAAGGAAATACAATGCAAATTTCTTTGGAAAGCAATGGCACATTTCCTTTCGACTTCTGAAAACAATTTGAGTGAATTTGAAAGTGTGAACTATTATGGTTTGTTGACTGAATAAATTACTTTGTCACATGACTCGCCAACGTCACGTCCTGACAATTTTTTTCATGTATATTATTAATAAGTAATCATACGGTTTTCTCGTGCAATTTGGGATTAATTTTCACTCGTGTGTTTTTCAAAGAGCTCAAATTGCACTCGCCCTGCGGGCTCATGCAATTTTGATACTCTTGAAAAACCCACTCGTGCAAGTTAATCCCAAATTGCACTCGAAACCAAATGATTACCTATACAAATTGCACTCCACTCAGTTCTATTACCATTATATAAGTTCAATTTATTTCTCTATTCAGATTATACGAACTAATATGCTAATAAAAATTGTGACCCTGCGGTTCTCTGGTCTCACCCCCAATGACCTTCCCCTTTGATAAGCCTATAAATATATATAACCTATAAAAGAGAAGCATATAAAAAATTTGACCCCCCCTAAATGGGAGCATAAAAAATCGCGTGCTCAACCTCATTCCCAGGGTCTTCTCGGTCAGATCCAAGATAGCGGCTACTCCGAGAGAAGACCCCGGTAAAGGCTGAACTGTCACGTATTCTGATTGGCTCTTCGATTATGACGCAAGGGTTGTTCTAACAATGCTTTTTATTGGCCAAACCGATTGAGTCCAGAGAGATGAACCTGTTTCTAGATACGATTGCTCAAATTTTATCACTAAAACGATTTTAAATAACCTTAAAACACGTTGTGTAGATAGAGCAATATTGGGTAGTTTTCTGCCGTAAGGTTAATCAGTGGGAAAGCCAGGATAAGCCGTTAAACCTGAACACGTGCTATCGATCGCTTCGCTTCAACGCTAACGGAAAATGAACGGCTTTTTAGTATTCACTCTTCTAGCTTAGATACATCCTGGTAGCTTTGTGATACCTTTCCCCTGTTTCTTTATCCAAGTAAACTCCATTTCGAGCCATTTAGTAGACCTGTTTTCACTGCATCGTTCGCCGCGTGGAAATACCGTTAATCGCTTCTTGGGATACAGCATGGTTTGTACATGAACTATTCCCATATATCTTAGATCGTCAAATCACGTGACAAAATACTCCCAAAATCTGGGAGTATCCAGGGACTCGGAGTAGCCGCCATCTTGGAACTGACCGAGAAGACCCTGGGGACGAGTCTGAGACCTCTCTGACAACCTCGTTCCCAGGGGTCTTTACGCGCCTAATCAAAGATGGCGTCGAAAGTACCCCTGGTACAGGCTGGACATGTGACCCAAAAATATGCCCAATATATGGGCATATTTTGAAGCACATCCGCCATCTTGGATTCATCATCGCTGCGCTGAAGAACGGTTAGCAGTTGAAGTGTGATCCCAATTAATTCCAACCGTACATTATTCTACTTGTACCCAGGTGCGAAGTGAGTATTAAAAAGGCAAAACCGCTAAGTTCTGATGAATTTCTATCTGTTTTCAACGAATTTTGAACGCGCAATGCGAAAGACGACATCACCAGTTTATTTTTCAAATCAAAAATGCACGCGCTATTTGAAATTCTCCTATCAGCGCGCGCGAAACGTCTAGCCAATCAGTGGCCGAATCCAACCAGCCTGTACCAGGGGTATAAAGAATGTGATGTAAAGTGGTAAGCTGTAGTGCTAAGTGTG
Organism: Actinernus sp. WN-2022; assembly: GCA_030867875.1. NCBI lineage: Eukaryota > Metazoa > Cnidaria > Anthozoa > Actiniaria > Actinernidae > Actinernus > Actinernus sp. WN-2022. The sequence goes on along the minus strand of JAOWCC010001589.1, from coordinate 87,465,119 downwards.
CACGCCCTACGAGGGAAAGAGAAAAAATCTCTGACCCAAGTGGGACTCGAACCCAACGACCTCCAGGTTACATGTCTGGCGCTCTACCAACTGAGCTATCAAGTCAGATGAGAGCAATCGTGGGTATTGGTGCGTTTTATGGGGTCACGGCGATTATATATGTATATGTAGTTATGATATGAAATCATGTTTGCCGCGTAGCACTAGTAAGTATAAAGAATGTGATGTAAAGTGGTAAGCTGTAGTGCTAAGTGTGCACGCCCTACGAGGGAAAGAGAACAAATATCTGACCCAAGTGGGACTCGAACCCAACGACCTCCAGGTTACATGTCTGGCGCTCTACCAACTGAGCTATCAAGTCAGATGAGAGCAATCGTGGGTATTGGTGCGTTTCTGGTGGTTTCTGGTGTACCAGGGGTACTTTCGACGCCATCTTTGATTAGGCGCGTAAAGACCCCTGGGAACGAGGTTGGACCCTGGTTGGCCTGGTAAACGCTGAATCACGTGATCAAAAATCTCCAGAAATCCTGGAGATTTTAATCACGTGATGTGGGCATCCAATATTGGGGCCAAGCTAAATATGGAAATGTAAACACGTGCCTACAAAATCCGGAGTGAGCGAGATGCGATTAACGGTATGGCACAGGCTAACCATCCTCCCATTTTTTGTATTTGTCACTCGGATGTTTTAATAACCCATTATTTCTTTGCAAATTGTAAAATAAAATACCTTTTGACTTGATTCTGCTGTGAATGTGTTGATTTAGCGCGCGCTCACAATACAGCTCGGGTTTCCTGTGGCTCAGGTTTGTTTACATATAGCTCTGGCTTCCTGTGGCTCATCTCGCCAACTACATAAAAATACACAAGGCAGGCAACTAAATGCGAGACGCGCGAGAATTTTGCCGAAAAACGAAAACTTCCAGGTTCCCGCTCCTTCTCTAATATTCAAAATGTTGAAGAACAGTAAATGAACTAAGTTTCTGGTGGTAATTCACGGCGATATCGAATGGTACACACTCGCAAAAGCTTCCTAGAAAGCATCAAACTTGTCCAGATTTTCGGCGATTTTTTTTCTCCCCATGATCGGGACAGATATCACAGGCAGCCCAAGCTCAAAGTTTGAATTTATTTGACAGTTGAACTACGAAGGTTCAAACATCCAGAATATTAGAGTGAATCCAGGTTTCCTAGAAACTCGTTAAATCGGCCGCCAAACCCCCAAATTCAAGACACAACAACTTAATCTTCATCAAAGCAAGTTTATTGTGTTATTCATTTGCCATTTAGTGCAATAAAATACCAGATATTCTGGATGTTTGAACCTTCGTAGTTCAACTGTCAAATCAGAAATTCAAACTTTGAGCTTGGGCTGCCTGTGATATCTGTCCCGATCATAGGGAGAAAAAAAATCGCCGAAAATCTGGACCAGTTTGACGGTTTCTAGGAAGGTTTTGCGAGTGTGTACCACTCGATATCGCCGTGAATTATCACCAAAAACTTAGCTCATTTACTGTTCTTCAACATTTTGAATATTAGAGAAGGAGTGGGAACCTGGAAGTTTTCGTTTTTCGGCAAAATTCTCGCGCGTCTCGCTTGTCGGCGATGAATTTAGTTGCCTGCCTTGTGTATTTTTATGTAGTTGGCGAGATGAGCCACAGGAAGCCCGAGCTATATGTAACGAACCTGAGCCACAGGAAACCCGAGCTGTATTATGAGCGCGCGCTAAATCAGCAGAATCAGCAGAATCCGAGTCAAAAGGTATTTTATTTTACAATTTGTTAAGAAATAATGGATTATTAAAACATCATACACAAAATGGGAGGATGGTTAGCCTGTGGTATAATTTTCCACGCGGCGTACGATGTAGTGAAAACACGGGTCTGCTAAACGGCTCGAAATGGAGTTTACTTGGATAAAGAAACAGTGGAAGGGTATCACGATGCTACCAGGATCTCAGGGGCATGATTAAGGCATGGGTCTCCAATATGGCCGCCGCAAATCAAGAGGGGGTGGTCTATCTCTTTGTGCTTGTGAGATATAGTCTTGACACTTTGACATATTTGATAAGTCAGAACCTAAACACATTTTTGTGACGGTCTCCATGGAAACATGTAATGTGACCTTTGAACTTTAATTTTAAGGAAAATTGAGAAAAGCCTCCTGGAGGTTGGTAAAAGTTGTTGATATAGTATATATTTTCATGCAAATGAATCAAGGTTAGGGTACACTTCGGTGCTCCAATTTGAAAAGTTGGTTATTATTGGAATGTTCGTTAATTCGGTGGAAACTTGAGGATATCAAATTTTACACTTGCCTTAAATTGCCTTCCCCTTAAAATAACCAACTTTTCAAATTGGAGCAGCAACGTGTGCATTAACCTTGATTCACTTGCATGAAAATAGTTTGAGACCCATGACTTAATGCCCCTGAGATGCATCTAAGCTAGAAGAGAATCCTAAAAAGCCGTTCATTTTCCGTTAGCGTTGAAGCGAAGCAATCGATAGCACATGCTCGGGTTAAACGGCTTCTCCTGGCTTCCACTGATGAAACTTTCCAGAAAACTACCCAGTAATACACTTCATCTATTGCTCTATACCCACACAACGTGTTTTAAGGTTATATAAAATCATTTTTATGATAAAATTTGAGAAAATTAAACTATATACGAATCATCTCCGTGGTCTCAGCTCGTTTGGCCAATAAAAAGCATAACCATAACCGAAGAGCCAATCAGAATTCGTCGTAGTTCGGCCTTTACCAGGGAGTAGCCGCCATCTTGGATCTGACCGAGAAGACCCTGGGAACGAGGTTGCAGCTGTTAATGTTGAGTGAAGGGGTCAAATGGGGTTCCTGTGGTATTAAAATATGGCTGCGAGAAACAAGCGTGTGTTGGTGGCGGGGCTAGTTTGCCTGGATATTATAAACGTGTGTGATCAGTATCCACAAGAAGACCAAGACAAACGAGCTATATCCCAGCACTGGCAAAGAGGTGGAAATGCAGCCAATCAATCGGATGTTCTGTCCCAGCTCGGCTCGACGGTCGAGTTCTTTGGTCCAATTTCAACGAGCCATGGCGCAGAATTTGCTGTGAACACCCTGAGAAGTAAAGGAGTTGAGTGTGGAAACTGTATAGTTTACAAGAACTGTCACTTTCCTACATCGTGTGTGACTCTAAGTAACGAGACAGGTAGTAGGACTATTGTACACTATCGAGGTAGTCTGCCAGAGCTCTCGGTCACAGATTTCAAGAAATTAGATCTTGAACGCTACGATTGGATCGAGTTTGAAGCTAGGAGAAATGTGCAAGATATCTTAGCCATGATAGATATCGTAGATACTTACAATAATTCCAAGCAGTACATAAATAAAATTACAGTTTCTGTCGAAATCGAAAAGAAAACAGAATGCCACAAGGAGTTAATGCCAAAGGCTGATGTTATTTTTATTAGCAAAGACTTTGCAGAGTTTAATGGGTACAGTTCAGCTGGTGATGCTGTAAGGGGGCTATACCCTACACTGAAGCCTGGTGCCACCTTAATATGCCCTTGGGCCTCTCTCGGAGCAGAAGCAATGGGTCCCAATAAGGTACTAGTCCATAGCCATGCCTTTTCACCAAAGACCCTGAGAGACACCCTTGGAGCAGGAGACACTTTCATTGCTGCTGTCATCCAGAGTTTTTGTGATGGCCAAACATTACAAGATTCACTAACACTTGGATGCAAACTAGCAGGCTATAAATGTGGAATTCAAGGCTATAATGGCTTAGGAGAGTACTGGAAAGTGATTACCAAGTGAACTTATATACCATATTTCCTTGAATAATCGCCCTGTGTGATTATTTATTTAAGGGGCAATTATTCAAGCGAGGCAATTATTTCAAAGTTCGTGGACAAGCTGGATGTCCACTAAATGAAACTAAAGAAATTTTCCGGGGGTGGGGTCTTCAATGTAAAAAGAGTAGGGGTGACCATTGGAAAACCTCGAAAAATACCCTAAAAAATACCAAACCGTGAAACATTTCCCACCCTAAAATGTACCTCATGGTCTAAAAATCACCCTGAAAAATGGATTTTGCTTGGACAACCCCTAAAAAATACTAAATCACCAATTTCAAACCCTAAAATATGCGACGATCACCCCTACCAGCCGAATATAGGAAGAACCCCTGGGAAATGTCACTAGTGTACCAATTGTCTCTGATGAACAGTAGTGTACATAACAAAATATCATTAAAGTCATTGAAGAAGGGGAGGGGCCATTATTTCTTATTTTTGGCTCAAAAAGGGGCAATAATTGCCTGCTCGAATAATTATTATTCGAGCAAGGTGATTATTCAAGGAAATATGGTACTTGTTTAGAATGGTAAACTACAAGTAAGGAGTGAAGATTGAATTAAAGAATGATGTATAGAAAGAAAAAGTGTGCCTCCACTGGAGTTTGAACCTCAACCCTTACAACTGCTTATGAGTACTAACTCTTGACAGTCGACTACACTACTGAGTATGGCAGTTGAATTCATTGCAAGAAAAAAAGACATCTATGCTGTGTGCAAAAAGGGAATAAGTGTCTCCTGATCACATTCTATATTCTTCAATTTCTTTGTTTTCTAAGGAAGAATTTAGGACGTGATCACAAGTCACTTATGCCCTTTTTGCACACATCCCTTTATTTATTATGTACAACAGCAGGCGCGGATCCAGAACAAAATCTGACCGGTTTCCGACTTCCCAACTCAAACTCCAAAATTGGAAATTTTACTGAATTTTACTCCAAGCAGCCATGTAATATCCTCTACGTTATTTATGAAAATAATGATTTAGAAATATTGATTACTAGTGTTGGAAATTGCATCAAATTAACACTAGTACGTTTGGATGTCGATGCATCCACCTGACGAAGCTTCAAACAAGGCTATCAAGATCCATGTATGTGACCAAATACAGTCCCTCCATTGGATGAATATCTCATTAATTATTCATGAGTTTGAGAAAAAATTATCAAATGCACATAACAATATAATATTACTTAAAATGTATATGGCCCGAAAATTATGTCAATCTTACATAAAAATTCTTTCAAAATGAAGAAGTATGGTGTTATCTTTGGAAAGCCTAGAGACAATTAAATCACAAAATGATGAATATTTCTGAAAATAGTTGGTAAGAACAATATTATTGCAACTTTGCACATGTGTGGTACTAAGGAAAATACACATCACTGTGCTAATTATGACGTTGCCATGGAAACACTCTTGACCCCAGGCTACTTCCATGAGGAAATCTATGGGTAATAAGATGCGAGCATGCGTATTAGACGCTAGCTGCGTCATAGCGTGTGTTGGGTAGTGCCATGCAACGTGCTTGGTTTCATTTCGGATTTGACCGTGCCATTTCCATTTTTTTCCACATCGCTATAGTGTTTGCTCACATCTCCAGCTTCGTGTTAGCGTGGTGGCTGGGGTTTAAAGCAGCTTTGAGCTCGCTCTTAGAGTAACCAGATTCTGAGGCCTATGATCTTTAGTGAGGCTGACGGTCTTGGGGGCTATGTCATGCTGATGAGTCCTAACAAGGACGAAACAGCTGTACATGGTTGCGTCATAGCGTGTGTTGGGTAGTGCCATGCAACGTGCTTGATTGTATGTAAGTAGTATAAAACATAATTTTGTATGACAGAAAGAAATTTTTTTTTCAAGAAAGCTGGGGTTGAGTTTCCATGGCAACATAATTTCCACAGTGATGTGTATTTTACTGATTGCCATACATGTGCCAAGTTTCAATTGTTCTTAGCAACTTCTTAATTTTGTGATGACGTCACAGACCATTCATTTGCATATAAAAAACTGATTATCTCTGGAACAAGATGAGATATTGACAAATGGAAAAGGACTTCACATGAGATCAACTTAATTTTCGGGTCATTTTGACTTTGCAACCGTATGCACAAACAAAGGAATCGTCAACAGTTTAAAATGCTTAAAATGGTTAATTTAAGTACTTAATAATATAAAATATACAAATAATATATTTAAATATACAATGCCGATTTTTCTTTACGACGTACAAGTCCCAGACCTCCTTCAAAAATCGGTCCATAGCGTTTAAAGGTATTCATTTATATAGCGCAAATTCTATATGAATATATTCTGATATGTACTATGAATGTATTCTAATGCGTTATTTTTGTGATACGGACTCCCTTCACCTCTCAAAACCTGGCATTTAATTGGACCCCATTTGGATTGCACTGACAAAGAATTCCATTGTTTTAGGGGTTTCAGGGTAGACTATTGTTTGGATAGCCAGTACTATTCCAGGTTCCGATTCGAGGAGGTGAAGGCCGCCCCTGCTAGTGTGGCGCAATGTGATGCCGTGCAAGCTTAGAATCGAAGTCTCGGATCATATTCATCGTTTTAGTGCTATAAAAATACATAAAACAAGAAAGAAAATTGTTTTAGAGGTGGAGATTTGGTCCCATTGGACTGCATAAAGTGCCCAAAGGGGGTGAGGATTTACCTGCCCTTGCAGAGCCTTCTATTCCCCCTTCAGTTCTGTAATCGCCAGTCCGATGTAGGGAGGAATAGAAGGTTCTGCAAGGGTGTTCTTACATTGGGCACTTCCCCACCTACCCGGGGTTTCACTTGTATAAAGCCCAAATATAACATGGATCGGTGTCGGAAAAAAACATCTCTGCCAGCACGTTTTTATAAAATAAATGAGGCCTCCTGTGACATCATATGTATAGCTGGTAGAGGCCTGCTTTTACTCCTCACACACTCTCCATTACATTTACTGTTTTGGACACACCACTCTACTCACGGTTGATTTTTACTGAGGGAGGAAAACCGGGGAACCCGAAGAAAAACTCTCGAATGCAGATAAGGAATCAAGATCTGTAGCTCAGTATTTTATTACTTATATAATACAAGGCTTGTATGTGTCGTAAGATATATAGCTTAGAGTTGAATCAGGTGCCAAGATTTCTAACCGATGGGCTGCATGGGCGTAATAGTGACATCCATTCAACTAATCTGATTAATATTAACTTTAGCTAACTGTTGACGTATTCCAATTATACGAAATTCTGTCTTGTCATCATTGATCATAAATTTGTCAGAAATCATCCAATGCCTTATTGCCGTAATGCAGTTCGCCATAGCCTCGATCGCAGACTCCTGGTTTACAGTGTTATTGGGACTAAAGGAAAGGTAGAGTTGAGTGTCATCTGCGGCGTATACGTATCAATGAACTTGTGGTATATGCGCAGCAATTATGTCAAAACGTTTCCGGCATAGATGGAAAATAGGGATCAATCCCGGTTTCTGGGAAACCCCCACCCCTCCCCCACACTTCACCCTAAACCCCCACCCCTCCCCCACACTTCACCCTAAACCCCCACCCCTCCCCCACACTTCACCCTAACCTTCAATGGTTAAAATCATTAATAAAACGATGCATATGATTATCCAAGGGAGGGAGGGGTGGGTGGGTATTTCCCAGAAACCGGGATTGATCCGAAAATAGCAAGGGACCTAAGCAGGGATATGTAGTTATGATATGAAATCATGTTTGCCGCGTAGCAGAGTACATACAGACTTCGACCTGGTCGGACGTATATCGAGACTGAGAGCAACATCTAGTGATTTTTATTGATTTTCAGCAATTAGAAGTTTATCTCAGCGAAAAGTTTGAAATTATCAGTTCTAGGAGTTTTAAGGAGTTATTATTCATCTGCCATATGCCAGATATGGATAATACTAATCGTGAAACGCTCTCAAAGATGAATAAGGCTGATCTGAGGACTGAGCTCACCAACCTTGGTCTCGATACGAAGGGAACCAAGGCTGTATTGTTGGATCGATTACTAGCTGCCAGGTCTACTGACGGTGCACCGAAATCTACAGAAACACCAGACTCAAACCAGACGTCGAAAGTGGTTGAGGACGACTCTATGCCTGGGCCAAGTGATGGCAATCACTTTGGCGGGAATTTAGACGGAGCTTCAGTGACACACAAAATCGACAATGCCTCTGAGTCTGAGATCTGTGAACAAGTAATGGTAATCGATGAAGAAACATCTGGCCCCTCACCTACTACTAGTGAATTAGAAAAGATCAAAGCTGACATCAGAAAGCTTCAAGAAAAAGTATTTTTTATCGATAATCCGGAGCAAGCCTCGAATATGTTAATTAACTCCCGTATCGGAAATGAACAAGATTTGAATAATCTACGAAAAGAGAACAACCGATTACGAAGTGAGCTTGATGCCTTACGTTCTCACGTTTCTCAATTAAAGAACAATGTCGTGCATATAAGGAACGAAAGAGATAGCCTAATTAACGCCATTAGGCTTATAAACGAGGACCAACAAACACAGTCAAAAACAACAATTTCATCATCAAACGGCCCAAATAACTGCGAAGAGGCTAATTGCGATGAAAATAATTGGGAGGTCGTCGGGCGGAACAAAATTAAAGGCACGGTGAAAAAGGTTAAAAAGAAGGCCCATTCAGCAGCCGAAGGACGCAATCAGCCCAGTGAATACAGGGTAGGGAAAAGTAAAACGAAGAACAACTCGCAAAACGCCGGCTCGGATGATGACCCCAAGCCCTGCACAGTCATCCTGGGAGATTCCATGATAAAAAAACCAACGTGGATGGGACATAGGCAAAGCCACAGGCCGCCGGGTGGTAGTACGCGCTTTTCCAGGAGCGTCGACTGCAGCGATGACCCATTACGTGAAACCTACTCTCGATCAAAATCCGGATGAAGTAATCCTTCATTGTGGAACAAACGACCTAAAGGATAATGACCCTAAAACAGTGGCCGAAAACATTGTAAACCTGGCACATTGGATCGAGAAAGAGTCATCTACAAAGGTAACAATTTCTGAGCTTATCACCCGTGCTGACTCTTCACTGAACAGTAAAGTCGAAGGGGTGAATAAAATTTTAAAGAAATTTTGTAGACAGAATAAGTGGAGCATAGTTAGCCATGGAAATGTAAAAGAGAAACACCTGAACAGGGGAGGGTTACATTTATTGCCCGATGGAAACACAGCTATGTCTGATAATTTTATTAACTATATTAAAGATAATAATTGAATTTCGGAACCATCCCTCGGGCAGTGCACTCCAAACTTACCCCGTAGTAACAACACAGCATCTGTCATTTGCCCTGACACACTTAGGTCAGATACGTTTACATTGCCTAATGAACGCGGCTTCAAAATGGCTTGCCTGAATATAAATAGTCTAATGACACACCTAGATGAACTTAGGGTTTTTATGACGGATACTAAATTAGATATTCTTGCAATTAATGAAAGCAAACTTGACGAAAGCATTCTTGACAGAGACTGCAGCATTACTGGCTATGAAATAATCCGGCGGGATCGCAATCGTAATGGGGGAGGTGTCTTACTGTATATCAGATCTAATTTAAATTTCTCGGTTCGTTCAGACTTAAATTTTAAAGATTTGGAAAATATCTGTATTGAAATACATAAGCCTCACAGCAAACCGTTCATTGTCTGTTCTTGGTACAGACCCCCCTCGTCCAATATCGACGTATTTACCCACTATGAGGCATTAGTGGGTAGCATCGATGCTGAGGGCAAAGACCTCTTCCTACTAGGCGACACAAATTGTGACCTGTCGCCACCTATCAATAGTAACACCTCTAAGACATTACTTCGCATTAATAATATATATGGTCTGAGCCAGATTATTAATGAGAGTACACGTATAACCGAAAACTCTAACACTTTGATTGATCACGTAATTACAAATGCTCCTGATAAAATTAACTGTTCTGGTGTCCTTACTATAGGCATCAGTGACCATAATATGGTATATGCCTACCGTAAATTAACCTTAGATACAAAGACAGGCCATAGATCTGTCCAGTATCGTAGTTTTAAAAATTTCAGTAGGCTGGCATTTCGCAATGACCTACGTAATCAATCTTGGGGCAACATGTATGAATCAAATGACCCCAACCAAATGTGGGAAGTATGGAAAACTACATTTCTAAAAGTCGTAGACAGGCATGCACCCACTAAACGTCGAAGAATAAAACCTAAGCGTAGTCCCTGGATAACCAAAGATCTTAGACAAAAGATGCTTGACAGGGACAAACTTAAGGCAAAAGCCATTAAATCTAATAATTCTGACGACTGGCTGATCTTCAAAAACGCACGTAATAACGTTAACAATCTAATTCGTAAATGTAAGGCAGACTACTATAATGCTTCTATCAAGAACAATGAGCGTGATCAATCAAAGATGTGGAAAATCGTTAATGAATTAACTTCCAGGAATTCCCCCTCGCCCTCTATTAACGAGTTAAGGATCGATGATAAAGTTATTACCAACTCTGAAGAGATTTCAGAGACAATGAACGAGTATTTCACAGGTATTGGTCCGAAATTAGCTAATACTATTCCTCGCAGCGATATCTCTTATAATCATTACCTGAATAAGATTGGCTGCACCTTTCACCTTCAAGAAGTAAGCAATACTGAAGTTCTTAAACTCTTGAAAAAACTATGTATCTCTAAGGCTACTGGCCTAGATAATATCTCGTGTAGGCTGCTCAAAGACGCAGCTGATATTATCTGTGATACAATGACGAACATCTTTAATTCTTCAATCAAATCAGGCATATTTCCTTTAGAGTGGAAACTAGCGAGAGTGTGCCCTATCTTTAAAAAAGATAGTCGGAATGATCCAAACAACTATAGACCAATTTCTATTATTCCTGTAATATCTAACGGTATTTGAACGTCTAGTATTTGAGCAGCTTTACAAATATCTACAAGGAAATAATATCCTTACAAATTCTCAGTCCGGGTTTAGAGAACTCCACTCCACAGCTACAGCGCTTCTTGAGGCCACCGATGACTGGTACAGAAACATTGACAACGGCTTTGTTAATGCTATTACATTTCTAGACCTAAAAAAGGCCTTCGATACCGTTGATCACGAAATTCTAATTCAAAAGCTGGCATTGTATGGTATAGAAGGCGTTTCGTTGCAATGGTTTGGGTCTTATCTAAACAATAGACAACAACGCTGCTGTGTCAACGGTAAAACTTCTACCCTCAAACATGTAATATGTGGTGTACCTCACGGCTCTATATTAGGACCTCTATTATTTCTCATATATATAAATGACTTACCGAATTGTTTGCCAGATGCAGCTACACGTATGTATGCTGACGATACAACCCTCACCGCCACTGGAAACGATTCAGAGGAAATTAACGAATCTGTCACGAATAACCTGAATGAAGTGAGTAAATGGCTTGCAGCCAATAAACTTTCACTAAATGCATCAAAAACAGAGATACTACTCATTGGCTCAAACCAAAGACTCAAGGAATTTCCCAAAGATATGTCGTTTCCAATTGGTGGTGAAGTTGTAAAGAGAGTTTCGTCAGTGAAGTACCTCGGAGTACACCTTGACGAATGTTTAACATGGAATACTCATATCGAAAAACTCACAAAGAAAATATCATCTGGTCTTGGTGCGCTTAAACGCATGAAGCCATTTGTTCCTTTTGCGACTCTCTTAAGTGTTTATAGGGCATTAATTCAGCCCCACTTTGACTATTGTAGCTGCATATGGGGAAACTTAAACCAAGGACTCTCTGACAAGTTACAAAAACTACAAAACAGAGCAGCCCGCATACTAACTGGTCTACCATTCCATACCCATGTTGACGAGCTATTGAGTAACCTAGGGTGGAAAAGACTAGAATCTCAAAGGGCCATTCAAAAAGCAGTCATGGTTTATAAAGCACTGCACGGCCTTGCACCCGAGTATATGACTAAAATGTTTGAAAGAAGAACCGAAGCTATACAATATAATCTCAGAGGCTCGTCGACTAAAATCTCCTTTCCTCGGCCGCGCACAAACTTCGGTAAAAAATGCTTTCGTTTTGACGGGGCAAAGATATGGAATGCACTGCCCGAGGATGTTAGAGCCTCCGATAAAATAAGTAATTTTAAGAAAAGATTATCTATATCGTAACCTAACTTCCCTATTTTTAACTACCATACTTCAACACACGACATTCATGTAAAACAGTAGGCATATTTTATTTTTTACAATCTCTGTATTTTGTAATTGTTTTATGCTACTACTGATGTTTACTCGTGTATAAATAAAGTGTATGTATGTAGCACTAGTAAGTGTAAAGAATGTGATGTTAAGTGGTAAGCTGTAGTGCTTAGTGTGCACGCCCTACGAGGGAAAGAGAAAAAATATCTGACCCAAGTGGGACTCGAACCCAACGACCTCCAGGTTACATGTCTGGCGCTCTACCAACTGAGCTATCAAGTCAGATGAGAGCAATCGTGGGTATTGGTGCGTTTTATGGGGTCACGGCGATTATATATGTATATGTAGTAGGGCGTGCACACTTAGCACTACAGCTTACCACTTAACATCACATTCTTTACACTTACTAGTGCTACGCGGCAAACATGATTTCATATCATAACTACATATACATATATAATCGCCGTGACCCCATAAAACGCATCAATACCCACGATTGCTCTCATCTGACTTGATAGCTCAGTTGGTAGAGCGCCAGACATGTAACCTGGAGGTCGTTGGGTTCGAGTCCCACTTGGGTCAGAGATTTTTTCTCTTTCCCTCGTAGGGCGTGCACACTTAGCACTACAGCTTACCACTTAACATCACATTCTTTACATCTAAGCAGGGACCCGAGGCACGCAAATCTTTCAGACAGTACTCCACCCACAGAAACGTGCTGGATCCTACCGGATACGACTGGACCAGGAAACAGAGAGCAGATCCGTCAACTCCAAGTTTAGGGCGAACGGTGTTAAGATAAACGGAGGGTTTCGCAAAAATTTGATAAAGTCTCGAAATCTCGCATTTTACAGGTCGAGTCTCGATTTTTCTGTACTTTGCCCGTCTCGGCGTCTCGGATGTTTTTTTGGAGGGGTGTCGGCGTCTCGGATTTTTTTAGGGTCTCGGAGTCGCTCCTTTTTACTCTCTTTACTAGCTTTTATTGGAGTTACGGTTTTTTCGCGGCCTCTGCGTGTATTTTAGCGGAGTTCCCACGCGCGAGCGGAGCACCATACATACGGGACTCAGAGAGCAAAACTTTAACGACTTCCGGTTTCACTCGTTCCCGAACCCGGCCCGTCGCGTGGAACCCGACGCGCCTGAAAATGTGCTGAACATGCGCGCGCACTACTAAAAACCTTGGCCCAAGGAGGATTGGAGGGCCTTTCCAGACTGTCAATTAATCAGATCATTCTGCGTCAGCCGAAGTTTACGTTGAATATCTTGGAGATCGGACCTCGGCAGCACAAACATTTTCACAAAGGTTCTCAAAACCAATGTTTTTCAGGATTTTGACGTAAATTTACGCTAGCTTTGCCCTCCCTGTATTTCTGGCTAATATTTTATAATAGGTATTAGCAAATTTAAGATACGGCGACTACGGACTACGACTACGGTTACGGTTGAACGTGCCTAGCGGTCGACTAGAGTACTGGGCCGAGTGCGCAACGAATGGCGCGAAAATTTCAACATTTTGGCGAGGCTGAGGTGAAGCCATCGCGTTGCCAACCGAATTTACCCAAAATCCCCACATAAGCTATGCCCACAAATGCTGTAAAGCAAGATGGGCGAGTTCACTACCATTAAGAGGCCCACCATCGCTGAGTTAAAAGCGAAACATGCGCACGTGAGGGGCAAGACCTTTTATAGAACCGCCAGTGAAGAGTACCCAATCCACGTGATACTAGTGTGATACTAGATAGCAAGTGTTTAAAGGCCAACCAGATAACCCAATCATAGAGGGCACGACCTTTGGATGGGTTGTCCATGGCGGCGCAGAGCACGCTGACGGAAAGTGTTTGTTTACGAGAGAGACCGACGAGTACGAGAGGCTGTATTCGCTCGACGTGTTAGGCGTGGAGGATCGGGGAGAGGGTGACCAGCTGGATTTCTTTACAGAGTTCCAAGAGAATACGACCATGAGAGAGGACGGCAGATATGAAGTTGGTGTACCGTGGGTCCCTGGAGCCATACTGGATAACACAAACGAGGCACCGAGCAGGAGACGCCTTCAAAACGTCGAACGGAATCTAGAGCGTAACGAAAAATTGAAGGCTGAGTACAGGAAGATAGTGAGCGAGCAGTTGGATCAAGGCATCATAGAGAAAGCCCCCGAACAGCCAACCGGTGACCGCGTGTTTTACATGCCACACAAACCAGTCGTAAGAGAAAGCGCAACCACTACCAAAACGAGAATGGTGTTCGACGCAAGCGCAAAGCCACACCCACTAGCCAACAGTGTCAACGAGTGTATGTTCACTGGTCCACCGCTACAGCCGCTGCTATGGGACATACTGGTGAGAGCGTGCATGTCAACGTGTTTGCTGTTAGCAGACCTCAAGAAGGCGTTCTTACAGATAGCGATCAAGGAGCAAGACCGAGATGCCTTTCGGTTCCTGTTTAACATCAATGACCGAGAGGAACACTTGCGATTTGCGAGAGTACCCTTTGGCGCCGAAGCGAGTCCTTTTATGTTGGGCGCCACACTGCGCTATCACTACGACCATCAACCGCCAGAGCTTGAGACAACCGCGACATCTCTGAGAGAGGATACTTACGTCGACAATCTGATGAAGACTGCGAGCACCATAGAGGAGCTTGAGACCTTTAAGCGAGAAGCGACAAGGGTGTTTGAGAGTGCGAAGTTCCTGGTGCACAAATGGGAGTCCAACAACCAGGCCCTGGAAAGTGAGGATATGTCTAACCCAACCAAGATACTGGGCCATGTATGGAACAAGGCTGAAGATACACTGGAAATTGTAGTGCCACAACCGTCAGGGACTGAAGAGCCAGTGGCAAAGAAGAGTATCCTTAGCAAGCTTGCAAGCGTTTACGATCCGCTCGGAATTGTGTCCCCAACAGTCGTAGAGGGGAAGAACATCTACAGAGAGGCATGTGATGAGAAGGCCGGGTGGAACACGGAGCTGTCGAGCGAAGTATCCAAGAATTGGCGGAAGCGGACAAACCAACTAAGGAACGTCAAAGTACCGAGAAGCTTAACGAGAGATCTGAGGAAAGTTAAGGCCGTTCATTTACATGTGTTTGCAGACGCCAGCAACATCGCGTGCTCAGTGGTAACTATTGCAGTAGTAGAGCACTCATCCGGAGTAGTGAAGGGACTGCTGACGTCCAACTACCGAATTTCCAAGCGAAACACGACGATTCCCAGGCTAGAGCTAGTAAGTGGACACATGGCAACGAATATGGTCAAAAACGTGTGCAGCGCACTCAAGAGATGGCCGATTGCTTCAGCAGCAGTGTGGATGGACAGTATGATGGCACTGTACTGGATCTGCAACCCGGGGAGACCGTGGAAGACGTTTGTATCGAATAGAGTGAGAAAGATAGCTGAGATAGCAAGTGAGACGGGCATCACCTGGAAACACTGTCCGACAGATAAGAACCTGGCAGATCTCGGAAGCCGGGGAGCGACACTAGTCAAGATGGAGAGAGGAGGCTGGTTCACAGGATCTGACTGGTTGCTCGATGAGGAGGAGTGGCCGACACAACCAGAGCTCGAGAAAACCAAGAGTGTCAGCGAGGAACACAAGCCTGTAGCGGAGGAAGCATTGTTTACAGTGAAGCGTGAGCCAGATAAATGCATGGGATGAGCTATACTAGAGAGGAGCACCTACTGGAAGACCCTTAGAGTAACCGCGTGGGCTTTGAGGTTCAAGGCTAACGCCCTAGCCAAGAAACGAAAGGAGGAGAAGAAAAGAGGACCGCTCACAACTGAGATCACAAGCGCGGAAACCCAGTGGGTAAGGAGAGCACAAGCAGACGTACAGCCAGACCTTGAGACTCCAGGGTGGAAAATAGTAAAAGATGAGAAAACAGGCATTCTCAAATGCAAGGGAAGGATTCCCGGTTATGAACCGGTCTACATTCAAGGCGGAGTATTTGCCGAGAAGTTAATCCGCCACGCCCATCAGGAGATCAAGCACCTTGGCATCGCAAACACGATGTCCGCGATAAGAGAGAAATGGTGGGTGCCGAGGCTAAGGTCGAAAGTGAAGAAGGCGATTAACAGTTGCAATCTATGCAAAGTATTCAGCACCAAACCGTATGATCCAACGGTGACGGCGGATTTGCCGAGGTTTCGCACTGAAGGCGACGGACCATTCGAGACAACAGGAGTCGACTTCGCGGGACCATTAAGTTACAAGATTTCCAAGAAAGAACGAGGCAAGTGCTACATAATCATATTTACGTGCCCAACTTCAAGAGCCGTTCATCTCGAAGTCACGAAATCGCAAACGGTCGGAGAGTTCCAGAGAAAGCTAAACGCATTTGTGACGCGACGCACGAGGCCAGAACGCGTGATATCAGACAACGCGTCAGTATTCAAGTCTACAGTCACTTGGATCAAGAAGATACGTAAGAGTGAAGCTCTACAAGACCACCTCTCCAATCAGGGAATAAGGTGGCAGTTCAACCTTTCAAGATCGCCATGGTGGGGAGGAATGTACGAGAGGCTAATCAAAGAGATCAAGAAAACCCTGTACAGGACGATGGGGAGAATTAGCCTTCGATACGAGCAGATGGAAGGAGTGGTGATGGACATCGAGAGACATCTCAACAACCGCCCGCTGACTTACGTGGAGAGCGATAATGTTGAGGAACAAGTGCTAACACCCAACGTCATCATGTGGGGTCAGGATGCCCACACAGTGGAAGATATCGAGCTCGAAGGAGATGAAGTCACCAGGCTGCAAGCGCAACTGATGGAGAAGCGACAGCACGCTTGGCAACGATGGAAGAGGGAGTACATCCACAGCTTGATGGAGAGCCACCGCGTGCGCCGAGGTGGCAACAACGTTCCAGAGATCGGAGAGATCGTGCCCGTGGTAGGCGACGAGAAAAACAGAGGCGAATGGAAGAAAGGGAAGGTCGTACGACACATTCAGGGCAAGACGGCGTGGTGAGGGGAGTGAGGCTCCTACACTAGGGACACCACATTGAGAGGCCCTTGTCTCTAGTATGTTCGCTAGAGATAAAGGCGGCAAGTGAAGAAGCAGAACAGGAGCGGGGACAAGCTGAACAAGCAGCTAAGGCGAGACCAATTCAGGCGAGACCAATTCGACGTGCAGCACAAGATGCGCGCGAAAAACTTAGCGTAGTGTTGGAAGAAGATGACGACTGAAGGATGTACGTCTCGAATCAGCAAGTCTTCGTTGTAGTACGGGAGAAACAACGATGCATGTAAACAGTATGCTATACACAGTGAACTTAAAAGAGACTATGCTTTACATATGAACTTGAAAGAGACTACGTTTATGTTACGGTTCAAGTGATTATGCGCTGGTGTAACCGTATACTCCTTATGCAAATTCGAGTTGTGTAATAAGAGATAGGGGGTGTATTAGTTAAGAGACCGTCTGTATCTACGTGAGTGCAACCACAGACAAGCGAGGGAGAGCCAGATAAGTACAATTTAAACCTATATATTCATCATTGATCGTAAATAAATAATCAAAATCAAACTGATAGTTAGTGTGCTGACGAGGTTCCGCACAAAGGTCAGAAATATACTTTCTAACTTTAATACTCGCTAAACATTTTTGTGCTTTTCATAAAATCTGGCATATTTATCATGCACTTTTCTCGTATATCTTACCCTGAAAGAGGTTAACTACAAACCTTTAAACAACTAACCTTCGCTTACCTGGAAATTAACATGAGCAGTGACATACATAAATTAAGTTTCTATTTTTTTCAAAGGGCTTCAAAGGGCTCCAGGTTTAAGAGGCTTACAAAGCCGTTGAAAATGCGTATTGTTTACGGTATGTCGATACCGTTCACAAAATGGAGCGCCGGTCACTGGATATACTGACAGTACATATGCCGATCTTTCGTGAAGTATTTCATGAAACAATACGAGCGGTGTTTATTGTTAATTATACCAAAGAAAACCCAGACGATCCTTTGTTAATCGTTTTACTTAAAATAATTATGATTACCTGACAAAATAAAGAGGAGAAATAAGTAATACTTAACAATTAGACCCGCAGCCCGAATGGGCTACGAGTCAATAGCCCATGAGGCGCAGCCGATTGGGCTATTTAACTCGTAGCCCATGAGGGCGAGAAGTCTAATTGTTTTAGTATAAACTAACTAGTCGGACAGTAGTATCGGGCTCGGATTTTGAAAACGCAAGGTAAAAAAATGTAAAAATTCACAAAAAGTACGTAAAACACGTCACAAACAATATGTAAACACGTTTTATTATAGTTTTCACTTCGATTCATTATTGTGGTTTGGTCTCGGCGTCTCACAAAGTCTCGGATTTACCATTCGCCACCCCTAAGTTTGGAGCGGAGGCGATCGACCATAACAAGAAGGACTAGTAGTGTTAAATGTTGCTTGTTCGTGCTCGTTAAGATATCATTTTGGACTTTCAATAAAGCGGTTTCTGTGATGTGATTTTTCTGTAGGCTGACTGGAGCTGATGAAACAACCAATTCACCGACATGTGCGACTGTGGTAGATCAATTATGTCAAAATGTTTACTGGCATAGATGGAAAATGACAATGGACCTAACTGCATGAGACACGCCACAATTAAGCTCAACAACAACAACAACTGTATTCGCATAATTTCATCCACTTTTTTATATAAGCATTAGAGAGTATGTTTATTTTTATAATAATCAAATCTCTCGATCAGGCAGTGCTACACCGATTTGCAGCTGCCTACAACATTAGTGGTGCAGTGTTTAGATGTTCTTCTGCTATATAATGAACCTGTCGTTTCAGTCTGGCTATTTTGCGAAGGAATGGCAGGAGGCCGTAGTGTCCCCCTTACCGTAAAGAAGTGTGGTCTTGATCTGAAATTTAAAAATGTTCGCCCTGAGTCAGCAACCTCACGTATATATCGAAACTCACTGCATGAAACAAGGATGAAAGAGCATCGGATCCAAGAAACCGGATTTCTCAGAGGCTTTCATAATAACGCCTTTCACAGTTTCCTCAGCAAGCTGATTAAGGTAAGTGATATGTCGGCGTTTCTATTGACAGCAACCACGTCAGTCATTTGTCTCTTGTCATAATCATCAATACTGCTAACTAAAGCTTCTCGTGAATTTTCTCAATTTTCTGGGCGAAGAATTTACCAAAGCATTAGCGAGAGTAGTTGGGAGGTAAGTAACGCCTTTGCAGCCTAAACAGTCTACCTTGGTCTACGCTGTTCTCGTGTATAAAGTTGGTGTAGTACTCTGGTTCTTCTTCTGTTTTAAGGCTGTGACTGATATGAAAATCGTATTTGGTGTCCCTACACTTTCTTTATGGCGGCTCTATTAAAGTTCTACATTAAACCAAGTAACACGTAGTCTAAAAGTAATGGTCCTTGACTGCAGCGGCCTATGTTGTTCTTATATACACTGATGATAAAGTAGAATGATAACAAGTGACAAGTTCATCAAGATCCCGCTGAAAACTATCAGTACAGAGGCGGTAGCAAGGATCAATATCAACTGGTTTAAGTTTCCTGTAAGTAACGGGTTTATGTATGATGTGAGGTTGGTTTGAATGTAAGATAAGAATAAGGTTAGAACTTTTGACTTGTTTGTATTATCCCTCAGCTGCAAAGCAACAGAACAGTGGTTGATCAATCTCAGTAATAGATCCTTTAATTTGTTTCTTGTAGGGTGCATTGTTTACTTCTTACCTTTGGGATTAAAACCATAATGCATTGGTATTTTACCATGCTGATTTACATTTCAATTCCATGGGAAACACCTGCGGGAGGGGTACTCCCAGGAATTTTTGACACGGGTCTTAAAACCCTGACCCTATAGACCCTTTCAGCTTGCCTGTTTGGCAACACAACAAGCTGCGAATATATAGAATCTTTAAATCAGCTTAGAAACAAGAAAGTTACCTCGACGAAGTAGTGTTAATAAACTGTCTTTAAATATCACTAAATCTAATTTTGTTATTTTTCACCCGCCACAAAAAAAGTTAAATTACATAGTTAACTTGATGATCGATAAACAGTCACTAAAGAATGAAAAAAATATAAAATATTTAGGTATAATGATAGACTCGCATTTAAACTGGAAATCTCAAGTTAATTACATAACAAAGAAAATTAAAAGAAGTATTGGTATATTATCTAAAATTCGATACTTTGTCAATTTAAACATTCTTATCAACCTATATTATTCTTTAATTTATCCATTTTTGATCTATGGAATAGTTGCTTGGGGAAATACATACATCTCAACTCTAAATCCAATTATTATACTACAAAAAAGAGCCATGAGAATCAACCTTTTCCAATTATAAAGACCACTCTAATCCCCTTTTCAAAACCTTAAATATCATTAAACTTCTTGACCTTGTATTTTTACATAATGCATTATTTATGTATGACTTTAAATCAGGTAATCTGCCTCTGGCATTCAATAACTTTTTTATACCAGTCAACAAAATACACAAATATAATACAAGACTTGCTTCTAGGTCCTCCTACTCTCTTCCTTCAATAAGAACAAATTATGGAAAATTTAATATTAGATTTCAAGGTGCAAAAATATGGAACTCTATTAATAACGATACAAAATCTCTTAAGAGATTAACTTAAACTTAAACTTAACATTGTTAATACATATTAACTCTGCAGATTACACTACCTCCTTTCTCTCTCATCCTCTCTCAAGTATATAATTATTTACTCTATTTTTTTTATGTCTAAGTGTCTTATCTTTATATAAAAAAAAAATCCGACTACCTGTTTGTTTGTGCCCTTATTCGCTTTGACCATAAATCTTGTAATGTAAAATAATTAGCTGCCTGACTCGTCTAGCCCTATATGGTTATTTCAGGTAGCTAGTACCAGATTTCCAGAATTTCTCTTTCTTATGTTCACTTATGTAAATTTGCTATTTCATGGTACAAATAAAGCGTTGTTGTTGTTGTTGTCGTTGTTGTTGTAAATGTAAAACATAGAATAGACCTAGTCCGCTTGCCTGTTTGTTGCCCCATTTCAGACCACGTGATCAGGTTCTCCAGAGGATTCAGTGCTTTGTTTTCCAATTATAGAAATTGGTACATTTCCTCTTGGGATACAGAAAAACAAAAACGCACCACTCAAGGGAAAAGTCACGTGGTCTGAAATGGGGCAACAAAAAGCTGAAATGGTCTTTTTCGTCCCCCAATACGACACTGAGCTATCTTATATTTTTGTGATTTTTGAAAGAGTAATATCGATCCAAACGTCCCAAACTCAGTGAACAGGCTAATTTTTATGTGATCTTTCTTGCCGTAGTGGAATTTATTTTTAATTTGAATAAATTTACATATTCGGTCCCAGTCCCTTCTTTGTTTACGAAATGCGCCACGTGTCCTATCACGTGACATACCACGAAATCAGCAAACAAAAAATACGGTTGCGAGTTTAACAGAAACAGTCAGGATAATAAGTGAATATGTTACAATTATGACTACAATATTTCATTGAAGGGTTATTGAGCAAAAGATATCACGTGACTTTCCATTAGCAATAATCAGAAACACCAAAAGGGAGTTGAAACGTGTAACAGCGGCCCCATGCTCCGAATTATTCAGCGAATAAAAAGTACCATATTTGGAAAAGACAGCGTGACAGTCTAGACGAGACACAGCCGAGCCGGTTGCTATTTTATTTCATATATGGTAATTTTTATTCGCTGAATAATCCAGAGCATGGCACTAAAGCGAAGTATGGGCATTACATGTTTCTGCAATAACTCGTTAACGACAACAACAACAAACTTTTTAATAATAAACAATCAATTTACAAGTATTATTGACACCCACAATTAGCGAGCTATTCTAGGCGGGGACAAAATAAATTTGGTTACACGAACAATTAATTGATACAATACAGTACAGAAGCTTTTCTGTAACGTAGAAGTGAAAAATTATAAGTTTATCAAAATAATGAGGGTTAATGTAGGCAGGATATAAGCTAATACTACTATAGCCAGGATTGTATTTATTTAAATTTGATCAGAGAGAATATTTGGGATACGAAGTCCAAGGACTACGGCAAAGCTGACACAACGTAGGATTTTATATTGAGTATTACAATATTTCGGCTGGCCAAACCAGCCTTCTTCATGTACTAGATGTTACAAGTGAAGAGCTCTAAGGTAAGAAGATCTTTAAATGTGGTAAATTTCGCAATAGAAAGTTGCGAAAACGGGAAGTGACGTAGAACAAAACTTGAAGTAGCAAAATAGTATAAGAGATAAGCACTATGTTTCATCACGTATATTCAAACCATATGGTTCTAGAGTTTTAGCTTTATCTATAAGGTGCGCTTCTCTGGCTTTACGTATCGAGTCTCTTGAGGAGTATATTATTTCTTCAAGTTTTGGTCTACGTCACTTCCCGTTTTCGCAATTTCTATTGCGAAATTTACCACATTTATAGATCTTCTTACCTTAGAGCTCTTCATTCATCTAGTACCTGAAGAAGGCTGGTTTGGCCAGCCGAAATATTGTAATATTCAATATAAAATCCTACGTTGTGTCAGCTTTGCCGTAGTCCTTGGACTTCGTATTCATTTTCATTTTGGCTGATTAGATCTGACTTAGATCCAACGTAGCAACCAGCAGGGATTTCCGTCCACGGTTCTTTGCAATTTCTCAATATTTGGGAGACCTCAACGTAGTCATCCTCTTTCTTTAGTATGTTGAAAAGCATTTCTCTGATCTTTGATTTAAATTGAGGTTTACCAAGTGTCTTAATTTTGCAATGATTCCTCTGGGGCGCCGTTTTGGACATTATTACGAACAGTATAAATAGATCCGTAACTTCAAATATTCATGGCAAACTTTTTATTGCGTGTAGTTAGATTACGTTTGTAATGCCAAACGTAAAGAAACATGCTAAACTTTTTGTCGTATAGTTAATTTTCTTGTATAACCATGGCAAACTTAAAACAAACGTGCCATACTAAACTATGACACATTCGGAACACAATACAACTATACGTGGTCTTTCTCAAATATACATGCTAAACTTTTCATTCCGTATGGTATGATGCACCGCGCGCTTCACATGCAAACACACTAGTACCTAGGTCTCGCGCGGCTATCTCTCCTCGTGATCTTTCTTGTTCTGTGGCTGCTTCAAGCAGCAATCTGGCTTGGTGGGCGATGTTGCTTAGTGCTTCTCTGAAATTCTCTGGACGATCAGCCACTTTGATCTTGAAGCAGCCACAGAACAAGAAAGATCACGAGGCGAGATAGCCGCACGAGACCTAGGTACTAGTGTGTTTGCATGTGAAGCGCGCGGTGCATCATACCATACGGAATGAAAAGTTTAGCATGTATATTTGAGAAAGACCACGTATATTTGTATTGTGTTCCGAATGTGTCATAGTTTAGTATAGCACGTTTGTTTTAAGTTTGCCATGGTTATACAAGAAAATTAAGTGTACGAAAAAAAGTTTAGCATGTTTTTTACATTTGGCATTAAAAACGTAATCTAACTACACGCAATAAAAAGTTTGCCATGAATATTTGAAGTTACGGATCTATTTATACTGTTCGTAATACTGTCCAAAACGGCGCCCCATAGATTCCGACTGATTTACTAACTTTCTGGCATACATAATCTAGATGTTGTTTCCAGGAAAGATCAGAGTCTATATAGACTCCTAGACTTTCATCTCCAGGGCCGGGTTGTTCAAAGCCCGATTAGTGTTAATCCTGGATTAACTCTGCACAAAACCTATTGGTTGTAATGGAAATTAACCCTGGATTAGCACTAATCGGGCTTTGAACAACCCGGCCCAGGGGTTTATAGGTGTTGGTTAGGTAATCAAATACTTTAATTTGAGGGTTAAATAATAGGGGTTTTCTGTCGTGGCCGAAATATAATAAAATTTGATTTCTTTCAGGAGCCCATTACTAGGAGCGTGCATCTCCCAGATTAGGTCTGTCCCGCAGCAGAATAGATGATTTAGCTATTTTTAGCTCAGCCAATCACAGATGTTTGAAAATTTCGTGTTTACTTACCGGGCTGAAGTTAGGTGCCAGCCCGGTGTTTACTTCACGTTCTAGCTTTTAAAAATCTTTGTTCGCATATAATATGCTGGTATCATCGGCGAAAAGGTAAAAGCATTTATGGATTTATGAATGTCATTTACATAGATCAGGAATAGTAAGGGTCCAAGGACTAACCCTGTGGTACACCACAAGTGGTTGGTTCCTGATCTGATATAAAGTCATTTACCGTATAGTTCTTTGTTTGCGATCGTATATAACACCTCGAATACCGTAGTTATAAAATTTCCTTAAAAGTATTTCGTGATTCACCGTATCAAATGCTTTCTTAAGGTCTATAAAAATTCCACAAGTGTATTTACCTTGATCAATATACTTATGTATATTATTTATGATGTAGAAACAATGTAGTCAACTTTTCTAAGTGGAAATGCGTAATATTCAACAGGAGCCTGTTGAGCCTGTATTCACTTATTATTCTTACTGTTTCTGTCAAACTCGCAACTGCAGTTTGTATTTAATGATTTCGTGGTCTAAATCACGTGAAAGAACAGGTGATACGATTTGTTACGCATCTATTACCGTACGAAATTTGGCGCACTTACCCTACTCGATCGGGTGTGTTGAAATAAGGAAAACAGTTTTTACCGGCGAAATTTTATCGACATCTTGATCTGGTGTTTCATTGGGTATCAAGATTCATCCGTCTGACCAAAATGGGATGACTGGTTTGACTGTTGATCTCATTAATTATTCATGAGTTTGAGAACTACACTACGCTGCGTCCTCGGTATTTGCAATTTCAGTCGTCGTGGATTTTGAAACAAACGCCTGTCGAATCAGGTGACTCGTATATAATCGGAAACTTCAAAGTCCCTGTTGAAGACTTTTTTCCAGCTGTGTCACTGATTCTTTCACAAACAGGATGGCACACATATCAGTGCAAACGCGCGCTGACTAAAGGATTGTTAACCGCGCGGAATGAGACCCTGATTGTATTTGCGGTTCCAAACTTGGTTCAGCTGACAAATCCCAAATTCGACCGAGGAAACCATGTGCCCAGTAGTAGACCCATTCTAGGGCCAACTAGAAGACACGTAAATAAAGTTGTTTATTATTTTATTTCTTTTTTATTTAAACTGACGGGTATGCCAGTCTGGTTCCTGCTGGTACCACATTCTCCGACAAAGTCAGTGATGGAACACTAACACTCTCGTGTTCTCCGTTTTGCCCCGCTGCAATGTGGGTCTAAGTGCAGATGGTAAGAAAAAGCGGCCAGATGCTTGATTTGTATCAAAGATTGCGGCCTTTACATTATTACGCCAATAGGGTTACAAGTCGAAAACGACTAAGTTACCTTCACACTTGTTCGATCGACACACGGCTGGTACTTGCCTTAAATGCTTCGATGGTTTCGGATAATGAAATCACACATCAACCAACTTGTTTGGCCCACAACATGTGGGCAATAATAATGGAGCGAAAACGAGGATTCATAACTTATAGTACTCATACGAAATCTACTCTAATTGGTTCGTGGGACAAACTACGGCAATGAATATGGCACGGTTACTATATGGCACGCTTGACATTGAAATTCAAATTGTTTTTGTCTTTCTGATCCAATCAAATTACAGAGTTACGGTACAGTAAATTACAGTACGGTTACGGTAAGGTTACGGTAAGGTTACGATAAGGTTACGGTAAGGTTACGGTAAGGTTACGGTAAGGTTACGGTAAGGTTACGGTAAGGTTACGGTAAGGTTACGGTAAGGTTACGGTAAGGTTACGGTAAGGTTACGGTAAGGTTACGGTAAGGTTACGATAAGGCTACGGACATGCCATAGTTTGTCATACGAAATTAACTAATGTGGCTCAAAAGTATTCAAAACTGGCTTGGCTTCAATTCGCGGTCTGTGCGTAAAGCCACGAAAAGTAATGCAGTTAGACCACCGACTTACGTTATTTACATACTACTTCTCATCATCTTCGCGCGCCTTTTGCTCTTATGGAGTTATGCCGAGACTCCGCCCAGAACTCTTTGCTAAAGAGTTATAAAGTGCCTTAGAAGTAGAAGTACGCAACATTGAGTCAGTTGGCTCTTTAAAAAAAGCTTTGTTCACTTGTTTTGATGTTCCAAAATATAGAGCTTTATATAAATTCTCTCTTGACAGATATTCCTTTATTATTCACACTCGTCTACGTCTAGATGTATGTGCTCTTAATTTTTATCTTTTCAAAATTGGGTGTAAAATATCCCCGGCATGTTTTGTGGCTTTGGAACTGAAAGTACCAATCATTATTTCCTTCATTGTCCGACATTTGCTGCTCCTGAATTAAAACTACTCTCCTCTGCTGCTCAAATGCTGACAGATGGCCGGTAATGTCTGAGTTACAGATAATAAAACTTTTCTTGTTTGGATCTTCACACCTTTCAGTGGATGAAAATGCTGCTATTTTCTATTTTGTCCAATGCTTTATTAAACAATCTAATCGATTTCATAAGCGTGAGTTTTAATTTTTCTTGCCATCCATCTGTCAACACCATTTTGTTGCTTTATATATATATATACGTATAACAGCAAAACCGTCGATACATGCACCTCGAAGTTAGTCAAAATTTCGACTGGGGGAAATTTTCATACAAACGTCTGTAAACTTTTCCGAGTTTGCGTGCCTATAACTTTGCTCCTTTTCAAGATATAACTCTCAAATTTGGGATTTTGACTAACTTCGAGGTGCTCTTTTCAGCAGTATCAACGGTTTTGCTGCTATACGTATCTTTTCCATATGAGTTAGGACGGATTTATGATCAGTTTGTCGGCGAAGACGTAGACAAAAAGGCCGTAATCAGAAATGGCTGTATAAATTAAATCTCTTTGCTATGGGTCAAGTACTGATTCGGTCATCCGATAAACTGACTACATAAAGAACTGAAAGCTACGATATGATCGCTTCTTTGGAATTGAGTCGGCATGTCTAAACGGCAGGGCCGTAGCTAGGATTTTTTGTCTCGGGGGACAGACTCCGCACAGCCACGGGGGACTCCCGTATATTAGGGGCGGGGTGGTCGTCGGACATTTTTGTTTTCACCCCTCCGCTAGCTACAGCCCCCCCCCCCCCCCCCCCCCCCCCCCCTCCGCTAGCTACAGCCCTGAATAGCCACCTCTCCAACCAACTGATTGGCTGGAAACAAGCTACGCGAACACCAGCAATTAGAGATGGGAAAACGAAGTGTAAACAACGGCCAGGAAACCTACATACTTCTATTTCTAAATAACATATTATTACTATGTTCCTATTATTTCCCATATTTAATTAATATCTGTATGTACATATCTTCCTTATTATTACCTGTATAAATATGTGCGGATTAGTTTGATTCGGCAAATAAAATAATAAACTTAAACTTAAAGTGTAGCTGAAGGCATTTGCGAAAGTCTAAAATCTAAAAAATTCGCGGAGAAGCATGCCCCGGATCCCCCAAGAAGACGTTGTTAATTGGATCGAAGTCGGTTGTTTGGGCGAACATATCAGTTAAAAACCTGGATACGGTCCTGATTTCACTGTCATAGTCAAGATAACGATATAACTTCTATGAATGCGGATTTAACTATTAACGGAATATCAGTGTAAGACGAACTACTCATTAATTCACTGCCTGGGCGATTTAACCCCGGCGGACTGAATTGTTGTTTCTAAAAATATTTTTATACGCTGGAAGTTCGAATGAGCCGGTTGCAGTTTGGTACGTTTCGAAACCTGTCTGTGAGCTAAGCTGGCGTGTGCATTCAGCTAGTGACCATGTAGTCATTAATGATTGAAGGACAAGTTGCCCTTTATTATAACACGAAGCCGGAATGCGGGTTGAGGAAGTCGTTGCGCCGAGTAGGTCTGCAGGAGATTTAGGAGACTTCACAACACAAGGTAAGCTCTTACTCCCATAAAAGCATTTATTTTCGAACTCGTTGTAATTTTGACTGAGCGATTTTATAGGGAATCACTTTGTGTTTCGCAGCAAGGGTGAAGCATTGTATAAACTAGAGGCGCTTGCGCGTTCACTGTGCACGCCGGCTTAAGTTTGCGCATTCTTCTGGCATTTATTCCTGTTCTGCACTAAATGTGTTTTATCCTAATGGTAAATCTTGCAGTAGATCACGAGCCACTGAACTGAATGCTGAAAACAGTTGAGTTAGAATCGAAAGTGATCTTAGTCTCTAACCCCGGCACAGTTTCCACGTGTAGCGCTAGGTTTCACAATCGTTAATGCAGGTACCTGACACCAAAATCCGGTCGTCGATTTTCAGTTGCAAAACGGTCCTAAATTCCTTTAGTTTTATCCCTAAGGACAGCATTTCTTTAGAATCATTGCTCCTGGACATTTTCATTTCGTACCAAAGGCCGCAGGGCTACAGCATATAATGCTTGTGGAGTAAAGATCGAATAATAAGAACGGTCACAACCAGTGATGCACGCTTAATAATTGAAAACGGGTTTGCAGGGATACCTGAATCATGGCCGGTAGCCTAGGGTTAATCTTGTTGCTAAACTGGCTACGCTGCTTTACCGACGACAAGAACAAACCAGTTACAGGAATCTTTCCATATCGAAATTATTCTGACTAGACTTCAAAGAATTCGTCAACTGCGCTGATTTGGAAAGGGGCGAGAGGTCTGTGGCCGCATCGCGTTTAGCAAGGGCATGTGGCAGGTAAACCTATGTCATTTGCAGTACAAACCAACGTTAATATTCTCTGGGAACACTGATTTTTATTTTAATCATTTTAATTGCTTAAAGACAGCAAAGGATAAGTTAATTTTGAATATGATTCAGCTCATAAACCGTAGTCATGTAACTAAGCGAGGTACCGCAATTAGTTTTATTTCACAATTCAACCAGACCGGACCGTGATAGTGTTTGGACACTATATAGTAAGAGTACTATAGTAGAGTTTGTTAGTGTATAACGTTGGCAGTTTTCCCCGGTACGGGCTGGTTGCGCATCGGATCGAGCGATTTGCTAGCTGCGCTGCGACTCTGTTAACCGCAGAACTGGTTCTTCCGTTAGCCGCTGGTTGTTTTCAGATAGGTCATCATTTGTCACAAAACAAACGAACACCAGATATATCAAACTGAATCCCGTAACAAGACTCATCAACAACCTGCTTATAACTTGTCCCTAGCGGTGGCTTGTAGCAAACCCTTTCTAGTCCCTGATCCACCTACAGCGCCCCAGGGAAAAAAGGGTCTTGGAATATTTTTGTTTTAGGAACGAATGTTTCCGAGCTCGTGCATGCACAAGCCACTGGTAACGACTAACTCGGGCAGTACAGAGAAGTTAGTAAAATCTTGGGACTGAAAGGGTTCTTTGTTGGTTAATATTTGCACGACCTGCTTGTCTTACTGGTATTAGACTATCCAAGTGAAGTGAACGGTTCTACGCTTTAAATATTCATCAATGCACCGCCTAAACGGAGAAGCAAATTTGGAAACAGAGAATATAACTCTTGGTCTCCTGTGATGAAGCTGCGATAACACTGACACTAAGAAACTGCTCTGCTGTCTTGGCCATCTCTTGGAATAAGAGGTACTTATCAGATATGGGCAGCACTATGTAACGGCATTTTAACATTTTATTTGCATTTGTTTGCTTGCTGCCGTGATCGGATGGCTTGGCGCGTTCATTGACTTCGATGAAATGATCGCGCCTGGAGATTCCCGGGCATGGAAGCCGATTAGTCGAATCATAGATCGCACGTTCATGAAGGGCCGTGCCTCCGAGTACATGCGCACTATACTCAGTGCTATTGTGACATTGCCAAATGTTATGGCATGAATTCACACTTTTTATCGGAGGTTTTCGTAAAAGTATACGATACCGGATACAATGTCGTTGTTTCTTTTCCTTTTCCATCCATTACAGTACATCATAACTAATCGAGGAACTGATAGGTTTAACCATGGAGTTCGCAACCGTCTAAATGCAATTAGAACAATAGAGTTACACAAATGCATTTCTTGTTTTGTTTCTGTTCTCTCGCCACCTACAAGATTTTACATACTTCTGGCCTGAAAGAGTTGTGTGTAGAATCCAGATTTCTCTTTCCGAAATCAGCACTGCCGATCAGTTTCGCCAGTCGGTTATGCTGACACCAAACCTTCACAAAAACGTTTTAAATTGTAATACTGAAAGATACTCTCATCATTATTCTACACATTCACCGGGTACTCGTCCGGCTTACCTTGATTTCCAATTCCCGACCAGGCCAGCATAAAAAAACTAATAAATCCGTACAAATAAAACCACTTTTGCACCGTCGTCTTATGTAGCAGATATAGCTGATTTATGATGAACGAGTATACTTTTAGCCAGTAGAAGCAGTGAAAAAAGATCTAGAGCTCAGTGGAAAGATTGTTGGTCTTAGAAAGCCTTGTTCTCGTTTAACTCCTGGGTTCGTAAGAAACAGTCTTAAGTCACCCCCCAAAAAACCTGAATCCGGGTTGCTTAACAAGCCGTACATTCACTTGATACTTAGCTTGGCCAAGTAAACTGGTCTAAATTAAACCTCTTCGTTCATCACTTGTACATTTTATAGTTTCTTATTTGTTTGTTGACTGTCATAGCATTGTCAGTAGCGCAATCTTAATCGCAGCCGAAAAGAGCTGCAAGAGTTGGTCTGGAACAACCCTCTTTTGCTCTGATGAAGGGCTCGAAATGTCAGCTACTACTCGCTTCGCACGGCGGTTCACCATGATACACACCGATGATACCTCAATCGACTTTTAGTACCAGTGGTCTCAACGGAGAGAACAATAGTCCACTAATCGGAAATGGACCCCATGGGGTTTCTGGCGAGGTAGCCTATTGTCTTGCGATCTGTAAGTAAAAGAATTACAGGTGAGAGAGGCAAAGAGCGAGAAAAAAAAACCGCTTGGGCGTACTGACCATCGCACGCGGTCAGCTACACCAAAAACCTGTATTTTCAAACTTCAGAGTCGGAGCGAAAAACTGCGTAACACTTTTAAGTGTACTTCTAGGCATTTGATCTATCATGACGTGTATTAGCAGTTTGAAGAGTAGACAGGAAATTTGCTACGCTCCAGCGAATATCTAACAAAAAAAATCAACATTTCAGTAGTTCTGTTCTGTTGTTTTTTACAAGGCTCCCACCTAGCTCCCTGGGTTAATTAACCATAGAAAACTCTGAGCCTTCAGCACTCGGACCTGCTCATCAAAGATTCGTTTGATGGTGTTTTCCTTGCGATCCTTGAGCGCTAGCACTGTCCTCGAGTGGTTTCCGAAAAAAGCAAACCCATATAAGGCGCTGTAGGTTTCCGCATTCAGTCGGCGCGGCGAAACTTCGATCTGCGACCTCATCAGTGCAAAGCGTCCTACTTCCGTTTCTTTGTAATCTGCATGCAGCGTGTTCAATAGCTAATTGTATGTATGCACGCGCTTAAAGCCAGCTGGCCCAGATTTAATTTAGCTAAACTCTCGCCATTCAATACAGTCAACACCTTTGTTCGGCCGTCATTGTGGTCTCCCAAAGTCCAAATCCAGCCACTGCTTCAGTCACAAAGCCAGTAAAAACGCTTTGCTGCTTGGACTATTAAATTCAGTTCATAAACAGCTGAGAAAATCCGAACAGCACAGAAAATAAGCCTGATGCTTGTTAACTGACCCGGGTAGAGAACCTGCACCGGTAAAACTGGTCCTTTGCGGAGACCCATCTTGTTCAAAGTTTGAGCTAAATTTTGGTAAACACAAATCGAACAACAGGACATGCATTCGAATCTAGAATATACTACAAATTTGTAGAAGTAGGTATCTCACTACGTGCAAACTCATGACCTTTGGGTCGACATGATTTCTAGAATTGTTCGCGGGAGTGATGAGGTAATCAATATCCCGGGCAACGAGAATAAGAACGTAAACGTGCTTTCGACCCCAAGGGTAAATAAGAAGTCATTAAAATTCATTAGGATATAAAGTGAAAACAAACGAACTCACGCGTGGGCTCGGGCTCGGGGGTAAATACAGCCATAGATTAAGCAAATGCAGATTGTCGGCTTTATACCGAGATAGATACTCACTCCGCAAATCAGTCGCAAAATAAATTCAACGAATATTTCCAAAACCTTATTTCGATAAGATAAAAAAAAATGTATTTTGCAAGGGTTTATAGGTTGTGATGTAGTTATGAGAAACATTCGCTAGAACGGATGTTCTCTTGCACGAACTAGTATTTTCGGTTCAACTGAGCTGTGCAAAAAGCGAGTGAAGCTGATGATTGTAAGAACGAAAAAATCATTTTAAAATAGCTGTTCTCGGCAAAAATAAAACAACAAATTTTTTTGAGCTATTAAAAATACACATATTTTTTTAGCTCAATGACGACAGAAACATACTGACAATAAAAACAATCTGTCGTCGAACTTTCGATCTTGCAGGATGTCAGAGCTTAAGCCTTGCAAGCTAGCTCGAGGTCTTCGCCGCGTCCGAGCAGCTCAAATTCCAACAGGAAGTTTCTTTGCTTCCTGAAATGAAGCGCGTTTTGGCGGGGAACTGTCTGTTATTTGTTTATATTTGCACCAAGGTACAAGGAAATCTGACCGGTTCGTTCCCCAGCCCATTCCCAAGGGAGCTGATTTGGCTTGTGATTGGTTCGTGGGCGGAAATGTCATTGTACCATCGATGCCCTGTATGACGTAGTTATGAATAGAGGAGTTGTAAGGCCCGGTCAGAACCGACGTTGGAAAAGCAGAAAAACGTAGTTGGTGGAAAACGCTGAAATCAAGAGAGCTTTATCACACTAAATCTAGTGCCAGGTGGAATATATTCTGTCGAGGAATGCGTATAAGTCAAACTACTATGGCCATGTGAGCAATTTAGGAATCCAGTCAATCGAAAAGGTAGAATTTGGGTTCATTCTTGAACGCGTGGAGACGTCCTCACAGTTGCTCGTGTCGTCATGTCTTTGCCTCGGAGCAGTGTGTTTGTATTGTACTGTGCCACGTTTTGGGTCGTTTAACCGTGTATTTTGGCTTTAGAGCTTATTATTGTGGGTGCCAGGCCTTGGAGTCGATCTGTTCAGGTGGTGTTCATATTTTTCCGAGGTCCAGGCGAACACACAAAGGCTGAAAGGCGCTGCCAGCCCATTTATTTATTGCATTTGCACCATGCACGCCGAAGTCTTTCCGCTTTAGGTCAATCTAGTTCGAAAACCATTTCCTCTACACCTAAAATAATACGATTTCGAGTGGATAAGAGGAATGTGCTTCATATGGGAATATGGTAGTTTTTTCGGTTTAGGTGAATTTCCCTACTTTCTGTAGACCTTATAATTTCCTTGTTTCACTTTTGGACCTTATTTCCCCGCTGTGCGCGCTTGTGCGAAAATAGAAAAATACGTAAGTGCTCGAGAAAGCATGCAGTCCCCTGACTGAAAGTAGTTCTTAACGAATACATTCTAGAGGATTTCAAACCTTGAAGTTATAGTTCTGCTACCTGAACGTTTTTTGGGCTATTTTTCATGGCAATTGCACAAATTTGGGGATATTTACTCAAGTCAGCAGAGATCGTGTAACTTGTGCTTTGTCTTGTACCAACTCGAATCCATCTGCTGTGTATTTTGTGCTCTCAACCTAAGGATTGCTTTATTGCTACTCAGATTCAGTTTTATGACATTGCTACAAATCTCTATCCTGGATCATGGATGCTCGTATTTTTTTGTACGTAGTACTCGAAATACTTGGGAATTATGATCTTTGAAATGTGTAACGTGCATCATCAGAATACCTTGTTTGAAAATTACAAATGGTAGCAATGTGCTAAGTCATCATCTACATGTAAATAATTGTTAGATATTTTCTAGGATGCCCACAATTTATATCTAAGGCTTTTATATTTCACTCCAACCAAAGCTCTCTGCGTTCTAATAATCGAATTTATTTATGTTTGCAGTTTAACCGGCGAGAGATATCAAAGCGAAGGAACTGTGTGACTGACTGTTCAAAGTTTGAGTCCGCGCGTAGCAGTCAATCTGACTAGTGACTGTGTAAAAACTTTAAAATTAATAATGTCTTACGAAAATGTTCCTTGTGCAAGCCCGGACACGGAAAGCCAAGAGGAGCCGGCTCCGTCGCTGTACGGCGTGGATAACGACCTTCGATTTGTGAAAAAGCCGATCGAATGTGTACCTTCTAGGCTCGCAGAAACGGCGAACATCGAAGATCAATTGATTATGAATGATGAAGAAATAGCCCAAGTGAATAGGATGAATAATAGAAGGGAGCTGGAGTCCGAAGTGAGAGATGTGCGTGTGTTGTTGGATAATAGAGATGGTGAAACACGCGAAAATATTTTACGGCATGGGATGGACGGAAACACAGGGTACAGCACTAGTAGCATTCAACTAACCAGAACTCGTTGGATGAACGTGAATGTGGGAAATGCTAACAGACCAAGGCGTTATGGTACGGATTTTAGCGAGAAAGGCCATAATAGTGCCGAAGTGCCGTCATACGAGTTTGGTGAACGGAGCACTAGTGTTATTAAAAGAGCGAAAGATACACCGGAACTAGAACATGACAGGGAAGTGGACTGTCGAGATACGAACAAGATGGGTCTTGTTGACAAAGAGGAATATGTAAATCTACGTTGTAATGAGAACATTGCTAGTGAGGATACATCTGGAGAGGGAAGAAGTAATGTTCATTCATTGGACCGTTCGCGTGCTTATTATTATTATTACAATAACCGTGATGATGCAAAAGCTGAGCCAACAATGGCAACGAGGGACAGAGAGGACTATGAAAGTGATTCTGAAAGAGACAGGGGCAGTTGCCTGCAAGAATCCAAAGAGAGCCAGATCCATAAGGCTCAGGACCAAAGAGCATTGCCCCAGGTATATTACATGCAGTACCCCAATGTTGTTGCAATGACTCAGGCTGGAAATATGGTTGGCCCTCAGGGCATGGCAGCTTTGCCCCCTCACATTATCAGAGAGCATATTATTCGTGGTAGATATGGTGATAACAGAGTTGCGCACCCTGGTCAGAGGGCTGCAGAATATGCTTCGAGTCGGCCCGAACAGCAGGTTCCAGTGGCTAGTAGCCCGGGAGACTCTGCTGAACATGGTTCTGTTTATGCCAACATACCAAGACATGCCCAAGCTGCAGCAGTTAACAGTGGAATTCAATATGTTGATAGACAAGGCGTAGTTCAACAAGGGTTTGCAGTACTTCCAGGAATTGGCCCTGTTCAAGTTGTGGATGGCATGTATTATTCAGCTATTCCCATGGGAGCTGACCCAAGTCACTATGAGAATTTTGCTGCAGTCCCATCTTTCGTCCCCAATATGGGAAATATGCAAGCAGAGAACACAGCAGCTCATATACAGAGATCCCATCCTCAGCCTTTGGCATCTGCCAATGAGTTGACAACGCAGCACAGTCAGGACAAGTCATTAAGTAAGTAGAAGTGTGCTTCAGTTTGTTAAGGTGTCAGTTATCCAGTTAGGTGTGTGAATTGTGAGGTCATAATGGCCTTTGTTCTCCTGCATGCTGATGTGCAGTGAAGCCTGATATTTACCTGATGTGCTTAGCATCATGTAATGTTGCATGTAGATCTGCTCTGTTGCAAGGCTCAGAATGCCTTGTTAAGCAGCACAGTGTATTAAGCTACCAATGACTATCACATAGAAAGCATTGTTTGGTAGAGCTGGAAACCTGTCATGTTTCTAGCAAAGGGAACTTGTTTTGTGACTCTTTAGGAGCAGACAATCAGACCACAATGGCTGCATAATATTTAGGACACAGGCCTTAGACATGTCAGCATGCAATGCCCAAAATAGCTCAATGGTGCATTTTCACAAGGGTAAGTGATGTTTTGAATGCAAGGCCTTGTGTATTACCGAGGCTTGGTAGGTTTCTAGGAAGTCCTTTGTTGAAAAAATGCACTTTTTGGTTAGCCATGTGGAAGATCCATTGTTGTGTAAAATGCAAAGACTTTGTTATTAATACTAATGGTGAAAATATTCCAGTGGTATTTTCACATGGTGTTCTATTTGCTCTTGTAAAGGTTAGTAGCTTTGCTGCTGAGGTGTTTGCATTACATCTGGGTTATTTTAGTACTTCAAATTAAGAACAGACAATATTAGCTGAAGCAGTGTTTTGTGAATGCCAATAATATACAACCGTACAGTGAAGTAAAAGTGAAATTGTTTTGCAAATAGCTCAGGCTCCTTTGCTGATTTAATGTATTTTAGGTTAAGAGTTTTGATCCTGATGGTATTGTTTCACCAAATGTTTTATGTAGTTATTTGCAAACACGTAGTGGCAGAGAATTTACATAAAGAGGTCCAATATATTCAAACTGGCTTTAACCTTTGTACTAGAACATTCAGGTCACTTTCTCACTTGTAAAAGTCACTAATCTGAGGAAAGAAATGTAGAAGGACAAGTTACACTACTGAATCTGCCTAGTGTTCTTACTTGGCCTTTAATAAACTATTTGCATACAAGTTTTGTAGCATACTTGAATGTGTTGTAAACAATATGGCATTCAGCCAAATACCAATAATTGTGAAATTGTGGTAGGCACAAATTCAACAGATTAGCTTCAATCTCCTGCTGCTTGGTCCTTTTAGCTGAAGTTTGATCCTTAGAATGTGGTGTTCAGGCACATCTCTCTGTGTTTAGGCAAAAATTGTTATGCAAGGTAAATTCTTTGCTGTCCCCATGAAATTAGCTTAATAAAAAGTCATGGTTTGCATTTTAGATGTTTCCAAACCCTATTCAAGCCCACATCACCAGGGCACAAATTCACCAACATCTAGTGTGGATGACAGGAAGTCAGCAGCTTCTCCTGCAGTGCAAAGTGACAGTAGCAGTCCAGTGCCACCATCCCTGGATGAAAGTCAAGATAAGAAATTATTGGCAGGGAAAACTAATAAAGGGAGACCCAAGCCACTGTGTGGATCAAGACCAGAAATCAAATGTGAACAGTGTGGCAAAATTTTTGGCTCATCTAGTGCTCTAGCAAAGCATAAGTTAACTCACAGTGATGAAAGAAGATATGTCTGCACCATCTGTAGCAAGGGATTCAAGAGGCAAGACCACCTGTGAGTATAAACAAAGTGTTTCTATCAAGTATTGTACTGTTTACTCTACATATAGATTGAAGAAACTCACTAATCTTACATGTGAAGCATTTCCTCTGGTTGACTCAATGATATCAGGTTATTTTGGCTTTAACTTGAAACTACAAAAAAACATTACTATTTAATGAAGTGTTATAAAATAACATAAAACACCCAGTCTTTTGTTGCATGCATTTAAGCATTGTGGTACTGAGAATAGAATGGTTGCTACTGTTTAAAATATTAGGCAGAGCTAAATGGAAAAATTATGTGACTTTGACAAGTCGTTCATTGAGTAGTTATGCTATTTTGGTGTGTATAGCATATTCCAGGTTAAGAGGGGGCAGTACAGTTTTGGTGCAGTAGTCAAAACTTAACAAGATGAAGTTATAATCATGTTCAAACATGGATCTTGACATGATCTTGACATGATCTTGACTTTTGTTTCTTTTTGGCCAATGAAAACAACTGATAATAAGATTCAAGCAACATGTTGCAGTATTGGTGCTCTGTGTGATTTTTAATACATCTAATCATCACTAAAAATAGATTTAAGACATTTGCTAGTTATTTCCCGCTGAGCTCTAACAAAATCATTTTTGTAATCTGACTGTGGATATTTTAGTACATATGTAGTTCAAAGATATTTCACTTACAGTAGATACAGTAATGTAAATGTGGTGTTTAACCCTACCTGCAGTTATTTAACAATCTTGTTCTTTAGTAGCTACCGTAACCTTGCTCTATATCTCTCTAGATCTATTCGCTTACCTAACCATGGAAACTCTTTCCTGCAAATTTTGCTGAAGTAGTCTGAAGTTAATTATTTATGTTATCCCAGCAATGTTACAATGTATTTTCTATTTGTTTATAAAGAATTGCCAAATTATTTATAAGTCCTTCAATTATTTTTTTTAAAGCTTATTGTTTGGGTCAAGTTTGAGCAGAATGTTTTGGTTTTACATTCTTATTTTCCTGTTTCTTACTTTAACATAAACATATGTAAAAACAAAGGGTAAAAGTTTTTTTTTTTTTGCAAGAATTCAACTTACCAAAATTCAGCCAAGAACTGTAGGAATTTTCCCTAAAGATGTTTAGACTCCCCTCAAGCTGCTGAGTGATCTCTGACCTTTTTCTCTCCTGATTTAGTTGAGTGATAATACCATACACTGGTGGTATGTTTGTCTGAATTGGTGTATTAAATTAATGAGTGTTGTTGAGCTATTATAATTAAATAAAGCTCTGTGGGTTGCTAGAAAACCAGTATGAATAGTGGTGAACTTTACAAAACAGATAACCTTCATTTATGGCAACAGTCCTTCAATGAGCACGAAACTGGCAAAATAATTGCACTCGCAACATCCTGTACTTTGTTTTTCTCGTGTCACTCAAGCCATGAATAGGTTACCTGTCACACTCAAAAGTCTGGCTGGCTACAGACTGGTATATAAGGTACCGATGTTTTGGGCTTTTGCTAATTTCATCATTGATTGCCTTCTATTGGCTTAGTTTGTTGGCTTTAATGATGATATTTGGTTACAGAGTATTCATAGCATAGCATTTTGTGCTGAAAAGCCTTAAAAACCAGGTAAACATCAGCAATACATGCAGGTACATGTATTCTATGGTTATCCTCTCAGTGAAGATAAACAAAGTTAACATGTCATTTATAGTGATAAATATTGGTTAATTGTGAGCTTTCTATCCAATTAAGAATTCCAAACACACCATCATCTGTAACCTGCAACATTCTTTGGCTACTCAGTCTTAGTTATGTTTCCATAAAGATTCCAATAATATTTATAATGATCATTATTTACATGACCTACAGTATCTGAATCTTGATAATTACAAAATAGAACATGGTTCTCCATGTGCTGTAAAAATATATTGCACTCTTGAGGTTTTGAAAAGCTGTGAAAGCATGAAGCAGAACGTGAGTGCATTCAGTATCTTTTCAAGACCTTGAAAGTGC
Source organism: Actinernus sp. WN-2022 (assembly GCA_030867875.1). Classification (NCBI taxonomy): domain Eukaryota; kingdom Metazoa; phylum Cnidaria; class Anthozoa; order Actiniaria; family Actinernidae; genus Actinernus; species Actinernus sp. WN-2022. Next base: position 87,425,903 of record JAOWCC010001589.1, on the reverse strand, counting down.
ATTATTTGTTTGTAGGACATTATCAGTGTTGTTTGCATAGTCACAGCTGAATCACATGAGTGTGTTTGCAAAATCAGACACTGATTGACTGAGAGGAGTGGCACTGTAGGCTATATGCACTATTTATAACTTTGCAAAATATCAACACAAGTAAATCATCTAGTAATTCATCAGACTAATAAATAATAATGCAATTCATGGAAAATCACATGACTGATTTCTCATGCAATTTAATGTGGAATTACCTTGTCAGGTAATTTATCACACCTGAGCGATTTATTTGCTTTCCTTCAAAATACGTTATTTTCTAATATCTTGCAAACTATTGCATGTTTTCAAAAAAAATTCTTCAGAATATTGAAGATCAATCCATCAACTTCAAACTAATTAAAAAATATTATTTTAAAGAAAACGTGCTGCGAAGGTATATGGTAACCTTAAAGAATGTGCCAGTTATGTGAAAACTTGAAAACCATGCATATTACTGGTCTGTTAGCTCAGTAAAGGATGCCAGTAATGTACACATTAGGTGCTGTGTCATCAATGGCTTGACCACACCCATCAATGTGGAAATGCCTTTATTGTGTAGCCCCAAGAAGTGATTTTACCCTGGCTTGTGTACTGACATTATTGATTGACTTATTTTGCAGCAATGGACATATGGTTACACATCGTGATAAGAAGCCATATGAATGTAGCCACCTGGATTGTGACAAGAGCTACTGTGACATGAGATCACTTCGTCGGCATCTAGAAAATCACCATGCTGCAAATCAAGGTGACAGTGGAAATGTCAGTAGGACAGAAAGTCCTTCTCTACTTGCAACAGAGAAAACATCAGCAAACACTGTCAGTGCTGTAACTGTTGTCCCTGCTGTTGGACATGTTGAGTCTGCTGTTGGCAGAGTAGTACTAAAACCTGGCCGTGGCCGGCCCCCTAAGGATAGGACATTAAAGAGAGAATGTGCTGACATGCCGATGGACCAACTTCAAGTAGCTGAATATGACAGCAGTAAGAGTTCAGGAAGGTCAACACCTGCTAGCACACATGAGGTGGTGCATGTACGAGATCAAGCCACTATGGTTACATCCAGGGAGAGAAATAGTGACAGCTGTAGTTCGACAGGGTCTGAAGATGCAGGCGAAGTGCCTTCAGGTAAGGTGACAGAATCAAAGCAGAACATCAATAGTAAGGAGGAATCAAACACTTGTACAGCAATCGACATGTTAAAATTAGCAGCAGAAAGGGTACAGGAACATCGCGTTAAGCTTTCTACAGTAGAGCGTTTTCAGCAGCAACCATATATGGTGTATCCAGAAGGTATGCCGTATGCCCCATGGTACTCTGCATCATTGTTCCCCGGTCAAGACCCTCGATTTGGTGTATACCCATACTCCCACATGTTTGCTCCTTCAGTCTACCAGGTCAGTCCTGGCCAGAGTATGATAGTTGATGGTCAGAATATTCAGAGACAGCAAGTGCCGGGCCGGATATTTGTTGAAGGCGAAGGGCATGCAGAGATGGCTAAGCAGAAAAGTGGAGGTCTAATGCATGCAAATCAGTTGGCACAACCATCTCCATCACAGGAGTACCCTTCATCTAATGATGCCAGTGCTGAAGCATTTTATCAACAGCAGGTTGCTAAAACAGCATCGGGTACACCAACTGATGCAACAGCTATTGCCTTGGCAACAGCAAAAGAAATGGGACAGCATTTGTATGCAAGGGAGAGTTACTATGGCGTTCATCCATCTGGTACACAGTGGCAACAAGTAAGTTAATGAAATTCAAGGTTTGTAAATACAACTTGAACCTTTGTATTTTTTCCTTATAAATAGGAATACAACAAGTTTTGTCCACACACAGGTTTCAAAAAGAATAATTGAAAGTTGAAAGTATACATGTATAATTATGGTTCATACGTATCACAACTTCTAAATTGACAAATAAATGTAAGTAAGGTAGCTGACATTACTGCTGGCCGCCAGTTGAAAACCATGAACATCTAGGATGTCTGAGTTTCATAGCCAATGAAATGAATGTGGCACACAAAATAATCTTTGCCTTTGATAGTGTCTTTAATAAGATGACAGTGCTCAGGGTTTTCAATAAGTAGCTGTAGCATGTAGCTGGCACATTCTGTGAAATAGCTGGATAAATATTTTTAGACCTCCCCTTTTCATACTCTTTTCAATAGAGTTCTTTACTTTGTCTGGGGAAAAAGTAGATGTAGAAATATCTTCAATACCTCCCCTTTTCATACTCTTTTCAATAGAGTTCCTTACTTTGTCTGTGTAAAGTGGCTGTAGAAATAACTTCAATACCTCCCCTTTTCATACTCTTTTCTATAGAGATCCTTATGTTGTCCGGGTAAAGTAGCTGGCACAATATATCCAGAATAGACAGTGAATTTCATCGGCATTGAAAACTCTGAGTGCTATGATATCTTTTTCCTTAAAAAAAAGGGTTATGACAGTGTTGTTCATTTTGTTTTGTTGTTATCATTCTTTGTTACTGGAAAAATATAATGTTGCTTGTTTGTCATCTGAGAATATGTAACACCTTGGTTCCTGTGCCATATTTATGATAACAATATACTTCAGTTATGAACTAAGCACTTTGAACTCACACTGACTTTTTGGTATTACATCAATCAATGATTACAGCTCTGTAACTAAACCTTTGTCTCATCTCGGGCTATTAAAGGGGCTTTGTCGTGGTATTGGACATGTATGGAGTTATTGTTCATTTGGTGGCAGTGTTACTTGGCTACAAACCGTTAAACTTCTCTCAAACAATGATTGATTGAAGTGATATGCAATGACTATCTCTATATATGGTTTGTTAGTATGATTGTTTTCATTGATTTTAGCCATCCCACATGTGTGCAAGGTTTGTCTGCCAGTGTTTTCTCTTCTTATACAAAGATCAGGCACTGTAGTCAGACAACTGTTATAATTTGTACAAGTTATTGTTTACTTCCTTGAGATACTACTTTTTTGGTTTCATTTCACCATGTCTAAATTGTTTCATTGAAATAATGGATACAAAATAATTTCATTCCAAAGAATGACAAAGTCATTAAAAAACATTTTTTTACAAATTTTGCAAACTGTGAGAAAAAGTCAAAAATTATTCAGTGGTAATTTCCTAGCTCTAATATTGTATGATCAATATTCAACTGGTTTGATTGAGTTGGAATTTGGCTTGAATATATTATATTTTTTCAGTTGTAGTACAACTACTTAAAAATTACTTAAAAATTACATATCCCTAAAATTATTTAGTATTGTCCTTTCTTCCTACGTAAATCCCTTTATCTGTATTCCGGGCTTATGTTCTCTCTACCCTCTGAAAGGACCAATATTTGAATAGCAAATGTATTTTTCACTCATTAATATTCATATTCCATTGTGATAAATCCAAAGCAGCTGTTACTTTGGCAATCACTAATCTGACAGGTTACCTGTACTTTGAATGGCTTCTCTTTTTTGATTGGTTCTCTAATGACAGCCATGGCTTCTGATTGGCTTCTGTCTTAGCTTTGTGGTGAATCTTCTTCAGGTAGATTTGCATTTTTTTCTTGCAGAAGTGAATATATTCTATTTTTTCCTTTGATGACTGGAAGGTCATGTGACCTAGTTTCTGCCCAGTTTATGCTGATCTCCAGAGTGAACACACAGCTCTAATATTTACAATACTCTACATAGCACAGACTCAAGATTTAGATTAGAAAAACTTGCCACAATATCCTCTACTGATGGAGTTTCTCCTTCCAAATTGCTCTGGCCTTAGTCTGTTTTCAAGGATTAATTTTATGCAAAAATCAAGCTTGGAGACAGAGAAGCAAAATGGTTAAGGCAGGTATTGAGAAGGGAATATCCCCTCAGAATCTTTACAAACACAAATGGAAGCTCACATTACAGTTTTCTCAACACCAACCAAGATATCTTGTTTGTAATTTTTCAGTTATTCACCAAACTGTGTAGGTGTTTAAAGGTTATTAGTTTTAAGATGTAGATGTTGGATTTTGGTTTATCTTTCCTAATAAGACTACTACAGGTGAAGGGAGGCCTTAAGATTTAGTTTTTGATCTTTGATCCTCAACCAGTTGGCTTGAAGCAGTCTGGTCCCTCTGTTACTCAGTTACTTTTATTTGACATTTTAAGACACAGCAAAGTCTGCAAAACATAACTAAATACTAAAGCAAAGGCTCTGTATCTTCTCATGAAATTTCTGTAATAACAAGGTTTAACAAGAGCAGTTGGGCATTCCAATTTGTTTTACACAGTATTAAAAAAAATACATTTAGCTTCTCTAAACTGGACTTTTAGTTTAGCATTGTAGTATATTCTGTAGATTTTTTTTAGTCCAGGAATATAGGCAATTTTTATTGAAATACGAGCTACTGTACATAGAATTTTTGTGTCACATTCAAGAATTTTCCAACATCATCATAGTTGACAATAGCAAAACATCCAGTTTCTTGCAGTCGTTTCCCATGTTGATTCGTGAAAGTAGTCTGTTTGTGTTGATAAAGAATAATAATCCATTATACACTAGTTCAATTTTATACACATTCTGAAAGCAGACTCTAAAATAGTTTTCTTTATCTTCAAAGGTCCAAATCTGTATTTATTAAATTATGTAGTAATTGCGTTTCTCCCATTGCGTGCAGAAGAAGATGGTTCTCTGTGTGAGAAATGATAATTTTTCGTTGTATGCACTATATCCTGTTAAAGGGGCTATGTCATGGTACTGCGCATGTATCGAGTAATCACTCGTTTAGTGGCTGTTAATTGGATAAAAACGGTTAAACTTCCCTCCCTCAATGCTTGATTGAAAGGATTTTCAATATTTCCCCTGGAGACTGTTTATATACACTGTTTGTTAGTCATTTTTGCATATTTGCTTTGATTTTAAGCATCCCACATGGCCGAGAGGTTCGTTAGTTCATATAAAAATCGGTGGAAATAGCTCTTTCCGGCCCGGAAAAACGAATGTAAAGTCTTACCGTGACACAGCCCCTTTAATATTTAAGCTCAGATTGCCTGTATCTTAGGTTGAACAGAATGTGTTAGAGTTATGCATGAAATTGTCCTTAAGTATAATGCTGTCTTTTTCATTTTTTCAAGTGGAAAAAGAAATATCCTCAGTATTAAGTTTCTTGTACATGTACCCTTGGTAATACGCTCAGACTAAATATAGTATTCACTGCGACTTTGTAGCCCACAAAGTTGGAACGTAAAAGCAGCTGGGTTCTTTTTGGATTGAGCATGATAAAATATTGTCATGCAGTTGTTAAAGTGGTGGATCAAGATTCATTGATAAATTATGTTGTGAGCGGAGCTAAGTAGCTTTTCCTTTGCAAGAAAAAATAAAAGGAATACATACATGTATACAGTATTATGAACCATGAAATAAGTAAGATTCAGGAAACAATGAATGTTAAGTTTACACTTCTCCTTTGTCTGGGCCTAAACTGAATCAAACAAGACTATATGCATATGTGTTTTGTTTTACAGGTTCAATATGATGAGACCCCATACCATTACACTTCAACAGATAATAACATTTCTTCAATGGGTAATGTAAAGACTGCATATAGCCATGTTCGCTCTCCAGAAAGCAACAGTAGCACTTCAAGTGATGCTGATCCAGATCATGTGGAGAAATACCAGAGAGGAGCCCACTTTGCTGCTGGGGTGCATCTTGAAGGTTTTGAAAGAAAACCACGAGAGGGACATTCTAGTGAAACAAACAATTTCCGTCATGTACCTCAAGATGGCAGCATGCATGTGGATGAACGCAAACCACACATTGACAGTCAGCTTAAGGACAAAGCAGTGTTTAGAAATCCTGCAGAAATTGTTACACCGAGACGTAAACAGCGACCGAGGCCTGAGCCACTCAAGATCCCACCGTCAGTCAGTACATCATTTAACCTCAGTCGTCCAGGATCTCCCCACAACAGAAGTAGACCATGTTCTCCTCCTTATACTCCCCCTCCAATGCTTAGTCCTCGTAGCATATTCAGCCATGTGAATGCAGCAGGAAATCTAACACCCAGGTCTGGAGTGCCACCACAACTGCCGATGACGCCAAGCCGATTGCTGCTTAGCAACAGAAGCTGTAGAAGTATGTATTGCAGTCTATTACTTGAATAACCACTGCGAAAGAGTTAGAGTTGAAATTTAACAGTGGATCATAATTAATTTGTTGTCATTTCTTCTCTTTAAGGCAGTTTTGATGCAGATGAAGAACAGTTACCCTTCCCAGAACCGTGAGTAGCAAGATAATTATCTTAAAAAGAATCACAGCAAACAGAACTTCCTTCAAATTGATACCTACCGATAATTAAAGTTACTTCTGGTGATTAATATATTGTTTCCTTTTCATAGAAAAATCAATGTGGGTCCCCAGTTTCAAGCAGAAATACCTGAAATTGTTGGTAAGAAAACAATGAAAAACATATGGAGACAGTAAAATGAACTTTACTGTCAAATACTTGTAGTATTCTAATTATTACTGCCACAAGTGAGTAACACTGGCTCTTTATTTTTTAAATTTTGCATGTGCGTCTTGTGTACAATAAACAAAAGTTCTCCTTTTGGCAATTTTAGAGGTGATTTTGTATGTGGAAAACATTTGATCTTGACATTTTGCAAAGCATAAAGTACTGGCTAAAACTGATACAACAAAGCTTTCATACCGTGCTTTTATCGAGTCTAGGCATATATCTCAAAGAAAATGCCTCGGCTACAGCAATATCTGGCTATATCAAGACAACAATATCAATAATTCCCCTGCACTTATAACTAATATAAAACAAAGAATCCAAGATGTACATGTCGAACAACAACATTGGCTAAGGGAGATACATATAATGACTCGCTTCATAACACAAGGCAACACAACAAGCTACAAATATATAGAATCTTTAAATCAGCTTAGGAACTAGAAAGTTACGTCAACGAAGTAGTAAATGTAAAACATAGAATAGACCTAGTCAGCTTGCCTGTTTTGTTGCCCATTTCAGACCACATGATAGTTCTCCAGAGGTTCAGTGCTTTGTTTTCCAATTATAGAAATTGATACATTTCCTCTTGGGATACAGAAAAACAAAAAAAGCATTACTCAAGGGAAAAGTCACGTGGTCTGAAATGGGACAACAAACAGGCAAGCTGACTCGGTCTATTGCCTTAACAAGGATGAGAATAAGTAATCACTGCTTGGAAATAGATAAAGGAAGATATGCAAGACTATAAAAGTGTTGAGGAAAGATTGTGCCCTATGTGCAGTGCAGGCATTGAGGACAAAGTCCACTTTCTATTCCAATGTTCTTCATATCACTGAAAAACAAGCGAAATATAAGTTTAACCAATGTATCACATAGCAAAATTAATTATTATCTGTGGTACTCAACCCAGCTCCTAAAATATCTCGTCTAGCAGCAAGATTTATTCATGACTGTCTGGACGTTTAGGACACAAACTCTTGAATAAGTGATGCCCTGTCCCACTCAACAAATACGCTATTAGCTTGGTCATTATTTTCAATTATTTTTGCACCCTAATAATACTATCATTATTGGACAGCTACAGATGTTCTGTATTGTACAAAGTACCAATGAAAACTGTGTATGGCTGAACATTTCCTTATTTTTCTATTTCTGTTTTAGTTCCAAAAGAAGAAGCTAAAAAAGATGTACATAAGGCAACACTGTGTTGGTATCCAGTAGATGAGAGAAAGAGAGGCAGAAGAGAAGAACGTAAGTACTAGTTACAATAATTAGGAGTGATCAAATTGTATTGGATAGACTAATGGCTTACCATTGTATATCTGATTAAGAAATATATACAATTTGGATGTGAATATTGTAATGTACTTATGAAATTAACTATATAGAATTGAACAATTTTGTACCATTTTGATGGAAATGTAAAATAAGAGTATACAGTTTGCATCATGGGCGTGTGCAGTATGTACAAAAACAGGTCCCATAATGATGAGATGGTTTGTATGTACTTTGACATTTTGCCTCAGGGCAAGAGAGGGCAGTGATCTCATACTAGAGCGGATTTCAATTGAGTGTTGGAAGTGTTTTGGTTTTGCATTTACTAAGCTCTCCTGTTGGCTGAGAAAGTAAACCAACCAATCAGAATCCAAAGTAAAACCAAATTGGTTTTGGTTTTGGTTTGGTTTGTCATTGGCTCACAGGGAAGCCATTTATGAGTTACTTGTGATTAGTTTATACTCGCTCCTATGATTGGCTGGCTGTGGGTAATTTGCGTTTGGTTTTACTACACTCAACTGGAAACCGCTCTAACGCAAGCGCAGTTAGTATTCTTTAACTGATATATAATTACCTTAGTATTCTGATTTGATACAGAATACTAATAGGGCTTATTATTAAATAGATACAGAATGAGATATGACCTATTTCAGCCAAGAAAATTGAAGTAAATATTTATGTAAATCAGGATGAAACTGTATTAGATTTATAACTACTCATTAAATATTTATTTCCTTTGTTTTCCCTTCATGAATTATTAATGAATTTGATAAGTAATAGATACAGAATTTGTGTCTGTGCTTTATCTGATTTACAAACTCTTGCTGAAAGCGAGAGTTTGTAAATCCGATAAAGCACGGACACAAATTCTGTATCTGACTTATCAAATGTCAAGATGTATAGAGTCATGTTTTCAGTTATTTTGGCGATCCAACTTATTTTGGCCGAGAAAATAGAAGCAAAAATTTATGCAAATCAGGACGTAATCTGTATCAGATTTACAGATCACTTATTGCTTGGTGACTTCCTTTGTTTTTGCTTCATGACTTATTAATGAATTTGATAAGTACCTTTACAATACAATACCAATGATACAATAATGTATTTAATGTCAGTTACATAGGGATTCGTTACCCAATCTTCCAAGCCATGGACTCAGATTAAACATACTCGGCTGTCCAGAATTTGAGACATCTTATTTAGTTTATCATTTTCCCCTGAAAGAAATGCACTTTATTGAATGCCTTTGCAATAATCAGTCGTACATGTAGTTTGTATAGACTGAATATAGCTGCAAAACAAGCTGTTTATGCTGCATGGGTTGTGTTATAGAGTCAGTGGTATTGTGTTATCATTCAGGCGTACATTGTTTGTAGCTGAAGGTATACATGTACATGTAGGTGTTTTAACATAATTTATTGTCAAGCCACTCCAGCTGACTGAAGCCTAACCTCTCAGTTATGAGCTTTATTGAGTTAGTTACCATTTCTAGATGTAACCAGTGGACTTGTGTTATTTCAGTTGAAGCATTTCTCGATATGGCATGTTCTGTTGCTGTTGTGGGAGGAAGCTCAAACAAAGAGTATGCTCTACATATACTGCACAGGACTAGAGGCAATATAAGGGTAAGGATTGTATAATACACACAAAAATGTACCCCTCCTAATACATCCAAGGCACAGTTGTTCTGATTAAAATAACCCAGGATTATATTCAAGATTATTATGGGTTACTTAATTGATAGGGTAAAAGCATTGTTCAAACCTAGGTTATTGGCTCAATTAACTAACCCATGATTATTTAACTAAACTAAACCACTGATTAGCATCCTATAATAATTAGTTTTCTTTACAATGTGAGCAGCTGTTGTGAATTTATTGAAGTAAGTTTGTTTCTAATTCCGAAATTTTATTTTCGCATCTGATAAATGGACATTAAAGTCTTCTTGCCTGAATCTGTAGCTTATTCGTTATTTTTTTGATCTTCTGAATGTAAGCCACAGATGGAGTTCTTCATCTGTGTATTGCTCTAAATCTATGTATGAGTGATGGTGAAATTTCTTTTCACTTTTTTTGCTCATAAAACTAGTAAAATACAACAACAGTCCACCATTTTGTTGAAATTAATCAGCCGATTAATTGCTTAACCCACCTAGCTAGGTGGGTTAAAATTCAATCCTGGGTTAACACTTATGATTTGAGCAACAGATCTAATCTAAGGTTAGAATTTAACCTGGGTTAAGCCTATTTAATCTTAGGTTAGTGCCAAAGCAGCCATAAAAACAAGTATAAGGGTTAGGATATCTTCAGAATGGCAAAAGAGATATGAAGATAACAAATTTAGCTGGAAATATCTGTTTGGTTGACAAACAACTGTAGACTTGTTTCAATAATAATAACTTATTATCTGTTTATTTCCCAGAAAACCCCAAAACATAGTTTATTGTGACTTCATATTATTTGTGCCATTAAATCCCAAATAGTCTGCTATGACACTCAGAAGCTTTGCCATAATAAAGACTTCATTTTTACTGGCAAAGACCAGTAGGGACAGTACATGTTCAAAAAGAAGGCAAAGAAAAGTGTAGCTACAATGTACAACAGAAGTCTTGAAGTTAGATTGCTAGCAAGTCTCTTCTATTCTGCTATTTTCTAAATAGACGCGAAGCCATGGCTCAACATGGCCTAACATGGCAGACCATGGTGGTTTAGAGCGGTAGACCCATCCATGTTGCACTGGCCATGTTGAACCATTTTTAGTCATGGCTTTGCACCTACATGTATAAAGAAAATAACGGAATAACTTACTAGCAGTCTACAACAAAGTGAACCAAGGAGATGCAGATACTTAACTGGAAGTGAGTTTTTTTTCTAATGCAATATTGCATTGTTCTTATGAACAGGAAGCTATCAAGTTGATGTTAAGTAAGAAGTATGCTACGCCACCCTCGGACCCCATGTACAGCTACCGCTATGAAGGTATGGAACTTGGCTACTCTGTAACTAGGCAACCTACATGTATGTAACTAGACAACCTTTGTAACTAGGCAATCTCTGTAACTAGCCAACCTCCCTCCTGTGCAGTGAAGTGTCATTAGTCAGTATCTTGACTGCAGTAAGAGATCAGGTTCTACTGTGAATGTTACAATGTTCAGCTTTTACAGTGCAACTACTGAAACCAGGGCCACTTAGACAACGAGAACTAAACACATTGCAAAACAAAAACAAAGCATTCCAAAATACAAATCCTAGCATATCCACGCGATTTTCTTCATTCAAAAGACCAAATTTGCCTTTTACCAGATCAAAGCTCGAACTAGTTGAAATGCTATTGTCTTGTTATCGACACTGATTGGCTCAAATACCTTAAGTTGGAATGCTTTGTTTTCATTCTGCGATGTGATTGGTTCTCGTTGTCTAAGTGGCTGGGTTTTAGTAGTCACACTGTAACAGCACCACTATGGGAAGTGAAAATTCAAACATCTTTGGGATTTTTTTTTTTTTTTTTTTTTTTTTGCTGTACAGTGTTGAAACTGTCTGCAGCCCTTGGAGACCTTATGCAATTCCATTGTTATGCAAAGAAACCATGGAAGGTCTAGTACATATAATTTAGAATCGTAAGGTATTTTCAGCCAGCCTTGGTTACTAAATTATTGCACTTTAGGCTCATCCTCCCGTATGTTATTCTAGGTTCCGTGAAATGGTTAGCAAGAGAAAGACAAACGTTCCGCAATTCCTTCAGAATAAAAGGCAAAGAGTTCAGTAACCTTAAGAAAGAGGTATGATTGTTGAAGAGTTGACTTGATGTTTCCTTTCATGTTTTGTGAGTGTAACTTGTAGGAGGACTTGGAAAGTGTTATAGTAGGTGAAGTAAGTTCGTACTATACCCTGTGATTTGACCACCTCATTTCAAAAATGTTTCCATCACAAAATGTATGTTAATACCAATCTGTAGTATCCGCGAATCGTTTCATCCCCAGCCATTTCGCTACCAGTTTTTTTGCACCCAATTTGTAGCAAGATTATATGGACGTTGTCGTTCTAAAATGTTTTAATTGCGGGCGAAACGAACTAGAAATAATAATAATAATAATAATAATAATAATAACCGTTCTTAGAACGCATTATGCAAGCCTCAATGCGTTTACAATATGAATATAAATTTAACAGTACTTAGTTTAAAAAGATTCGAGATTTACATTTTTCTTAAAATATATAATAATGAATAAATTGTTCCACGAAGCAATAAATAAACACACTATTCTAAATTATAATTGAAAAGGTGTGTCTTAAGACACGACTTAAAATTAGTTATTGAATTTGCACTTCGTATCCTAGCTGGTAGAAATGACTATGAAATGTTCATTTTTCTTCCCTGTTACTCAACAGATTGGGAACAGTAAGACTGTTGGTGACTGTGTGGAGTTCTATTATCTGTGGAAGGCCACACACCCAGAGGCGGTGCGTGGTCGCACTAGATACGTTGATTCTGATTCTGATGAGGACTACGAGGAAGACACTGGCAGTGAAACAAACAGCAATCCCTCCTTGTTTGAATGTGACTTTCCTCAGTGTATTGCGGTAAGTGTATCGTAGTGTGCTCCATATTATTAAAGGTTTATTACTTTTTGTTTATTTTAATAACAAACTATAGACTAGTTTTGAGGAAGAAAGGCGTAGACCACACGAGCAAGTTTTCCTTGACAAGTTTTATTTGCTCGTGTAGACGACGAAAAATGACAAGTTTTTCCTTGACAAGTCTCCTTGTTGAAAGTCTGGCGTGCCAGTTATTGAACAAGGCAACTTGTCAAGGAAAACTTGCTCGTGTGGACTACGCTTAACATGTTGTATTTGGCACATTTGACTCGAACTAGGCGTAACAACAGCCATGTTCTCTCTTTTATATGTTAAGTTATTCTAAAACACTTCCTTTTCAATATGTCAGTCCTTATAACCACCCCATTGTAATTTTCATTGTTTTGTCTTTGTTGAAGTGAAGACCAGGGTCACACGTATTTTGTCGCGTCGGTAAAAAGTAATCAAATATTAGATAAGTGATGAGACTAAATTCATGTGTAGTTCATTTGATCCATGCATGAAGTGTGCCTTCCTTTATTGAGAACTCAAAACAAGCCATTAGCAAACTAAGCCTGACTAATGACTGCTAAACTGTTTTGTCATGACCACAATGCCAGCTGAAGTTGTACACGTGCTCGTCTTATCAAGTGCAGTTAAGATGTTCTTACACAAAAAGCGGGTGGATTCCATAAAGTAAAGATTTTTTATTTTGTTGTGGGAAACATTCAGGACCTGTTGTTGTCATTTGGTTAAGTTACCCAGTCAGCAATAATAATAATAATAATAATAATTTATTTACCGTCGGTAACGCAGGAAGTGGTTGCCCAATCTCCCGAGCCAGGGGCTCATGATATAAGCGCTCGACAAATTAATAGTAACAAAATATAAAATTTGTAGTAGGACAATAAAGCTAGGGCATGACATTATAACACGAATGGAAGCTAAGATAACTCTAGCAATGACAACAAATATATAGTGTAGCTGACACCTGACCGTGTGAGCCAAAAGGTCGTGATTTAACATCACATTTAACCTGAATATCAGCGAGTTCCCACGGTCACTGAAAAACAAAAACATAATTCAAGCTCAGGGATTGTCAGAGAATTTAGGATTTGGTCATTGAAATTCCAAAGTTCAATGAAAAGTCAGGGACACTTTTAGGCCTCAGATACTTATTTCTTTGGCCGCTGTTTTGTTGAATGTTCTGTCTCAAATAACGATTGTTTATTTTGAAACAATACTAGCGTGCGCTGGCGGTCAGTGGAAAATGAATATTGGTCAGGGAAAAGTTTAGGGAATGTTTTCCTGCAAATGTGCGGGAACCCTGATCAGGCCCGAGGGGGAAGGGGAGGTGAGGAGAACACATTTAGCCAGCTCACTGTAGTTTGTTTTGTAATGCCAAATTTGCGGAGATAATGAATCGTTTGGTTTCTAGTGACAAGAACATCTTCATATTGATAGAGTGCTCTAAGTAGTCGAACCTACAAACCCCTAGTGACCAGTCACCTAGCAGCCTTCACTAATGTCCCGTCTTTTGTGTTTCTTTCAGAAATTCGTGTCACGCCAAGCTTTAAATGGCCACATACGCGTTCATGGCGGCAGGTACGTCAACATTATCAACATTGAGACCCGCTGATCTGTCTTCCTACCCGCCGTTTTTATTACCCTATGGTGCAGTAAGAATCGTTTCTTGGCAACGGCTTTATTGCCCTAAGATGTATCCCTGAATCATACTGATATAATCAACTAAAGGATTATTGAGGTATGCTAACCGCGTCTGACGAACGGCTGGCGCTCGAAACGTCAGCTGCTACTCGCTCCCCACGGCGGTTACCATACCTCAATCGGCTTTTAGTTGATTTATATATAGCAGTGTTTATCTTCCCCGCCAAAGCGGACCAACACTAGCTTTTACAGGAACTAGTTATCCATAATAATTAAAATAGGTTTGTGATTAAGTGAAATATTTAGATTCCGTTTTCCATTTTTAGCTTCATGAAGCCATCAGAGCCTCGCAAAAGGCGAAACCCGGCACCGACCCTCGATAACGATACCGTGGTCGTCAAGAGAAGAAAACCAACGGTTCCTGCTCCTCCACCTGTACCGCTAGTAGAGGGCGGGCCACTTCCCGAATTCGCCTGTAAAGTCTGTGGAAGGTTAGTCCATTATGTCCAATATGCAAGGCGGGAGGGGAGGTTTTTATCTCGAGTGTGAAAAGTACAATATGAAGATGAACCACTCGACTCGATCATATTCATAGCGGCGAGGACTTGAAACCGGCCAAGTTATCGGAACATTCTTGAATTTTGTCAATAAAATATTCAAAAATACATCCATCCAAATCTTGAGTCCCATGGACAAATGCAAGCTGGCAATATTCGAGTTGAAAGTATCCTTTTACGATAGCTCATACGTCAAAGCCAATCAAACCTCTCGTTCTTATGATGCTCCACGCTCTTATCTAGAGAGTCCAGGACGTCGTTGCTAACCGTAACGTCTTTGTTGCCTTTAGAATCTTCCATAAAATCAAGAGTCGCTCAGCTCACATGAAGACTCACGTCAAGAGACCTGACGACGACGACAAGCACAACATACATCGGCAGTAAACGGAAATTCCATTCGGAAAATCCTCGGCCTGACTCGGTAACACTCGGGAACAACTCTATGCACAGTCGAGTTGGCCTGGGGAGAGCATGAACTCGGATACAAATCAATCAGTAATTACCCAAGAGGCACCAGAAGACGCCGCAGTGATGTCCACGATCGTTGGATATTCCTACAGTTGAGCGTCGTGTCCTCCATACAATGTCCATCTTTTTATCATTTCGGTGGAGTGCGATGTGCAGTTCAATTCGCAGACGTTAGAGTGATTTCATTCTAGATTAATGCCAATGTTAGCTCATACCTTATCATGCTAGGGTATGGGTCAAGGGCATGCCTTAATTTATTGTAATTTATGACAGGCTGTCAGTCTCCACCACGGACAAGCAGGCAATAATACAGTAAAACTCCATACTATTTATTTATTTTGTTTGGGGAGGGGGGGGGGGGGGGGGGGGGGAAGGGGGTGTTAAACAACGAACTCGAGTATTGACACTTAAGTAATGGTCCAGATAAGAACTGCAGTAGCATCCATTGTTCTGCGGCAATGAGCCTCCCCACATACGATTTTGCTTGAATATGCTTAAAGTGCTTTAGGAGGTGTCTACAGTCTACAATTTTTTTTATACTATTGGCTCTTTTCTCTGTGAAAACTCAGAGATGCCACCATCCAGCTAAGAAAACAAAAGATTTTTCAATCGCAAATTTGAAAACTTTCCCCACACACGATATTCTTCGAAATTAAACCATAGTTAGTTTGATCAAAAATAAATTCAAACCACAAAAACAAATAGAATGAAATTGCATTATTTCGATGGGTTTCTATTGAATTTATAAGTATCAACCAATGAAATTACGAGAAAGAATAATAGAAAATTAACACTTTTAACATTCCTTGCCGTAGAGCACGACAGTTCTTATCTGGACCATTAAACATACGTTGTATGAAGTTTATGCGACTTACGGACGGACTATTTGATTATTTTTAGGAGTGTTCGGGGTTTTATTTTTGTTGCTGTTACGGTGCGTCGTGGAATTTTGTTCTGAAATTAACCACACCTATTTACAGAAAAAAATCAAATTGTCTGGCCGTTGAACAAGAATCCTAGCCGTTTTTTGGGAAGGCGGTGCGGAAGTTCGGCGAGCGCGAGTTGCGTTTCCCGCCTTTACAGTTTTAGGCGGGAAATCATGCGCGTCCTCCCAGTCGCTGCCTGCTCTAATCCTCGGTGGATATTGGCTGCCATTCTTTGTACAGTGTTATTTATATTTTGGTATAATAATTCCCTCTGTCTCTTGTACAGAGGAGTCAAGAATATATTTTCATTGTGTTGATGGTGTCTAGCAACAAAAGTGTACATATATTTCGGACTGGTCCTCGAAAATGAGGAATGTTTTAATGGCTTCATTGTGTCAGGTTTTAAACTTACTGGCGATCAATTTTTTTTCCGATTGTCGGTCAAGACTGAAATCTGTGGGCATTTCAATACAATGCACAAAACAACAGTGGAATATGACTGGTACTACGATCGCCAGCAACGCAAAGACGCAGGTAGCGGCCATCTGGAATCTGAACAATACGTTTTGCGTACGCAGCCTCGCGGTGAAGGGTTTCAGAACGAGTTTGCGTACGCAAGAACAAAGGGTTTTTAGTCATGGCTGCCGCGTGAATAGGGTGGTTTGTTAATTAAGCCCCCAAAACACTGTCCCTCTGGTTTTTCTTCCTTAGCTCAGCGGAGGGTGAAAATGCTCTGTTATCGTTTGGCTTGATATCGATGTCATTTCCATCAGAAACAACATGTTGGTGATGAACTGAATTTCAGTTGAGTTCGGTGACAGAGCGTTATTTTTTAATGTTGTTTTTCCTGGTTTATTTTGGCTGGGTTCTTATGAAAGTCTGTGTAGTTATCGGGCCCTTTCTCGCTTACCGTCGCATTTTCATAATTGGCCGAAAATGAAGGTTATCATTCATTCGAGGAAATGCATTCGGTTCTAAGCTCGAAATGTTTGATTAATCCACAGACGTTCATAGCTTTTGAATTGAATCCATGGAGCTGTGCTCAACTTGATTCAGAATGATTACTGGCCCAGTACAAAACTTGCTTGTGGGACATTTTCCACTTATTGAATTTGACGCAGCCATTGACTGCAGGGCAGTGGTTGAATGCTGTGTTTGTACTACATTGTAAATAACATTCATTATTATTGTATATAGTGTTTCATTTAGAATTTGGTGTGCGGAAAATAATCAAAGTACTTAAAACAGTGTATTGTGTCTTAATGTCCCCCGCAAACCCACACAAGTTCCAGGCAATAGACCAGTTCGCGGTTAATTTCCGACAACAGTTTGTATAGGAATCCGATGCCAAATAATTTCCGTAAATTCGAATTTCTGAAATATTCACTGTCTGCAAACTTAAGATACCAGGTAAATTTTCCCGCTGACTTTGCCTCGTTAATACAAACAAATGTATGGAAAACTGAAAACACGATTGCGCGCTTCCCAGCACAGCTACATCCCTCAAATTGTAAGGTGCTAATGCCTGCAAACGCCTGACTGAAGTTTTACAGCTCAAAACAAACTCTTGTACATACTTACAAATGACTATGTTAAATCTCTGAAAACTCGACTTAGCAAATAATATTTTGAGGAATGAGCGTTTAAAAATCTCAAAATTTACAAAGAATGTATGGCTGTCAGCAACTCCTACCACCCAGCCATTAAAACAGTTTTGAAAAGTCAATTTCTCAGTAAATATTTAACATATGAATCTCAAATTTTCGGTGATTACTAAGTTTAAAAATGTAGTCTGTCAGGGCTCGTGAGTCTGTCTGTAGTTTGAAGTTTAATTTATGCTAATGACGACAATGTAAACTGACTTCAAGGATTCGCCTATACTCTAGCGTTATTACTCGGGCTGCCTGTGGCAGCACCGAGTCGCTTGTTATCTTTTTAAAAAAAAATTCTGTTGGGTGTCGCAAAATTTCTGCGCATCCGTTAAAGGTCAAGTTCACACCAATCAGATTGCCCTGTGCTGGTCACGCAACAATCGCCAGGTTAATTTATTTACATAATTTAATACAGTAAATCAAGATGGTGCAGGACCCGCGAGGAACTTTCTCTGGAGTCCCATCTCTCAAATGTAAGCACTTTAATGTTTTATTTAACTTCACCGTGCGAAAGCCTTCCAACAGGCTCAGGATACTTGTTATTTATTTATGCTGAACCCGAGTGAAAGTGCGATCGAAAAATATGCTTGGTTTGTCGCTGCATTGAATTGTGCTGTTCGGTTTGCCAATACCAAAACTGCAAATGGTCAAGTTTACAGATGGCGAGAAAACATTCAATTTAAAGTTGTGTTTACGTCTGGTCAAGGTTTGTGAAAAAGCTACATAATCTTTAGCGTCGATGGCAATATGACCATTTAGGATCTTATACATTGTAGTCAGTCTATTACACTTTCTTGAGGTGTAAACAACCGAGTGAATTCTGTTGGCTTGCTCGCTGTACTGGATTCTGCTTTTCGCTGTACATACAGATACCGAAACTACAAACAGTAAGATGACCTGGCTGAAGAGAAACAAGGTCTGAGTTTTCTAGATACCAATCCACTTCCTTGTTTCTGTCTGTTACAAATGTTTGACCTTCGGTGCGAAGGAAGTTCAAAATGACCCCTAGGAAAAACGAAGAACAGAGGTCAAACATTTGGGCTAGAAAATTGATTTCCGCATGGATTTTCACCAAATAAACACTCTGCAACCCCTGGGGTACCATACTAAATTTACAGCGGGAAATTGTGGCTTAAACTTAGGCTCTAGAGAGTTTTATAAATACTTGGTAACGCGAGTGTAATTGTGCTTAGTCATTCAAAGAAACCATTTCCATAATATATTGTTCCATACATAATTTATTCACATATCATATTTTATCAAATCATAATCATATCTATGGCATAATCACAATCAATTTCATACCACTATTTAAATATATATTTCATAATAACCCACTCTTCAAATTATCACTATATCTACATGTAATACACACTAGTCTGACACACATAAATACAATACACATAAGATAATAATACACAAAATAAAGAAATGAGTATGAATTGGTAATGCTTGTCTTATACAAGTAAATATACACATACCAACAAGTTTGCGCCATAACTGCTATTTTTATTACAAGTGTCAATCAAATGTCATTGAACACCACTTTAGCCAATCGGAATTTTGCGTCTAAAAAATGAACGTTAAAAGGGAAAAAACGGGGGGTTCGTTGCAAGCCCTCCTTCCCTTTTCCTCTCCCCATTCCGGCTACCAACATTGACCATAAATTATTCTGGAGTTTATGTTCTAGGAACTGGAATTCAGTTTATACACATCTGAATAGTAATATTTATTTATACGTACTTTTTATTAATCCCTTTATATATCCTGTAATATAGCTATATAGTGTCCCCCTCAAATAAAGTTCATGTATGTACGTCAAGCCTGAGTTGATTTGTGTTCTACACTAACTTCATTTATTGCTTTACACTGTATACCACACAGCAAAATGTGCTACTAATTATCAAATCAATGCCAATTAACCATATAAAACACACATGTATACATATAGCCCCATAAGCATCGCATCCAATGATTTAATGTTACACAAAGATAAAATACAGTTTTATACCCAGATGCATCCCCTTGTATATTAACATATAAGTCAAGACATCAAAATTTTCACAGTTAAAAAAAAAGCACTTTTGATCAGGATTATATACGTCCACCGTCCACATCATTGCAGCAATTTTCAGCTTTTCAGACTGTTACCACAGTCCTTTCTCTTTCAAAAATATGTTGAACGCACTTTGATAATCTATGATTACTTCAAGTAAATAAATAAATATGAAGAGAAAGGGTACAAACTCAGTCTTATTTTCTCTAGCATAATAGATTTTTACTTTAAAAAAATGCATAAAAGCCAATATTTGCTGAGAAATACGTCCTATCTCATCCAGAATGAAAGTAATGTAGTATAACAGAACAGAAGACTAAATTGTAAATGTGTGTTACTTGAATAAGTAGTGTTTAAATTAAAATGTCAACTTCTTTAATTTACATACGAGAAAAACAAAAATATTACATTACATATATACTTGGGGAGCAGAGAATGAAAGTCACCGCGCTACCGGCCACTCCTAAAGACTTCTAAATTCAGCTAATAATTCTTCCCTTTGGTTATTACTAAGAGGATTTCAAATGACAGTGTATTTCATCTTCAATCTCATGTGGCCCGAGTGGAAGCCCATATGGGCTCTTGTTTATTTATTTTTATTTATTTTTGTTGGGTGTCGCAAAATTTCTGCGCATGCGTTAAAGGTCAAGCTCACCACCAATCAGATTGCACTGTACTGGTCACGCAACAATCGCCAGGTTAATTTATTTACATAATTTAATACATTAAATCAAGATGGTGGAGGACCCGCGAGCAACTTTCTCTCTAATTTGGAGTCCCATCTCTCAAATGTAAGCAGTTTAATGTTTTATTTAACTTCACTCGTGCGAAAGCCTTCCAACAGGCTCAGGATATTTCAACTGGCGCTATTGTCGGAGCCGAAGGACCGCGTTTTGTACCCAGATGGCCAGTGATTTTATATACGACACGTACGACGACCTGAAGCTAGTGAAGGGGCCAGGTTCCGGAAAGCTAAAATTCGAAGAAATAGATATTGGAATCTATAAGCCATCGGCTCGCTGTGCTGCATTTAAAACATCCGAGGAGAACATCTTATTTTGGGCGAAGGCACTTCAAGACCAATATTATGAGTCTCTTAAAAACTGTCAGAGATTTAAATTTACCGTAAGTTGGATCGACCACTTAAATGAGGCAGAGACACAGTCAGAGAGTATTGAGATCAAGTTATTTCGTTCCAGCGAGGATATTGACCTAGCGGAAACGGTACAAGCTGTCGAAGGATTTTACTTATAACCATCCACGTCTACTTAATAACAGGAATAGTTATGTGCCAAGGCATGGGCAAAGATTGAGTTTCCCAGATTACAGATGAAAGTAGACAACTTATGAATGAAGAAACAGAGGTCACGCGCGACATGCTTGAGAACATGTTCAACACTTTATGTTATACTAAGAAAACAAAACAAATTACGGAGCCTGCAAGTTCCCAAGTCAATGAAAAACCAAAAGAGCCAGTAGTTTTAGATCAACATGTCCTTGAAACTCTAAAAGCAACATACACATGAATCAAATTCAAACCGGAAGAGACGGAATTCTTTAGATTCTTCACGAGGATTGTTAGCCCGCAATAAGAACTCTCTCGCTGATTTAATGACCTTGATTTGTAACATGGACGCTGACCTAACTGATATGCGTAATGAATTCTTACTCTCGTCACATCAAAACACGAATCAAGAAACGAAACTCAGTCATTTGGAAGAGAAATTAGTGCAGCAAGATAATATATACAAGACCGAATTCAAGATGCTGTCATCACGTATTATTGACCTAGAAGTTGAAAATGGCGAGTTGAAAGCGGATATAATAAAGCTGAGATCCGACTTTCAAACTTTAAAAAAAAAAACAAGAAATACAAAAAAGAAGACAATGAAGCTTTAGCAACGAATCAGTTTGTTCAAGAGCCATCTTTCTTACATGACAACCCGATCCCTATTCATCAGAATACATTTTCTGTGCTAAATGACGAGAGTTTACAATCACCTGACCGACAACCCACTACAAGGCTGTCTCTAGAGACATACATTAATAAAACGTGTAAATCATCATTTTATTATTTACATAACATTAGAAAGATCAGAAAAATTTTAACCATTGAGTCTAGCACTATATCCTTGTCCATGCATTTATTTCATGTCGCCTTGACTACTGTAACAGTTTATGTTATGGTCTTCCTGCTTATCAAATAGCAAAACTTCAAAGAGTTCAAAATGCTGCCGCTAGAATCATATGTAAGGTTTCCCGTTTTCCACATATTACTCCGGTTCTCATTAGCTTACACTGGCTTCCAGTCAAAACTAGAATAATCTTTAAGATACTTACTATCACTTACAAAGCTATCCATGGTATGTGCCCTTCGTATATTTCTCAATTAATTAAAGTCAGAGGGCGCTCTTTTTATAACACTAGATCTAATAATGAGCTACTGCTGATCGTACCGTCCTTTAAATCACTGTCTACTATTGGCGATAGGTCATTTACATCAGCCGCACCTTTTCTATGGAATAAATTACCTGCTAGTATTAGGCAAATCAAATCCTATGACTATTTCAAGAAGCAGCTCAAGACTTACTTATTCAGAGAAGTCTTTAGCCTTTAGCTAATATTTACGACTAGTTTTATTATCGCTATTATCGACTAAACTTTATCATTACTCGTAGTAATAGCATTTTATTGGACTGTTATTCTTAATGAATTGGTTAGTTAATTATTAGTTTGTTAGTGTATTTTAAAAGTAGAGACTTTGTAAAAGCGCATCAGAACATTTTCCATATGCTAATTTGCGCTATATAAGTGCATTATTATTATTATTATTAAAGAAAGGGACCCGCATGAAGTACGGTAGTACGGTTTATTCTCGGGTTCAAAACAATGAATATATGCCTGCTCAAATACAGTGTGTTAAACGAATAAGTAGTGTTTAAATTAAAAGGTCAACATACAAGAAAAATAAAAATATTAAATTACATATATACTAGGAGAGCAGAGAATGAAAGTCACCGCGCTACCGGCCACTCCTAAAGACTGCTAAATTCAGCTAATAATTCTTCCCTTTGGTTATTACTAAGAGGATTTCAAATGACAGTGTATTTCATCTTCAATCTCATGTGGCCCGAGTGAAAGCCCAGATGGGCTCTTGTTCATAGTTTAGATTGCTGTTCATGTTTGCCATCACATCCTCCCCGTTGAATTAACCACTATCCTTAAATGGAAAACACGCTTGAAATAATGATAATCGTTAATTCTAATGACATTCTTAAAACCAGTCGAGGATAAAGATAAACATTTGTTACATTCCGAACGGCTGTAGACTAGCCTGTACACAGACTTCCGTAACCCTTCAAAGGAAGGAAAAGGCGGTCTGGGCGCTTTCCATTCAACCAAAATGAATGGTTGTTCATGACGGTGATCCACTGCCAAGCAAACGAGCAGCCTCGGTAGTTATATTCCTTGAAAAGAACTCTGCTGTTCGCATTCGGCTTCTGAGAATTGCAACTAATTTATGCATCATGAAACGGCTACGTCATCAGTATGGAATTTTCTGCCTCGCTCCCCAGACGTCTCTTTCGCGAGTGGGGAGCGACAAGAGTCGGCTGGTTCCCAGGCTAGTTAGATGTTAGAGTCAGAACGTGAAAATGAGCCAGCTAGGGAGTCTGGAACCAAGTAAAGCCTGGTTACTCAGTTGAAAAATTAACTTGTTAATCGCCAGTTTATTGGTCATTATGTTTTTGGGTTCGACGTTAATCTCAACCGGAGTTGGGTACCGTGGGGTTGATGGGATACGTGTCACGTGCTTTGCCCAGGCGCGAAGAATCGAAATTGGGCGGAGGATGTGCTAAATCTGCGCCATTTTGAATAATTACTATGCGCGCGCACGTATTTCCAGCTCGAAAGCTGGAGTAGTAGTATAGCCGGCGTTAAAATGATACCACCTCATTTTTAATCCACCAGAGAGCCGTTTTAAGCCCCCCTCCCCCAACATTATTTTGGACCCTAGTGAATTTAGGCCACACGTAGGTGTTTATGGTACCGCATTGCGACTTGTTTGCCTACATAAACAATTTGGTTGTTGTGGTGTGGTACCATAAACACCTACGTGTGGTCAAAATTCAATAGTGTCCAAAAAGATGTTGAGGTCGGGGGACTAAAAACGGCTCTCTGGTGGATTAAAAATGAGGTGGTATCATTTTATCTCCGGCTATACTACTAGGAATAACGACGCAGATAGAAAAATTAGGAATTAGAGAATGAAATGTATATGGTATATATCGAATGCGAAAGCATCCAATAATGGAGAAAGGCACTTGTAGCTGGTTGATGTTTGGGAAGGATACGAGGTGTGTAAGGAGTCGTTCGAAGACAACAGAGTACTGCACCCAGCATAATTTCCAGATACGAGGTGGGGGCATCTCACCAACCCCATGTTCGAAGTGTGGTCGTGGCTGTCTTACGAGTTACGGGCTTTGCGCGAAGTGCGGGCAAACACAGCGCCATCGCCTCCGTGCGTTAAAACGCCGCACTAAGGAGCGCTTCGCGAAAGTGTTAGCCGAATTGAAAATAACGACCCCTACGTTCCAATTAGAGAGAAGCTAGGTATAGGTATTACCGAAGAAAATGGTCACCCTCAAAGAATTACGCACACAAGCGAAGCAGTTCAACCTTCAAGGAACCTCAGGGCTCAACGAATCCGGTCTCATCCAGGCAATAGCTGAGGCTCGTGCCACCGAATGGCAGAAGAGAATCAAACGAGCTGGCCAAACGGGTAGGTTCCCAGCTCTGCAAGGGTATCCCGAAAATCCACACAAACGCGCCCAATGTGCACGTGAAGTCAAATTGTTGGATGAGGAGGTCACAGCAAGTCTAAGGGCTAAAGCTGTTGTGGCGCGGGCTAGAGACAATCCTCTTTCCCGTTTGCCGCATCTACAGCGAATCGGACGGTGGTCCCTGAAAAAGTCTCTTAGTGAGCCACTGGCACGGAGTCTTGCTCGAGAGGCAGACACTATTCTCAATGAGAGAGATGGTATGCTCGAGGGAGAGGAGAAAGGTAGGCGTACCATTCAGTGGCGCTTCTTCCAAGGTGTGGCAGGCGATCTCACGCCTAGGATCATGGAAAAGTTGACTGCGAATGTAGCAACGAGCTTCTACCTACGGTACGGCTATACCTATCGCATTCGCAACGTCACCAACGGGTGTGTGATGCTCTTTTCCAAGACAGTCCCAGGTTCTCCATGGATAAATATTCTAGGCGACGCAGAGGAGTGGGTTGCCAACAAGGAGAGAGCTCGCCTCAATCCCGACAACATCGAGCGTCCCAATACCCAGTGGGCATTCGTGCGTTGGATCCACGTGGATGTCAAAGTCGTGCTCGATCGTCAGCCACTGTTGGGAACAGGCCCACTGCCACACTGGCTTCGGCAGAAGAAGGGAATGATTGCCCTTGACCAATACAATGACAACCTATGTCTTTGGCGCTGTCTTGCTGTATATAAAGGAGCACGCGTAGACAGGTGTACCACCGAAGCTCGAAAACTCGCCCAGGACTTCTATCACTTGACAGTACCTATACCAGACGTCCCCAAGACTTCGCTAGACCAGCTGGAGAAGATTGAGTTACACTTTGGGATAGGCATTTGGGTGTATGAACCTACGGAGGATGGTGCTTGGCATCTGACGCGGCATGCGGCCCGCTATGAGCGCATAATGACGATAGGGATATACGACGGGCATGCCTTCTATATCAAGAACGTTTGCAAACTCGGACACATCTACATCTGTAATGACTGTAAGCAACGGTTCACAAACGCCTCAGACCTCCAACGCCATGCAGATCGTTGTAGTCGCGGAGAGACCAAAATCGTTTGCCCTGGAGAACTGATCAAAGCTCCCCAGTCCGCATACGAAAAAGCATTCTGGCCAGAGAACACAGCAAGCAAAGCATCTCTACGCTGGCTCAAGCGTGAGTCAGAAGCACTCCAGCAGCATATCCATCACACAGCTTGTGGACATGGTGGAGAACGTTGGATCGAAGGAGCTCCTGTTGATGGCTACGAACCCCTTTCCAAAACCATCTTCAAATTTCATGGGTGTTACTACCACGGCTGCCCAATATGTTATCCTCGGGGTTCAGTCCAGTACCGCAAGACCTGCAAAAGAACAGCAAACCTACGCGAGGCAGGCTATACCGTAGTGGAGGCCTGGGGCTGTTCCACAAAGAAGACCAACGAACCCGTTCCAAAACCAACGCAAACCTCCCACCCACACGCCATAGTGTATGACTTTGAGGCCTACCTCGATGGGACAAAGGGACCAACAGACCGATTGACCATCGACAACATACACGTTCCCATATCCATATCAGTAGCTGACACACACAACCGCACACCAACCCACATCTGCCAACGCAATCCAAAGGACCTCGTCTCTGCCTTCGTTGAAGAACTCCAGCGAAGGGCAAAGGCAATCGGAGAAGTCGTTGTCGAACAGTTATGTCCCAGGACCACTGCTTTCGCTTTCGATACCCTATCAAAGGAACAACAGATGAAAATCAACGAATGGTCCTACCAGGTTCCTGTGCTAGGGTTCAACTCTGGTCGGTACGACATGAACCTTGACACGTGCAAGAAGGCCCGGATGGCAAAGAAGGTTAACTCGGTCATGTTTCTCTTGACCCCTGAATTCCGGTTCCTTGACGTGATGAATTATCTCGGGCCCGGCACTTCCTATGAGCGTTGGGTCACCGCATATGGATGTGAGCTGAAGAAGAGCTTCATGCCGTATGAGTGGTTCGATTCTCCCGACAAGCTGGACCACATCGGACTGCCGGACTATCCAGCGTGGTGGTCGAAACTGAAGGGAGGATACCTACTATCCATGGCAGAGTTGAAGGACTATAAGCGTCTCTTCCGTGAGAAGGAAATGAAGACCTTCGCTGACTGGCTGCAGTACTACAACGACTTGGACGTGGTCCCGTTTCTAGAGGCTCTCGAGAAGATGCGTAGCTTCTACCACGCAAAGGGAGTAGACATGTTGAAAGACGCAGTGTCTATCCCTGGAGTCTCACTACAGTTTATTCTTCGAGGTAGTGTAGAGCGTGGGGCCGAGCTGTATGCCCCAAAAGAGAAGGCCTATCACATGCTGAAGAGTGCCGTCGTGGGAGGTCCAAGCATAGTGTTCACCAGATACCACGAGGCAGGAGTGTCCAAGATCCGCAGCCATCAGCGTGGACCCCAGTCCGAACCCAAACTCTGCCGCAACATTCTGGGCTACGACGCCAATGCCCTATACCTCTCGACTATGGCCCACGAAATGCCCTGTGGTAAGGAAGAGGTTGTGCACTATGGAGAGCCTGGTCCAGCCTCCGAAGGACTTGCTGAGTGTCTGCGGACTGGGTCGTGGTTTGGGTACGCATCGACATCGAGATACCTAGAGCATTGTGGAAGAAATTCGAAGAGATGCCTCCCTTCTTCTACAATCGGGAAATCCCCGAGGAAGCAACCCAAAGAAAAGAAGCTCGTTGGGAGTTTGAGTGGGAAGAGGTTGCTGCTCTATGCCCCTCTTCTACGTTGGTATCTAGATCATGGAGCAGTGATGACTGCTGTCTACCGCACAATCGACTACGAACCGAAAAAAGTCTTCGAATGGTTTGTGGAGCAAGTCACTGAAGCGCGACGGACAGGAGATGCGAACAAAAGCAAAGCCGTGCTGGCGGATGTGTTCAAGCTACTTGGAAACAGCGCCTACGGAAAACTCATCGAGGCTTTGGAGCGGCAGACCAACGTCGCCTACACCAAAGACGAGCGAGTTGTGGACAAAGCCCTGCGCAGTGCCTGGTTAGCAGACCTGGAGGAGGTCGGTGCTGCATACGAGCTCGAGAGTCGAAAGCCCCAGATCCGAATCAAACGTCCATTCCAAGTAGGAATCGCTGTGTACCAGCTTGCCAAGCTCCGCATGCTCGAGTTCTACTACGACTTCCTCGACAAGTACATTGATCGGCAGGATTTCGAATACATCCAGATGGATACGGACAGCGCGTACATCGCCATCTCAGGCAACAGCATCGACGAAGTGGTACGACCCGAATTGCGCAAGGAGTTCGCAGCTTGTCAAAAAGATTGGTTAGCCTGGGACAAGTGGAGCAGTCGCACACCAGGCCTCTTCAAACTCGAGTTCCAAGGACAGCCCGCCATCGCCCTCTGCTCCAAGGCCTACTACGTCGAGGTAGATGACAGCAGGAAATATTCCACCAAGGGGATGTCGAAGCGGCACAATGATGTCTCATGGAATCGATTCAAAGCAGCACTCCACGGCAGCATCGATCGAGCAGGAAACCGAGGCTTCCGCCTGACGCCAGAAGGTATAGCAACTTATGAACAGCAGAAGCTTGGGCTTTCAGCTTACTACTAAAGAGACGGGTTCTTCCAGACGGCATCCACACCGAGCCTATAGAGTACAGTCTAGCGGCTGGGTACGACTAGGATCCCTTTGGTGGCAGTTCTGTATCCCTAGGCACCACTTGTAGCTCTTCACGCACAAACCCTCGCTTTGGTGTCCTATCCGCTGGGATGGAGTCCAAATAGTACAACACAGGCTGTCCAGAAGATACTACACTGCGTGAGATACCATACGTCTGGAGACTCCACACAGGATCAGTCGCCCGCCGGGCTCCACCCTCCAGCTCTCCTGGTGCATACAGATATCGAACAAGAGCATCGAATGGCAAGCGCTTTTCTTCGAATCCAATGGGCCTCGAATACGTAGTGACTTTTACGTCCACTTGCTGTGCCACCATAGCATTCAAAGGCTTCTTTCCTGTCAGTCGAGTCACTTCACTATTCATGGCCTTGATGACCTCAGGAAGCCGCCGAACCCATTCTCTGGACCGAGCATCTGATCCCTGAGAAGCAAGCACCAACTCTTGAGCGTATTGATATCCAAACAACCTCTCAGCCAGCGTCCTGTTCGCTCGCTCAACGAAGCCTTGCGCCCTGTGGTTGCCTACCTCGCCTCGTTGGACCTTTGTACCATGGCGCTCCAAGGTTCCAGACATACGTCCCATGAACTCCCTCCCTGGATCGACCTGTAACAGTTTTGGCCATGTCAATGGACTACGCTTGTAGATTTGTTCGAAGTCCGCAGCCACTTCACCACTATCTTTCGAGGTCAAGGGTTCTGCTTCTTTGTAGCGTGAGGCTATATCGATCACAACGAGTGCGTACTTATACGTCTTCCATGTTCGCCCCCCTTTACCTTTGGTATAAGAGACTCGACCATGTGGTAGGAAAAGGAGATCGACCTGGTGCACCTCGTTTGGCTTTGAGACCGTCCAGTGGGGTCTTGGAATTTCATGTGGACTAGGTAGGAACATTTGCCATAGGGCTTGCTTTTCCAGCCAAACCTTTGCAACAGCCTCTGACACACCCGCAGAAGTTGCGAGCTTACCCACGGCAGCGTGACCTTTCCAGTATCCCTTAGGACCATAGAAGATCGAGGATAGCTTTGCATCCATCGGAACGTTCATTGTTATAACACAATGACGAGCCTCTAATACGCGATTCTCAGAAAAGAAAAGAAAAGTGTTTTTAAATTTCTTTCTTTTTTTAAGATTTTTAATTTTTTAATTTTTATTCAATTTAATTTATGGCGGCATAATCCCAGGGCAAGCATTCCACCACCGACATAAACCAACTCACCTGTCTCCTGTGCACTTGATGGTCGATAGTAGTCTGAGAAACTAGGTTCGTGCAGTGCTGGGATGCGGTGTAGTCCCACGTGTACTGTATTGTATAGCTCGAGAGCACGGTCCGTATTGTTGAGATCCTCAGAAGCATGGTGCTGCAGACTCTCCTGTTCTTGGACCCAGTCGGCCAACTTTTCGCGGTGCTCCTGAAAGGCTGCCCAGTCTGCCTGATACTTCTCTAGGGCTTTATCGTGTATTTTTCGCTCTATGGCCAGCACATCAGGATCTTTACCAGAGATTGCCCGGGCGAGGTAGCTTCCACCTACAAAGGCCGTTGCATTGAGTAGAGCTCCTCCGAGCATCATAGCTATGGTAGCCATCTACACACTCTGTGGGATGACATTTTGGTCCTCGAGATATTGCTTGGCGGCGATGCTACCAGCCAATACAGCCGTCCACTTCACGTAATTCAAGACGGAAGCCGAAGGATCACTAAGCATGGACTCCTTGACCACATTTTTTGCAATGAACCCAATACCTGCAGCAAGTCCAGACAATATAGCAGCGTTTTGCACTGTTTGCATCAACTTGTTCTCCACCATTTTGCTATAGCAAAGCTATGCCCTATGGTTCTAGGCTTTAAATGGACCTACTCCATGTCCGGCAACACGCAAGTTCCTCGGAGCGCTGGAGACAAATCTGTACGTGGTGTAGCTGGTGTCGTACTACAATGGCTTTTGCTATTCTGGGACACCGGAGTGTTGCCTCTGTAAAGGCGCTGATAGTACAGACCTACCAATGTCGCACCTACACCAATGACAGTAAGTATGGTGGTGATAGACACATTCTCGCAGCCGTAGTACGATCTGCTTTCGTCTTCAGTTTCTTTGGAACGGACCTCCTTTTCGCGCTCCAACTCGCGATTGAGAGCCTCTCTAGCACGGCGGTTACTTTCTACCAGTGCTTTTCCAGCAGCGACACGCTTTGGATCTTTTACCTTTTGTTTTTTCTCACTTTTCACCTTTGAGAAAGAATCAAAGGGCGCAGTCTTCGGAGGATCCGCAGTGATCAGATCCATCTGTTCCTCCATCTTGAGATATAGCAATAGACAGCAGGTCTTTAATTGGTTGATCGCTTGATGTACTAGGAACGCCTATGTGTCCAACTACGTGGAACAAAGCACTAGCTAGGGCCACTAAGCGACCTGCTTTAAGAGACAACAAGCCGACCACAGCACTGATCTCGTTGCGGACTAGGTGGTCTTCTTGTAGGTCTTTTAGAAGTGCTTGTTGATCGTCTAGTGGAACTATGTACGCGACTGCACGAGTTGCTAGCCGCAGTGCTCCGTTTACTAGACAGCCTGTTATTTGCTTTGCTACGACGGCCTGGTATCTATTATGTAGACGTTTTACGTCCTTCTCAGATAGCCTAGAAACATCTCCTAGAGAGAGATTCTGTCCCAAAAATTCCTTCGTTGTGCCCGTTGCAGCCAAAATTGAAAGTGCTTCCCGGCAATCGTCAGTTGCGTCAGAAGATATTTCCACCGATTCGGTTGGACATGAAGCTTCCTCACCTAGTAGGGCTTTGATTTGTTCCTCCATGGTATGTGCAGTATACTGCAGTAGCAGGCAGCTCTAATACAACTGCAAAGGGATGTCGTAAACAAAAGCATATACGAGCAA
The DNA here is from genome assembly GCA_030867875.1 of Actinernus sp. WN-2022. Taxonomy (NCBI): domain Eukaryota; kingdom Metazoa; phylum Cnidaria; class Anthozoa; order Actiniaria; family Actinernidae; genus Actinernus; species Actinernus sp. WN-2022. The sequence continues at coordinate 87,394,830 of JAOWCC010001589.1, read as the reverse complement.
ACTTGTGGGCCCGGAGCTCTGATTGCAAATGACGCACTGAGCCTAGCTCTTTCTCTTCTTGCGATCCACCGTAGTCCTCGAATAGCCTTTTACTATCTAGAGCCGACGCCATATGAAAGGTCACTAACACAGCTACATTTTCTCGGAAGGGTTTGCAGATACTCGTGAGCTGCTGGGAGAGCACCCAAACAGAAATCCCGATATGGCGAGCAGAAAAGGCCAGATCCACGAGTTTATCAGTCCTTCTTTTTACGTCCTTTGAGGCGGCACAATCATCAAGAACGAGTAGGGTATTGGTTCCTGCCCAGTAGGTGGCACAAACATGCAGTGCGGCATCAATAGCCTCGCAAGAACTGTTGGGCAAAACGACGTGGAAGTTTGGATCGCCACGGGCAAATCCGCGATAGGTCTTGTTGTAGGCGAATGCAGGACAGATCAGTACAACGTAGTCGAACTTGCCGCGAAATGCTCCACGAAGCTGCTCCACAAAGAAGGCAGTTTTTCCACAGTTTGTGGGCCCTACAATCAGGGCATTGAATGGGATGTGTTCTACCAGGGCATCCATCTAATGTATACATTAATATGTTATATCCTTAAGGGCTCCATTCAATAGCGTGAGTTGGGCATCAGCCAGCACATAGATGTGCATGTTTACAGTCCCACTGCCTCCACTCCTATGAACACGGATCTGGATGTATTTTCCACTACCTATTTGGCCAAATCCATCACCATGGACAGCTGGATCCTTTGCCGTGTGACAGTCAACAAGAATGGCGAATCTGTTGTCGTGGAACTTGGTAGGGCTCATGGCTGTATCGTCCCTGGCGCTAGCAACAAACCATCCCTTGGCAGCCTCCCAGAAGTCTGGTGGTAGCATACCTCCTGGAAAGAGGCTGTTTGGAATTCCATTGACGTCAACCTCAACCTTTGTGATACCTGGATTATCAAATGACTCGCTGTCCCGGATGCCAGTGGTGTGTGGATCCACGAAGAGGAGAAGTAGTCCAGTAAAGGATCGCCGTGGGATGTTGATGTTCTGAGACACCAGAGTGTCGGACGCTTTATACACAGGTACGGTCTTGACGTGAACAGTGTGGTTGAACAGGAAGGCAGCGCCTGTGGTATATGTGTCCTGTGCCTGCCTGGCGAGAGTTTCGTTCTTGATGACCTCATACTCCAGCTGGATGTTGTTGAGCTTGTATGTGCCTAGCTTGGTGGAGTCTGACCCTACCACTATGTCGACAGCAGATGCTAGAGTCAACTCGAATGAAAGAGTGTCGCGTAGAGCATGTGGATACAGGGCTCCATGTTGTGTCAGAATGTCAACGTCCAACGGAATTCTGTACTTTGATCCATATGCAGCCAGGAGCGCATTGTCTCCAGCATTCGAAGTGACTTTATCACCGGCCCCTGAGCGGAGCTTGTTTGTGTTCTCTGACTGAATACCTTGTTGAGTTCGAGCTTCTCGCTCTGGAGTAGGAAGATAGAGATCGGAATATGTCTGTAGGAGATCTGGTCGGGCAATATCTTCCAGTGTCTCGGCCCCCATTTTGCAAACTCGACGCGAGACCAGACAGCGTCCGACATTGGCCACCACTCGGTTGTTGGCGTGTCCACCAGACAATTCAAGGTCAGACAAGAGTGCAAGGCTACCTGGGACCAGGACAATGTTTTCTCCTAGTGTTGGGACCTCAACATAGAGAGTCTCTCCTGGGTTGGCAGATGATGGTGTGAAAGTGCATCTATATAGAATGCGTCGAGCTTTGAGCCCAAGAGGCTCTCTGCTTGCTTGTCTTGGGTCTAGCTTTGACGATATCATATTGAATATGTATATAACAAAGCTATATAGATAGATATATAAGGTGGAAGGATAAGCCTTCAATATGGATGTTGAGGTGGACCCAACTGACGAGACTCGTGTTTCAGATGGAGCTGAAACAGGTGGAGTAGATGGCGGTGACATAAACGAATACATAACTAGCCTACTTCAACCTGTTTCAGACGGAGCCGAAGGTGGAGAGAGCATCCCTCTGTAAGACGCTCGCCAGTGGGCACATAATTTTGGGCGCCCTGTAGAAACCAATCCCCTCCGAGGGTTCATCTTCACACAAACCTTGTCAGAAGCGGCAAAAGAGATGCTGGTTTCTACCGTCAAGCAATCCTATCCGGATGCGGGAGTTCGAGGTGTGATTGAGATAGTAACCCTATCCGATGGTCGAATCACCCTTCACGCGCTGAATAGCAAAGAGCAGCCTATCCCTTTGACCACTAAGAAGGGGAAGATATATGACGAGAAGAAGATGGGGCAGGACATCAAAAGGGTTCTAGGTTCTACGCAAGAAAAGGCAGCACAGGAAGTCGCACAGGCGCAACGACAGCTTGATGAGCGGATGAAGCAGGGAGAAGAGATTCTCCAAGACCCTACGTCAATCACAGCTCAGAGAGAAGCAGCCAATGAGGAGATCGCCTCTCTCCATGAGGAAAGAGCAGTCCTGGATCAGCGCGAAGAAGCCCTCCAAGAGCGCATGTCACTGCGAGATCGAATCAAAGCTATTTTCAAGAAGTACGGTTTCACTGTGGTTGGCGTGCTGGCCGCAGCAGGCACTGTGATTGGTGTTATTGTCGCTGCGTTACAGCAGAGTCTCACTAATGTAGCAAGTGGTGTTGGCAATAGGGAGGCAATAGGAAAAAAGCTGGGGCAGATTCTACCTGGAATGGTTGGAGCAATTGCGAGCTTTGTCTTCCGGACTGCAGGCGAGGTTGTAGGATTCTTGGCAAAGAACGCCTGGCTACTCGTTGTAGCTGTAGTGGTCTTCCTTGTGGAGCAATTGTCGGGACGACGGAAGAGCTAATGGAAGAACCACCATGCGGCTCCAGTTGCAGCAATCGACGCCACTGCCAGATTAGTTTCGTGTCGTGTTTGTTGCTGTGCCTTTGGTACATGCACTACTACAGCAACATGCAGAGGTGTGGGGTGCGAAGCTGGTTGCTTTGCTGCATGTGGAAGGTGTTTCTTTGGGTGGGGTCCTAGCATTTGTGGAGGCGGTTTTTTGTTCTCCGTATTTACATCGTCGTTTGCACCCAACCGCCTTCTGGAGATCGTTATTATAGCCTACGACGCTGTGGGTGTTGATCACCAGGTCACTTGGCAATAACCACACCCCTATAGCTACGGCTAGATTGAGCCTCTTTTTCGTTTCCTGAATAGCCAACTGATAATTTGCTACGCTTTTTGTGAGGTCGTTTTCTAGGATTGATGCCTCAAGCAGGTTTTTGAACTCGAGTTGAGTGTTAATAGCACCACCACTGTTACCTATGATGGATGAGCGCATGTTGGCTTGGGCACCTAGAACGCAATATACGAAAGCCTCGACTGAGCGATTTAACCTACCCAACCCAGCCCTCGTAAGACATCTCCCGATTTGGGGTGCGAACCAGTTGAATTGTTTCCCTTCGGCTGCATCATTCCGAATAAAGGATACCAGATTTCCCATATCCACCTTGCCTCCCTCATCTGCAAACAAATTATTGTGATTGGGCCATGAGTCTGCTTCTTTGTCATAGCCTCTGCTTACGTGGACGTTTCTGTAACCATCACCCGGATAGTAAAGGAATACATCTCCTAATCCGTGATTCCGACCTCCCTTCCATCGAAAGTCAGGTGTTCGAGATAAACCAAACGCAATGCACAAGGCCTCCAGAGCTGCTTTGTTATAGAGGTTATCAAGTTGCTTGAAAGCGGAGTCGCCAGGGAGACCCGGGGGGGGGGGGGTACTCCTGTTTGTGACGTATTATGTATGTGCCGCCCGGGTGGGTCAGGGTTTTGAGCTCAGTTTGGGCAGGTAGGGTCAGGGTTTTGACCTGATTTGGGCAGATCAGGGTCAGGATTGGAGTATAATTTGGGTGCAGTCAGGGTCGGGGTTCAGTATTTTTTAGGCAGTTAGGGTTCAGTTTTTTTTAGCTACTATGTCGAAAAAAATATATTCTGTTGCCGCATTTTGATCGCCTGTCCACATGCAAGCACTGAGGTTCCCTTACATTTTGACGCCGCTAATTCGTACTTCAGTACTTATCTATGTACTCCATCTGCTGATTTGTCTACCCAATACCACGTCCCGACTTGAAATGTTCCGTATTTTGCATGCAATCCCGGTACGCGGTATACCGGCCGGGATATATATCCGACCGTGTTTTTAAAACAATTTAAAGAAGGGGCAATAAGGGTTTTTCCCCTAAAAAGGGGGCAATCAGGGTTTTGGAGCTCGGATTGGGTCAAACAGGGTCAGGGTTTGAGTCTCTTGGCCTCACATACATACCCATTTTTCATGTAAGTACCCCCCCCCCCCCCCGGGCAGGGAGAGGCACTCCATGAGAGCCACCAAGTTCATGCAGAATTCGTCGTATTGTGAAATACGTGTGAAATCGTAGGAACCCTTGAACAATAGGTGGATATGTCTTGAAAGCAGGGTCAAACAATGACACTCCACAGCCAGCAGTTGCACACCACGTTGCTAAATTGAGTTGTTGAGGCCAATAGCTGAATGATGGAGCTGCCAGCCATTTCCTAGACTCCTTTGCTGTTTTATGCGTCACGACGGTCTCCTTAAATATATCCCTGACACCTGCTTCGAATGATTCCACAGGTGTGGCGTATATCTGCAAAGTCTTGAGATTAATATAGTGGGCACCACTAGCTTTGCTAAAAGAGATTGCTGGAACAGGGTATTTCACACCTGGAGACTCTACCAGGGTAGATGGGAAATTTTCGAACATATCCATCCCGTGGTGGAGAGCGTTATCAATTACGTTTTTGAATGGCAGCGGGTTTACTGTAATGTGGTGCATCACCATAAACTAAATAACCCTCATCTCCATCTTGAAATATGATGTTTGTTGAGTACTTGGCGGTTCCCGCGGGTCCATCTATGTCCGTTACCGAATGGAAATAAGTAAGGTTGGCGTTGGGGTATTGTTTCTTGAACTTCGCCCATAAAGCAGCATTTAACTGTTTTACTTTTTCTTGGCTCATTGTTTCTCCGAAACTGCTATTGAAGCTGTTGCTTTGCAAGTATGCATACATACGGTTGATACCTCTAAATATAGGAAAAAAACATGGTTATGTTCAATGTCACTTGTACCTCGCCTGACCATACTGTGTACCTCCCTGAGCCCTTGGCGATACGGAGTGTGACCCTTGCAGCTGCGACGATCCCCAACAGCTGGCATAATTTGAAGGACGAGGGCGTTTTCAGCTGGTGGGAGGACAATGGTCAACGAACCAAAAAATACCGTTTATCACCTGGAAATTACGTTCTTGATTAAATAAAACAGTTCTTCAAGCCCGCAATCGACGCCGGAGCCATAGAGTTCTCTAGCTTTCCAGCACGTGGGGAGCAGCAGCTGAAGATCTTGAAGAGGTTTCACCTATCCGACTCGCTATGTAATTTTCTCAGAATTTGTGAAAGCATATCCGAAGTGGACCGAGCTGGGTTCCAGCCAAGCACACACATCTTCACCCTGAAAACCCTCGAAGAGATGTATGTCTGCTGTGATCTGGTGGATCCTCACAGCTCCCTTACCGCTATGAAGGATGACACCCAGGCCAACCCCTCGCAAACTCTTGCATGTCTCCAGGTCTGTGGAGGCAGATTCGAACGATTTACGTACTCAGCACTGAATCTCTTGGGAGTGGACGCCCGGCCTTCAAACAGCATTCGCCTGTCTGTACGTACGAAAAGTGGTTTGTTGATCGACGTTCGCGGCCAGCCCCTGCACTACGTATTAAAGCTTGACCTCGCTTGGTCATAGTTGACACACATATGTTGATATATACATGATGGCAAGCGACTCAATTCAAACCATTCCGACTGCCCAACCGATTTATCCCTCACTCTCTGGAGAGAGCTTTCGCCTGCAAAAAGTCTGCGATACGCTTGCGGGCATCGAAGCCCAAGAAAAACACTACGAAGGTGTGCGTAAAAAGTATGCCCGTTCGCGGTAAATCGTTCATGGGATCGCTGTGGCCACAGGTAGCCTGAGTGTGCTTTTATCGGGCTCAGGCTTAGCAGTCTCTCTCTCCGGCTTTGGTGCTATAATTGGCCTACCACTGGGTGTTGCTGGCGGGCTCTGTGGGGTAATTTCAGCCTCTACAGCTGTTGGGGATAAAAAGCTTGGAATCAAAGTTTCTAAGCATGAGAAAACCGCTATGTTGGCGAGAGCGAAAGTGAATATACTTCGTGATCTCGTGTCAAAAGCCTTGCGTGATGAGAGAGTGTCTGACTCTGAGTTCACTCTCATCCTTGCCGAAGCAGATAAATATGAGGCTATGAGGGTTGAAATTCGTCATATAGCTTTGGTTAGTGGTGAAAAAAGTGTGGAACAAATTCGGACCGAACTTCGGGAAGAGATGCGAGCAAAGCTAGGCAGTCTCGTGGGATAAAAATCGATATTTCTTACGAGAGAAGCAAGCGTGGTACGTACTTTCACTTCGCGAAGAGCTAGTAGTTGTCTACTCCTCAAGCTCGCAAGACTATCGTAGTACTGGGTAGTGCGTTATTCAAAATCCAGCACACCAGGCATGACGAAGCCATGCCTTTGGCAGCTGTTGACGTCCTTGGCACTGAGCTGGAAGTGCTTGATAAACCATTTGATAACGTCGAGGCGACCCTTTCTACATGAAATACCGGTAAAGCGCCACGCACCTTTATCGCAGGCTCGCGCATCCTCTATAGTGAGCTGGAAGTGCTCAGCGAGCCACTTGGCGATGTCGAGGCGACCAATGAGACAGGCGGAGCGCAGCGCATAGTTCTCTTCAGCGCGTGCGTCCTCGGTGGTGAGGCTGAAGTGCTTTGTGAGCCACTTAGCGTCGTCGAGATGGCCATTGCCACAGGCATAGCGTAGCGCATCGTTGTTAAAGTCACGTGCGTCCTCGGTGGTGAGGCTGAAGCGCTTTGTGAGCCACTTGGCGACGTTGAGATGACCATTTTCACAGGCAAGGCGTAGTGCGCCGTTAGCATAGTCACGTTCGTCCTTGGCGGTTAGGTTGAAGTAGTCGGTGAGCCACTTGGCGATCTTGAGATAACCATTTTCGCAGGCGTAGCGTAGCGCACCGTTATTGCTAGTGCGTGCGTCCTTGGCGGTTAGGTTGAAGTAGCCGGTGAGCCACTTGGCGATCTTGAGATAACCACCCGCGCAGGCGTAGCGTAGCGCATAGTTCTCTTCAGTGCGTACGTCCTCTCGTTCACTATAATCACAAACGGCTGTGAAACCGAACAGGAGGACTCGTCTGCGGAACATTTGGTCTACCTTATCGTAACGCGCCAGAGCTACCGCATAGCCTAGTTTGTTGGAATGTGTAATATCTATATTTTCAAACTAATTTATCTTCAGAATATTCTTTAAACAAGTTAATTGCTTGCATGAATTGTTTTGCTATTATCATCTGCTTGTAGGAATTTCTTGGTTAACTTTTTACCTAGCACAATTTTTTTAGTGGGGAGTTGTCAACCACAGTCCAGTCAGTGGTTTCTAATGATCCACCCCTTACAAACACTTTTCCTATAGCCCACATTCGATATAGCATAGGGGGTGGAGTCAGGTGGGCTCTCACAAATATTAGTCAGAGAAACAAAGTTGAGGGTTTATATCAGGTTTATACAACATCAAATTTCCAAGGAAAATATCAGATTATAGGCTCAAGACAGAAAGTCTGTATTCACTGCTTTCTTATCCCAAAATTGTGCAATTTGTTGGAGGACACTTTGTATAAATACAATAGTTATTCATCTTTCCTGGAACAACTCATCTTTTCCAAAAACATTGTCCCATGGAAGATAAGAAAGCTATTGTGCTTATGCAAAGTGCCCTCCAAGAATTGAAAAATTTTGGGTTGAGAAAGTGGTGAATCTTTATTGTTCAAATAAAATAACAATTCCTTTGCTCTCATTGGACAAAGATGACCAGACACATGACTAGGCAATATGAGAGCATAGTGGAAAGTGCCCAGCTAGCACTATTGCAAAAAAAAAACACAGAGTAATAACAACAACAATAGAGTTTCTGTTGTGGGCCTATAGTGCAATATTCATTTACCTGACATATATTAGTTGTTAGAAATCAATTGTGCTCTATCAGCAATGCTGCAATCTAATTGGCTAAGCTACTCACTACAACACTTGTGTGGTATATACTAAAAACATTATTCAACACAGATCCAGACGACAATTGGTGGATATTTACCTCCCTGTGAAGTGACATGGCAAGTTACAGTGTCACAACTTTAACATGGGCCACCACATTGTCAAATTTGATTGGCTTGGAAGCTACTGATGTCTAGGCCTTTAAATATTATTGGCTTGGGGACTACCAAAGTCTGGATCATTTGTTATAAACTTGTGCTGTGACTGGCTGGTTAGTGTCGGGTGGTCCTGTTAGAAGTAGTCACACTGTAAATATCCACTACTAGTCACAGACACTGTAAGGGATATTTATTTAATTATTTCTTAGCCCTAAATCTGCTGCAATATGAAGTAATCAAATAAATCAATTTTGGGCTTTCTCGTAAAGCAATAGTTGGAGCCAGATGTCTTGGATGTTGTTGTGGCAGAGGCACTACCTTTAAAATTATGTGCTGTAATATAAGGGATAAGTGTTTTTGAGGAATAATTATCAAGTTGTGATTCTAATTGTCACCACAGAGCTAAGGCTTATGATTTGAGAAATAGGATTTTAATGTGAAACCCTGATCCTTGGGCCTATGTAGCTACAATGAATGTATTACAAGGTTACTCTTGTAATTTTGAGAATGCATTCAAGAAAAAATGAAATTCCCTACCCTATAGAAGACTTATTAACCTATCCAAACTTGAAGCTAAATACTGAAGAACTTCAATAATGCTAAAGGTACAAGTACAATAGTTTATTAGCATTCCCATATACATACATGGTATTGCCTAATTAATATACAATCACACTGAGATTAGAGAAGTGAAAAAAATTATACAGTTCTTTGTAACAAGCTATTTCTCCTCTCAAAAGGTTACCCTCTCAAGTCTGTTAAGGCCTGGGATTTCAAGGAAACGAGACTAAATTACAAAATACAACAAACTTCCCAGTTTTTGTCTACAATTAACTCTGATCACGTGATCCAGCGTTTACGCCGCCATGTTGGATGCGCGGACCATGGCCTGGGAACGAGGTTCAAAGACTACGAAGATTCGCAAAAATGGTAAGTTTGAATTTACAAACTTAATTTGTCACAGCTTTCGAGATATGTGTCAAACCGGTCGAATGAAAGGTTCTCAAAGATACTTTGACGTTCTAGGAGGATGTACTCGGCGCCATCAGATTTCTTTCCAGGTTTGTGCTCTCTTGCAAGAAATATCCAGTGAAGCCGAACAGTGAGCCGTTCAGTTCGCCCGAAACATGATCCTATCAGTCGATCTTCCCTTTCGCCTTTGTCACCAATTTTACCTACCACTACTCCATCGAGAATATTTCAATTATACTTGTATTGCCAACATGTTTTACAACGTTCAGTCTTTCATTTGTGCCTCTAAATCAACTATTGCTCTCGCACCGTAAGTTATCTCTTGACCGCCATAACACTACCCTGGTTCCAGAGGCCACAGTGACCGAGTGTTCGAGCCTCTGGTAACCAGGGTACCATAACACTAGCCTATTGGGTAATTCCGCTGAAAAATTATGTCTGAGCCCGCACAAACGGGAGAAAATACCGACCATCGTGATGGGGGAGGGTACCGTTAGTAACAGGAAATACATAAAATTGATTTTCCATCCCTCCCCCCTCATTTTAGTAAAGCTCTTAGATGTTACACCAGATTCGCAACCAATTCACATATTGTGCTCGTCGAGTTTAGTACCAAAACTATGATTCCAACGCTTCAACTTCATTCAATGCATGATATTTGTAAGGTACCGTTATTATCAGGAAATGCATATGATTTACTACCCCTTCCCCCTCAGTTTTGCAAGGTTGGCAGAATTTGGTATATACATTGTATATACAGTCAACGCTCGCCTTGCGGACACCCCGTTATTACCGGACAGCAGACAGATCACCGGCGAAAGCTACAGAGGGTTTTCACGCGGTCCCAACGTAACGTTTTTATTGTTTCGGCTCTCGTTATAGCGGACACCCAGGCCTTCAAATATTTGTTCTTACTTGGCCGGACATATGTCCTTCCAAACCTTCACAGTGTCTCTGGAAGTGAAATGAACAATCTCAGCTACAATTAGTTAATAAGTGAACAGTCCAAGGACTACAGAAAAGCTGATCAAACAACGTATATATATTTAAGTTAACAATATTTCGGCTGGCCAAACCAGCCTTATTCAGGTAGATCTTACAAGTGAATAATATTTCACAATGGTAAGTACTGAAAATATAAAAAGTGATTTACACAATATGAGAGGAAAAAGGAAATGACGATAAGGCCGAATAACTCTCTGGCTTTACGAATAGAGTCTCGTTGAGAGTAAATTATTTCTAAGGGGATAAGTTGCACTGATGTCAGTGTTAGAGTGGTTAGAGCAGGAAAGGAAATGTTCCGGACGGAGTAATACGCAGGGTGCAGGGCGCGCAGGGTACGCAGGGCCGGGTGTTCAAAGTACAAAAAATAAAGTTACATAATTTAGTGCCTTTGGAATATCAGATTGCAAAGGTCAATTGTTCACATGGCAGATATTATGCTAATTTTAGAGTGAAAGTAAAAGTGTATCTATTTATCAATGTTTTTAGTTGCTTTCCTGTAAGCTTTTCTCAAATACGTGTCTAGCTCGCCTATACGTGTCGTATATTTTACTGATTTCCCAAGGAATGTACACAAACATTTTAATCCTTGAATTCGTAACCAATTGCAATGCTGTCACGCATATGGCATTTTAAGACATAACATGCAGAACGTACACAGCGGGACCCGCTTTTACGGAAATTAACAAAAGCAGATAACAAATTGTTGGCAGACACAATTTATTTAGTTGACACCAACTTAGAAAAGCTCCCGCCTAAAATTTTATGGAACAAAACAAGACGCCAGAGTATCAGGTGGTATACAATATTCTCGTGTTTTTGTGTCTTTTCATGTCAGGATTTCCCCGAAGATATAAAAGTTGTGTCTTTTATTGCGTTCGCCTTGTCACTAATCGTGTTGTTTGACGAAATCAATCCCGCCATCCATCTTGGACTGGCTCACAATAGCCTCGATAGTGATCTGCCGGCTACCCTGCGTACCCTGCGCGCCCTGCATGCCCTGCGTATTACTCCGTCCGGAAATGTTCAGAGACTGTGGTGGGTGTAGATTTCATATTAAATTTGTCAACTGCTCGATCGCGCGACTGCGTTCATTAAATCGGTCTATGAGCCGTCGTTTAGTTTCACCGATGTATTGTAAGAGGCAGCGAATGCCGTAATGTCTAGCTTCATAAACATGTCCCTCTATAAACGCTCCACCTTGGTGGACATTTGGGGACTAAATGTCAATAACGTGGAGTTGATTCTTCTAGAGCGCGGTCAATTTGCACTCGCAAGCGAGTTTAACAGGCTTGGGGAGAAAGTTAGTGAAACTGCTGCCACGGACACATCGCAGCATCGGACGCTTTTTCGTGAAAGAGTGACTTGGATATCTCGGTCTGACTGACTGAACGCAGGTTACACGGAACGTATGCCTTGTCAGCGATTTCATAGATCCTTAGAGCATGCTTGTGCTAAGCGTTTAGGGAGTGTTCATTAATACTCGGCTGCCTGTGGCAGCAACGAGTCTTAAAATGCAAGTCGTTATTTTTCTATTTATTTTTATTCCGTGTAGCAAGCGTTCTGCGCATGCGTTAAAGGTCAAATTCACACCAATCAGATCGCACTGTGCTGGTCACGTAACACTCGCCAGGTTAATTTATTTACATAATGGTGGATCCGCGAGCAAATCTCTCTCAAATTTGGAGTCCCATCTCTCAAATGTAAGCAGTTTAATTTAATGTTTTATTTAACTTCACTCGTGCGAAAGCCTTCCAACAGGCTCAGGATATTGCAACTGGCGCTCTTGTAGGAGCCGAAGGACCGCGTTTTTTACCCAGATGGCCTGTGATTTTATATACGACACGACGCCGGACCTGAAGGACTCAAAGATCCAGACATATCGAATTGGAATTTAGCGTTTTCCTTTCTGCTGAAACCAAGGCTTCTTCGATAGAAAGGGCAAGATGTTGTGTTTTTCTAGGAGGACAAAATATTTCTCGTTTAAGCTTCTCTTTCGCCACGGCTTTGTTATTTGAATCTCTGTGGATTGGTATACTCAAATATTATTACTGCACAATACCATACAACTGAATAAGAAGTCTTTAACAAAGCCGAACTCAAACTCAAGAGCAAAGCTGAGAGTGAAAGTGAAACTGAACAGTGTCTTGTCAGGTCATGAATTAAGGTACGGTGAGGTTGAAATCATTGCGTGTTTATATCTGCATTTCTTTGTCGATTTGTTGACCTCGTGGCGCTGATAGATTTTGCCATCGGACGGTATTCTTGTTTGAGGTACGTTTCGTAGGTTTTATACCTCTCGGTCATAATACATACCAGCGCAAACACCGTGATCTGTAGGCCAACATGCACTAAAATAATTTTGAGCGTGTTTTTGGCTGTCAGAAATACCCCGGAGCAATATTCAACTCTCAAGGTCAACTTAAACAAGAATCCTCTCACGGCCGAGGTTTTGGTTCGAGAAATTAAAGGCTTCCAACAGTTCCCTTTATAGTTCTGTAATATATTAATGAGCAGACCAGTTTTGGGAAGGAGCCGTATATAACCAACAGGCATTTCAGTTAATAAATACCTGATATGGACGCGAGCTGCGATAAAGAGCCGCAGGGTAGAATGAACAGTAGAGAAATATATCATATGATAGCTCCATCATAGGTGGACAGGATACAACTTATAATATGGGACAAATATAAACATATATTTGAGACACTCATCTATTAGTACTCTGAACTTGGAGAACAGCAGACTAAATTGTAAGCGTGAGGTACATGAATAAGTAGAGGTCAACTTCTTTAATTTGCATACACGAGAAATATATATACTAGGGGAGCAGATAATGCATGTCACCGCGCTACCGGCCACTCCTAAAGACTGCTAAATTCAGCTAATAATTCTTCCCTTTGGTTATTACTAAAAGGATTTCAAATGAAAGTGTATTTCATCTTCAATCTCATGTGGCCCGAGTGAAAGCCCAGATGGGCTCTTGTTTATTTATGGCTTTGGGGGGGGGGGGGGGGGGGGGGGGTCATCAAAGATTTTACCTATTCCTTGGGGGGTCATCATTACATGTAAAATGTAATGAAATTGTTGTTGTAATGCTAAGCCAATGTTTAGTCCAGAACACAGGAAACCAGTGTTTAGAGAGCAGTAAATCTCAAAAATTTAGGCTCGGGCCTTCGGCCATCGCAACATTTAGACACAGTCTGCTTTGTTTCCTTCATACGCAGGTTGGTATTCTCTAAGCTCGTGATCAAAGGCACATCTCCATAGGACAGATAATGCATCGGTGTTCAGTAGATTAGTTATGCCAATACTGAGCTCTTTTTCATTTATTTGGGACTACGGAACAATGCAATATGATGCAATATAATGCACGAATTAACAGTACATGTACTTATTTCAAGTACCCATGCGGGAAGGAGGGTGAGGTAGAGAAGAATACCTGTATATATATGTTTTCTACTAAACAAAAGTAATGTATCATGGAAAATACCATCAATCTAGAAACATTAATAGTAAATTTAATAGATTACATATGGACAGTATATGCAGTTTGCATTCTTTCTTGCATATCCATTTTATGGGGGAGGGGGGGGGGGGGGGGTGGGTCAATAAAGTTTTGACCAATTTTATAAGTTTTAATTCATTCATAGGGGGGTCATAAAAGTTTTAAACAAGTTTTAACAGATGAAATGCCCCCCCCTCCCCCCTCGCCTCCCAAAGCCATAAATAATGAACTTAATTCAGTACAGTACAGAAAGTTACAGTTCAAGAACACGCATGTGGTCATTACTTTGTTATAAATACCTCTCAAGACTCGTAAGATTATGAAAAATTGGTCAGTTATCGAACTTCATTTCCCAAAAATATCATCTTGTTGGACGAAATGACATAAGATAGGCACCAAACATTAATTAATTAATTGATTATTTAATGATTGTGTTATTTCTATGATTATCATTAGGAATTAGTAGTATATTATTATAATAATAGGAGGCGACTGGTTGTATTTCAAACTATGCTTTGTTGTTGTATTTTAACAGTTCAGTTTCAGTTTCAGGTCGCGCTAAGGATCATGGTTCTCTCTAACAGCCGAGTCTTCAAACACAGCATCACAAGAACTGTCTATTCAAGTTCTGTTCTCCTGCAGGCAATGAAAGCAAAAGAAGTAGAATCCCATGCACATAACAAACTCCTCACGATTACATGGGAAAATGGATCCACCAATCGATATCCATTCGTGTACCTCCGTGACAACTGTCGATGCCCGTCGTGTTTTCACGAGTCTTCACAACAACGTTATGGCCATATGGCGAAGCTCAACATTGACGTTGCAGTAAGTACAGCGCATGTCAGCGAAAGTGGCGGCAAAATATCGATCACATGGGAAGACGGTCACGTGAGTGAATTTAACTCTGATTGGCTGTTGACGAAGAGGTTACCGGAGAAGAATGTAACAAAGGAAGACATGAGAGCGAGGTTTGTAGATGGCGATGTGAGATTATGGGGCAGTGAACTAAATGAGAACATTGTACGATTTTCATTTGAGTCGATGCTGAGCGTCGAGAAAGTGCTACTTGAATGGCTACTCGCAATGCGTAGGTATGGCCTCGCATTGATCACGGGTGTCCCGCGAGAGCAGGGACAAGTAGAGAGACTAGGTGATGCAGTGGGATTCCTGAGGACGACATTGTACGGGTAGGTGCTACTTCGAATTCCTTTAATTGATCATGGGTCTCTCACTTTGTTCTCATATATATTTGGCAACTAACAGCCTACATTTACACCAATACTTCATAGTCTCATGTGACTAGTCTTTCTTGTCTCGACATGTTGCAGACGCGTATCATTACTGTCGTAGTCGCTGTACTATTTGCCTCGTCTGTGAGCTCAAAATATGCCCTTTCTGTAACGCTGGATAACCATCAAAACTCATCATAGTTTCCATGTCTTTGGAATATTGAGAGAACACTGTAATACAAACTTTGAAATCTCGAAGATCTATCGTTGTGAAACCCTACTGGATTTTTTTAAAGATTAACCATAATTAATATTTAAGGTTTAAAATATTCACTGAAAAAAGGAAATTACTAGTAAAATATAACAATAAGATCGTTAGAGTAATGCAAAAAGATCGATCTTACAACGCATGCGCAGTATTTCAACAACAACAACAAGGTTGTCTTATTCACGTTTAGTTTACGAACAATAGACCTTTATAGGAAACAGTCACGTGCTGATATAATACTGTAATAACGAATGAAGTGAGCTCGTGATCCCATGGGAAAGGCTTTACTGGAAACAGTCACGTGCTGATATAATACTTTAATAACGAATGAAGTGAGCTCGTGATCCCATGGGAAAGGCTTTACTGGAAACAGTCACGTGCTGATATAATACTTTAATAACGAATGAAGTGAGCTCGTGATCCCATGGGAATGGCTTTACTGGAAACAGTCACGTGCTGATATAATACTTTAATAACGAATGAAGTGAGCTCGTGATCCCATGGGAAAGGCTTTACTGGAAACAGTCACGTGCTGATATAATACTTTAATAACGAATGAAGTGAGCTCGTGATCCCATGGGAAAGGCTTTACTGGAAACAGTCACGTGCTGATATAATACTTTAATAACGAATGAAGTGAGCTCGTGATCCCATGGGAAAGGCTTTACTGGAAACAGTCACGTGCTGATATAATACTTTAATAACGAATGAAGTGAGCTCGTGATCCCATGGGAAAGGCTTTACTGGAAACAGTCACGTGCTGATATAATACTTTAATAACGAATGAAGTGAGCTCGTGATCCCATGGGAAAGGCTTTACTGGAAACAGTCACGTGCTGATATAATGACTTTAATAACGAATGAAATGAGCTCGTGATCCCATGGGAAAGGCTTTACTGGAAACAGTCACGTGCTGATATAATACTTTAATAACGAATGAAATGAGCTCGTGATCCCATGGGAAAGGCTTTACTGGAAACAGTCACGTGCTGATATAATACTTTAATAACGAATGAAGTGAGCTCGTGATCCCATGGGAAAGGCTTTACTGGGTGGCAAACTTTCTAAACGCTGTTTTAGAAAGATCGACAATCGATTGGGGGGTGGAAAATAGCATTTACAAAGGTTTTTCTAATAACACCACATAAATGAATTAAGATTTTGTTTGCCATCCAGTAATTACCCTGTAATTATTTGAAAAACATCTCTTCACAGGAAAACCTCGACTCTTCGCAGTGAAGCCAATGCTAGAAGCCTTGCGTACACGAACTACGAGCTGCAGCCGCACACGGACCTGCCATACTATGAGTTTAAGCCTGGCGTAAGAACATTCTGGGCGGTTGCTTCATCCATTTATTTCTTTAAATGTAGATATGATATTTCTTATTAATTGACTCGAGAATAAATAGGGTAGAGTTTATTTTGGACAATACTATTTTGATGAAACATTTTGTATGCCGCAGGACCCTCAAATTAATATTATCTACAAGAAAAGCCACACAGAAATGTTTCAGTTCATCATATTATTTAATAGTTCAGCATTTTACGTTATTTTATGGAGTTAATACAAGTGGCTGGAATCTGAAGAATGGTCACTGCGGACTGAAGATCCAGCGTCGATTCTTTTTCAGGTAATCCTACTGCAGTGCATTGATCAAGTTCGTGCACCAGGAGGGGAGAATACTCTTGTTGATGGATTCAAGGTCGTACGGGAATTCAAACGAGAACAACCTCATGCTTTTGACTTGATGGCCTCGACACCAGTCCTCCATCGGGTAATTGGGAGAGAGGAGGCCTACGGCGAGTTTGAGCAGACGTTTGCTCGCCCCATCATCGAGTAAGTACAAAAGCATTACAGTCCGGTTGTTCTAAGGGTGGATAATGCTATTCAGTGGATACAATAAGCTATAGTTTAGTTAATACTTCTCCACTGCATTGGGATGTATCCACTGGGTATCGTTATCCACCTTTTGAAAAATCGGACCCTGCGCTATTGTGGGTATTTGTTCATCCCATGGACCAGGAGGTTTCCTATGTTTAATGTTGCCAGTAGTATACAAATGACAGTTCTGCGGCAGGCATATCAGGAATATCTATTGTTCTCGCCGGAATATCCAGCCTATTGTTTCCCCCGATGAATGATCACCCAGTTCAGATAGAGATGACATCATAGCCTGTATTTTCCAACCACCCATCCCCCCTCAAATCCACTCAAGCGATGACGAAATCGGGTCGCTGATGGTTTGAATGGTTTATTGTTGGAAGGTGATTAAAAAAGAATTAGGGAGGGTAAACATACAGTATGTTAATTCGCCATGAAAAGCAGTTTCATTTTAGCACGCGGTAGACAAATAAAGGACTCATATTCTAAATACGGAACATGAAATCACCGCTTGCGATTAGCTCCCATTCTATTTAAGATATGTTAGAGCCTCTTAGCGGTGGAATCTCATTAGCGTGTGGTGGAATACATTATCTAGGGTGACGTCACTGGTCTGTAGTCCTCATGAATAAAATGTCATGAATAAAATGTGATGGATGATGCCATGGTTCTATTTTAGTGATGAGGTCATGGAATTATTTTGGGATCCTATTGTTTGGAGCGGCTATAAAGCGAGGACCGATCATCTCTTCACGTCAGTTTCGTTCAAGATTAAGCAACGAGATGGACCTTAATCAGTTTACGACTTTCAAAGAGTTTGAAAACTTTATCAGGAATAACGCGTTTCCTAGTGATCAGATTCCTGAAGCGGTGGACCGATTGATGGCATTAACGTTTCCTTTTCCTGTCTTTTAAGTCAAAGTGGTTGACAGATTTTACTTCATTCTTTTCTAATTAGAGCCAAGATTTCAACTTCCCTGCGCGTTTCACTGATTACAAATGTTGCTAATTAGTTAAGAGGAAGCAGTGTCCACTCATTCTGCGCGGCGATGCCCGCTGAGCAACCAATCAAATTGCAGCATTTAAGAGTCATCTTGTCCGCTCACTGATCTGCCATATAATAAATATAATTATGTACTGTTTAATAAACGAGCAGCAGTGTTTTATCAGGTTTAAAACTCGAGGGCGCAGCCCGAGAGTTTTAGACCTGATAAAACACGTGCTGCGAGTTTATTAACGGCTTTAAAAACTTATAATGGTTACGTAATGAACCATTGAACCTTTGTATTCGTAACGCCATGCAAAATATTAGAGTAATCACCGCCTGCGATTACGAACATTGCCATACTATGTTGTTTGAAGCGGCGTTTCGCAATGCTGAAAGCATTGTGTGGCAAAGAACAAGCTTGGGCAAGAAGCTGCACTTGAATGATTTGGTGTCGTGGTTGACATTGATAAAGTTCAAGACTTGGAAAGCGATGTGACTGACTAAATTTTGACTCCCGCACAAAATATGAAGAGGATGTTTGTAAGTTTAATGCACGTTTTTAGTATTAGTATTATTTTACGGCTTTGAGTTTGGTTTAATAATTGGAACTAAAAAGTGGCTCGGTAAACAAGTAATGGTAGTTGGATAACTTCATTGCGTTCGACGAAGGAGAACGCATACTAATCTTGCAGTGGACTCCCTGTGGTCATGTGTGGGCTACCTGTGCTTCCCCAGGCGAAAGAAATCGAGATTCGTGTATGTCCTCATGTTTGTACTTTTTGGAATAAATTATCTCGGCCGGGAAACTGGTAACCACACGTACACGATGCGAGCGGCCATTTTGGTGAATGGCAGCATGGCTTCTGTTTTGGTCGCGATCGGCAAGTTACTTGCCAAAGGTTCGCAAGTACAATTGAGCAAAGCCTGAGGAAAGTGTGTAGTACATCTGGCGGACTTACAAAGTCCAATATGGTCTGTTTTGTACCTTGAACATTCAACTCGGCCATAATTATTTATTTGTGCTGTACCCGAGTGAATCTGCGATCGAAAAATATGTTGTTGGCTTGCTCGCTGCATTGAATATATGTGCTGTTCGCTTTGCCGATACCAAAACTGCAAATGGTCAAGATGCTATGAATCATACCTGAAGGCTGAAGAGAAATACATGGATATGAATATTTCAGTGTGAGTTGTGAAGAAGCTTTTTAAATACTACACATATGTGCATCGTGGTGGTTTCATCCTGGTTATACAAATTAACACTGCATTCAGGGAATAGTAACACTTGGATATGTCAAGGAACTTAAATATCAAAACAAGGTGAGCCCTAATATGATCAGAAATTATTCTGCAATAACAATGGACACTCAATATTCTGCAGCCAGCCTTGGTCTCACTTGAAGAAAAAATTGAATCAGTCTGAAGGTGTAGTTTACACACATGCACATATATTTTATGTTCTACACTGGAGTGTAATCAATCACTGACACTTACTTAGTCAGTATTATGGAGACAGCCTTGGTCATGAAAACTGGGATGCAGTTTATACACATTTGAATAGGTATCTGTTCTATACTAACTCCTATGCACTATTTAAAACACTAATTGGAGTGCTATAACAAATGTCGAGAAAGCAATTGAAACCCGAGAGGCATTAGTTCTCATACAAAAAAATGTCGAACGCATTTTGATAATCTATGATTACTTCTAGTTTTAAAAATATATCTGTGTATCTCGGTAGTCTGCTGATATTAGTAAATTTAGTGCAAAATCTATTATCTAGGTACCTTATGTTCCGCGTACTTTTTGCTATCTTTGGGTCTTTATCAGTGAATTCTTATTTTGGATGAAACTTTATATAAAATTTCATGTTCATTAGTATTCTTTATATAAAAGTTCATCCTAATAGCAATTCAATGAGAAAGCTGAAACATCAATAGAAATTCCAAGAGTTGCAAGGTGCTTATCCATTGTCTCAATTATTAACCCCGTTTTCCCCTGGGACAGAATTCAAATCCCTCTGCGGGCTTTTTAGAATGATGAGATTTTATCAGGTATAAAGGAGCATGCACGTGACTGAATTGCTTCATCTGATTGGACAAAATGCTCATGAATTATTCATTACATTTTGAAAGGAAGAGCAATTATTGATCATCAGTGTACAGCAGCCAAAGTAGCAATGTTTTTGAGAAACTACACCCACTGGACGTGACCAACTTCCCCGCTGACGCAGACCTGCATTAGTTATTATAGCGACATGTTATGGCATACTAATTATTTGCATGTTTATTTCCATTCATTTCCTAGGCTTGACGTGATAGGACAGATAGCTAGGATCAACTTCAACGAACCACTAAGGGAGTGCTTCCTTAATACACCGGTGGAGAAAATGGCTGAGGTGTACCGAGCCTATCAATCGCTGACTAGCATGTTCTATGAGCCACGTTTTATCGTAAACCATAAGATGTCAGAGGGAGAGATGTTGACTATGGATAATGATCGCCTGCTACATGAAGGACGGCATTTGAGGTCAGCGGTGAGGAAAAACGTTGGTTAGAACAGGCGTACGTGGACTGGGACATACTGCGCTCTAAGACTAACATCCTGCAAACAAAACATAGAGGCCACTTGATTTGAGATATACATAATAATTTAAATATTTCATCAGGTCTTATAGCCTGATAACGTACATTAAGGGTTCAAGGTGAAGGCCTTTGATTTACTGTGTATTGATCAAGCACAAATTTTAGCGTCTTGTCCGCTGACCGCAAAGTAAATGCAAGAAGACTTTGAACGATGTTCTGAACGTTTCAGTTGTCAAACGGTTTCAGATTCCGACAATTTCGTTGGACGATGTTCAAAATATTGCTGTAAATGCTACGGCTAAGAGCTGTAACTTTGAACGCCGCAAGGAATGCAAAAAGGTGTTAATTTTCTATTCTTCTTTCTTGTAATTTCTTTGGTTGATACTCATAAATTCAATAGAAAGAAAAGTATCGAAATAATATGTTTTCATTCGATATTTGATGAAGTTTTAATTTATTTTTGATCAAACTAACTATGGTTTATTTTCGAAGAATATCGTATGTGGGAAAAGGCATCAAATTTGTGATTGAAATGTTTTTTGTTTTCTCCCTTTCCGATTGACTGGATGGTGTCTTCTTTGAGTTTTCACAGTAAAAAGTGCTCATAGCATAAAATGTATTTTATTTTCTGCGTGTACTTTTGACTGTAGTCATCTCATACAGCACTTAAGGTATATTCAAGTAAAATATGCTCACTGCGGCCGCAGCCTATTGTCTTTTGCTACAGTTCTTAGCTGGAGCATCACTTAATAGTTAGGTCGGTTATCGTTGATGTGCCGCGGTCATTAATCCAGCTCAATGACCCCGAACATCCAGTATCTTATAGAATAAGATCCTACTGATAAAGCTGGAACAACTTTAATGGTGTCGTTTCGATATTTCTGGACTGGTTCAGTCAGGGTAGAGAAAAGCCAACCCAAAATGAATTTAAGTCAAGAACCTGTATTTTTCTTGATTAATTATAACTGATATCTTAATCAGATAATATTGTAAATAACTTAGGTATTGAATTTTAATGTAGTAATATCATTTTTCATAACTTGTAGATTAAAATTTTTATATAAACTTTGTAATTTTAGAAAACACGGCACCGTGTCTAAATAAAGAATATGAGATCTGGTGTAAATGTAACCCTTACATAGTTTGTAGAATCTGCATTCTTGAGGCTTTGCCAGGTAAAGTATAAATATGAAAGATGGGTTCTGTTTACGAGTACAGTAAACACCCGCATAAAAGAACAAGTGGATTAAGAACCTTCAGGCTGCCATTTTCTAGTTATATTGCGACAACCCCTCTCCCCCTCTAATTAATGACCAGTACCTGTTAAAGCAACGCATCCTCGCTCTACAATTACCAATAATCAGTAAATGGCAAACACGCTTGAAATACCGATTATTGGTAATAGTACGACAAATCCTAACCCGAACCATAAACCGAACCCTAACCATCGGACGAGTTCGCGGGTAAACGACGGGTTCTCACTCACCTAGAGCTAGGGTTCACAGGTAAACAAGAAGAGAAGGTAAGCGAGAGAAAAGATTAATTTGAGCGCTCCTACTCGGGCTTGAACTCGTAATCATTTGCGTGTTGTGCTTGGCAGTGCAGGCATCACGACCACTACACTAAGCGCGTCTACCGCCGTTCGAATTTGGACAATTGTTTATCTTTATCCTTGACTGGTTTTAAGAATGTCATTGTTTAATTTGTGTTCCAGAATTAGCGATTATTGATAATTGAAGACCAAAAGCCAATTACTGATTATTGGTAATTCTAGAACGAGGATATGTTGGTTAAAGAGGCAGTGTCACACTGTAATGAAATACATTGCATCAAATTTGTTAATTAATACAGTTACAGTAGTTAATATTATATAGTACAGGCTAGTTTTATGGTTTCATTTAATAAAACAGTGATTGCATATTAATTAAACCTCTCAGTAATCTTGATCACTGTACCTCATTTCCAGAAACAATTTTAAGAACCTCTTAAGAACATCTTCAGCCTGATTTCTCACTAAGCACCCGATATATAAGAAACGCATCAGCCTGAACCCCACAATCACTTGTTCTTTTATGCGGGTGTTTACTGTAACCCGTAGGATATGGCATTTATCAACGTTAAATTCCGTAAGCCATTCCCCCCCCCCCCCCCCCCCCCCCCCAGCTTTTCAAGTTTAGTCTGATCATTTTGGAGGATGTGAGTATTATAGTGTGATTGGACAGAGCGGAAAAACGGAGCACATGCGCACTAGCCACTTCATTAAAAGTGAATCAAGATGGCCGCCGAGCGGGAGGGAATCGTAGCTCTTTTTCAGGGAACTCTCACAGCTCAAGAAATACAACGATTGCTTTATTACTTCACACCATGGACTGATATGCTTCAGTGACTTCTTCGAGCCCAAATAACAGATAATCCAGTTCACAGGAAGAACGCTACAATTGCTTGGTCGACTCTGTTTTCAAGGAGAGCGAGTCATTTCGAACTGTTCATATGCGACTGGAAAAACGCCAAAAATAAGAAAACTTGTGAATATATAAGGTTCATACTTCGATAGAGAACTAAGGAGGTGATGGTTTTCAACATATAAAATACCATATTCGAGATTTTCATACCATTTTTCAAAAGAAGCATTTGAAGTTACAGTAGTGACTAAAGACTGTCTACAGCAGTAGAAATCCTGGAACGACGATCATTACCAAAGACTGTAAGTAAATCTACAGAGCTATTATCAGGAAATTATACAATATTTCACTTGATTTGGTTATTATGGTATTACATCGGCATTTTGACGAATTAGTTGACTGATTTACCAATGTAAAGAAAACGAATTTTCATTTTGTTTTAAAATGAAGTGGTGTATAATAGTATATACATGTAAAAAAAAATATATGTTATAATTGTTCTGTTTTCAGAAAGCCAACAATAAAACATAGTTGTAATCGAATGCCTTTGGCAAAATAGTTTTGTGTTCATTTAGTTTTGTTCATGTTAGAAGCGGTTGACAGTAATTATGTTGTGTGGGACTTTTGTGCGGTTCTGTATAAAGGGAGGTATGGTGGTTAGTGTATGAAATCAAGAGCCTGCATGTGGACTTTGTGTTTGCTTTACATGTACACGAAACAGTATTTCTTGTTGTTTTCCCAGGAAAAAGGAAGCCTGCAATTGTATACCTTTCCCTTCCCTAGGGTTTACTTGATGTTTTTGAATATCTGGACTAAACTGCAAAGGAGCATGTTTGCTTGTGTTAGACTACTTGAGAAATGGAGACTCTTCAAGTACATGTACCATCACTTCTCTTGATCTTCACTCTATTCTCCCCAAGCACAAGCAAAGTGAGACAAATACATGTGTAGGATAATTGAAAGAGATATAAATAGCCTCCATAGCAAACTACATGCACATGCATGTATGAGAACAAATCTACATTTTTCATGTACACTTTGACTGTTAATTGTTAAAACCTGTTTATAATTGTAACATGGTACAACAGAGGAAGGAGTACTACAAATATTTTTTAAATGTTTTTGGTTTAATGTTTTTAACATTCAGCAGAATTCTCTACTATCTTGCTGAGTTTATATCCAACCAACTGGTGACATAACACAGAATGCAATAACTTTCCACAAAAGTTAAGCCTTAAAACAGTTGAAACTGTGTGTATGTACATGTCATCTCTCTCTTTTTTTCATTTGCCTAATGGTTACTAATACATAATATTTGTACAGGAATCCATAAGCAATTACATAGAATAAAATTCATTGTTAATTTCTTTGAAAAACTTGGTAGCTCCCTCTTTCATGAGCCTTTTTTTGAAGTTACACAGAAACTACATTATTAGCATAATTAATGCAGAGGTTCATTAATTTTCAGTGTAGCTGGCTTGGACTTTGAAAGTAGAGCTATGTGAATATGCCTTCAGTAATAAATGTATGTTAAAATACAAATATAGTATGTGTAGCTGGCTATACATGTATATACAGCTATTTCAGGCTAATATAAGTGCAATGTAGATGCATGCTAGTGCTGGAGCACTGGCTGTAGCCAGGTTATTTTGAAACCCCTGATAATTATAGTGACCATTTCCTGTATGTCTCCATTTTCTGTACACCTGTAGTATACTTATTTTATGAAGTGTGTGAACATTAAGTGAATATTATTTTCTGAAATTATGTGAAGGGCTAATCTAAGAAACATGCCAATAATAATAAGTGAACATGTTCTTAACTCAGTTGATTTTTTAAATGAAATTTGTATGAATTATGTGAAATGATTTTAAAGGTTATAACTGTGAATTGTGTCTTTGTTAAATGCTTACAGTGTATATATTATTTTATGTGAACTTATTTCAGAGATGAATCATGTGTATATGTTTGAATTGCTAAATGCAGTACCTAATGAATCATCAAGGCAGGAATAGGGTCAGCTTTTTATTGGATAATATTGAGGAAGGAGGGGGAAGGGTTAGGTGCCCAGTGAATGAATGAGATAGTCCAGTCTGTATAATAAGCACAATTAATTTGGGAAAGGAAAGCAATGAGGGGGATCGAAGTATGTTGGAATGAAGAACATGTTTCTAGTTTCCAATGGGCTTCCATTTTATAATAAAAACAACAATAATAACAATCAGTGTGTATTAGTAAAGAAAGAATTAATTAATAATAGTTCTATTATAATGATATTGATGCTAAGAATCTCTGCTTATGATCGTGCATGTTCATTTAAAATCAAAAAATTTAAACATAAGTTTTAAAATGCCAAGTGTGCATTCTGTATTAGGCAGACCCTTTTAAAATGGCTAGGAAGTCTGCTATAACCGAAAGCTCAGGGATGCTCTGATTGTAAACTCTTTCTGAATTTAAGGTTCAGGTACGCGTGAGAAGAGATTCTTAGTATTGTTAATAAACATTAGTCAATTAGTTATTTTATGTCATGTTTTGCACATGTATCTGATTGTTAATGTTAGTATCATGAATGAAACCTCATTAACCTCCATAGCCATCATGATTTTCCTTTCCCAAATACATTATCACACCCACATATTAAACTGAATCAACTATCACATTCTTTCAATCAACACTTACAGTGTTACCCTTCCTCATTCAAAATTTGAGTTACAACACCAACACAAACATGATTTATTTCTAAATTTCATAAATAGTTTTTGCATATTTTAAGAGTCGTGAATAACTTATTTTTTATGTTTCATAGATACATAAGTGTTCTTGTTTTTGGTGGAGAATAAAGATGAAGAGAAGTGATGGTGCTGAAAAGCATAAATTTTTCAAGTCTTAATTCTATATAGATGTGTTCCTTCCAATGCTGTTAATATATGGGACCAGATAACTATGTCATTTTTTTCTACATTAAAAATAAACAGGTTTAAAACACTTAGTCTCAAATAATGAGAAAGTAGATGAAAACTGTAACGTTTGTGTTCATAGTTTGCTATATTTGCCTGACTTTGCTTTTGTTTGGGAAGAATAGAGATAAAGATAAATTATGGTGTTTGAAGTCTGTATTTCTCAACAAGTAATCTGTATAACCAGGTGCTCCTTTACTATTTCGGTCCAGATATTCCAAAACAGCAAACAAACACCGAGTGAATTGGGAATAGAATCAAGTTTTACTATTTTACAGGAAAATAAACAAGACCAGAGATACTGCTTCTTTGCTTGATCTGCATAAAATGTGTATAAAAGCATTTTTATGCAAAGCTTGGGTGAGAATTTAAAGTCCACATGCAGACTCTTGATATGCACCTCTTACGAAACCACACAAAAATCCCACACAACATAATTACTGTCAACCCACTTCTAACATGAACAAAATTAAATGAACACAAAACTACTTTGCCAAAGGCATTCGATTACAACTATGTTTTATTGTTGGCTTTCTGAAAACAGAACAATTATAACATATTAATTTTTTTTACATGTATATACTATTATAATATAGATACGATAGTATGCACGCTCTGATTGGCTAAGAAGCCATGTTTTATCAGAGTATATAACATGGTTAGCCGTGTTATATAGTTTTCAACTGGCGGTTTCCTTTCATCGCGCACGTAAATCTATATTATAAAACAGATAAAGAAGCCTTACATCCATGTTTTATACTATCATAAAACACTCTGGTCATTTGAGAACACTCGAGAAATGTTGAAAGCACGCGCCTTCGGCTTGTGCTTTAACATTTCTCTCATGTTCTCAAATGCCCATCGTGTTTTATGATAGTATAAAACATGGCTAAGGCTTCTTTATTTGTTAATTATACAACACTTCATTTTAAAACAAAATGAAAATTCGTTTTCTTTACATTGGTAAATCAGTCAACTAATTCGTCAAAATGCCGATGTAATACCATAATAACCAAATCAAGTGAAATATTGTATAATTTCCTGATAATAGCTCTGTAGATTTACTTACAGTCTTTGGTAATGATCGTCGTTCCAGGATTTCTACTGCTGTAGACAGTCTAGTCACTACTGTAACTTCAAATGCTTCGTTTGAAAAATGGTATGAAAATCTCGAATATGGTATTTTATATGTTGAAAACCATCACCTCCTTAGTTCTCTATCGAAGTATGAACCTTATATATTCACAAGTTTTCTTATTTTTGGCGTTTTTCCAGTCGCATATGAACAGTTCGAAATGACTCGCTCTCCTTGAAAACAGAGTCGACCAAGCAATTGTAGCGTTCTTCCTGTGAACTGGATTATCTGTTATTTGGGCTCGAAGAAGTCACTGAAGCATATCAGTCCATGGTGTGAATTAATAAAGCAATCGTGGTATTTCTTGAGCTGTGAGAGGTCCCTGAAAAAGAGCTACGATTCCCTCCCGCACGGCGGCCATCTTGATTCACTTTTAATGAAGTGGCTAGTGCGCATGTGCTCCGTTTTTCCGCTCTGTCGTGTGATTGTATGGTACAAAAGTGTATCATCTGCGAACAGTTTAGTCTATCTTGGGTAAGTCATTAATACACAAGAGGACCCAGCACTGAACAGTTGGGACCCCGCACTTGACATGAATATCATACGAGTGTTCACCATTCACAACAAGATGTTGGGATCGGTTTGTAAGGAAGACTTTTATTTTCGGTCTTGTATCACTTAAAAGGTTGCCATTTATTGTAAACAGAAAACAAATTATATGTTACGTACATTTGAAAATGACAACTTTTTCATAACCAATAGACAAATTTTAGAAATAATAGATATTATCAGAATTACATAACCAGAAGTCTCGATCAGTTTACGGGATAATCTATTTTTAGGAAACAGTTCTCACCAAATCGATAACCAAGCGTACTGCACGTAATTGCACCAGCAACAAAGATGAA
Source organism: Actinernus sp. WN-2022 (assembly GCA_030867875.1). Lineage (NCBI taxonomy): Eukaryota > Metazoa > Cnidaria > Anthozoa > Actiniaria > Actinernidae > Actinernus > Actinernus sp. WN-2022. The sequence continues at coordinate 87,366,755 of JAOWCC010001589.1, read as the reverse complement.
AGCCTTTGTTCTAATAACTAATTTTGTGTTTATAAAAGAAACACGGTTGCCATTGTTTTCCCCCCACGAATGTAGTCTGAGCGCCGTTGTAAACATAGATTATACCAAGAGAGCATAAGTAAGAGAAGGAATCTTGTAGCGCGCGGTGTGCGATGACAATGTCTTATAAAATCTATTTTGAGTAACCGGAAGCAGCTGAAGCAAAGTGGGCGAACGCGCGACAACAATCTCATGGCGCGAAAATATTTTGCCGCCATGAGATTGACGTGTGCTCGCGCACTTCTCAGCTGCTTCCGGTTACTAAAAATATATTTTATTCGACATAATCATCGCACAAACTCGCGTATTGGAGATTCTCTCTCTTGCTTATGCTCTCTTGATTATACCGTATTTCATTGCTTATATGTGGAGATTTCTGGTTATGGACAAATGACATTATTCAATAAATGTAATATATGTGCTAGTCCGTTGAAGCTGATGATACGTGTAAGCTAATATATATATATACAGCCGTGTGCAAACATTCTGACCCCCCCCCCCCCCCATGAAAATTATATACTAATATACTTATATCGGTTGCATCATGGGTAACCCAAAAATGTGCTTTTCATACATTTTTCTAACAAAATATATATCAGGTAGGATTGAAAAATGTACGAGTAAAACATTTTTAGATCATATCGGCCCATCCGTTGAAGACAACAAGTTTTATTTTCAGTTTTAGTTGTACTAATTTATTCCATGCGTTTGCCATTGGGTCCGGAACGCTGCTACTCACTGTATTCTGAACTTTAATTTCTCCACGTCGCACTAGCTAGGTTTACCCTATTGCCCTGAATGAGGCTGAAGTATTCACTAAATTGATTTCAAACCTTGGAGCCTAGGTTTAAGCGTATTATCAATGTGAAACACGTTCTATATTATGGTAGTTCGATGTGTGCGATTCTGCCAAACATTCAACCAAATTAATTAAACACAGCGTAGCTAAGAACATTTTTTTATGAAGTCCGCAATGCGGTTGTAAAAATCGCATTTAGTTATTGGAAAGGAAAGAAAGATCAGAACCGAAGTTGTTTTAATCTGTTTAAATTATGGACCAGAATTAAATGGTTTTGGTCTTGTGTAAAAATAATTTATCCTGCGTGTTACATAAATTTTACAATTGGTCGTCAGTTAAACTCACATTAAGACTTATTCATAAGTAAACCTATTATTTACTTTGGCGTCACTAGGTTGTAAATTTATTGGTATTCCCGACAATCATTCAAAGATAATTTTTAGTAATAAAATAAATTAACTGATACACAGTTTGATTAAATCTTAACCACTTTATATAACTTAAAATTTATCTCGCGTAGAGTTCTAACGTCGTTAACTGCAAGATATGTCAGAATATAATTAAATATGCATCGCGACATCAAAACGAAAACCGCCCGCATTCAATTCTGAATAAAATAAAATATGTTTGATCAATACTTCATTTGCGAAATAATTACGTCGCAAAAAAAAAACGCAAAAGAAAACTGGTGTGTTCCCAGTGAAATTTTAGCTCTTTTGCAGACTTCATAACGGCAACAATGTTTTAGCTGTGTTTGGCTTTGAAGTGTTGAATTTGGTTCAGTTTGTTTGGCAGAATTGCAAACGACTGGTGGAACTGCCATAAGATAAAATAGAACGTGTTTCAAATTGATAATAAACTTAAACTTAGGCTCCAAGATTTGAATGCAATTTAGTGAATACTTCAGCCTCATTTAGGGAAATAGAATAAACCTAGCTAGTGCGACGTGGAGAAAGTAAAGTTCAGAATATAGTGAGTTCCTTGAAGTCATAGCAGCGTTTCGGTCGACCGGACCCAGTGGCAAACGCATGGAATAAATTAGTGCAACTAAAACTGAAAATAGCACTTGTTTTCTTTAACTGATAGACCCATATGATCTAAAAATGTTTTATTCGTACATTTTTCAATCCTACCTGGTATATTTTTTGTTAGAAAAATGACTGAAAAGCACATTTTTGGATTACCCATGATGCAACCGATATAAGTATATAATTTTCATGGGGGGGTCAGAATTTTTGCACGCGGCTGTATATATATATATATATATATATATATATAGGAAAGCCTATGAGCGGAGTTCCCAATAATCAAATACGCAGAGATGCACGCGCATATATGTAATGAAAATTAATTTACGAAAATAAATACTGCACGTGCAATGAGTTGCACGCGCATACCCATTCCCCCTCACCGCCTCTTCCCCTCTCCTCATTCCCTCTCCCCTCTTTCCCCCTCTTCTCCATTCCCCCGGCGCTTGTTGCGCAGGCTACGAAAAAGATGATAGCATACAACAGAAAGAACACGACGTGTATGTAGTCCAGTAATATTGCAGTTTGACCCGGAACAAATTCCCACAGTAGCTTTCTCTTCAAAAACCTTTTAGATTTAATGTCCTAATGAACATACTAAAAGTCCCAAAAAATCCGAGCACGGGAACATCCCGAAATTTAGGAGAACGTGGAGGAGCCTCTTTGCTGCAACATGAAAACGAGGCTAAAACCGGAAGTGCCGTTTTTCTCGCTTTATTTCAGCGAAAATTAGTTTTATTTTAATGATACAATAAAATCATGATACAATACACGTTATTTACTCGTTTTAGTGCTATAATGTTCACATTAACGGCAGCAAATATGCGATTTTAATCGTTTCTAACGTGAGCTCCAAAACACGTGAGTAAACGGACGAATTGCAAAATATTTCATAATAGACCAGTCGTGTTTATCCACAAACATTGCTTTGTTTTTTTTGCTGTTCTTTCTGCCATTGTGTAAAAAAGCACAACGCAGGACCCGCTGTCACCTGCTTTACCCATTTTCTTCGTCGCTACTGTCCTCGAGCTGTGCGCTGATGTTGGTACACGCGGTACCACGGCACTGGCCACAAGCCGGGGAGCAGTCCAACCCATGCTTCCGGCAGCTGCACCGCATGGTCGAGCAGTCACTCCCACAATTGCAGCGAATCATCTTGAGCAAATTCTGAGGTGCCGGTGGTCGATCAGTAGTCAAGGGGAGCACTTGGCCGCCGTTGAGCTTCCAGCCCCAATCTTCGATCAGCATTCCATTATCTTTACACTTCCACTGCTTCACCTAATATTAGAAAAATAATAACAATAATATAATAAATAAAAAGAAAGTTACACAACAATAATCAAATGCGTATAACTGCTCTCACCTGCAAAAAGACTCTCAAACTATGGTATTTAGCCGCTGCAGATGTCGGGGGTAGGTCCTGGGGCTGTATTTGATGGCCTCTGGTGGCCACTTTTTCGTAGTAGCGTCGGTAGCGGAGACTGTCTAGGCGGTCTCCTTCTTTTCCTCCATAGAGTGCCACCAGCGCCTTCTCTCCCGCCATTGCCACGTGAACCGGTGATGACATGTCCTTGTCAAACACTTTTGCCTGGCTTTGAAAGTGAACAGATTCGTACTTCTTAAACGACGCGGCTTTTCCGATGCCGAAAGGTCGAGATGTTGTATCGCAGCCCAAAACTGCATGAAGGAAGAGTATGTTTTGACATAACGCCTGTCCAAGCTCCTGCTTAACCTTCTTCATATTCCATACTCGACTTTCTCTGGAGTTGATTTTCGGCTCAGGCCGGAAGTACAAGTCGTGTCCGTCTGCCAGCGTGTAGTAGCATAGAAGGACGAGTAGGTCTGTGTCGTCCCCGACAAGTGCGGTTGGGTGGCTGGCGGCAGAGTCAACAGCTGTTCTAACGATAAGGACGTCTGCATCACACTCCGCTTGTAAGGTGCTACACCCACCCTCAGAAAGGTAGCGTCGCAGCATGGCGATGAAGCGCTTCTTGTTATCAGCGTTAGAAAGGAAGGCATCTCTTTTCATCGTGACTTTCATGCCATCTGTGAAGGTGACGGTCGTACTCGCCTTTCCCGCTGAGCGCATAAGATGTGTCATACTTTTGGTGGAGGGCTTGTTGTTGTAGCCATCAAACACCACAATCGCTTGGTTGCCATACTTTCTCTGAACGTACTGACAGTAAAGCCGGCAGAGTTCTTGGTAGGTGCATTTCCGTGGCCACGTGATTCGGTGAAGAAGCGCGCCTCCATCAAGAACATACCGGACGTCGCGGTCTGGGCCATTCTTGGCGTCAGATGAAAGCTTAGCCCACAGAGTATCAGCAAGCGTAGCTTTTTGGGGCTTGCGAAGAGTTACCGGGGTTTCGAAAAGCGCAGCCGGAATGCTGCACAGTTCGTATTTAAAGACCTCTTCTAGGTCGTTAATGTTCATGCAAGCAAACACAAGGCGTTGGAATAAGAGTTGCGGATCTTCGTGGACTCTTTCATCATCAATTCTTATCGAAGATTTGGTGGCAAGTGTAACACTTTGTTCTTTTCTCTTGAATGAATAAGTGATAACAGACTTTCCTACCAGCGAGGACAATATCTTATCTCCTTTGACGCGAGCCTCGTCAACGTCGACCAGTTCTTCGGCGTTCACTCCATTCATAATGTTCTTCAGACCTGGTTCCTGTGCGAACGGGTTTTTGCCATCGGCTAGTGTCTTCAGAATTTCCATTGTATCATCCATATCACGCTTCTGTCTAGAGTTCGTCATGTCCTTGTTTTGCTCGCTTGACTCGTACTTGATACCCGTCAACTCTTGCATTGCGAAGTTTGTCTCTGCGCATGCAGGCATCGATAACAACCACGTTAGTCTTTGACGTTCGGTCATGCCGCTTCCCCGCGTCAATCCACCAGTCGTCTTCAGACTTCTCATAAGGACTTGCTCAATAACAAGGTCGGTGGAAAGCCCTGCCCACAGTCGATCACTTCTCCTTACCACATGGTAACCCGATGCCAGCTGATTGTAAACTGCAGGACAGTCTTCTTTCAATTTCTCCATGGACTGTAGGTACAAATGCGCGCACTTGGTGTAAAGGTTGTGTTCAGATGCCGCAAAGTACGGCAGCATTTGTGAGACTGCTTGCAGGTGCATCTGCCAGTTTGCAGTACGCTCTGCTTTGATAAACTTGCGTAGTATATCTATCATGTCCATATACTGTAGCCATAGTGCCGCTGTGCGACTAGACGCTTTCGCGATATCTCGTTGTCGGCGTACGCAATCTTTAATGGTATTCAGGGCCTCTGAATTACTAACGTCTTCTGCTGCCTTCGTTTTCTCTAAAAGGTCTGTCAGTAAACGCTTGGCCTCAGAGACTGTCCCAATAGTGTTTTCAGTATCCGTTTGTTGGCTCGTACTCTCGTTCACTGTGATATCTGATGCTGCGGTCGGCTCTAGACATTCATCGCCTGTTATACAAAAACATTCAACTGATTTAGTATTTTAATTCGTGAAATCTTCATAAAAATAATACAACTAATAACAAGACAAAGGCTTACCTCTAGCATCTATCTGAGGTATTGCAGTGCCCAGTGCGGCCGAGTACAGCAGCGCGTTCAGAGCAGCATCAACGATTAAATGACCGCGAACAGCACGTGACACCGCCTTTCCACTCAACATATGCTCCACAGCATTAGGCGCGTAGATAATCTCTAACAACTCCTTCAAGCCCGACTCCGCCATAAGATGGCCAATGCTCCCCAGAAAGCTCATCTCTGTGTGGAATCCTCCAAGACGCACAATGATCTTTCGTAACGCACTGCTAGCTACCTCTGTGTTGATCAGACAATAGGCCTTCCACCAGAGGGGTTGGTCGAACGTAATTATAGGGTTGGCGATGTGGTGTTCTTGTGCGTGCTTCAGAACGAATTTCAAGGTAGAATTGACGCAAGTAGTGTCACTGGGATTCATGTCAATCATTGGTAGAAATGTTATTGAAGATTGGCCCCTGTGGTCTCCCGTGTGAACACTTTGCATAAGCCCCGCCCATCCTGGTCGACTCGCTCCAAATAGTAGAGAGGTTTTCCATAATATGTCGAGATTCCCTGTTGGGTCATCGATTCTTGAAAGAGGAATGTTGTTATACTGTATGTCAATACTTCCCAGTCTTGGTTGCGACGGCGGATGGATTTCGATATTTCCAGCTGTTACAATATCCTGTCCACTAACCTTTTGTCTCGGCACTCTGTTCACATGTTTGGTGCCCGGCGTCACCGTAGCAATTATGCCCATGCCATGAAAAGTCCCAGTCCCATCTAGTGTGCAGAGATTGTGATCAACATTATCGGCCACGTACTGAATGAACTCTCCTCCGTATTCTAGTATATCGGTGCCTTGGGATACTGCCGCGTTTTGATTATGGGTTAGAACTTCTTGGTACGAGGAGCAGAAGCCAAGCTGATGCAGTGTGTCAATCAGGAAACGCGAGGAAAAACAGTGATGAAGCTGAACAGCTAAACCCACTTGCATCGGCGCAAGGATAGCACGCGGTCGCGCGGATTGAACTATAGCCTGGCCTATAGACGCCACTTTGATGTCGTTGCCCTCACCAATAATACCTCGAATAAACGATTTCAGTATAGAAGGCAGGAAATCAAGATGGTTCTGCACGTCTGTCTCGATACAGGGGTAGCTCTCGCGGCATGATGAAACAAGTTTTATGTCGCTCGAAATCAGCCTAGCTGCAGTCTCGATAATATTAAGCTTCTCTTGCTCCGGATCATTAGGATTTACCTTCTGCTTCAAGTGAAAGTCACGAAGAATGGATGCTGCGGTCTTTCTCAGCGTTACTATATTGGCCCTTCCGTGCATGTTAGTGATAATAATGTTCTCGCCAAAATACTCTTCAGTCTTGACCTTCATATACCGGTTGGTATACGCAGCTACGCCCGACTCGCCCAAATACTCCCGCATTTTTTCAACTAAGTCCGATACTGTTAATTGATCGTCTTCGTTATCTTGTAGGTAGCACATAACTCTGCGAAATGCTGCGTCTGCGTTCTCGTCTTGAGGGCGTCCGATTTTACGTTTCTTGCTGGATGGCTGAGTTGATAAAAATTGATTGGGTATTTGCATCATTGTTCTGAAGTTGGTGCTGCATGCACGATGGTAGATTGCATCAGCCGCTGGCAGATCATGGACGTGCAATACCCTAGCGCGCACCACCTCGGCCCAGTCATCGGCCCTCGCATCACACGCTCTTAGCACGGCTTGCTGTACATCTAACAATGTCACCTTGTACACCGCTCTAGATCTTCTCTTTTCTTCCTCCTCAACGATTAACTTCCCGCAGTAAAAGCAGGCGGTCTTGAAATCGAACTCTTGCGAACGGCGCAACCGTTGGGTGTGGCCAACCTCTTCGTGTGACCTCTTCCTGTTAGCTTTTTTTATATTACTCGGACGACAAAAATCTCGTCGGCATTGCTCATGGACCGTATCACCCGCTGTAACAACAATCACATCTCCTCGTTCCACGCTCGCCTGGTTTATGCTATTGCTGCCTTTATTAGTGAGTGTTACCCCGTCATCTGCTTCAACTTGTTCTGTGCAAATTGCGCAACAATTTGAATCCATACCATGGATCTATAAAATATACATAAATAATTCAAATGAACATTTGTGCGTCTCCCTCATATAAGGTATACGGGTATGTGCCGCCCGATAGGGTATGTTTTTTTTGCGCTCTGAAGTGTGGGATAGGGTATGATTTTTGTCAAAAAGTCTGTGATAGGATATCTAATTATGTCTGGGATAGGGTACGTTTTTGGAGGTACAGCGACGATATATACAGACTTCGACTTTTCCAAAGTGCGCAAATCTTGTCAAATTGAGTAAACAATTCAACTCCTACAACAGCACTGTTCAAGTTTGCTAACGGCGGAAAGCTTTGAGAGCTACCGGTCTGGGATAGGGTATGGATTTTCCGCTCTAGGTCTTTTATAGGGTGTCAATTTTGTACATTTTTAGGTCTGGGATAGGGTCAGGGTTTTAAGGTCAGGGCGGCACACCCCTACTCCTGGAGTACCCCCCCCCCCCCCCCTCGCGCCCGTGGTGCGTCCCCTCGCGGCTAAAGAAAAGAACCAGGTTTCATGGTAGCAATAAAAAATTCATTCGACTCAGACACGATGTATTTCCATTGCTTTAGCCTGAATTGCCGTCAGCCGTCTTTTCGCGCTACATTGCTGTACGAATAAGAATGAAAGTCAATGCCCGATCCTCCTAACTGATTGAATGTAAACAATAAAGAACTAAAATTAAGAAGCGAAAAATGCAACCAAGATCAGATAGTGAACAGATCTGAATAATAAACGAAGTTCTCCCGGACAATTTCGCTGAAGTCTGTCGATCCCCCGTCCCCCGAGTTGCGCAGACTTGTACCCAAATAAACATGCAACTACAATCTAAAATATTTTACTCACCTGGTTAATAAAACGATGAGTCAAGGTTTCATTTCTGTTAGCGAAGATCTGATGTAGAACATACACGACAGCTACTGTACTGCAGAGTGAAACTTGATATCCGTGTGATACATTTCGCGCTCGCCGTCCGGCCATTTTACTAAACACATGACCTTGCTGTTTTCCCGCCAAATAAAATATATATTGTACACGTATTCTTGCTATCCCGTTAATGTTTTGCTGTTTTCAAAACTGATTTGAATTCTTGCAAACGAACGCGCTATTTTTTCTGTCAGTAATTATGGCTCCGTGTATTTTAAAATCGTTTTTATTTCCGATTTTGCCTGAACCGTTTTGAACAACAACAACAAAAAATTATATATTTTACCATTTACAAATAAAAAGGACAAAGGGAATATATTATATTTTTATATTCTTGATCTTAAATATTTTTGTGGCAGTAAGAGTGGCAGTAAGAGTCAACATTTAAACATTTTGAGGTCAGCCTCGTTTCCATGCCGCGAAAGATGCGGTGTCCAAATGCTCCGAATAAATCTTTTTTTTCGAGATGTTCCCGTGTCGGGACTTTTTGGGACTTTTGATATCTTATTAAGTGATGATTATAGATTTAAAATCCGTTGAGATTTCTACTGTGGGAATTTGTTCCGGGTTGGCCTCATTTTTCGCGTAAAATGACTGGACTAATGCGTGCACGTGGAAATATAACGGAGAGTAAAGTTGGAAATTGAATATTTTACTCATTACGGCACAAAAATTACACTGCTCATTGAGATAATTTAGAAAATTACAAATTCCCATAAACGGAGGACGGGACGGCGTTAAATAGCCAAACAAAATCGAGCACCCGATCCAGGAGTCGAAAAACCTTACGTGTTCCGCTGATGCACGATCGGGCGGTCGGTCGGGCCAGTGGTCGGTCAGGCAAGAAAATGTCGCTAAAATGTCAATCTCATGCTATATGTATGGTGACCAATAAGTATCGTTCGCAGGCAACGCTATCCTGTATTAGGCGTGCAAAGGCTCTTGGGTATGAGATTGAAAGAGCGCGCACTTTGGTTTGATTGCGCATAAAAGCCGCACGTCACAATATGCTACGCGGACGCATGTGCTACGCGGACGCATGTACTTCGCGAACACAATCGTGCTATTCGCAAGATCACGCCACACGATATAGAATGGAGTGTTGTTGTAATCATGGCCACCGGTTCCAAACGTGGAGCCTAGTTATTAAGGTAAGGTATAATAGCTAAGATAGCTTGTGTTGCTATATATATTGTTACAATACTGAGTCTTTTAGGTCATTCGCGATAACAAAGTAGACCTGTTATACAATTTTTCTGTGATGGTTTCATTTGATAGATTAATCACACGAATAAGTTGCATCTGTTTGATGCGACGAGATTTTACAGTATGACTACTGAAACCGGAGCCACTTAGACAGCGAGAACCGATCAATTTGACCGAGATTGTAGATATGCTCTTTCATAGTCTTATATCCTTATTGTTGTTTCGTATTGAAGTCTGGGGCTGCGCTTATATCATAACAAGTATCTTAACCAAATTGACAGATTGCTTCATCGTATTTTTTTTATTTGGTTATGTTTTGGGAGCGTATATTTATTATAGACATCATTAATAGTAGAGACTTATCTAAAGCATTTGACAACGTCAATCATAAAATTCTCCTGCAAAAGCTTTGTCATTATGGCATCAGAGGAACACAACTTCTCTGGTTTGATGACTACCTAACAAACAGACAACAAACTGTTACATTCAATGATACTTTATCATCAGCTAGAACCATTAATTGTGGTGTTCTCCAGTTCAATCCTGGGGCCCCTCTTATTTCTTCTGTACATCAACGACATCAACTGTTCTAGCCTTTTAAACTTTATTTTATTTGCTGATGACACAAGTATTTTTTCTTCTGGTAAAGATTTCAAAAACTTATTCAAAACACTAATCAAGAACTCATAAACTTATCTAACTGGTTTAAGGCCAATAAATTATCTCTAAACATGAAGAAAACCAAATACACCGTCTTCTGTGCAAAAAATAAACTCTACCCTAAACTCGATGATCTAAAGATAAAAATCAATACAATAAATATTGAACAGGTAAACTCAACTAACTTTCTCTGTGTCCATATCAACGGACACAGACTGGAAATCACATATTAATCGTGTAGCCCTCAAATTAGCTTAATCAATTGGAATTATCAACTAAGTCAAATCTTATATTTCTGTATCAACCAGAAGAACACTATATTGTACTTTAGTTTTAGCATACATCCAATATTGCAACATTGTATGGACAAAGTCATATCCTACTAATCTCTTAAAAATCCTAAAATTATAAAAAACGTGTCCGAATAATCGCAAATGCTGGACATAGAGACCATACCATACCTTTATTCTACAAATTTAAACTACTTAACGTATATGACATTAATAAATACCAAACAGGATGTTTTATATTCAAATGCTTTGACAGTTCATCAACACTTCCTCAATATTTTAGAGATTATTTCAGGCTAAACAAGGAAATACACTCCTATGAAACTAGAAGTGCCAACAAAATTCACGTCAACAAAAGTAAGAACGACAACCAGACAACGTACACTTAAGCACAGTAGAACAGCTTTCTGGAACTCTCTGGATGACTCTATTACCCATTCCACATCATTAAGGGCTTTTCAGACTAAACTTAAATCACATCTTTTCAATTCAATGAATTAATCTATAGCGACCTTGTTTTTTTACCCACTCGTAAAACGGACCTACATGTAGCTTAGCTAATCAACATACCTGCATCGATACAGACCTTAATTAATAAATTAGTTAAATACTAGCCAGCTTGGCCTTCTCTGCAGCCACCGGTGGTCAGTGCTTACAAGCTCCTTGGGTTTTTTACTGATCAACCATCCATACACCTTCAACTAAGCCTTTAACCTAATACATATTGTAAGCTTCCCTTATGTATTGTCACGATTAATTATGTCATCTTTATTATTTATTTTCTTATCTTGTCAAGACCGATGTATTGTAATCTTCTGTACTTATGTGGTAAATAAACTGATTGATTGACCGCAAGTTGTGGAAAAAAATTAAATGCAACCCAAATCATGCTACGCAAGCGCGGTCATGAATACATACTGCCTATAATAAGAACTGAACGCTTTAAATGCTGCTTCGTCAATAGATGTCTTTTCAACATGATCAAATCTAGTTGTTTCTTATTTATGTTATGCAGGGCTCCATTGAAAAACTCTTCTGAGACATAGATCCCCTGCTATAAATAACATCATTATTATTATTATTATTATTATTACAGGAGCTTGATAAAGCAATCGATATTCGATTTATTCAATATTTCATATCGATATTAAAGTTTCATCAATTAATGTTTCACGTGCCGAAAATGTCGCTGTCTCCATCGCCAGTTCCCTCTTCGTCACTGTCTGTATAGTTTTTTTAGTTTTCTTTTATTTAAACAATATTTAATCTTAACATTTGCTTTAAGCTAAGAGCAATAACTTCCTGTATAGTTCTGTTCTGTTTATATATATGTACGTAGATCGCATCCCTCTATCCCATGTGAGAACCCGATTACGCCACACTGAGTATCACACTTCCCTGTCTCAGGATTTATTGGGTTAGCTGTGGTCTTTTACGCTGTAATCTCGACTTGCATATTGGTGAAAAGTTCCTCTCGTCGTCACAGATAATTCCAAACTGTCAATTGACCAGATCATTCAGCCTTGCATTACTCTTTAAACTCTTGACAACTTCTCGTCCTACTGTATTAATCAACGCGATGACTTATGTTTTAATAAGCTGATTTTACAACAACAGTTCGACTTGGATATGCATGTTTCTTTATGATCCTTGCAAAAGTATGAAAGAAAATGATAGGAAATATGAAAGCATGGGCCACACTGTATAAATATAATAAAGTTTCATAATCAGTATTTTACGATTTAACAAGCTCAGAACGCGAAAAATTCAGTCCGTACATCAGTTCCGCAGTCCCGTCACCGTACAATCTTCGTATTTCGCGGGATTACTTTTGCGGCTGTACAGGCTGTGTTTATCTAGACTCGCCCCAGTCGTTTTTCTCATTGTCACGCTGAACTTCCGAACTCGAATATATGAATATAACTTTCACATCAGTTCCTTTTCTTTCTTTTTTAACAGGATTCTTACGAAGCTAATGTTATCTCCAAGTAGAGAATCCAAAGAAACCAGACAGTAGGCACAATAACGGCGGCACCTACTTGGCAGGAGCCTTTCCCGATATGGGAGGTAGCGCACGAGCAGTGGGGTGTGTTCTGGGACATCCATATCTTCTTCTTCGGCGCAGTATACGGACTCATTGCTATATACTTGTCATACCGGATCTTCAAGATAATACATAGGACACATTGTCGGAAAGCCCGCGAACTTCTCTTCAGCGTGTTCGTGTTCCTTTTTTCCTTTACCAGGTGCTTCGTCCTTCTGCTGGACCCTTATTACCAAGGTGCTATATTCAAGGGTGCTCAGCCGACTCATTTCTTATGGGCCCTGGGTCCCTTTTGTCTAGTTGCTGCAGGCTTTGCACTTGTGTTGATTCTACTGAAAGCAGCCCGGATAACCATAGCAACTCGAGTATCTCAGCAAGTTCAGCTGATCGGAACACTGGTCATAATTTTCATTCATTTTATCATCGTCTTTTCAAGGGAAGTAACCAGTGGCACGAAACCCCTGGAGGCGATTGCGCAGAGCATTACACTACTACTTGTCACGCTCCTCGGCATCGGGTTTCTAGTTTTATCTCTCCTCATCAAGAAAAAGGAGAGCTCATTAGCCTCACCCCAAGAAGACCATTTAGTACGACTCCTGTTTGCCTGTGGCGTATCTACGTTGTTATATTGTTGTATAATTCTGTATGCAGCTGTGGCGAGTGGAATCTTCAGCGCAGAAGGCATCGAGGTTTTCCTGGATGCGTGGAAGTGGTGGGCGATCCAGACTGGTCTTCGCGCGATGGAGATCGTGTGCTGTGAGCTGCTGATCGCGGCGAGTTGGAAGAACCAGAGAAGATGTCTTTCTTTGGAAGCTCCAGACTATGGAATGTACGGCTATTTCAGCACATTGGCCAGATTTTATCAAAGGTCCCTCTCCAGCTTGGAAAGCGGTACTTTCGAGGGCTATGACATGGAAGATAACGACTACTATCCCGACTATGAGGATGAATATGATGAAAATGTTGATGAGTATGGTAACATTTCTTTCACCGAACATTTTGATTTCGCTCCTGAAGAAGAGCCGAGCTTCGAAAGTTTCACCGAAGATGACTATGCTGATTATGATGAGCGCGATTACGATGCCGGTTTATACTCTGAAACATCTCTCGTGTCGGAAGAATATGACTTTGACGATGACGATTACGATCCTGGGTATGTCGTTAATTTTCTCGATGAACCGAGATACGAAGATTCTTTCTACGAATATGACATGTATGATGATGATTTTTACCCTGAACCAGGTTATCCTGAAGATTACGATTCAGATTCAGATTACGATCACGATTACGATCAAGATTACGATTCAGATTACGATTCAGATTACGATCCAGATTACGATCCTGGTTATGTTGTCAGTTTCATTGACGAGGAGCCGATGTTCGAAGATGGCTATCAGTATGAATACGATGATTATTATTAATTACTAAACAACAAGATGCTGTAACTGTACAGCAAGTGTAAAACCAGAAGTGGTCGACGCCATACATTCATACATGATCTAGCCGTGCCATGATCTAGTGTTTAAAAACAAAGGAGCAAAAACCAAGAACAACACGAAACTCTCATGCATGGAGGTGCTAGTCATTACTGTGTGGACCGCAGAACTTAAAAGACACAAGTCCTGAAAGTTATGAAATCAAAGGTTACGAAAATGTAGCAGAGAGGGGGAGTAAAACGACGAGATTAGGTCTGCAACATTCTTAGCAATAAGCCGACAGTGTCTGGAATGTCCACGCATCGGGGAAGATCCCCAGACTTCTGTCAAAGACTTGTAGAAATTAAAATTAGAATGACATTTTATACAAATGTATTTAGATACTCATTGTACGAAATTGTAAAATATAGTTAATAAGGCCGCGTTATGCGAGAAAGGAACTTCGTTATAAGCCAACATGTAAAAAAGATAATTAAAAAGTATCGAAACACATATCGCTTGCGTCAGCCTGGTCTAGGCAACAAATAGTGCAACGCGTTGAGCTCATGAAGAATACGACAAGCTGAATTATAAAGCTGAAGGACCTTTCTACGAATACGTTTTTTTGCCATGCAGGTAACCAATCAAATCGCGCCTTCTTTGATGCTTTCTGATTTACATTATAAACAAGATTGTTGTCTTGAGAGCTGAAAATAGGTACTGTGACAGCATTCAAGAGCTTGGAAGAGCTCACTCAACACTTTACAAATTGCACCAATTTTGTACGAGACACAGGTAAAAAAATCGAAGTCTCTGGGAACAAGGTTGCACTTGACTATCTCCCAGTTTTTCCAAGGTAACCTAACTATGTTACAGCAGCATTGCATCACAAAGGATCTTGACAACCAAATAATTAGTTAATAATCAATGCATTACTGCGTCTTCCGCGTATGTTGCTTGACTGTGCTGCTATTGTGAGATAAGAACAAGTGCTGCTAATGATCAGTGATTACTGCATCCTCGTATGGTGGCTAGTGCCGTAAACCTAGCCTGCGTCGCATCCGTCTGCGAATTAAAGGGATACCCGAGTGAAAAACACAGTTGGGCTCAAAAGCATCTTTCAGATGTACTTCGTTCAGAAAATGTATTAAAATTTGATAAAACGTTTTCAGAGTTGAGAACGAGTCCCTCAAAGTTGGCCCCGCGAAGACCTGGGCGCTTAATTCAGAAGAGCCATGGAGTAGTATGTTCACTTTTATATTATCCGATGTAACTTGCCAGTGAGGGATTAAAAGTTCAACGGAGGCAAATAACGTATGACGCACTGCGGCATATAGAGGACAATCTAATAAATAGTGTTTAACAGTTTCCTTGGCAAATCCTCTGTTGGTGCGCAATTGATTTTAAATAGGTTATCAACCTAATCTTAAGCGAGTGTGACATATTGATGCAAATCTAGTAACGGAAAAATCGTAGAGTTTGTCATAATCATTACTACTAAAGCTTCCCTTTAGAGCTTTCTTAAAACCAGGTAATTGCGGTATGCTTGCTATAGTTGGACTTAAATCGTTCCATAATCGTATTGAGGATGGCAGAAAAGAACAACGGAAACACTCAGTACGACAGGGCAACAGTGTATAATTTTCATTGGAGCGAAGCATGTATTGACTAGTTCACCTACTTGCTCGGGCAAGAGCTCTTTTATATAAGCAGGAGTTAAACCTTTGACCATTTTGTAAAATGTAACGATCCTATGAACAGTTCTTCTATTTTTAAGGTCTACGAGCCCCAACTCATTTAAGAGGCTAATTCTACTCGTCTCTTTCATAGCTCCTGATATAACTCTAGTTGCTTCATACTGCACATTTTCTAAAAAGGCACACTCACCCTCACTACAGCCACCCCAAATTCTGTCCCCATATTCCATAAGAGGCCTCGCCAAACTTAAGTAGAGTGTGCGTAAAGTTGAACGATTAACTTTATATTTAATACTGTTAATCATATTAAGAACATTTGATGCCTTCTGGCGTAATTGTAAAATGTGGTTTCTCCAAGAAAGGTTACTGGAAAGGATAAGACCAAGGTGTTTAAGACTATCAACCTCCTTAATACTTTCATTATTCAGAAATAGCGGTGGATGGTAGAGCTTTAAACGCTTTACCGAAAAATTCATAGTCCTAGATTTCGAGGCATTCATTGTAACAAACCAGGTTTTCGTCCACGTATCAATATTTTCCAAATCAGAATTCAACTTAGTTGCAACATCCAACGTAGAGTTATACTCAACAATTTCTAATAGTGTAGTATCATCTGCATAAAGATAGCAATTCGATGAAATTTCAGTCGTAATATCATTTATGTAGATTAAGAAAAGAAGTGGACCCAATACGGAGCCTTGTGGGACCCCGGCACATAAAAAAAACAATACCACTACTTTGACCATTAATAACGACTCTTTGCTTTCTTTCAGATAAGTAACTTCTAAACCACCTTAGTAAAGGATCTCCAACTCCCAATAACCACAGTTTATATAATAATGCTTCATGCCAGACCCTGTCAAAGGCCTTACTAATATCGAGAAACACCATTCTAACATCGTGGCCATTTTCAAACGCAAGGTAAATTTGATGCACTATGTAAAGTAATTGACAGACCGTTGATTCGCCTGGGCGGAAGAAGCGCTAGCTCGGTAGTCGCCTTTTGTTGTTCGTCTGATATTCTCGCCTTCCACATGCTTTTCTTCGTCCTCCGAGGCTTCTGAACTTCTCTCACAATATCGTCTTCATCATATTTTTGTTCTAGTACGAAATTGCTCTGCCATATCGATGAAAATCTCCTCTAATTCCGAGCATGTGAAAATTATACAAAGAAAACAAGTCGCTACAAGTTAACCGCAAGACTCCAGTGGGATGAAGTAACGTAAAAAACGTCACAGGAATTAATGTCAACAAGATGGCGGCGCCCAGGTCTTCGCGGGGCCAACTTTGAGGAGCTCGTTTTCAACTCTGAAAAAGTGTTATCAAATTTTAATACATTTTCTGAACAAAGTATATCTGAAAGATGCTTTTGAGCCCAAATGTGGTTTTCACTCGGGTATCCCTTTAACGAACGAAAGCTTGTTTTGGACCCCCAGCATAGTAGTACGATTATATGTACCCTCCTCTGATTGGTTTTTACTAATGCTCATTCTTACACGTCTTCTGAATGGCCATTTAAATGTCACCAGTACGAGTTAGGGCTAATTTACATTTCAAAATATGGCGGCTTTTATACACGTTGAGCTGTACAATATCATAGTTTGAAATCAAGATTCGTTTTCTAGAACAAGAGCAGTTGAGTTCAGATGAAACACATACTAGATCTTTCCAAGCTGCATGGGAGATTCGTTTGTGTGTTCCTCGAAGGAAAATTTTGTCGTGACAGATTCTATTCAATGTGTTCGGCAAGTTTCCTTTCATGTGGCACTAAGCCACAGCCAGCCTATTATGTTACATTACTTCAAAACCTGACACGAAATTGAAATAAACCTAACCTTCTCCGATAATAAAAAAACAGGGAAATGACGACTGAGCTCGTCTAGGGCGAGAAATCCCAAGTAAACAGCTGACTCACATGCAAACGAACAGTTTCAAACAGCCTCTGACATGAACTGCCTATCATAACAGTCTCCGAGGCTGGTGACACTTGAATGGCCATTCAGAAGACGTGTAAGAATGAGCATTAGTAAAAACCAATCAGAGGAGGGTACATATAATCGTGCGACTCTGCTGGGGGTCCAAAACAAGCTTCGCAGACGGACTTAACCGGGGTTCAGTTCGGATGCAACGCAGGCTACGTAAACCAGGCTTGAAGTGATATGGCTTGTAACATAAATTATTACGCGACTGTGACGTAAATGTATTCATCAAGGGCGTGGTACGAGGTTAATAAGACAGAAGGCCGACAGATGGCTTCCTTGTCATAATGGCGAGGTGTTCTCATTGTACGCAATAACAATCTCTCTTTTCAAATAAACATTAGGAAGTTGCGTTGCCTCGTACATTGTTGCATAAAATTACTGTTCACAAGGCTTCTCGTTGTTATTATATCCCAATGCTATTGTTTTCATGAATGGCTTTTATGAAATTCTGAATGTGGTAATTATGAAGATTGTGAAACATGTGATAAGAGCGAAGAATTTACAAGTTGTTAAAAAGAGTATGAAATGTAGCCCTTGTGTGTAGGGAGACGATTTCTCCCGGGCGTAGAGGGAGGTTGAGTTCGCGGTGTCACAGACATAATTACACGGAATTTTAAACTTATTAAAACCCCACCCTGAACCATAAAAAAAACGATCAGTAAACAAGATCTTACCCACCTAGAGCTAGGGTTCTCAAGAAAAACTCGCGAACTCAACCTCCCTCTACGCCCGTGGGAAATCGTTTTCCTTGTATGTAAGCTTAGTTTCGGATGAACACAGTACACAGTCAGTTTATTAAATAGTTCGTTCTAGCCGTAGAGCATTCTGAAGATGAAGAAAGCGATATGTTTATTACGTAGTCTACATTTAGTTCTACCCCTAAAGAACTACCACAGCTGGGAAGTGAGACTGAAGACTGAATTGTTTGGCAGAATTGTATGGAAGGATGAAGAGAAAAATGTGACCGCTGAAAGAGAAAAGTACAGGTTAGTGAAGTTACTGCAAAAAGTAGGAAGTCTGTGTCAAAAACCATTTTATACAAAGATACCTGGGCAGCAAAGATGTTTGAAGAGTGGCGTAAGAAAAGAAACATGCGAGCTGCACTTGAATGATTTGGTGTCGTGGTTGACATCGATAAAGTTCAAGACTTGGAAAGCGATGTGACTGACATGACGGCAGACTCTAAATGTTTGACTCCGGCACACAATATGAAGAGGATGTTTGTAAGTTTAATGCACGTTTTTATTATTTTACGACTTGCTCGGTAAACAAGTAATGGTAGTTAGATAACTTCATAAAAAAAATTTTATCTGTGTATCTCGGTAGTCTGCTGATATTAGTAAATTTAGTGTAAAATTTATTATCTAGGTACCTTATGATCCGTGTACTTTTTGCTATCTTTGGGTCTTTATCAGTGAATACTTAATTAGGATTAACCTTGTATAAAATTTCATGTTCATTAGTATTCTTTATATAAAACGTTCATCCTAAATAGCAATTAAATGAGAAAGCTGAAACATCAATAGAAATACACGTGACTGATTTGCTTCATCTGATTAGACAAAACGCTCATCAATTATGCATGAGTTTCTGAATGATTTGGAACCAATGGATCTCTGGTTGACACATTAATGACAATAGATGACGACACACGAAACATAGCTATACAAATGCTTAGAGGATAAACCTATCGGTCTTCATAACAAGAATGCAGTTTAGTATCAACTTCAACTTTTTTGTAAATTAGTAATCAATATAATTTATCAATTAGTAATCAATATTATTGTTCAACTAGTAATCAATATAACTATTCAATGAAATATTATTGCATTTTCAGTTGATGTTAGCTTAATATTAATTTGGTTGTTTTAGGGGAAGGCGGTGCTGAATAAGCCTTTTCAAGAAAATGAAGCATCATGGGTAATCAGGACTACCATGAGGCAAATGCAGTGTTTCTATGAGAATCTGATGTCAAATAATTTCAATTCTGTGAAATTCATCAATTGTAAACTTAAGAAACTAGGCAAAATATTTTACTGATAAAATTTGAGTGGTGTAGCTTTACTTGAAAGCGAGCAGTTACACTTTTTATTTTCTATACATTTCTCAGTAAAAATACAGACAAATTAATGTATGGAAACGGGAAAATACGGTTGCTCTCTTTCTAGTAAAGCTACACCACTCAAATTTAATCAGTAAAATATTTTGCCTAGTATTTTAAGTTTACTTAATTGATGAATTTTACAGAATTGAAATTTTATGAAAATTATTTGACATCAGATTCTCATACAAACACTGTATTTGCCATCATGTTAGTCCTGATTACCCATGATGCTTCATTTTCTTGAAAAGGCTTATTGGGACAGGTCTTGAATTTCAAGACAATCAAATTCCGCTACCCGCTTTAAGAATGTAAGTTTTATCCTCGATTTCAAAACCTGCATAAAACAATAGTATTGGGTGTGGCTGTTTTTTAATGATAAGACAGAGGACAAGACAGCGAAAGCGGTGGATCGAGGGTTCGAGTTCCACTCGGGACATAGACTACTTGCAGCTATTTCTTTGGCGGAAAACCTGAGGAATATCAGAGCAAAGGTTGCTGTGTTATGGTAGCCGTGCGAGGACTGGGGCAAGCGCCAGTTCAACAACAACACTTTATTAATACTCTTACAAAATTTACATAAGTAGGTAAAAGAGAAACGAGTAAAGAAAGTTAGAGTAAGCGCTACTTAGAATAACCTAAGGGCTAATCGAGCTAAGTAGCGTAGTTCTCCCACAAATAACAAAGAAAACAGATCCATGTGAAAATTAAGGAGCCGCAAAACAGGGCATTACGGACCGTTTAGCGTGCATGACAGTAAAAAGAAAACAGTGGCCCAGCAGTCTTAATGTAATAAATCCCTTATTTGACGTTTTTACCTGTATTACGCGCTTGACATGTTACTCCTGTAAAAATACATTCGCAACTCGTGAATTAGCACGTAATAATCGATAGCATATTGCACCTAATTGCCACAGCAACTCAGATTGGTCCAAAACATGAAAGCCTTTGTTCTAATAAGATAACTAATTTTGCGTTTGTAAAAGAAGCATGGCTGTCATTGTTTTCCCCCACGACAGTAGTTTGAGCGCCGTTCTAAAAATAGTTTATACCGTAATCTGATGGGTCGCATTGGATGTAGGTATGATTATCTAACAAAATCTTCTTTACAATTATTTCCTTACAAAACTATTTCTATCGCAATTGCTTAGCCAGTAAATAGTAAAAATATCTTAAAAATACACATCGCGCGCCTGCAGTCCATTTATAGGGAAACTAAAATCAGATTTGCTGTGAAAAATGTCTAATCTACCAAGTCATCCCTTGGGAAGCACTTATTTTCTCATGTAAATCTCACATTATCTAAAGTCTTTTCCAGAATTCGGCGCCTGGAGTTTGTCATATCCTTGTCTGAGT
Organism: Actinernus sp. WN-2022; assembly: GCA_030867875.1. Lineage (NCBI taxonomy): Eukaryota > Metazoa > Cnidaria > Anthozoa > Actiniaria > Actinernidae > Actinernus > Actinernus sp. WN-2022. The sequence continues at coordinate 87,345,592 of JAOWCC010001589.1, read as the reverse complement.
ATCCACACTCAAACACTTCCTTTCCTTTCACTTCCGGTGCAAACGAATTCCTTCCAACCATGACGCGGTCGCAATCAAACGTCATGATATCCCCTTCACTGAGCTTGTGCTGAATAGTGTACCCTGGGTCCCTTATCATGCGCGATACTTTGTAGTAGGCCCTGTATAAGTTCGGGACATCCTCAGGAGGGACGTTAATGAACGTGGAACGGTTGACATCGTTGTAGATGACGCGAAACAAGCATCCAGAGTGATCTAGTCTGACATTGAAAAACCAAGACACACGATCATCAGAAAGTCCTAAAGCTTGATTCGCACTAGCGACTTAAGGATCATAAACATAATCATAAACATAATCATAAGCTCCTTATGTTCGTTGTTGCTCTTTAACTTAACAGAAGCATGCGCAGTGCAAGTATTTGGTGTTTGTTCGAACGCCGCCATTTTGGAAATGAGGCAAACAACGAAAGGAGCTGGCACTAGTTTTTTTATTGGTCAGGAATCTAGTGTTCTGATTACGATTATACCGTTACGTTCAATCACGTTCGCACTTAAAACATAGGCGACATAATCGTAAACAATGACCTGACCTCCATGCCAAATAAGCCTCTGGCTTCGGCCTTATTTTCTGTAATTTGCCAGCTATGACTATTCAGAAATAAAATTGTATTGTATTGTATCATTTTCTTATACGTTTATGATGGCCTTATGATTATGTTCCGAGTGGTTGGCACTAGCAACATAAGGTGCCTATGTTTGTATTTAGGGCTACGATTATGACCCGTATGTCGCTAGTGCGCACCAAACTTAACTGACAATACAGCTTTTTAATATTGTAAAATACATATACCAGAAGGCGATTATCATTCACATAGCAAAGAACATTTATTGTGTAGATTTGTGTGCGATACAACAGCTTCTGGAAATTATTCCATGAAATGTCAAATAAAAGAACGTATACATGCACGTGAAGTAAAACAAAGAGTCAGAGAACCCTTGCACCAAATATCTGGGGGGGGGGGGGGGGGGGGGGGAGCGTACTCCACGGAATTTTGGGTGGGGTGTGCAGCTCGCGTCTTGAAACCATGACCCTATTTTAGACCACAATATTCGATTTTCCATACTCTTTTTCAGACCTGACCCAGAAAAACTGTAGCCTATTCATGCACCACCTAAAGCGCCGTTAATCCAATGACAATATTGAGCCGTGCTTTACCTTTCTCAATTTAATTTTAAAGATAAATGTCAAAATAGAGAAGCTAAGAGAAATAAATGAACATGTGTGGTCTCATATGTCAAAATCATACTCTATTCCATACTAAAAACGCTAAATTATAAGACTATTTCATACTGAAACAGCTCGAAAACCATACCCATTGGGGCGGCACATACCCGTATAGCTTATACATGTAAGTCCTTGCTCAGGTACGCACAATAATGTATGGCAAAAACTTTAACTCGAGCTCACTTGATAACTGGATGAGAAAAGGTCATCTCCAACTCAGCGTGATCATTGGCTACGTTCCTCTGGTACGATATTCTGGCGGAGCGGAGCAGTTCGTAGTACCCAGGATCATTATCCTTAAGGTGCTGGACAATGTTGAAAGCATCTACGAACGTGTGTTCCCCTCCTGCTGCAGACAACCCTTGCACGCAGTGCACCATATGGAGCTAAACACAACAACGACGTTAACACCCAGATCAACTAGGGGAATACTGAACGTTTAGCAATACAATCCCACACATGACTCTCGATGCTTTGAAATACTGAATGTCGATGCAGGTAAAATGGAGAGTATACTCCAAAATATAAGGGTGGAGAGGAAATCTAGAACTTCTTCCCAATAATGAAACTTAGACTCTCTAAAAAGGCTTTTTAAACGTCAATTCCTTGGAAATATATTTTTTTCTCAATGCACGACAACAAGTTTATCTTTGTACTCATAATTTACAAATAGCAATAGACTAATAATAATAACAACAACAACAACAACAAGATTAGTACAAGGAGGCTCAGAATAACTGAAAAGCTAAACTCGGCTGAGCCACCAAAAATAGATTTACATGCATTGTGAAGGTCAGAACACCGAAACTACAGAATTACTACAGACAAAGAAGTATAACGACCAAGGTATAACGTGTCTAAGCTCAACCACTCTGACTAAAACATACTTACCCCTCCCCTGTAGTCATTGTAGGGGCACGTGGCCTGGGGAACGGACGATAGCGACAATCCATCATTTTTATCGCCACTCAAAATGTTTTCGACTCGAAATGATTCGCTAGAAAATAAAAAATAAACATAAAATATCAGCTGCTGTTTCATCCAAAGTGAAGGCGTCTACTTGTTGTGGGATTTTAGACAGAAAGGCTATGTTGACCATCAAAAATGATTGCGATAGTAAACTGACTTACTGAGTGGCAGGGTTAGGGTTAAGATTATATTAGTAGGTACTGATTTACTGAGTGGTAAGGTTAGGGTTAGGGGTAGTAGGTACTGACTTACTGGGTGGTAAGGTTAGGGGTAGTAGGTACTGACTTACTGAGTGGTAGGGTTAGGGGTAGTAGGTACTGACTTACTAAGTGGTAGGGTTAGGGGTAGTAGGTACTGACTTACTGAGTGGTAGGGTTAGTAGGCCTGACTTACTGAGTGGTAGGGCCGGATAGGAAACTATTTGGCTCGAGGTCATGACGTACCGACGACCTAGCACAGCGAAGTCCGTACAAAATGACCGAGAGCCAAATATTTTCCCGTTCGACCCGACCTGACTCAGTCAATGTTTTTTATTATCATATGACCACCTAGTTTGTTTTATTAGAACCGCTCAACTCATGTAAGTGTTGAACGCAATTCAAAGAAAGAAGAATAATTGGGCGGCTTTGTTTATCATTAGTTTCGGTACACGAGTGCAGCGGAATCTGAAACGGGCCTAAGATATCAAATGTAATTAACACGTGAAAGATTTCATCGTAAAATGGACCGAAGGAAGTTTGCGTCCAAAATTTGGACGCAGATATTCAAATTAGTATGCCTGTTCGCAGGTTAATTACAATCCTTAATGAGAAACCTAAAAGGTTTTCAGTAACTAAAGCAAATACATTTCAGTAGACCAGTAGTTAGAGCGCTACTATGGTAGTAAGTTCTAACGTACATTTTTATTGACATCCCTACCCCTGCCTCGTGTCGATGATTTTTTCTTTACAAGTGATCAGTGTCGACTCACCCAAACCACATTATCATGAGATACCCCAGCACATCCCCCAGCTTTTTAAGCTGTCCTTCGGCAGAAGGAGCACTTTTCACAAGTACGATACCATGGGAACCGATTAGCTTCAGCCACTTCAACTGTGTGGCCTCGTCATTCACAAGGTCACTGAACGACAGCGAGGGGATACTGCTGGTCATCTGTGAGCCCCACAGAACGACATCCTCTCGCATGAATCCTCTCTCCTGAAATTCACAAGTGAGCAATGAGCCAGAATTGGTCCACACATTCTTGAAAAATGAATTCTTATTGCTTGAGAATGGAATCTTGTACAGAAATATGACAAGCAGCTGAATAGGTATCATAACGGAGCCCTATATACACAAGAAAATCAATAAGGAAAAAAGGTGGGAGAAGTTAACCCATGCAAGTCAAAAAATTCACATCGCGCGCGTTTCTGCCCGCCGTCCGTGCCTTACCCGCCCGCGCAGTTTGTGTTGTGGTCGAGTACAATGGTTTAAATAGCTGATACTACGAATAGCTGATACTATGAATAGTAGTTACAGCGGTATTGACTCGATGTAATGAAGCGCCATTGAAACCATCATTCTTGCATGACACCGACACCCTCTTAGACAAGCACGACTAATTTAGATCCACAGTTTGAATAGCGCTTCATTACATCGAAGTGAGGCGTTCGGGTCAATACCGCTGAAACTGCTATTCGTAGACACCACTGTAATATCAGCTATTAATAGGGCGCTTTCCATCTCACGAACCGACTGGTCTGATCGGCCACTGACTCCAATGGAACGCGTCAGTTCTAAGAACTGGCTCAGGACAGACTGGCCTTACTCAGGGGGGGAACGAGCCAGTTCTATGTGACGCATACAATAGGTCTTATGCATGATCCTTACACTACCAGAATGTTCTTTTGTTACTCTAATTTAGACCATTGTCTTGGTATTCTCAGAGGAGAGAATAGACCTTATACATGATACCTACACTACCATAATGTTCTTTTGTTACTCTAATTTAGACCATTGTCTTGGTATTCTCAGAGGAGAGAATAGACCTTATACATGATACCTACACTACCATAATGTTCTTTTGTTACTCTAATTTAGACCATTGTCTTGGTATTCTCAGAGGAGAGAAAATGTGTCAAAGTGAGGCTTGGTGGTGATCACAAAAGCATAACATCATCATGCATAAGCCTATTACAATCCACGACGGCAACATCTAAGACGACATATTAGTCTTAATTACAAAATACAACAGCAAATGCATGCAGTAGCAATTGAAACAATTTGGCACATGTATGTGCCATCCCCCTCCCCCCCCCCCCCCCCCCCAATTATACCATCTGCAAAACATAACGTGAAAACACTGAGTTTTACATTAAAGTAATGGTCCAGACAAGAACCGTGTTGTGCTCCACAGCAAGGACTGTTAAAAGTGTTAATATTCCGGTTATTATTCTTTCTCGTAATTTCATTGGTTGATACTTATAAATTCAATAGAAACCCATCCAAATAATGCATTTTCATTCGATATTTTTTTGTGGTTTGAATTTATTTTTGATCAAACTAACTATGGTATAATTTCGAAGAATTAGTCTTAGTTTTCACAGAAAATAGAGCTAATAGCATAAAAAACACCTTTATTTTCGAGACGTAGTTTGGACTGTAGACACCTCCTAAAGTACTAAGGCATATTCAAGCAAAATCGTATGTGAGGGAGAACAGAACAGAACAATGGATTCTACTACAGTTCTTATCTGGACCATTACTTAAAAGAGAGCGGACCTTTTCTTTTGTACAACAAGAACCAGTCGGCCCAGTGCTAACCGACAAATGGACAGCCTCCTTTATAGTTCCATGTTTTCCTACTTTTGTTTCTTTCTCTTCCGTATTATTTTTCAATCATAGTCATGCACAATTATTTCAAGATAGAGGAGTAGATTGACAATTATGCAGACCGCAATATCGATAATTGTCGCTCACATCGAGTTTTCTTTTTTATAGCTTTCTGAATTTGAAATCACTATACCTTGGGAGGTGTCATTTATTGAAAGTGGTATCGTTCTTAGAAAAGAGAAATAATTACTTATTAAGAGTGAAGCATTATCTATTAGATAATAAATATGTCTATTATCTACTTATGTAATATCTAGTGATGTCGTACATCTTAGGCGACAATACCCTTCCCCTATCCTTTCCTCCTCCCATAAAAACGAATATTAGACCAGGAGCCCATTACCGTAATGAGCAACAGTGCCCACCTTCTCCATCCTCTGTTCATCCTTATTAGGAAGGCGCCTTTCATACAGCCAATCAGAATCAAAGGAGCTCACGTGATCATTAGGCCACGTCACTGTGATGAGTTTCCCATCGTCACTGAGCTCAGCCTTCGGCGCAACAAGATTGGGATCCAGTCCGCTGATAGGGTCGAATGCTCTCTGAAGTGACGAGTCATGAAAACACTCTGGACACCGGCAGAGATCACGAAGATACATGAAGGGATATTGATTAGTTGAGTTATCTCGCCAAGATATATCCAGCAAGCCTTCGGCAGGTTTTCGCACCAGTTCTTTGGCCCGACGAAGTGTCGAGGCGTCTGGTGGCGATGCTGAAGTTGTCAGCCAAGCACGAATCGCACTGCTCCGGATCAGGGGGAGGGTGGTTCCTAAGCCTACGGCACGGCTCACAACTCGCTGTATCGACATTTCGGTGGTCCTGTTCGCGTTATAAACAACACTCAATTAGCATGACAATATGATATTTCTGTTATACACATAGCAGGAGAACTCCTGGTTATATAGTCAGATTTCGTAAATACTATGATTCTACCTATCAGTTATGGTAACGTAGTCTGTGGTGATAGAAATAATGGTTTTAATGGTTCTCTGCAAGAGATCATCACCTAAGTGATGGTCTCTTGTTCTCTGCAAATATTACAGAACAAAGCGACTAAAGTTGTTCTTGATCGCTTGTAAGTCTTCAGTGGAATCAGCTGCATGCAGGCGTCTCTAAGTAACGAAAACCGCAAAAAAAAATCTTAAATTGGGTTACCTGTGGCTCAAGAGAGAAGAGGAGGACTAGCTCCAATCTCCCCCACCTGCCACAGAAAGCTCACAATCCGAGTTCGAAAACTAGAGATGCCTGTGGAGGAGCAAGGCTGCCTGTGGAGGAGCAAGGCTGCATGGCAGGAGCCGTTTCCATCGTCCCACTTATACATTTAATGTTTAATGGACTTAGATGACCGATTACGATCTTAGCACAGGTGCAACTGTACATATTTACAACACACGTCATGGCAATATAAGACTTATAAGATCCCCTTGACATCTAAGTCAACTAGTAGAGGCCAGATTCGCTCCACGTGCACGTACTTATTACTTAGGAGTGGAATGGTGTTGCTGTTAGAAACAGTAACTCAATCAACACTTTTAGGCTCTCACTTCATTGTTAGTCGCAGTCCTTTTTGATTTATTATAATAATAACCATATTTCTACAGGAAAAACTCCCTCACGTACTGTTATTTTCAGGGAGGTCCTGCATAACTAAAAGCAATAATGAAGACTAAAAGGTTATAAAAGGTTAAGAACTAGAGCTAAAATGCTAAGAATACTAATGTTAGACAATAGTGCTATTACTTTAAAAAAACTTTTAAAAACGATCAAATTCTCAGCGATCTTCGAATTGAGGTCTAGTGCGTTCCAGTATTCGATTGCTTGGAACGCAAAGCGCTGCTTTCCCCAATTTGTGCGGACGCATGGGAGATGTAAATCTCCACTGCGGCGCGTATTGTAATTATGGTATGCATTATTCTTTTTAAGATAACTTAAAAATAGCTATATAGCGATGGTTGTGACGGCGACGACTTAATGGCTGCCATTGTAGTTGTTCTATAGCTTGTGTTCCTTAAAAGTATCTAGGTAGGTCTAAGATTGTTCTGGCAGCATTATTTTGTAAAATTTGTAAATGGCCCATGAGAACTAAATTTTTTTGTCGCCCCATACTAAATCGGCATAGTCAAGTAAAGGTAAAATAAGGCTATTATACAGTGTGATACGGGCATCTAATGGAAGCAAGGTTTTCACACTCGAAGGTAACAGGCTTAAAACTCCTCTATGGAGGTCTCCGAGGGCCTTCGATCACAAAGGCAGCACCTTCTACTCGGTTATTTAAGACGGGTGTTGTTCCGGCCAGGCTTAGCCACAAGTTGCTAAAAAAATCCTCAAAAGTTGCTTAAAAAAATCGAAAAAGTTGCCGAAAAGTTGCTCCCAATTTAATTTAAAACTCAGTCTAAAACGTCCCAAAAAATCGAAAAAGCTGCTAATTTTGCCGAGATATTACGCTGCCGACTAATTGAAGTCCTACTTGGAGCACTTATGTTTGCACCGGCTCTTTTAGCTTTCTCGATTGGTCCTTGCTCACTTTCACTCCCAGAACTGTCAGTGTTTTAAACCGCCGACTGCCGACTCACTGACCTTTGGACTGTGTTGTGTCCCAGGCCTATCAGACTCCCAGAGACAATATAATCACTATTGAAGTCTTTCAAATGTACTAAATATCAAATATCTGTGTTTCCTATAACTGGCATTTTGAATAAGTATAAAAATTGCTAAAAAACACAAGTCAAGTTGCTCTTTTAACAAAAAGTTGCCAAAAATCCAAAAGTTGCCGGAAAAATGAAAAGTTGCTTGTGGCTAAGCCTACCCCCAGCGCGAACGACAGAGGCAGTTTTAGTCTATCTTGTGTGTTTATGAGCATTTGAGTTCTGTTCTACTATACTTCATACTACACAATTTTCCTACTCTATATATTTCCATTTCTTGTTTGTTTTAGTTTTTATTCTGAATTTATGATAGTGTTTTTTTCATATTAAATTATATTATCTATTATTATGTATGCTTATGGATATTATACGGTGGTAAACTTCATATCTTCAAACCACCGTGTAATTTTCTTTTTATTATATGGACAATTAATCTGCTCTAAGAACTCTTATCTATTCATTTTACTTTGATACTGTCACTGTCAGTACAAACTTAACCGTTCTTCGTGATCTTTCTAAGCTGTTCTGGGGAGTTTCATCGGGTTTTCTTGTCTCTTCGTTGCAGTCGAGAAAATCTTTAAAGAGTTTTAGATCGTATTTGGCTTTTTGTGCTCGGAATATCCATTGTCATGCAGCTCATTTAAGCTGTTTACATCTTCCTCTTTTCACAAACCTACCGCCATCTTTGTACAGTCAACTCTCTCTTAAGCGACCACCCTTGGTGCACGGACAAAGTGGTCGCTAACGGGAAAAAGCAACACAGGTAGCCCAAGTGCTTGCTAAACGGATTAGACTTCTGGCAGAGCTCTAGCGCGCTGTCACCATAACAACATAGCTATTTCAAATCTTTTTCAGTTTCGTATCTGTCAGCGCCATTAAAAAATGAACTTTGTGGTATTTGAGTAATGATTTTCTAAAATTACAGTACAATCTACTTTGGTGGTCGCTTATCGGAAACAAAAAACAATAGAAAATGTCAAGTGTTGAGACTAAAAAGTGGTCGCGGTCGCTTAATAATTTTTGCGTTGGTCGCTTACGAGAGTATTTACAACAGAATTTGACTGAGAAAAAAACAGTTCTTTGGTAAAGTGGTCGCTTATGGGAGGTGGTCGCTTACGGGAAGTGGTCGCAGGAGAGAGCTGACTATAGTTCAAAAGGCGGCAAATGTGACGTCATCGATATTTTCACTAGTGAGGATATGGAAAATACGCCACTCAATACCCGGATGTAGTTTCCTATGAGTGGTTTATTTCTCAGTAAAACACTATCGTCCATCATGTCCTCCCTGAAAACCACTTTATTTAGGGTGACGGGAGTTTCATGTATAAATTTAGCAAATTTCCTCTGGTTTTCCGTGGTGTGGACTCTTATTTACCACGATTTACGTCATCACATGGTCAAAATTTGTTGTGGACTTACAAGGCGCAGCCGAGTGAGTCCACAACAAATTTTGACCATGTGATGACGTAAATCGTGGTAAATAAGAGTCCACACCACGGAAAACCAGAGGAAATTTGTTTTTTACAACGATATTAGAAAACGTACAAGGAAGTTTCGTTACAAAGCGTGACAGCTTTGAAAGAGCCAGCGTTGTCTATAACTTTCTCGCGTCAGCACCGTTGTCTGGACTCTCATTTACCACCGCACATCGACCAATCAGATCGCGAGATTACCGGCAATTGTGGTAAAAAAATTATTATTATTATTAATATATTATTATCATTATTATTATAGTGTTTTTTTATTTCAGCGATAAACGAAAGCTTGGGCTACCTGTGGTGGGGTAGGTTGCGTGACGGAGGCAGCATGCAAGTAATTAAATTCTTTATTCGTCGAATCAGAGAAATAAAGTGACCTTGTTTTAAAAATCAAAATGATGGAATGAGTGAATATAAAATATATCAAACCTCTCGGACAGACAAACCAACTGTCGTGTTTTATACCTAGCAAACAACATCTGGTTATAAACGGGTTTCTTCTTTGTAGGAGAATATACAAAATGCTCATCGACCAATTAGGACTATCATGAGTAAAACAGGTAAAATAGCAATAATGTGCGAGCTATGTATAAAGATATCTCATCTGTGTTAATACACTTACTGGTTTATAGTTACTGTACTGTATCTGCCGGTGATCTGTACAAGAGGGCAACGTCAGTAATCACGTACCTCTCCTAAATTTTATGTAGTGGCCGGGTCTCTAGTCTGCATTTGCCATTTGTAGTTATTCGTAGGCTAGACCTGGGCGCCAGGCTGAACAGAAATCGCGTCAGCCAAAGTCAACAAAGAGATTGAGAAGGGTAGGTACGGTACAGGACCGACTGGTTTGCGAGCAACCAACCAACCTCGTTCCCAGGGGTGCCTAATCTTTTCTTGGATTAGGCGCGTAAAGACCCCCGGGAACGAGGTTACATGTTGCATGTTGCAAGCACTGCTCATCGAGTTGCATTTTTTCAGACTACTTCTTTTTTAAGAAGCTTAAGAAGATGGTATTTATTCCATAGTAGGCTAAGGTTTCTCAGTTCATTATTAGGTACTAAAATTTGGACGAGGACCGTGAGCTGTCGACGTTACCTGCGAAGAAAGATGGACGATTTAGAAATAACGGAGTTGAAGGTAGTGCCATGCGAGGAGTCGAAATTCATCCAACCTGCAAGAGTGGTCTTCAAACAGGTATAACGGGGGAATTGGCAGAAAACGAATTATTACTGTGTAAGAGTTACAGCAGGATGGGGAAGGCGGGGAGGTGGCTGACTTCACTACACCAATCAATATGTTCTGCCCAAGAGGCAAGAGGGTGGAGTGCAGTCAGTGCTAGACGTGGTCGTGGGCATTTGATTTATTTCGCCTTGAAGTGCATCTGCTTATGTGCATGTGTTTATGAACAATTAATGGAACAATTTCCTGAAATGTCTTTTGATAAAAGTGGTTGGTATTCTTAAAGATTATGCGGGTATCAGCGGCCATCCCGAGGGGGTGGCCCCCGGGCACCCAGGGGCATTTGTCACAGCAGCCATGACAAATACATGCTAAACCCCCTCGGGTGGGGCAGTAAATTGTGACAAAAACCCCCACCCCTGGGGCAACCTGGGCAACATATTATAAGTATTAGAAGCTAAACGTTTTAGAAGTGTCAAAAATCTTAAGTTTTATACAAATATTATCCTTTATTTCTTTGTTCTGTCTTCCGACAGTGGATGGTTTAATTTAATCTCTTAATTTGAACGATAATGATATGACTTACCTCGAGGATGGCAAAGAAAGGCGAGCGAGTCCTGTGGCGAAAACCGCTGAACGTTGAGACAGCAGATTACGTGCAAACCCTGTGGGTATGTCCCCCGGGTATTTTGACTAAAACGCAAAAGCGCTCTAATGCTACGCGTGTGGGGCATGTTTTTGCTACAAATCTCCTGCTAAGCCCCTGGGTTGCCCGGGGGCCGCCCCCTCGGGATGGCCGCTGATACCCGCATTACATATGTAGGTCTCAGTCGTCCTCAGTAAAATCTTAACCCCACCCAACCTCGTTCCCAGGGGTCTTTATGCACCTAATCAAAGATGGTGTCGAAAGTACCCCTGGTACAGGCTGGTGGGATTCAGCCACTGATTGGCTAGACGTTTCACCATCTTTGATTAGGCGCGTAAAGACCCCTGGGAACGAGGTTGAACCCCACCCTGAGGCCACACCACGGCAAAACGTCATGCGCATTTGATGAGCCGCTCACTTCTGATCTCCCCAGTTTCCCTCCAAAGTGAAAACAGAGGCAATCACCTGTGTTTCAAATGTGTACGTACAATGACTACGCACTACTTCAAAGCTAATCCTAAGAGTTTAACAGGTTGAAGTTTTCTTAATTTGTAATTCACTGAGTTTACTAAGTTAATATAAAATTATTTACAAAAAATGTTTAAGACCTCAGAAACTTGTATTTGAACTCTAGAGCCTTCGTTCTTTTGGCTAGCAGAGCGTAATGTTTTGCCGTGGTGTGACCCTGAGACCATGGCAAGAGTGATAAAATGTCCCATGTCTGTCTGTCATCTTCCCCCTCTGGCTTAACATTGATTGGTGCATTTTTAGTTGGCTAATTAACCAGCTACATGTAATACACATCCAACTTTTTTACAGTCTAAAATCCACTGAAATGGCACAATGATGACCCAGTTGACTCTGTTTTTCTCATCTGGACCAGCTAATCCCAAAGTTGTTCAAAATCAAAGTTTTTGATGAGATTTATGTAAACATGGGGGAAAACTGCAGTCTGAAAATTGCTAGTGATTTGAGTGAAACAAAGACTGCATGCTCAAGACTGACAACTAGTGATGTACAATGTATCATTTCAGTACAAGTGCACAACTGAATATACCTTTTTATAGTATGGTGGATGGAGTTGATCCTGCACTGATACAGACCCTATTTGTATAAAATAATATGGATAGCTTTTGATTATCATGATAATTATGCTAACTACAATGTAGATACAAGGCTCTAACTAAGCTGTCTCAACTCCAGCCTCAATATCACCAAAGGCTTGGTTGCCTTTTAAAATGGCAATCCATGAACTATAAATAGGACTAATGACTAATGAGACTTGTTTATTATATAACTTACTTAAATCTGCCAAGAAACTGCACTATACATGTACCATATAATTATTATGGCAACTGGGAAGCCATTTTATTTCTACTAGCCCTGAATACCATCTGCAATTTCTTACATTCTTGCACATATTGCCTGCATTTGCAGATTTGTATAATAATTGAAGGGTTGAGCATGAAAACGTCAAATTCGCCTGAAAACGTCTATACAATCAGTTTAACAACTGTTTATTACTGTTTTGGCATTTATATCGCAATTACACCAGTAAAAACCTAAAATTCTTCACATAGAAATGGTCAATGTTTGCTTGACAACAATGCTTTCATCTGATCTCCCCATGGGACTCTAAAATTATGCATATCTAGTACTGCTTCATATTCGGTTGAGCAGTTAGACTGTTATTCTCCTGTTTATCGGAATTTTCTCTTGATCAAAGACTTAACCCGATCTTGTTCCGTAATGCGTCTGTGCTGTAGAGTTTTAGTTTATGGCTGGACTTTGTCACTTTGAAGTAGGCAGATTTCATGTTTAAAAACTATTCCACAGAAAAACAAAAGATTGTTCACAGCTGTGATTAACATATTAGTAAAAGTGCTGAACCAAACACGAACTAGCACTAGATATGCATAATTTTATAGTCATTTCTATGTGAAGAATTTTAGGTTTTTAATGGTGTAATCACGATATAAATGCCAAAACAGTAATAAACAGTTATTAAACTGGTTGTACAATGTATAGAAGTTTTCAGGTGAATTTGACGATTTTGAAAAAAATCACTAAAAAGTCACTAAAAAGTCACATCAATTACTGGTTATTTCATGGTTATGAAATAGTCAGGCAAATATTTTATATGAAATGTATATTATTTGGTATCACAACAAGCCTTTTAACCATAATTATCCTATAAATAAGAAGTGAGTAAATCTATTTTGTCTACGGAAAGAGAAGATATTATTTTAACAAACAACTTACATGTACTTTGACATTTTCTTTGAAGACAATGGCGTGGTGGCTACATCTCAACACTAATATACATGTAACTATTCAAATTTCTAGATTAAATGATAGCTAGAGCAAATAGAGCAAAATTTCCTGTATTTTGATTGGCTTCATCTTACCATGAAATACTGTTCTGTAGTTCATAGATATGATAAGTTCTGATTGGCTGAAATATAATATTTATAGGATAATGATATATGGGCCGCATCAGGCAAAAAGGGCCCGGACGACATTCAAGTTAAATAATTCCTACAATGGTGTTCCTAATAACAGGTTGAAGATTGTATTGTATTCTTGACGAGAAGCGCTACATTTCATTCCTAACAATAAATGTCAGTTTCACGAAATTGACAACAAAAATCAGGGGTGAAATTTACGTGATTTTGAAGCAAGGGTCCGATTACAAATATGACCACTAAAATTAGGAATCCTGTCAAAGGGGATGATTTTGATGTATGACATTCATTTATACCTGCTGGCATTAAAGAGTAAAAAAATAAATAAGATCAAGATGATCACTTTTTGGCCCAAAGTCATTCTACTCCCCGTAGCTCATAATGTGATTTTAGCAATAGTACAAGTTACACCTTGAAACAATCGTCCGATGATAAGGAATCATTTGCGCCTGCTAAAATTGTGATCACACCCTCATGTAAAAATATCGTAAATTTCGTCTTCGATTTCACTGGTCAATTTCATGAAATCAACACTACTTGTTAGTAGCACAATGTGGCGCTCGCGATGCATATTGTAATCGCACCACAAGTATAAAAGCATGGTACAATTTGAAAAAAAACATTTACATATTATGTCGTCCGGGCCCTTTTTGCCTGACGCGGCCCATATATTATTGCCATATTTAGTGGATTTGTCAAAGAATTATAGTGCTACATATACAAATGTAGTTTATAGTGTATAACCAAGCTGAAACTTTTCTTGTAACTTTCTTTTCTTTACCTCAAGAATGGTCAAGAAAGGCTGTGGGATTATATCACAGAACATGACGAGTATGTGTCTGTTTAATGTCAGTCAGTGTTGATAAATGTGTACCTAAATGTGCTAAATTATATGATGGGCAATTATATGCCTGTATTACTAACAAGTGTTTTTTTGGCTGACCATGAAGCATATTTTGGTTTAAAGTAAGGCAGGGTATAGAGTAAATCAAGCCCCATTGAATGGAATAGAAAGGCCTAATTTCTTGTAATATTTTATCTTTGTGTACTATGTTCAGAATGGGATTCACAGAATGTGGGATTATCTGAATATCCATGATAGGTATGTTAAATTTACCTGTGGCAAGAAAGAAAATAATAATTCTCATTGTTAACTGACCTTTCCAAATTGAAAACTTGATGTGTCATCACTTCACTCTTTCTTCTGCTTACCCCTTCAAATAGAGGTTTCTTTAGATATACATAATGCTTCACTTCTCAAAGAAAATAATAAATTTAAATTGTCTCTAAGCCTCATATTGAAACCTTTATGTGTGAAGTATACATGGTTCTGTAGAGATGTAGAGATGGTTCTGTGTACCTTAAAACTTCCACAAACTCGACCTCTTCTGGTCGGTAGTATTTATCGACCTCCAGACAACTCCGGCTTTTATCGTCTAATGTTGGACTGTTTGGATTTTTTGAACTTTGAGAACACTGAAGCGTATCTACTTGGTGATTTTAATTGCAATATTAAATCTCCAAAAGGAAAGGAGTTTGTTAAGCTTATGAATGACTTTGGTTTAACCCAATTGATTACTGATCCTACTCGTGTGACTTCTACTTCCTCTACTACAATCGATATGATTTTCACGAACTCAAGCCATCGTATAACAGATTCTGGGATCGTTGAACTTTCCTTAAGCGACCATTATATGATTTATTGCAACAGAACTTGCAAATTACCCAAAGCTAAGCCAAAGGTGATTAATGTCCGCAGTTTTAAGAATTTCGATCCAGATGATTTTATAGCTGATCTCCAAAACCAGCCGTGGGACACTGTGTATTTATTTGACAGCCCTGATGATGCCTGGTTTGCCACAGAAGTGTTTCTGAGAGATGTTGGTAATAAACATGCCCCAACGCATACTCTTCGAGTTCGAGGATCCCAGCCCCCTTGGATGTCGGATGAAATCAGACAATCTATGAAGAGTCGCGACGTGATGAAGCGCAGAGCCGTTAAGTCCAAATTAGATCAGGATTGGTGCTCTTACAGGACTCTCAGAAACAAAGTAACCCGGCTGATCGAAACTGCCAAGAGAAGTTATTATAACGAGTTGTTAACCGAAAATGCTAATGACGCCTCTAAGTTATGGTCTGCAATCAGAAAACTCATACCTAAAAAGAACAAGGTTGCTATGCATGAACTTAACATTGACGGAAAAAGCATTTCTGACAACACTGGGATGGCAAACTGTTTTAATAACTTTTTTACATCTGTGGGTGCACGCCTAAGGAACGCCTTGCCTACTCTACGAGTGCGCAATCATACATCTTGCGTGACGACGGATTCAGTTACAGCTTTTAAGTTTAAGGACATACCAATCAGCTTTGTACAGAAAGAACTTTCATCCCTTCGTGTAAAGAAATCTTCTGGTATCAAGGACATCCATACTCGAATGCTTAAAACTGGGGCTACTGTTCTAGCTTCTCCCTTGGCTCACATCTTCAATTTGTCATTACGAACAAATAAAGTACCCACTTCATGGAAGTCTGCAACTGTTACTCCACTTCACAAGGCTGGTTCGTTCTCTGACCCAAATAACTTTAGACCAATATCTGTGCTTCCTGTTGTGATGAAGATTTTTGAGCGTGCTGTACATAAACAACTCTATGAGCATCTAACAACAAACAAGCTGCTTTCCACACATCAATCTGGGTTTAGACCTGGTCATTCTACTGGTACTGCCCTCCTGGATGTCTCTGATTTTATACTGAAGAACATAGATGAAGGAAATCTTATCGGAGCTGTATTTCTGGACTTGAGCAAGGCATTCGATATGATCAACCATGATATTCTGAAAGTGAAGCTTAGCAAAGTTGGCATAAACGGGAAAGCATTAGATTGGTTTGACGATTACCTAAGTAACAGATCTCAGACAGTAACTATTAATGGTACACTGTCCGACACCATGGATATATCACTAGGGGTCCCACAGGGTTCGGTCCTTGGACCTCTATTATTTATCATTTTTATTAATGACCTTCCTCTGAGTATTCAACGCAGTAAAGTAGTTTTATATGCAGATGATACAGCTATATTCTTTGCTCACAAGGATATACAGCTAATTGAATCCGTCTTACAAGCTGAACTTGACAATCTTAATACCTGGTTTAGTGCTAATGATCTCATCGTAAATTGTAAGAAAACTAACGTAATGCTTCTTGGGACTAGCCAGCGGCTAGCACGATCCAAAAAGCCATGTTTATCTTCGTCGGGAGTCATACTCCAACATTCAGAGTCCGTTAAATATTTAGGTTTATGTTTTGATTCTAAGCTTAACTGGCACGAACACATCGATGCATTATCAGCTAGAGTATCATGCAGATTAGGGCTCCTTAGGAGAATCAGGAAATATGTTAGTGTAGACACCTGTAAACATCTTCATTGTACACTAGTTCAACCATTATTAGAATATTGTGACATCATCTGGTCTAATGCTGATCAGACAAGTCTTAATAGACTCCTTAGGCTGCAAAAGAGAGCAGCACGCATAATATTGATGAAGAAGACACGCGAGGAACGTACAGTGAATCTATTTAGAGAGCTAGGCTGGGTTCCATTAAACCAGCGTTGGGACTTCCATAAATGTCTCACCGTTTTTAAATGTTTAAATAATTTATGTCCACCGTATCTCCAAAATCTATTTCACCGTAATTCTGATGTACATAATTATAATACTAGAAACCGTAATAACATCCATTTAGTCAAAATTTCATCTAATTCTGGCTATAGATCATTTACTTTCTCTGCAGCTAAACTCTTTAATAGTCTAGACAGCTATATAAAGAATGCTCCAACTATCAAGAGTTTTGTAAATAACTACTGGAATAACCCTATCTGTAATTAGTTAATGCTGCTACTACATGTATAGTACATCAAGTATATTTTAAATTAGGGTAATTACTATCAAGTATTTTTTAATCAGTGTAATTACCATCTATGTGAATACTTATATTAGCGTAATTATTATATATTATCAATTATTGTAAACTTATTTTAGTTTTTAAACACAGCTTCAATGGAAATCAGTGTAAACTGTTTGAATTCTGTGTATAATAAAGTTTATTATTATTATTATTATTACATTACAAATTACAAATGTCTGTATATCTGAAGTGGGTTATTAATTAACTGGCACACAATAATTCATTTTATGTAAGTTAACCACTTGTACTTATTATTTTATTAGTAAGTTTTATTAGAATTGTAATTTAGAAAGTTAACCTTAATTTAGTTGGCTAAAGTGAACAAGTTGCACCGTAAATTTGTTGTCGGTAAGTGGTCAGCCAACCAGTTTTACAAACATACAGTAAGATGGTTTTGGTAAATACCCTGCGTGCCAGAGGCATAAAAAAAGTCAAGATTCTTATATAATAAAAGTCCCCGTCAATCGTGAACTGTCAGCCAGACATGCACGTGTCTCATTTCTGACCCGCTCCAATGCATGAAAGGTCTTTTAATTCAAAAGGAATTGCACTTTCCCAGTAGAAGTTTTCTGGTAAGAGTATAGAAGTTTTTTGCTAAAGTGAACAATCTGCACCAAAAAAAAGTGGTAGGTAAGTGGTCGAAACTACACTACAGTTCTCAAGTATTGTCGGGTTCGCTAATTCACGGAGTTGAGTGTTACCATTTAATACTGACAAAATGCTGTAAAGAAGAAGAGACAAATATAATGAGTACCCAGTACACTATTTTCATCAATATCCAACTGTCTACAACATAGTAAGTGTATGTTCCAATGCATAATTATAAATGGCCGAGGGAACCATCTAAACTGCAGGGCCCGGTTCCTGAAAGCCCGATTAGTGCTAATCCTGGATTAACTCTCAACAAAACATATTAGTTGTCATGGTAATTAACTCTGGATTAGCGCTAATCGGGCTTTCAGGAACCGGGCCCAGTTCTCAAGTATTGTCGGTAAGTGGTCGGCTGACCACTTTTTTTCGGTGCAGATTGTTCACTTAAGAAGGGTATTAAGCATATTTTGGTTCAAATGAGTACAGTGAAGGAAACAGCTACACGTAGCGATCAAGACAACCACTTACTGACAGCTTACCAACCACTTACCAACACAATTTTACCAACCACTTACCAACAACAACGTATTTACGGTGCAACTTATTCACTTTAGCCAATTTAGTCTTTTACCAAAGTGACTTTGTAATTCCCCAAGGGTTGACTCTGTTAACAGCCTAGCTTTATAGACTGTACAAAAATCATCTTGTCGTCAAAAGTGTTACATGTCTCTACATTTCCTAATGTATGAAATTGGTTTGCTTGTAGTGTGTGCTGTTTGGTCTTCAACACAACAAGACAAGCTTTTGTTCTTGTCAAACAGTTCAGACCAGGTACGTAAGGGTCACAGGCATATACTTGTTGAATCTACATTGTAGATGGTTCATTTTACCTCCTCAGGTAACATTACCTTCACTCCTTATAATTTTTACTTTATTCTAAGTTTTACAGCTTGTAGAATCTTGTACCAAAATTCTTGTATTTTGACTTCCCCCAGCTGTGTACATGCATGCCAACAGAGCACTCTACAAAAAGACGTGTGGTGATTTGGATACTGCTACTGTGAGGACTGAAAATCCTGCTATTACAGCTATAGCTCAACCTAAAGAGGGTGTTACATATGAACTGTGTGCAGGCATTATTGACCAAAATATTAGCTTGAATACCCTGATGAGACAAGAACTCATGGAGGAATGTGGATATGACATACCAGAGGAAATGATTCAAAAGGTGACATCATGCCATGCTGGAGTAGGAAGCACAGGTGCAGTCCAGACGATATTCTATGCTGAAGTGACCGATAACATGATAGTTAGTGGTGCTGGAGGGGGTAATGCTCAGGAGGGAGAGCGCATTGAGGTTTATTATTTACCTCTTGAAAAGAGTAGGGAATTTGTATTTGATGAAACGAAACCTAAACCATCTGGGCTGCTGTTTGCATTTATGTGGTACTTCGAAAAGTTTAGAGTATATGACGTGCCTGTACTGTAATTTAGTCTTGTTATATATTTTATTCTACTACTCCATAATTATTAATGAGAAACAACTACCAACCATGCAGATGTCTTCATGTGGTGCCATACTTTGAAACCCACTGTCAAATACTCTCATGAAGAGTTCAACTACACTTCAAAGTCCAAAGACAGAGATTCAAACTACTACTAAATAGGAAACTACATGTAACATGCCAGCAGTAAAGATTGAAGTGAAATCGAAAGAAAAATGCTGCCTCCAACTTTCTCATAACCAGTAGATTTCTAGCCCACTCCCTTACCAACTACATCACTGAATCATTTGTTGAACTCTCTGGTCCCAAAAAAGAACCATAATCCCTGAGCAGGATAACTATATATATATATATTACACAATAGTCCAACAATACTCTTAATTACAAATAGAAACAATGATTACATAAAACATTACTGCATGTAATAATTCAATAGTGCTTTCTAAATCCTTGTGGGAATTTAAAATCACTCAGGCTGCATCCTCGGCATCTGAAATTTCACATGGATTTCAAAACCCCCATTGAATCCAGTGACTCATATAGGAAACATTTCATAATATTGTCCTTAGAATTATACATGTACACAATGTAAGGGTCTCTATTACTGGGTATCAACATTGAATTCTAAAATCAAACAAAAACAGGCTTCAGTTGTAGAGTCCACTAAAGTGTCTGCTGGTAAATCTGTACTTTGAAATTAAAATTTTGTAAATGGCATCTGTGAAAGTTTTGATGGGACTTGTGTGGTTCAGATAGTTATTATGATATTGGTTGAGTTCTTTAACCTGAGCATAAGTAGGTGAAAAAAGGAACAGATCAATGACCTCAGGACATACTATCATGCAGGACAATGATTTCAAAGTGACAGTAGTGATTGGCAGGAATTTTCAAAATAATGACCTAAAATATTAATGAATTAGTAGAGTTACAAAATGATTGTTTTATTTACAAACATAACAAAAAGACATAACATCAAACACTTTATTTGTAAATATTTTCATAATTTATTTACAACCTAAAAGGCACAGACTCTGGTTGCATAACTTACAGTATCAATAGGACCCCTAAAATATCTCAGTATTGTTAACCTAAAAAGGAGTGCCAAGCATCCCAATCAGTTCAACATAGGGGAGTGTTCCTCCATCCTGGGATCAGGACCAACAGGAAGCTTGATCTGTATACCAGTATAGCCTGCAAAACAGGCCCTCGGTGTTATTTCAACGCTAAGGAAGTGATAAAATAATTTGGCCGCGTGAAAATGGCAAAAAAGGAGACTGGTCTTGTGCATCTCACTCCACTCGCATCACAACGAACTTGCTTCGCTCGCAAGACCTAAGTACCTGTTCTGCAGGCTAATCTGTAAATGATTATTTAATCAATAGATTACACATTTCAATGTGTTTACTGGCACAATAAAGCACGCAGAATGTTGGGAGAACACAAGAAATGCTTGAAAATCACAAGCCAAAGGCGCATGACCTAAGTACTTGTTCTGCAGGCTAATCTGTAAATGATTATTTAATCAATAGACTACACATTTCAATGTGTTTACTGGCACAATAAAGCACGCAGAATGTTGGGAGAACACAAGAAATGCTTGAAAATCACAAGCCAAAGGCGCATGATTTTCAAGTGTTCTCCCAACATCCAAGTGCTTTATTTTGCCAGTAAACACATTGAAATGTGTGGTTTATTGCTTTTATGATACAACTACAACACAACGTAAGCAGGCGTGCCAATTTCTATGTGTTTACCAGCACAATAGACAATAGATTTTTGAGTCTATAAGCCAATCAGAGCGCTCGTACTATCTGGGTTATATTATAATAATAATAGTCCAACAGGAAAAACAACCCAAAAAATACATCAAAAATGAAATGAGTGGACAAGTGTACAATTCCATCTGCTCAGAGAACCAATCAGAATGCTCCATTTACACCATGGACCAGCTATATATATATATATATATATATAGCCAATGTGTAGACTACTCAATTTTTGAGTACATAGATTTAATACAAATCTGTTTCGTAGACCGACGTGAAGTCGATCCACTCTTCAGTTAATCTCTATACACTGAAGCATTGCTAAGAGCTACAACAATAATATGATCACGTCAATAAACCGTTAAATAGTTGCGCGCGCTAAAGTGATCGTGTTTTATGTTACGCCAATCTCCACAAATCGGAGCATTGTTAAGAGCTACGACAATATGATTGGTATGGCAAACCTTCGAAATAAGCCGTAAAATGAGTGCGCACATTAAAGTGATTGCGCGCATGGTATATTACGTTTAATTATACTTGAGAATATATTTCCGTTGATGTCTGCATGTTGATACGAGTTCGTTACGTTTATTTAAGGTTGCCTTATGTGGCTCAGTTATTATCAGGTGTTTTTCTGTAGTACATAGGTTGCATCTCTTCGTGAGATTTGAATAGGACTTTGCCTTGGCGAGGATTCTCCACTTGATTTTGTAGTTTTCCTGCTTTCCTTTTAAGTGCCACAAATATTTACTGAGTTCAGTATCGTTCTTCCGTTTTTCGTGCTTGAACGACATCTGATGATTTCTCCATCTGGTCTTAAATTCTGTCGCTGTCAGTCCTGCGTATGTCTCTGTTGCGTCTTTGGTAGTAACTGTGGCTTGGTAGATAATTTCTTTCGTCAAGCATTCTCCCTCTAATGGGCACTCGTCTTTTTTTCTGCAGTTGCACGTGTTTGTAGTTTCGTCGTGTTGTGGCTGTACGTCTTTCTTCAGGGTGGCTTTGTTATGTCCGTCTATTATCTGCTTCACGTTGGGCATACAACTGTAGCTTAGTTTGAGTGTGTTTCTATTAAATATCTTCTTTAGTTTGTGACCAGCCGGGAAACATCTGTCTATCAAGTTGATGAACTCTCTTCCGATATTACTCTTAATCCGCTCCTTCATTGTAGAGCACTATCTTGGTTTCACCGGTGAACTTCACCTATATATATATATATAATAAATTCATTTATCCGGACTTTTTTGAATAATAAAACTTATCAAAATGTGATAACTTGCAGGGAGATTTACAGATGTGATACTAATAGTGTGATACTAATAGAGTTTCTAGAGGCAATAACTTTATTTCACCATCAAATGAATATTTACTGAACAAGCAGAATAAAGTCCCATGCAGTCATGTTTAAGGATGCTTGATACCAACAAAAACTAGTCCTTGTGCCTTGGTGCCATATTATGTAAAGTCACATGCTTGATACTAACACAAACTAGTTGTCGTTCCTTGGTGCCATATTATGTTGCTGGACAGTGCATACATCAGAGTGTGCCATTCATTCTTTTGGGATTGTCAGTATGGATATTCACATGGTCTGCACCTGAGCCACACAACAAACAAGTCATGCTGTATTCCTACCGGGAGACAAGTGAACACTTGGTGTGAATAATTAGTAGTCTGGACTTTTTCTGTGGACAAGATTATCCCAACCTTTTTGATGTCCAAAAAGATTTAATGATTATACAGTGTATGACTGGGTGAAGATTGGATCCACTTAGGATATAGGTCATTAAGGTAGAGGAACTTGGGTTACAGGTTAGGTTTAAGGTCGTTAACATACTTGTCCAATACTCTGACAAATTTGTGCATAGCATCATTTTGTATTTTATTGTATTGCTTAGTTCTACTATTGTATAGTATTGTTAAACTATTGTTATGTCTATATAATACAATACAATGCTATGCATAAATTTGTCAGAGTATTGGACAACCCTTGTCGTTAAGGGAGATGAACTGGGGTAGAGGTTAAGGGAGAGGAACTGGGATATACATAATTAGGGATATATAACTGGGATATATATTGGAAGAAGAGGTTAGGTCGTTAAGGGAGAGGAAATGGGGAACAGGTTAGGTTGTTAAGGTACATGTAGAACCAACATGCTAAATTCCAATTCAATCTGTGGTTTAGCTGGGTCCTGGCTTTGATCAGCCCCAATGGTTGTTCCAGCTAGGTCCTGTTAGAAATTCAGAGTAGAGGAACAAGGGTACAGGTTAGGTCGTTAAGGTAGACAAACTGGGGTACAGGTTAGGATAGGTCATTACAGGAGAGGAACTGGGTTACAGGTTAATTAGTGGCCAAAACATTGACAATGTGTACAACCCCAACTCTGGTCTCTGTTCAAAAATTACATAATGATTGTTATATATATAATCCTGCTGCAATATTGCCCACTTTAGATATCGTTATGGGGTAAATTAATTGTTTTCTTTTATACAATAAATTTAATTTACCATGGAGCCTCGTGTTGAAACCTTTGTGCATAGCCTGCTGTCATATGTATGTCAGCAAATATGACAAACAAACTTAGTGATTACCATTAAAATTTGAGGTGGTAATATAATCTGAAGATGGGGTGCTTATTGGAGATGGTGCTTATTTTCTTATTCTAATAAAAAGAGACTGCATGCATAAGGAGAACATGTTGACCTCTATATTATATACTCAAAAAAAAAGAAGCTATAATGAGACAAGTTTCTGTTTGGTCTGGGAAATAAAACATGCCACACTACATCTGCTGATTATAATTATATTAACAAGTTTTCAGGGGCATTTAATTTGGAATACAGGTGCTTATTAGAATAAAAATGGAGGGGGAGCCTATAACTGGGATAGGGCCAGGCACTTATTAGAGATGGGTACTTATTGACCTTTTGCAGGATACCATCAATGATGTGGTGGTACAAAAATATCAGACTTATTTTATGAACATAAGGCACTTATAGACATTATACAAGATTGGTAACTTGTTATGAGCAAAACCTACATTGTATTTGTAAATGCTATTTTACACCTCCAATCGATTGTCAATCTTTCTAAAACTGCATTTTTGAAGATATGCATACATATCTGTACTATATAAGATATGCATGCATACTGATCACATTCAAACCTGTTTCATTATATTAATCATTACTCTGTACATGTAATTATGGGGACTGACCAATAAATAAAGTAGTTTTATGAAATTAAAGTACCTGATAATCTCCTTCCACTCTAAATGTATACTCGTGTTCAGCTATTAGATGACCACAACTGGCACATTCATCTGAAAAATTACATTATGACAATTTAGGAGTTGGTCAATCATGAAGAACAGTACATATTACATAAAGCCTGTCATGTGTGCATCACTTTTATAGGCCAAAAGGCTTGCATGGTACACTTTAGGGAATATATTAGCTGGCTGGGTTATAAAATAAATAAACTCATCAGATATATATAATTTTGGACAGGCCTAGAAAAAAAACCTTAGTCTCTGCTTTTCGACCAGGAAATAAAATCTACCAGTAGTCACCAGCCAGCAAATGTTAGTAGCCGAGTAATGGCAACTAATCGATTAAGTTTTAGTCACCAAAAATGATGTTTTAGTCGCATGGCCAATGGAAACTGTACTGTATCAACAGTCCCAATTTTGAGCCCTGGGAGAGATATTTGCTTCAACCTCTGCCAACTGTTCTTTTTTCGGACCATCATTCACCCTCGGGTATAATACCAGCCAATGTACATAATTGTACCAGTATATTAAAATATATACTGAATGCTCTCGCCAGCTTACGTTTGTAAGTCACCAGTTCTTCACCATCTTCATCTTCCTGGCTCAATTTGTTAGCAACTTTGATTGGCTCTTTCCTGCCACAAGCTTTGCAGCCTTGAAAATTCCATAAGTATGAGCCATTCTCCAGGCACATTGAACCCTGACAAAATAATATAATTATCTATTGTTATTTTTAAGCACTCGAAATATGATATGTATATGTTATTTGAGTACAAAAGGTAAATTTATAATAAATTGATTTCACTAAATATAGTATAGGCAAAGATGTTAGACTTTTGTTGAGATGTGAAAAACACAAGAGTTGTAGAGGTAAAGTACTGCTAAGCAGACTAAGCTTATGAACTTATCAGCAGCCATCCTGCTGAATGAAAAAAGTGCCCCGGGGTAGGGATTATTGGTAGCTTTTTGTTTAAAAAATCCTGCCCTTGGGTATGGGGGGTTGGTTGACATCATTGTACAAATGCCTGAGCGCTGATAGTGCATACTTATATTAAACCCTCAGGTTATAACAAGAATGTAGCCTGCGAACAGGATCCCCATCTTGAGGGAGACCGGCGATTTCATCGTTTCCGTTTCTCCGGTCTCCAAGAATGCTGATTCTTGAATAAAGAGTTTATCCAATATTTGCACTTGGGAGTTATAACAAGTTTGTTATACCTTACCCTATCGGGAAGCTGTTGTTTAACACATTCACGGCACATTCTCGCCCCGTCCACTGTTTGGAAGAATTTCGCCTCCCTTTGCAATCGAACTACAGGCTCCGGGAAGGAGTGATTACCAGGCTCCAAGGATGCGCGGAAGATCTCGTCCCCAGGGTCTTCTCGGTCAGATCCAAGACCCTGGGGACGAGGTTGGTCTCCGAGGAAACGCAATAACGCCTGGAAGAATTTAACAATTTTGTTGAACGGCTTAAAATTTTTCTGAATAGTGGTCCTAATGTTGCCAAGGAAATCGGCATTTTCTCTTTATAGCGATCGGTTCTATTTAATTCTTTCTTCTTATTCATGTCTGTATGAAAGGAGCGTTGAGTCTCGAAAACATTATGACTGGAAGCCGCCTTGAAGTCGTCGATCATTCAGCAAGTGAACATGCAGTATGATTTGATAGCCTATAATCACAGTCATGGATTCACTGCAATGAACGTTAATATGAATGGCACACAAATGCAGCATCTTAGGTAAATATGATTTGTTCCTTGAATTTGCTTGTGAATTGAGTTTACCTGACATCAATCATTGCGCTTAGTTATTGATTACTGGCACATGACCTGGAGTCCGTTTCAAACGCTTCTTAAAATCACATCGCTTTTCACAATACAATACAAAAACCTTTATTTAAACACGAATTGTTTAAACGCAGCACAATTGCTGATGTGGTCGTGTAAACGTACATCATCATGTAGCTTGTAAGACCATAGTTTTAAGCGTTCTTCTAAACATTCTTAGAACTGGATAAATGGAAAAAGAATGATATGATATAGGTTTCATCAAGCAAACTTGCATCTTAAACCTGCATGGTTTACATATAGACAAATAAGGTACTTAGGCTTCTGCTATTCATCAAAAATGACAACAGATTCTGTAAGCTATGGGCAGTTCTTTAGTCATCTTTATAGCAGGTAAGGTTTATTCTAGCTGTTTCCCATACACTTACAAAATGAATAATTAGTATAAATAGGGAACTTGTTGGCCACTAAAGCGATAGAACTACATCCAGGTTTGTACCTCAACATTGGTTTTGGGTTCCCTGTGGCTACGAATTGAAAGGTTACTGAGAAACTTTGACATGGAGTTAGATTTTCCCTCCTGTAATGAAAATTTAGCAATGCTTTGCTCTAAATATACTCAAGAAATACGGATTTATTTAGTAGTTATTTGAGTGTAAATGTATGGTGTTCTTTTACAGGACTATTTAGTGAGTTAGAATTTCGGGTAGAGATCAGAGAGAAAGACCCGAAATTCTCTTTTGCTAAACTCGCTACATAGAAAACTTTTCCCTTAAAAAACACCATACAACACTCAAATAACTACAAATCTTTATTTCTTGATCATGAGTATATTTAGAGCACAGAATCACTAAATTTATTTGAATGGAAGTTAGGCCATCCCAGTAACATTTTTCGTTTACCATCGTTTACCCTGCCAGACAGAGAATAATAATGTAATGTAATAATAATAATGTAATAATAATAATGTAATAATAATACAATAATAATAATTTAAATTTTAAGTGTGTCACATACAATGTAGAGTTCAAACAGTGGCTGTGTGATATTGTGTCTGATCAAGATTTTTCTTGGAGTTTGGAAGGTCAATCGAGAAGGTGATATCAGGTCAAGAAAGTATTGAAATGCGAAAGTTATCCGTCCACCAAACTCAAGCTCTGCACCACTCTGGCTCAGGAGAAGTATGTTACTTTGCTCTACTGCCAACTGAACACATGCAGGTTTCAACATAAACATTAAAACTTATCACATATTGTGGTTGATTATCATTCTATTTTCCAGTGTTACTTTCTTGTGAACTAAGTAAATGTACTTGTGAGCTACTAAACAAAGTTTTTGATCTCACACTTTGGCAGTAAAGCAGTTCTTGTTGACTCTTCTGTACTGTCTAGTCAATCTTTCAGACTTTCTTTCACTTTGACATACTGGTACCAAGAGGAAATGACATCAATGTAAGATGTAAACTTACACATGTTCGATAGAAAAGCTGTCAGTTGCATGCAGTGATAAGGAATCTCTGTCTAGCACTGTATCCATTATATTGCCCAACTGACAATGGAAAAGTAAAAAAAAACAAGTTTTGAAGAGTAATTTCTTGACTTCCCTTCTTTTTCAAGCTCTTTATTTTGCTTAATTTTTAGTTTCTTGGTTTTCTTGCAAATTATCAATCCACAATTACTTGGAAGAAAACATTTCGTCTACATGTATAAGTCGAGTGGCAAGGGTGATTTGCAGAATATGCTGAATGCAAATTAGAAAATCCGGTCAGTGGAAATACCATGAGCCATGAACCATGTGCTCTAAGTTGTACTCGAGATTGTGTTAAGATGGCTTTGTTTACCTGTAAATCCTAGCCAGAAATTAGCCCTAAACCTTGTAGCCTGTGAACAGCATCCCCTACTTGAGGGAGAACGGCAATTTCATCGTTTCTGTTTCTCCCCATATGAGGTGCCCATATACAATGTAGTGTCTGTGACTCGGAGCCCAAAACCGTGTCGACGTCACTTCCAAATTTTTGGTAATTAGCTATTTATGCATAATGAAGTCAAAACTAGCCTGAATTTCAGCCATCTCTGGTTCGTTCCTCCCGAGAGAGACGTCTGAATCCAATAGCCGATAATGCCGTCCAGTGACGTCAAGGCAGATTAACAATTTAATTTATGCAAATAAAACTGTCATGGTGGTAGAGTTCGTGGGTCACAAAAACAAAGCCATTGCTTGCCTTGAGAAATTATTTGAGATTATGCCAGCCAAAATAAAAGCCTTAACTATATATATATCTCCATCCCATTTGCTTCTCAAGTGCCTCTTATGTTGTGAAAACCTTTTCGAAGCAACAAATCGTTTTATTATATATTTGGGAGGCAAAGTACAGTTGATCTTTGTCTTTCCATTGATCTTTGTCTCGCGATCTGCCATTCGAATCAACACAGCTACGAGATATTACCTATGTAAATGATGCAACAGAAAAGTAGAAAAACATGAAAGGATAATGGCAAATTTTCGAAGAAATACGAAGACTCTTATGGGAAAGAACAGACCTTGAAGAGAGTAGCAACATTCTTTACCACTGCGAGGTTCTGCTATGTTTCTCACCCTCTCTCCCTGCCAAGAATATAGTGGTTCGTACCAAGCTTAACTATAAATTACATTTATTAATCAATATTCAAGTTTTAGACTGCTTTTCGGTTTTTTTGCTTTTGGAGTTTTGACAGTTTTGTTTGTATACCGATGGCGCTGAATGAGTGAATCGGTTAAAATCTCTGTTCAGACAATTAAAATCCCTGCTCAAATATTCACCTTAAATCCATGACTATGTAAGCTCTTCACTTGATCCTTAATGAGGGCAACAAGCGGAGTAACTTCAATGACAAATGCATTAATTTTTTCAAAAGCCTGAACCTGGCCGCGAGGTGGTTAATTGAAGGGGCCGCCAGTTGAAAATATCAGTGACCTTCCTGAGCCTGTTGGAAGGCTTACGAACACATCTTTCCCACAAATAAAGTTACAAAACATTAAGCTGTTCACATTTGAGAGATGGGATTCCAAATTTGAGAGAAATTTCCTCTGCAACGGACTTTACACTTCGAAATCTCATTTCAATCACCATCTTGTTTTGACTTTGTAATATGCATAAATAGCTACTTACCAAAAATTTGGAAGTGAAGTCACAGACACGGTTTTGGGCTCTGAGTCGCAGACCCTACATGGGGAGAAATGGAAACGATGAAATCGCCGTTCTCCCTCAAGTAGGGGATGCTGTTTGCCAGCTATAAACCTTGTTGTTTACCTGGGAACTAATATGTTAACTGACCAGTTAGGGTATGTTTTATGGTTCTGGTTAGGGTTTTAGGTAGGTCAAAATACGCTCACATACTTTGCCATGGATGAATTCCCAAATCAGGAAAACTATGAATAAACGGTATAAACTACTCAAGCGTGCAAAGGAGACAGGGTCTAAAGAGCTGTGGAACAAATATAACAAACTCAGGAATAAAGTCACCAGGCTCTTAATAGAGGCAGAAGCTAATTATTGGAGACAAGAGTTTAAGAATACTAAATGTAGTAAAGAGTTCTGGAAACTTGTAGGCAAAATAACTCATAAAAAGAGGCCAAGCACTAATTAGGCCCAATAAAAGATGACCAAGGCAATATAATTATTGTTGATGATTACACCAAGGCTGATGCCATGAATGACATTTTTGTGGCTGTAGGACCAGATCTAGCTTAAAAAAATAATTGTGTGGAAGATTTTTTGGACATTGAACATTTTTACAGAGTCACCCCTTCCCTCTCACAAGTGACATTGGTAAATCTAATTTACAACAACGCCTTAAGCTTATAAATCCAAATAAAGCCTCTGGTCCTGATCTTATAGCCCCTTGAGATTTCCATCTTTAATTGGGGAGGCCATTGTGGAAGGTCTATATACTGTTTGTAAACATAATCTGCACAAATCAGTTGTCCCATCACAATGGAAGATATCTAGGATGCACACTACCCACAAGAAGGGAAACCCCTCGGAGAGAGGAAATTACAGGCCCCTTCAAATGCTGAGTTTCCCAAGCAAACTACTGGAGGGAATAGTGTGCGAAGACCTTGACAAATTTTCTTCAGTTGTTGGACACCTAAATGATAATCAGTGGGGATTTCGTCAAGGACGATCCACTGAGGGACTTCTAATATACCTGACAGAAACCTGGAAAATGGCTCTGGACAATAGACAAGTAGTCAGTGTAGTGTACATTGACTTCCAGAAAGCATTTGACACAGTCTCCCACGCAATACTGAAATATAAACTGCAAGCTATGGGAATAAATGGAGATCTTCTTGACTGGGTGATTTAAGCTACCTTGAGGATAGGGAACAGTTTGCTGTAGTTAATGGTTGCCATTCTCAGACCAAGCCAGTTAGCTGTGGTGTGCCACAAGCTCCCAGCTTGGACCCCGATTCTTCTCATGTTATTAATAATCTGTGACTCTATTACGGAGGGCAATCTGGACATGTATGCTGACGACACAACATTATTTCTCATTGGTAACAATGTGGATGAAGTAGCTGATGGCTTAAATAGAGCCTTATCTGACATAAACACCTGGTGTAGAAACAACAAACTCACCATACATACTGGAAAATCTGAGGCCATGATCATGTCTCGTCATGTCTCATCATCAGTTTTGTATCTGAAACCAGATGCCTGGGAGTCACTATAGACTCCCAACTGTCTTGGAACAGTCACATTGAAATCATGTGTAAATCTTTTGGAAAGAAGGTTAACCAACTAAGAAGATTTAAATATCTACCAAAGAACACCTTAGAAGCAATCTATTTTACAAGTATTGTCCCTAGCTACTGTCACTTACTGTAATTTGGTCTGGGGCACCTGTTTGCCTTCCTTAATGAATGATCTGGAATTATGTACCGGTACATGTAAGGGCTGCTAAAATTATACATAGGCTACCCAGTAATATCTCAGATCAAGATGCCTTATCAGCCACTGGATGGGAGCCTCTTAATATTTTTTATATAAAGAAATTGCTCACCCTAATGTATAAAGTACATAATAATCTAACTCCAGATAGGATTACTAGCCTATTCAGCCTTAATACCAATCCCAAGTATAGCCTACGTAATTAAAGCATGAATCAATGTTAAGCCACGGGGGGGGGGGGGGGGGTCTCGGGCAGATGTGTGGCATTTGATCAATCTTGGCGTGCCCACCCTGGGGAATTTGATTACAAGCTTTGCCCCAGGGTGTGGACATTTGAATTCGACCGCTTGAGGACTGTGTCCTAGTCTCTTGTTTCCCCGAGTCACCATCTTGGATGTTGAAGGTATGAATTTCAAAAATGCGTTTTCATCTGTTTTCATTAAGTTAAAAAGAACGCTTCGCATTTATTTGGGATCACCTCCAGTTCCGCCATTGTCTCAGCTGTATGTATATAGTTTAAGGAGGAATTTCGTTGCCCCAGGTGGGGCAATTTGATCACAATTGACCATTTTTTTCTTTCCCCAGGGTGGGGAATTTGACCAAAAATTCTCGAAAAAAGTCAAATGCTGCACATCTGCCCGATCCCCCTTCCCTCCGGCTTAACATTGATTCATGCATAAGAGCACCTTTGTACTACCTCGATTTAATTTAGACATAGGTAGAACTGCACTGAGATATAGAGGACCATTGGCTTGGAATCTCCTTACCAGCCGCCCTAAAACAGGTACCTTCTGTAAATTTTTTCAAACATTATTTAAAACAGAGTAAATATAGGATCATTTTAAACAATATGTCCTTTATGAAAGAAGCTTCTTTAATCTTACATAACAATTCAAATTTTATATACTATTGACCAATTTATTATTATTGTACATAGTTTTCTCTTATCATTATTGTACGTAGGACAGATATAGGTTTTCATTTTCAATGTTAATATATTAGGTATTAGTGTAATAGAAGTAGGTCCACATCAGCTTTGGCTGCCTATAATTTAACCTACTGTATACCAAATAAAGTATGTATATGTAATTGGTCAGAGGTCGGAGCCATTCCTGTATTTAGCTGCAAGTGATGTACAACTTAGAGCATGTGGTTTGTGGCTCAAGGTATTTCCATTGACCGGATTTTCACATTTGCATTCTGCATTAATGCAAAACACCCCCACCGTAAGTCAAGGAATACATGAACATTTTAATGTGACCCCTCTTCAAGCTGACTTAGGGTGATTTCATTTACGCGAACTGACTGGTCTGATCAGCCAGTTCTAATAAATGGAATGCATCAGTTCTAGGAACTGACTGGACCAGTTCTCAGGACTGACACTTTCCATTAAGAACTGGCCGATCAGACCAGTCAGTTCGTGTAAATGGAAAGGTGTTGACTTTGTAACCAGGCTTTACTTGGATCCAGACCCCCTAACGTCATTTTGTTGCCCGACCGACCAAACCACCACCACATATGAGAGGGTGATGGTAAACAAAACATTTTATTGAGATGGCTTATTGAAATGTACCCAGTGACCAGTGTTCTCCAGTGAAAGCCCTTTAGGTGGGCCCACTCGCTTAACTTAGCAAACAATGCCACATGGCTTTAATGTTTTTCACAATCTTTATTGTATTTTTACCACCAGATGGCCATAATTTTCTGCAATATTGCTCATACTTGTATTTCAACCCTTGTTTGTTGATGCCATCTTGAAATTCTCCCAGAGTACAACTGTGAGGATCATTTCCAACCGTGCATGTTCCCAACCTCATCGTTCCCAGCCTGGGCAGAGGTTGAGAATTTCAAGATGGTGCACTCGGCGAATATGCCCCATGGCTTTCTCAAAATCCTGGGAAGAACAAGTGCTGGTGATGTTTGTGCGACTACTGACTTCTTGCCACAATTGTAGGATATTGCCATATACATGTATGGAATTGGTTCCCCAGTTTATAAACACATAAGTATTGCATTGATTAACATTACCAGCACTGCACAAATATGGATTTCCTATTTCAAATAACCTTTTGTCTTTTTCAAACAGTTACAACCACCATCCATTTGGAGTACTTATCATTTCATTAATTGGACTAGCAGTTTGGATTCTGGGATACAGACTTGTAAAGGTTGGCTTTTTTTAACTTATCAAGAGAAAACTTATAGTTGCATGGTTTTAGTTAATTGTGACTACAATGAACATTATAAATATTTTTTTCACATTTTTTAAAACATAAATTGAATCTTTAGACCCAAAGTTATATGAATCAGTATAAATGTTATTAGTATGTACTAACCCAGCCAAGAAGTAGAGTACATGTAAACCGGTGAAGGGCTGTTCATGTTAATTGTCATCCAATCAATACATGCACGACGCAGCAACTATTAGGCATTTCCCCCCATTTTTTATGGTTCCAACTTTGAATACAAACTCT
Organism: Actinernus sp. WN-2022; assembly: GCA_030867875.1. Lineage (NCBI taxonomy): Eukaryota > Metazoa > Cnidaria > Anthozoa > Actiniaria > Actinernidae > Actinernus > Actinernus sp. WN-2022. The sequence continues at coordinate 87,311,764 of JAOWCC010001589.1, read as the reverse complement.
GTAGACATTCTGATATCAAGCTCACTCTTTTCTGCATTTTAAAGTAGCCATGTTTATTTTCTTGGGTTGATTGGATCACAGGCCGCCCAAGTTCTGACTATGTATATCGAAGCAGTGAATTACAAGGTTTGTATGGGAGTTCTTCCAATAACTTGGAATAATAACATAAATTTAGTTACGTATCTTCTGTATTACAAGGTAAATAAAGGAAGAAGGCTTACTTGAAGTTGTTTTGTCATCCTATATATGTGTGTTTCAGGTCGCTAGAACGGTGTTTTATGGAATTCTTGAGTCATACGTTTCACCCCTCTAACCAGAGGGGAAGGCTGCACACTCGATCCAATGACGGCCTTCGCTCGAGGACGAATTTTCCACAAAATATCCAACCCATCGGCGTTTACTCGGCCGCAGTAGAATCCATGGACATCGATTATCCCTCAGAAGTGCCCAGGCTTGATAAATCCTTTCCAAACCCATTAAATTTGAACGATTTTTGAAGCAATTCGTGTAGCTTCCAACGACCAACAGTTCATATCGTCCACTTAATGGTGCTCTCTTGACAACGCGTTTTGGTAACCAGGTGTTTGGGTAATTCACTGCTTCGATATACATAGCCAGAACTTGGGCGGCCTGTGATTGGATGAAGGTACTCATTCCTAAACCGAGCAATGGTGGACAGTTGGAGCTGAAATTAAGGTTAAAATAATCAGTCTTCCTGTAGGAATTTTGACTTAAGATTTGGCATGGTACAATGTAAGTATTTAGTACTTTAAATTTACTTTCAAAATCTGAAGAGAACATGAAAAGTGTATTTTTGATTTAATAGTGGCACTTACCGACCTCCGGTTAGCTCAGTGGGTAAGCTCCAGTCTGTTGTGCGGGAGGTTGTGGGTTCAAATCCTGGCCAGACCAACACTCAAGGTCTTAAAATATATAACTGAGAAGATGGTGATGCCTTTGTGAAACAATCTCGTTCACGAACTGCAAATGGTTAGATCGTCACGTCTTCTCGAATAAGAACTTAAAGTTGTAGGTCTCCCGTTGGCCTCAAGGCTATCAGTCTTTCAAGATTGTCATATGAGCTATAATGATGTTAAATAAGGTTGCTTTACCTTTATCTTTAATACATGCATGCAAGTATGATTTTTTCTTACAGACGGACAAATGTTAAACAAAAATGGTATGAATTGTCCTAACAAGATATCATTTAATCTATTTTTTAGTACTCTGTATAATTTAATACATGGATGGTAAAAGTAATTAAAGAGTGAAAGTGGTACAATTCTTAGCTGTTGCAAATAAACACTAGGTAAATTTGTTTACAAAATTGCAATAATTGTTAATTTCAGGCTATTGTAATTGCTGCAGCCTTCATCCTGACTGGATGGGGTTTCTTTACTTTTGGGCCTCATGTTATACATACTGATGTTTGCTGTGGAGAAGGCAGTAGTGTAGAAGGTACTCCAAAGTATATTGTGTCATTGTTACTAAGTGGGTGGAATAGTGGTCAAGCGCTTCAGCTTTCATCTCTGTGGCCCAGGTTCAATCCCCGGATGCCGTGCCATATGTGAATGAGTTTGTTGGTACAATACATTTTATTAGTTCATCTCTATTGGGATTTTCAGAACTAATTTACAATAATAAATTCAGATTAAGCTACCCTAATTAATTAATTAATTTACAGTGTTAATTAATAATTATGATAATAATAATTACAGTGTTAAAAATATATAAACTATATTAATCTCTTTCTATTCCCTCCCTTGCTTTGATTTTGAAACTACAGATACTATACGTGTTAGAACTGAGCAAGTTCCAAGATTTTAATGCATGGTAGAAAAAAGAACGCTGAGTGCTAATTGAAATTAAAATTTGATCTGCGTGTTAGCCGGGTCCTGACTTTGATCAGCCCCTATGGTTGTTTCAGGTCCTGGTAGAAATTCAGATTACTTACTAAACAACTGAAGATAATTTAACATTGCAAAAGTTTGTATTAACGATAATTTATAATTAACTGTTGTGAATTAATGACAGATGACAATATTATTATACCCTTATATTATTAAGGGTAAACATTTGACTGTGGTAGCTATGGTTCCATGCACAGTGAGCTATGAATTCAAACAAAATTAAGTACTGGATCATACATACAATGTATTCTCTGTGGGCCTAATAAAGGGACACTGTCATTATGATCAACTTCCTAGTGTCAAAAGACAAAAATACTTTCTCAGAGCTTTACAGGTACATGTATACTGGAAAAGAATCAAGACAATTTTGATGAAGGATGGCAAAGATTCGAATGGATGAAAAGTTCAGCTTTTAAGAACAAATTTAAGCAACTTTTTATTTGAGTGTGATGTCTATGATTTATAGAGGTTTCTATTTCCAATATTATATGCTAATTATGTGACGACATGTGAGGCCAACAAAAGGTCACTTCTTTCTCCTTGTGAGTGAAACTATTTCTTATTTATACAAAATATTTAGTAAAATCACTGATATAAGGCCCAAATATTATATGAATGTTTAGAAAAATATGTATATTTCTGCCAGGACATTTTTGTATAATAAATGAGTCCTCACATGTCGTCACGTAATTAGGATATCGGAAATAGAAACCTCTATAACTCATAGACGCAGCACTCAAATTAAGAAATAGTTTACAGTTCAACTATTTACTTGATGGAGAATCGATTTTAATGATAAAAGAATTGGGCTCATATGCATTTTAAACAAGAAATAAGGTGCTTGTACTTCTTCAGTGGCAACAAATGGTGGGGTTGTTTTATATAATATTATCTAAATTGCCATGTTTATATATATGATTTACTCTGTTCTAATTTTTGTCCTTTATTAGTTCGTATTGCTGTGAGTATCATAGTTGGTTTATTATCTGGCGCTCTGGCATGTTATGTGTACAAAGTTGGTGTATTCTGTCTTGGTGGCTGTCTTGGCCTGGTAAGTTAAATTCCTGAATGCTTCTGTTCAAACAATGTTTTTTGTTTCGTTTCTTAAATAATAAAAGTTATTTTTTTCTGATTGCCTTTTCATACAGGTTTTGTCTGTGACAGTCACTACATTCTTGCTGTCAAAGCAACTGCACAGGTACAGTCAAATATTAAAAATATCCAAATTTCATGTCATGAAATGAAAGAAATGCATTACAGTGACTACTGAAACGGAGGCCACTTTATAGACAGCGAGGACCTGCATTCACATTGCAGAATGAAAAAAAAGCTTTCCAACTTACGGTTACTTGAGCCAATCAGTGTTGATTACAAGACAATAGCATTTCGACTTGATCGAGCTTTGATCCAGTAAAAGTCTTTCGAATGAAGAAAATCACATGGGTCATTGCTAGCATATAGACTTTGGAATGCTTTATTTTCCATTTTGCAATGAGTTTAGTTCTTGTAGGTTTCAGTAGTTGTGCACTGTAATATGGAGCGCACACAATGTACATGCACATTGAACAATCACATAGTTTGAATAAGACTCAGTTATGTCAAAATGTAAGGTATTCCTTGTGAATTGTACATCTGTTATATGGTGCCCCAGGTGTTGTGGACCATTATTTTGATTTTTTTGAGGGGACCAACAAGGTTGTATTGAAAGCACTGAAAAAAAATTGCAGTAACTTAAATATTATATTTAACAATTAGACTATGAGCTGTCAGTTTCTATCGGCTGATAGTTGATGAGGAGTGTAGCTCTGAGTCAACTATCAGCCATATAGAAACTGAGTCTAATAATATTTATTGTTTTAGTAGAAAACAACTAGTACTTCAATCTTAAACTCAAACAAGAGCCCATCTGGGCTTTCACTCGGGCCACATGAGGTTGAAGATGAAATACACTTTCTTTTGAAATCCTTTTAGTAATAACCGAAGGGAAGAATTATTAGCTGAATTTAGCAGTCTTTAGGAGTGGCCGGTAGCGTGGTGACATGCATTCTTGACCTCTACTTATTCATGTACCGCACGCTTACAATTTAGTCTGCTGTTCTCCAGGTTCAGAGTACTAATAGATAAGTGTCTCAAATATATGTTTATATTTGTCCCATATTATAAGTTGTATCCTGTCCACCTATGATGGAGCTATCATATGATATATTTCTCTACTGTTCATTCTACCCTGCGGCTCTTTATCGCAGCTCGCGTCCATATCAGGTATTTATTAACTGAAATGCCTGTTGGTTATATACCCTCCTTCCCAAAACTGGTCTGCTCATTATATTACAGAACTATAAAGGGAACTGTTGGAAGCCTTTAATTTCTCGAACCAAAACCTCGGCCGTGAGAGGATTCTTGTTTAAGTTGACCTTGAGAGTTGAATATTGCTTCGCTCATCATAAATTATTCTGTGCGAGTGTTTATTTCTCCGGGGTATTTCTGACAGCCAAAAACACGCTCAAAATTATTTTAGTGCATGTTGGCCTACAGATCACGGTGTTTGCGCTGGTATGTATTATGACCGAGAGGCATAAAACCTACGAAACGTACCTCAAACAAGAATACCGTCCGATGGACAAATCGACAAAGAAATGCAGATATAAACACGCAATGATTTCAACCTCACCGTACCTTAATTCATGACCTGACAAGACACTGTTCAGTTTCACTTTCACTCTCAGCTTTGCTCTTGAGTTTGAGTTCGGCTTTGTTAAAGACTTCTTATTCAGTTGTATGGTATTGTGCAGTATATTTGAGTATACCAATCCACAGAGATTCAAATAACAAAGCCGTGGCGAAAGAGAAGCTTAAACGAGAAATATTTTGTCCTCCTAGAAAAACACAACATCTTGCCCTTTCTATCGAAGAAGCCTTGGTTTCAGCAGAAAGGAAAACGCTAAATTCCAATTCGATATGTGTGGATCTTTGAGTCCTTCAGGTCCGGCGTCGTGTCGTATATAAAATCACAGGCCATCTGGGTAAAAAACGCGGTCCTTCGGCTCCGACAAGAGCGCCAGTTGCAATATCCTGAGCCTGTTGGAAGGCTTTCGCACGAGTGAAGTTAAATAAAACATTAAATTAAACTGCTTACATTTGAGAGATGGGACTCCAAATTTGAGAGAGATTTGCTCGCGGATCCACCATTTTGATTTACTGTATTAAATTATGTAAATAAATTAACCTGGCGAGTGTTGCGTGACCAGCACAGTGCGATCTGATTGGTGTGAATTTGACCTTTAACGCATGCGCAGAACGCTTGCTACACGGAATAAAATAAAAAATAAAATAAAATAACGACTTGCATTTTAAGACTCGTTGCTGCCACAGGCAGCCCAAGTAACCAGAAGATTTCTTGACATTTTGAGGACTTGGCAGCCATTGTTTAGAAAACCACTTTTTTCGCTACTCACTATCTATGACAGTAGTAGCTTAGCCAATCAGCTTGCAGGATTCGTGATAGAATACTAGTTGGTTTCTACTAATGTGTGTTAGGTGATCATGACCAGTTTCATTTTGCTTATTCTTAGGTACAAACTTAATGCATACATTTTTCCTATCTGCTCTTTTTCTCTCCTTTCAATTCATTAGTCCACTGGCTTATTATGGGATCTATGGTGGATCAGCCCTTGTTGTTGGGATACTGGCATTGATACTAGAGAAGACGTTTGTTATTCTTGCCACATCTGTCGTAGGATCGCTAGCATTCCTCTATGGTAAATACACATACAGAAACCAGTATTTTATAGTATGCAAATAAGCTGAGGTGACAAAGAAAGGTCTAGTAGGTACCAGTTTTAAGTTAACAATTGTGAGTGCTAAAGCCCAAAGCTGGAAGAGTAACATTTCTTCACAATTTTCTTGTTGCAAGACAATTCCGAAGAAAAGTAGAAATGGTTTTGTACTTTTTGCAGTCTTGCAGAACCAGTTACAAGTTGGATTTTATTGCTATCATGAAATCAGAATATTTCTAATATGAACCAGAATTCATTTCATGCGTTAATTAATATCGGACAAAATGGCCGACGGAACCGCGAGAAAGAGTGAACACGTACAAGTCGACGTGCCTATGTGTAACACCGCTTGTTACACCGCTTGTTACAAAACGGGATTGGACATTAGGGCGCCGTATCTAGCTCTGCACAGAATGCCTTCATGTACGTTCTACTGTCTTATTCTCAGGCGTTGATTACTTAGCGCAAACATCGTTTACTGCCATCCTGAGCGATGTGTTCTCACACTTGAGAGATGGCTTGTACGAAGCAGTGACCTTACCGTCACAAGTACAGTTACACTTCGGAAGACCATTGAATGACAAGAGTAAGTATGACGTAGTCTTTAATTAATGATATGTTTTAAATGATAAGTTATGGTAACCACTGCTAACTGCAATGCTATGAAAACACAAATGTTTCATTTCACAATTCAATCAATCAGTTTATTTACCATATAAGTACAGAAGATTACAATACAGCGGTCTTGACGAGACAAGAAAATAAAAATAAAGATAACATGATTAATAGTGACAATAGATAAGGGAAGCTTGCAATATGTATTAGATTAAAGGCTTAGTTGAATGTGCATGGATGGTTGATCAGTAAAAACTCCAAGGAGCTTGAAAGCACTGACCACCGGTGGCTGCAGTGAAGGCTAAGCTGGCTAGTGAAATGAAACCATCTTACGCCAGACTTCTTACTGACCACCAGGAATCTTAGCCTGAAATACAGCCGCCACCTCAGCTCGTTCCAGGGTCCACTCCCCTGAAACGAACTGAGGAGCGGCTGTATTTCAGGCTAGCGGAATCTCTGATTATGTCACATGATGCTGTGGTAGATATGAAGAGGGATCAGAGTTTTTGGCCTCCCTTGCCCATTCCTTTACATCGCCTCTTACATGGTAACCAAGATGATGCGTACGAAGTTACTGTGATGATACTACTTATCCTGCAGGCATAGCCATGTTACTGGGCTGGCTGCTGATGACTATAGTCGGGGTTACTATACAATACATGTACACTGGCCAGGACATCAAACCGGGTCTGATGATCACAAGCTGTCGCTGCCGCAAACCCGACTGTGACGTGGATGATCACGGAGCACAATACCTCCTGCTCAAACCCACACAGATAAAGACTACCGTACACGAGTATGGAAATGCACAGAGAATTAGGCCCATAGATTAGTTTTAGCGCCGTATATGACTTCGACCATGCAGGCGGCTAAGTACAGAGAACAGACTGGCGCCGATCCAGAAGAACAAATCTAGGGTTAGTGATATGTTAAGGGCGCTAAAAAAATGAATATTTAAAATGATTTATGGCCCTACCCCCTGACGTACATGATACGCTAGGTACGGCACTGACTGCTGTCGTTTAAACGTTCTGTGAGTAACCTCCTAGGCTTACATTGTATATATTGTGATTTTATAGTAAAGAAAATATTCACATTTGTAAACCTAAACTGAATAAAAATATAATAATGCCCTTTGATATGAATTTCTCTTTCCTCTATTCAAAACAGTAATTGACGAACATGAATAGTGACCCGCCCCCTCTTTTTTAAAGCTCAACCCCATCTATACCTTATGACCAGCCCTGGGAGTCATTTTACCGCATCATTATCGAATTTTTACTTTGCATCTTGGAATTAATAATAATAATAATAGTAATAGTGTACTTATATAGCGCCATATCCATTAAATGCTCTATGGCGCTTTACAATGTTGAAAAATTAAAAACTAAATACAAAGATCGTTAAAATACTAAATACAAAGATCGTTATTCGAGAGGGGGCGCTTATTTCATTTTTGAAAAAATGCTGCAATCCGAGTCAATAAAAAAGCAACTTTTATTAAAGGATCCTAACAAGAACTGTAACATGTAAAAAAAAAAAACCTGGTCGCGTGTCGGTCAATGACCGAGTCAGTACTTTCAGGGCCGGAAGTAATACCGTACGTTGTAACGTACGTTGTAACGTGCAGATAATATCGGTAAGTGTTAAGGTCGCTGGTACTCAGCGTGTTTCTTATCATTGATAGAGGGGGCGCTTATTTCAGAAAACGCAGTGGAAGGGGGGCGCTCAGTATTCGAGAGGGGGCGCTTATTTGAAGGAGGGCGCTTAATCAAATCTTTACGGTAGGTCAGTTATGTAAATAGCTTTATTACATACATACTGAGATTTACGAATGGCACCATATGCGAAAACCCACTTCACAATTTTCCAAAGCCAATGAGAATCGCGAAACGAATTTTTCACAGTTGCGAAAAGCGTTTCGTTCAATTAGAAAACACCTGTCAAAACATATCGGGATTTTCAAACTGGTATCTGGCTCGTTTAGTTTCCTAAAGCTATTTCAGGTACCCTGGCACTCTCTTCTCAATAATCTTTGTTTATGTTTTATATTGTAAAATGAGTGTAAATAAATATATTTGTTGTTGTTGGATGTTGAGATCGGAGGCGCCACTTTCATTGGAGGTTTTGACCACTTTAAACAGGTTCAGGCGCGTGTAAGTTAGCATGTGCATGTATTAAAACGTAATACCAAAAACGAGTAGCAGGGGAAGGGTTAACCTTTTAGTCGATGTTTATCTTCATGCTAATGTTTTTCAACATGACATCTAAAAGCCTTATCGCCACAAAAACATCTGACCTCCTGATAATGTATTTTGTCTAAGTTTAAGATATGCTGGGGCACATACCTTGTTCTGTTGTTGTCACTAACTGTTTGAATGTATAACGTGCTTTTTAAAAAGCAAGAATTGTAGCAAATAATGAAAATATTCATGTATTTTTGGCTCAATAAAGGTTCCCTTGGCAAGAATCATAAGGTTGGGAAGAAGTTACAAGGTATTAAATAACCAGGACTGTGACGCCGGAACGTAGGGAAGTTTTCTACAGAAATTTGGTGTTTACTATTTCCTTTATGCCTTTAGGAACTTTTCACAACCAGAATTTCTAAAAAATATAATCAGCGTAGAGTTCCGTTCACATGCGTTCAGGCCCAATGAAAAACGGTGTGATTTACTGTGTTGCGTTCCGTTGTGACACAAGTGCGTGGTAATTAGCACTTTGCCTCGCACTTTGCCTCGCACTTTGCATCTCACTGTCGTGGCTGCCCCTATTGTGGATTCTGAAATTGTGGTTAAACCAACAAAATATGTACATAATAATGTTAAGAGAATAGACATTTTCTTCTTGTTTATCGCACATGGCGAGAGAGAGCATCAGCAGGTACGTGCAGTGAATCACACCCAAGTTCAAGTTCAAGTTCAAATGATTCACACTTGTTTATGTTACAATTATTGGTTGAATATAACAAGTCATGAGAAAAATAAAAATAAATAGGAGATAGTAATTACAATCTTTAGATAATAGTGTGTAGTGGTCAAAGGAGCGAAAGCTTTCGAGTTAACCACTACCATTTTGAAAGTTAATGAGGGGAGGAATAAACAAACGAATAGGCTTGATTGTATCTTTACAGGGTTTTAAAAAGTATGACTATTGGTTATAATGAGAAAAGAGGAAGAAAATAAAATAAAATAAAATAAAGGCTGCTTACATGTACAAACTAGGTTTGGATATATGGTAATTTTACAATACAGAATAATGTAGACATTTACAGTAAGTATTTATAAATAATAATTGAAATATACATATATCATAAATGCAGCTAACATTTTATATCTGGCTTTCAAGGAGGAAGAGCTTATATTGTTTTTTAAAATTGTTATGAGGCAAACATTTTATCTCGATTGGTACTGTTTCCCATATTTTTGATGACATTACTTTAAATCTTGTAAGTCCATAATTTGTTCTCGAGGCTGGTCTGTAGAGGTTTTGGTTACAGGAGTACCTAGTGTTATAATTGTGAATTTCAGAGGCATACAGAACCAAGTTAGAAAAAGTAGTAGGGATTTCCATTGACACATACTTAATTTTATGTACGAGGGAAGATATTTTAAGATTAAAAACATCAAGTTTAAGAATTTCTAGAAGTTAGAAGTAAGGAGCAGCACTCTCTCTGTTATGTGCAAAGAAGATACAACGGAGGCATTTATTTTGTTTTACTTTATTTTTTTCCAGTCTAGATTGGCAGGCAGTTCCCCAACTCATTAGACCATAATTTAAATAGGGATACACAAGAGTGTAGTAGAGCTGTTTTAATGTGTTTATTGAAACAAAATGTCGTAACTTAAAAATAATTCCTGTATTTTTTGCCAATTTATCACTGACATGTTTAAGCTGTGCATCCCACTGTAGATGCTGATCAATAAAAACACCTAGATATTTAATTTGAGTTTTTTGCTCTATATTACAAGTCTGTTATTCTTATTATAGGATTTTTTCCAGGTGTAGTTATTAGCATATAATTGGTCTTCTTAAAGTTAATTGATAGTTTATTTGCGGAACAATAATTCAATACATTCTTAAGTTCACTATTAACTACTGTTTCAAGGTCGTCAATGTTATTTGAAGAATAGAACATATTTGTATCATCAGCAAAAATTCTAAATTCTAATTTCTTGGAAGAGTTTGGGAGATCATTAATGTAGAGAAGGAAAAGCAAAGGTCCAAGAGTGGATCCTTGAGGGATACCACATATTATGGTTTTCAGGGTAGATTCTGCCTCACCAATTTTGACATATTGTTTACGATCACTTATATAGCTAGAGAACCATGTGAGGGGTAGCCCTCGTATTCCATATTTGTTCATTTTTGCCAAAAGAATATCATGATTAATTGTATCAAAAGCTTTAGAAAAGTCCAGAAATATTCCACAAGTTATCTTATTTTCATCTATATCAGTTTTTAGGTTTTCTATGGTTTCTAAAATAGCATACTCTGTTGAATATCCTTTTCTAAAGCCAAATTGGTAGTTAAAAAGTATATTTTCTTTTTCAAGGAAGAATATAAGTTGATCGTAGATAAGCCGTTCCAATACTTTACTAAAGGGAGAAATTATTGCTATAGGTCTATAGTTCCCTAGCTCAGTTACGCTGCCATTCTTAAATATAGGGGTTACTCTTGATATTTTAAAGGCTTCAGGGACTGTCCCTGTTATAATTGATTCATTATAAATCTTTGTGAATGGTATTGACAAGGGTCCACTAGCAAGTTTAATAAGCTTGTTTGGTATATTAATGTATGCCTTATTTTCAAAACTAGTTTTTACAGGAACTAGTTGCCTATCTTATTTTCATTTAGGTTGGCAAATAGTGTAAAGACTTGTAGTTCACTTATTGGGGCTAAATAAAAGCTATTTTGCAGAGAAGGATTTGTGAACTGTGTAGGATTACATGTACCATCAGTTTTAATTTTCTTTGCTAGAGTTGGACCTACATTTACAAAGTAATTATTAAATAGCTCAGCAATATCAGTTTGATTAGTGAATGTCTTGTTATTTTGCACAATTCTTGTGGGGTAGGACTGGCCCTTGGTTTTACGTTTAATAAGGGTACCAATTAGCTTCCAGGTATATTTGAGGTTGTCCTTAAATTTAGAAAATTGTTTACGGTAGTAGTCTTTCTTATTATTATTTTTTAAAAGTGTGAGCATATTTGCATATTGTTTGTATTTATTAATTTTTTGTGGGTCTTTGCTCAGATAATGAGTGTGGTACATTTTTTGTTTCCGTTTGATTGATTTAAGGATTCCAGTTGTAAGCCATGGCTTATTTAATTGTTTTTTCTTTGATTGGGTTGCCTGTTTTAAAGGTACATGTTTGTCAACAATTTTATTTAAAGCATTAATTGAGTCTTGTGTTTTTTCGTTTAGCGTTTTATCAGGACTAAGAATCTCTTCCCAGTTAATTGCATTTACATCATCAAGAAAAATCTCATCGTTAAATTTGGAGTAGTCTCTAAAATATCTTTTACTATTGGTCTTATCCAACTGTGATTTAATGACACAGAAAACTGGCAAGTGATCTGAGATGTCAACTCTAAGAATCCCTGAAGTATTTAATTTTGTAATGTAATTTTGTAATATATGTAAAGGCACTGTCTGCCACTATCGGTTTTGTAATGCAACAAGCTTTACCGATTAAACATACAGATACAGATACAGAAGTAATATAAGATGTAGATGAATTGGTATATATGTGATCAATAAGTGTTGATGTATGATCAGTTACTCTAGTAGGTTTAGTAATAATGGGAAGCAGATTGTTAGTAAAAAGCATATCCAAGTACTCTTCAGTTTGGGAATGTGAGTTATATTTTAGAAAATCGATATTCATATCACCAAAGATATAGATGTCATTTTTATCAGTATCCAGTGTTTTGACTATATCATTTAGCTGGGTATTAAAAACTCCAAGGTTACAAGTGGGGTGTCTGTAAATGCAGCCAACAATTATACCCTTTTTGTTTTTACCAGCATTAATTTGTGCCCAACAAGATTCAACTAATTCCATTTCAAATTTGATATCAGGTCTAGGTATAGATTTTAGGTTGTTGGCTATGTATAAAGCTGCCCCACCAGCATTGGTTGGAGAGTCAGTGTGAAGGAAATTATAGTGCTGAATTTCGACATTGGTTATTGAATGTTCATTTAGTTTTGTTTCAGTAATTCCAAGTATATCAGGTTTGAATTCTAGACAGGTTAATATTTCTTCCAAGAGATTTAAATTTTTGGGTAAACTTCTAATATTACAGTGAAGGATCGAGAGAGATTTTGGGCCAGAGTTAGCTAGCACTTTGTTCAATTTGGAAACTGAATAATAATTGGAGCAGGGGGTAGAAAGCATTAAATCAGGATCGGATTCATCAGATTTATCTGGGTTAGAGAAAAGGTCATAGAGATCAAAGTCGTTATTCTCCCAACCAGGCCAGTTACCAAACATTACATTAAATTCTCTGTCAGACAAAGAGTAAAATGGAAAATTACTCACGGTTTCTCGATAACCAGCCATAACTGTGAACTGCAAATATTAGTATATAGATATATATAATTTAATAGTACTGGGTTAATCGGTCGAGGTACTCACCCGCCACGTGATTACTATAATATAAGAAATGGAGTGGAGAAATATCTTGTTCGAAAAATAGTCAAATTTAGTCCAAGTTTTGAACTGTTTGAAAGTTGCTCTGCTGGAGTAAAACAACAGCAACTATCGTATGGCTACTACTGCTGTAAAAATAAAATAAACACATTTATTTTAGTGTCTACAGTGTTGTAGCTGACTCCAGAAAGGGTCTACTAATCGGGGACACGGATTCCTCGGTCGAATTGGAATTTATGTTGGTTTTTGAGGAGGGATGAAAACCGGAAAACTCGAAGAAAAACCCTCGGAGCAAGGGCGACATAACAACAAACTCAATTGACTCAAATGTGGCGCCGTGTTGGGGAATGGAACTCGGGCCACAGAGGCGAGAGGCAAAGCGCTTAATTGTCATCCCGCTGGTAATATGGCTGTGTGAATGCGTAAGGAGTAGTCGTTATACCCTTGCATTTGCTTGATTATTTGTAGCATGAAATGGAACCCCCCGTACAGAAAAAGATGGAGGCTGTACATTTGTTCACAATTCCTTGCGAACCTAACGATAGAAAAATTTAAGACCTGACACGAAGAGCGCACGGACCGGAGCTCGGAATTAGACACGAAAAACGCCCGAATCTCTTGCGTGATTTTATGACGGATTTAAAGTTTTTCGTGCTCAAAGGACTGGGTAAAAGTACAAGTCGCCTTTTTCAGGACGATGGTTGTGTTTGGACGGACTCTGAGTTGTATGGTCTCTATTTAGAAATGACCAATTTACAATGTACCTGTTATCGCCTACTGCGCATGTACGGTTATAATAGCTGGCTTTCGGCCTTTAGGATTTCACTAACCAAATGAATGGTATAAAATAAACTTGACCAACTGGCTTGGAATAAAGGAATGCTGAGACTTATAAGAACAGGCGAATGGTGGATGGGATACGCAGAAGAGTGACCAGAAATCGGCTGGATACGGTCGAGCGATTAGATTGATCAACACCAACTAGATGACCAACAACACCACACAGCAGATACTCGACAGACTCGTCTATGATAAGTAAGTGAAAAAAGCAGACCTGTTTCACATTTATGCAAGCTAGCACGCAGACTGTTATCCTTAGTATTCGCCGAGTCTTTGACTTCCTAATTTGTACTAAATCCCGTGATGTGGCCGTTTTTCTGCTGCACAAAATGACATCTTTTCTGTGTAAACTGTGATTGTGATCCCCAAAACAGCTCAGATGCCGTTAATAAGTTTTTAATTTTGTAGATTGCTGTTGTACAAGATATTAGACAACGTTTTACAGTCCACACTGACTAAATAAAAGCGCAATAACTGACTTCATTAAACATGAGTGTTTGTTAGAAATGAAATGTTACACTGTAAAATTGTTAATAAACACCAGCCGCATGGACCAATGGGAATGTTTGAGGCGCCTTTCTCGTCTTGATTTATTTTATTGGGTACTCGTCAGCTTGATCCAAATATGTATTACAACAGCGTGGTAACAAAATTTCGTCTACGCTGGATACTACAAATTGTTTTGAATGAAATTATGCTTGATTAGGTCCCTTTCTGGTACCAGTTAACTTTGATCTTAGATCTATGAAGAATAAAAAGCTTAAATGAATTTCTTCGCTCAAACCTAGAACATTGGTATACAAAAAAACACACTGAATAATGACTACACATTTAAACGGCTATCCTACACTGTAGGGATAAACTGGTTATCCTTGCTTCGAACAACCGGACCTGGAGTATAATTAAACCAGTCAAAACTTCCCGAGTTCTGTGAGTTGTTACAATCAAACCTTTATTCAGATCTAACAATACTTGTCACTGAAAATGCATATAAAACGAAGCATTTCTAACGGCTCGGTGTTGGTTCATTTGAAGGCATCCTATCAGCGTCACGGTTGTAGTGGTGCTCGCCATTTTAGGATTGGTGATTTGGGCTGCAGGCTACAGACTTGTCAAGGTAGGTTGTCAGCAACTCGTCCGTTATATCATATACTATGACATGTTCATGAAAGTACGATCAATTACATTTCAGATTTGTTTATTTGTTCAGTACAATTTCAATAACCTGTATATTATCAGATTGTTGTGTCGGTTAAATTGTCCGATTGATTATTATTTTTTAAGGAGCATATTTCAAATGAGCGGAATCTGCTTCTTCAGGTGACATTTGTCGTATTTTGGAAATGCAATCTGACAGCATAAAAATAACTGGTTACTTTTTAAGAAATAGAAAACATTTTACGTGCTTTCATAGAGTTATAGTAACACGAGTGGACATTTACAAACAAGTGTTTCTATAACTCTATAGAAACACGCGGGAAAATGTTTTCTATTTTCTTTATAGAGTATTTATAGTACCGAGCGCGCGTACTATCGAATCTGTTTTAAGAATTATAGTTCCCTGCGAGAACGGAAGAAATTTTTGTGTTGAACAATAACGACAATAGAGTATTTTTGTCTCGGGACTATCGTCTGATAGTTTCTCTTGGAGATTTGCTGTTTTTAACTGACTAGCATATAAGCCGGCCTCGAACGAAGTGTGTAAATACACTGTACTTCCTGATCCGCAGCCATGCATGTTACTAGCGGGATTTGCGCTGGCTTTTCTTGTGTTCTACACAGTCAGTCCGATGATCTTCAAGACTCATATCTGTTGTGGCGCCAGTGGAAAAGAATCAGGTAGGAATACTAGATTGTGAATGAATGTTAAACTGAATCAAGGAGTAACTGCAGAATACCCTGCCATTGTTTCCATACAAAGCTTACCCAACCATTTTAACAAACCCTAACCTCAGATTCCTGAAGTGGCAGGGTATTCTGCAGGTAAGCCCTGAATCAATTTCTACATTACTGTCTATCAGTACTGTTGCCTGGAGCCCATTACCCGAAGCGTCCATCCTATATCTTTCAGTTAGCGTATTTACACATTGGGCTATTTATAGAACCAGGTGCCATTGTTTTATCAGACAATGTACCGTTATTGTTAATATTTATTTTGCTATAGAAAAGGTGAGAAACCTCTGCAAGCAGGGTATCAGTACTGACTCGTACCCAGTCCTTATTTAATAAACTAAGAAAGGAAACCTGGCCGAGGGGACTTGGAACAAGGAAGGTTACGAGGCGCGCGGGGTATTTTGGGTATTAGTAAAGTAAAGTAAAGCAACTTTATTTTACGTCGGTAACTCGTTTCTTTCTTCCCAAACTGCCTTGCGCACCTTGCAATCTTACTCGGTTCAATTTTCCCTCGGCCAGCTTTTTCTTTCTTTCTTTTTCTTTCTAAGATTATTAAATAACGACTGGATACGATAAACACTGAATCTCGATGTTATCTTGTTGTTTCAGTTCACCTGCTAATCAGTGCCGCTGTCGGTGTGTTCGGTGGGTTACTCGGTTGTAGGCTGTATGGTCTGGGTGTGTTTACCATAGGGGAGTGTCTTGGTCTGGTACGTACTGCTACACATTTTTCTACTGAAATACAGACCCGTGCGAAATCACTTGTGGGGATAAAACTGGCTGTGGTTAAATATCTTAATTTCGTCTTGGCTTTAAAGCGGTTTTCAATTGAGTGTCGTAAGCCAAACCTGAGCCAATCACAGAGCAAGTAAAACATGATTGAACCAATCACAGAGCAAGTAAAACATGATTGAACCAATCACAGAGCAAGTAAAACATGATTGAACCAATCACAGAGCAAGTAAAACATGATTGAACCAATCACAGAGCAAGTAAAACATGATTGAACCAATCACGAACTAAAGTAATTCGGGATTAGTTTCTCTTGAACGAATCACGAGAAAAGTAAACGCCATCATGGATAACTAACCAATCAAATTCGAAGGCAGTCACCACCCAACGCTTTACTGAATAAAGGAATATTTTAATAATGGATACCAAAAGTGTAGAAATATATAAACATAAGCTCACAGCTGCATGAGCTCAGTATGCTATCAACGAGTCAGACTTCGTCACAGCCACGTTTAAAGTGCATATAAGCCCTGGCTAATTATTTTTCTTACGAAGAGACTAGAGGCCACAGACAAAGGATTCCGGAATTTATTTGTTATGGTGTATTATCAAAGTAACCCAAAAACGTATCGGGTTGCCTGTGTACGAAAATCAAGCGCACGAGTGCTTTACAAAATTGGCACTGGGTCTAGTTTGACATCATCAACAGAACACGCTTGATGCGCCATTGCATTAAGGCTTGCCGAATAAAGCTCTCCGAAACGTTTAGCGCGATATCATCTTTCTTGGTTATCTATTCAATTATTTTGCAAATAAGCCAACGCTTTATACCTGTGAAGAGACGAGTTCTGTTGATGACGTCACGTTTTATTCTCATCCCAGTCCCCGAACATGCGCGGAAATTATTCTACATTTGGAAGATTAGTCGCCAAAAAAAAAATGAAAAAAAATTATTTTAAAAAAATCGGACTTTTCCTCCCCTACCTTTTAAGGTCTAAGCTGTCAAAAAAAAGCGTAACTGCTCAGGACTTATATGCACTTTAGTATGTAACCTGAATATTTTTACACGCAGGTTGTGGCCCTGGCGATCCTTAGCACACCACTCTACAGATACTTTCAAAGGTATTCACAGTCTATCGGTATTAAATAAATTGGTGTATAGCTAGGAAGGGGATGGAATAGACGAGAAATTACGATACCAAGATATTGGCAATGTTGTGATTATCGACATAAAAAATTATGATGGAAAATGAAACGGCCTCGATCTTTCTGTCCTAGCCTGATTTTCAGACGGTACGACGTCGTACGCTTACTTCCTCCCCTTCCCCGTACTGTCTGTAAATCAGGCTACTGTCTGTCCCAGCGTAGTCAATTGAACTCAATCAATTGGATCGAATTCACTCAACGAAAACTGGGCAATCGAACGTTCGATTTACGAACCAGAAACCTTAAAAAAAGTCCAAGGTTTGTATGCCATTGATGAAAGTTCTAAATTTCCGTTCCTGTTGGATTTTCGGTGGATTGAGTTAAGATCTACGACACGCAGACGTCACAGATTGCGTTCAATTTGAATGACTGAACTTAATGGTACTCAATCCATGGATTTGTTGTTCGATCTTCGAACTCAGAGTCAAGACCCAAGTAGTTTTCTGTCATCGCATTGATCAACGTATTTATCTGTTCATGTAAAACCTATACTATTGTACACGTGTTTTTTTTAACTTCACAGTAACCTGTCCTATGGCTGCTTCATGGCCTTGGCGTCTGTTCTGTTTGGTTCTCTTGCGCATTTCTTTGAGAAACCTATCGTCGTGCTATCAACCTCGACTGCTGGCTCCTTTGCCTTTCTTTACGGTACATATATAGAAAGGTTTCGTCGATGGTCTATTGAAAATACGAAACTCATGTTCTTAGGAACCGTCGACATATGCTTAAGTGTCCTGCTTTACAGCTACCTGACGTTTAAGGGGTAGGGGGTAGGGAGGGAATCCAGGCGTGGACGTTAGTGTGGGGCATTAAGACCAAAACAGTAATGGGAACGAGGTTGGAGCAAAGTGGACGTTAAGGGGGAGGGGGAGGGGTTCCGACCTTGGACTTGCATTATGCGGGGCACTAAGAATATTCCCTTGCCAGGCAGCGTTAGACGAAACTCATTCTGACTGTTTTGTCGTAATACAGCTGTGAATAGTCGAATCTTTGCCACTTGCCTGCTGGCAGATTCTCGAGCCTGTTTCCGCGCGTCCGGTAATCCTGTAGTCTCTTTTCCTCCCTCTCCCCCTAGTCCAGATCCGACCTCCCTTTCGACCCCTCCGTAGACTTAGACTAAGGTCGTGAGTCTAGTCGTTTTTGTAATGCGTATGTCCGAAATGTAACCAGGCGACCACCGTGATGATGTGGAGGCCTGGCTACATAGGTCATACAATAAGATAATGATGATGATGATGGCGCCGGCAAATAAGTGTTGCGGAGTTTGGACTTGTGGAGACAAGTAACTTATTTTCCTTTTTTCAGGTGGAGAGGGAAAACTTGTTTTCTCATCCACCCGCCTTTTTGGCTAATCGCGCTGCGCCTTACCCCTGCAGTTTCTGCAGCAGTATTGGGAAAGGTTTGGCTTATAATTCCTTATTGGTACCTATTATACTTCAAAGAAAAGCCTGGCTTGCAACTGGGGTATAATAGGCTCAACTAGATGTACACAGTACATAATGCCTTACGGGAGAACAATTCTGCACGGAAAATCGATAATTTTGTCTCGGCCACACAGTTTTCCATAACCTGATTTCTAAATGGACAGTTTTGAGCATGCGCAAGCAAAAACGACTGAACTCCCGCGACCTTCAGCCTACCTCGCCCCACTCCTCCCTCTTTCTCGCCCCAGTATTTTCCGCTCACCACAGCAAACCCAGCTGACGCACGCGCACAACAACACCAGTGAGTCTCTCATAATGTCCCGCAGGCATCTTTTTCACTAATTCGACACCTGCACGCCAAGATTGTTTTTATACCACTTGCGTTAAAAAAAAACAATCGTTTTCATACTAAGTTGAAACCATGTCCCTGTCACACCTCAGGCATTGATCACTTGCTGCGGACAAGCTTCTCAGTAACGGTGGAGAGCTTTCTACTTCGCATCAAGGATGTGGTTAAGGATGGTGTCAAGTCTGAACTCAGTAACTGGACGTACAGGGCGCGGATACCAGACCACATGGCCGTGAAATTTACACACGATGGTAAGCATGTCTGTTGAGGGGAGGAGGAGGGGGAAGGAGAGGGGAGGGGGAAGGAGAGGGGAGGGGGAGGAGGAGGAGGAGGAGGAGGGGAAGAGGAAGAGGTGGTGCACTCTACAGAGCGAAGAGGGATGGACGTAGTAGGAGAACATTACACAGACGAGTCGAGTTGATCACGTGCTTGTACGAATCGTGCTTATTTAGTCCTTAGAGAAAATCAGCACTGAGAGGTTGATGTCCAAAAACACGCAACACAGAGAAAAGGGTAGTATACTGTCAGTACAGTAAACCGTGAAAATCGATAAATCCCGTGTTAAGTGCAGACAAGTGAATCTGTACAACGCTTGACCAACAAATGTATCTGATACTCTTGTTCTTGCACCCACATTAGTAGAAAAGTGTAAAATATAACAATACCATTTTGCAATACGAAGTAATTGTCTGCACTCTTGTCAGGACATCTGTTACCTATTGTAATGTACCATTCTTATGGTAATTTGCAGCCTTCCCACTGTTCATTGTATGGGGCGTCAGCGTTGCCATAGGAACGATCCTCCAATACAGAGTGACAGCCAAGAACGTCGACGGCAAGTCCAGTCTGTCTCAGTACTGTAGCTGCTGTAATCGTCCTCGCCCTGACAACTGAATGCCACACAGAGTATTATCCAGTCTGTCTCAGTACTGTACCTGTTGTGATCATCCTCGCCTGACAACTGAATGCCATACACAGTATTGCCCTGTCTGTCTCAGTATACTGTAGCTGCTGCGGTGATCGTCCTCGCCCTGACAACTGAATGCCACAGACAGTATTGCCTAGTCTGTCTCAGTACTGTAGCTGCTGCGGTGATCGTCCTCGCCCTGACAACTGAATGCCATAGACAGTATTGCCTAGGCTGTCCCAGTACTGTAGCTGCTGCGGTGATCGTCCTCGCCCTGACAACTGAATGCCACACACAGTATTAATACATCGATGCACAGATTCCTGTTTTGCGTGTGCATTAATGAGTGTAACAGCTACCGCCATCGTTGGAGAAGATTGTTTTATACAGAAGTTTAAGCGCTCTTGCTTTTGGTTGACACGTGATCACACGTGGTTGACACGTGACTACAGTTTGTCGTGACCCAATAGATACTTTTCACAATGTTGGGTTGATAGTATACTCGGGACTTAGTGCAGTTTTCTTTCTTACCTTTTTCTCCTTAGTCTTTTTTTCATATTTAAAAATGTGTTTTGCTTCGTTGTTGTTCATAGTTTGCTCGCGGCGTGTTGACGTGAACGTACTAAATTGTAATGTAGATGTTGCACCTGTAAAATAAACAAACATGTTGGCAACAAATCTAATAACGCTAAAGTAAAATCAAATAGTTAGTTGTTAGTGGGTCAGTTGTACTTCCAATAAGCCTCCCTCTCCCTATCTAATATTGACCATTTTCATATACGGGATGCCTCCTAATTTTCATAATTTGGAAGATTGATCTGTAGAGGAAACCTAATTACTCCACATGAAAGATCAGTTCATATGAAAACTAGTAATTGTCTTCTGTTTTAGAGCAATACAGAGAATTGCTGTTGAGTTATTGGCTATAACCTCATTGCTTTTTAACTGGCTACAGCAATCATATTTCACAAGGTCATTAATGTAGACATGCTCTGTTCATGTTTTCTGTACACATGGGATAAACTATTGAAACGGGAATACAAGGGCACCCAACGAAGTTTTCGGTTAAAAAGCTGTTCGGGGGAGTAAGATAGCCTAAAACTTTCGGATTTGAAAAAATTGTCCCTAGAAAATTGTATTCTGAAATACTGGCTAGAAAAATTGTTTTCAATCCCTAGAAAATTATAGAAGGAAAGGGAGACTAAAAGGTTTCCCCTAAAATATTCGTACGTCCCAATTCGTCTGATCAATAGAGTCAGAACAGGAAAAAAGACTGAATCCCTAAAAAATTCGTACCACCACAAAACTTTGCAACATGAAGTTACTTGGGCTAGAAAATTCTTCTTATGTTCTAGACTACTAACAAATTCGTAGGCCGGGAATATTTTGCCATAGTATTTTCGGTTGACGCGATTTCCACCTAGAAAATACGAACAGCTAATAGCTTTCTAGAATACGTCAAAAGACATAGTAGGCGCCTTAAAATGGCTAGATAAGCTGTAGAAACTGGTTTCAAACGAATTTCAAAAAGTACTCGTTGGGTGCCCTTGGGAATAGGCTAGGCTAGCCGGCTAACAAGTGTAGAAGTGATTTGAAGGTCGCACGAACTTCTGTTTTGGTCTCTTATGTCACTTAGGGCGAGAGTAAAATGAGAAGAATCGATTACCAGCAACACTTTTCATAACAGCTAGGCTAAGTCACTTGATCAAGTTTATAGAGAGTAACACACGGCTATACCGACTAACAGTATAGTTCAGTAATCTAACACGTGGCCCTCTGTTGACTTACTAGTTAGTCCTACGGCTTTACGTCCTTATCCGAGGTCTATTAACCGTTTACTGTATTATGTAAAGGCGCACCTTCTGATCGGTTATTTTAAGACCTTTGTGTTGGTCCGGCCGGGGTTTGAATCCTGCACGAGAGACCGGCGCTTAATCACTAAGCATACATTGCATATTATCAATGCTTTAACACATTCCTTGCATTTTAATGTTATTCACCTGAACTTATTCCCTCACGCATCTCCTAGTAACTTAGAACTACTGACTTACTTTTTACCTACAGAGAAGCAACTTGAAAGAAGAAGATGGAAAAACAATTTGTTACGACCCGGAATCGGAGTCCTAATCCACTGCACTACAAGCTACGTTGATCGAAAGAATCGAGACCAAAAAAACAATACGAAGCCTTGTGAACAGTAATTCTATGCAACTATGCACTAGGCAAAATGATCCTAATAATTTATGATAAGAGAGATTGTTATTGCGTAGCACGAGAAAACATCGCCATTGTGAAAATAAGCATTATAGCCCTCGTGCGGAAGCCGAGGTGAATAAATCCCAAACCGCCTCGCTCCTCGGTGAATAAACCCCGTACCCCCTCGCTCCTCGGTGAATAAATCCCAAACCGCCTCGCTCCTCGGTGAATAAATCCCATACCCCCTCGCTCCTCGGTGAATAAACCCCGTACCCCCTCGCTCCTCGGTGAATAAACCCCGTACCCCCTCGCTCCTCGGTGAATAAATCCCATACCCCCTCGCTCCTCGGTGAATAAATCTCATACCCCCTCGCTCCTCGATGAACACATCCCATACCCCCTCGCTCCTCGGTGAATAAACCCCGTACCTCCTCGGTGAATAAATCCCATACCCCCTCACTCCTCGGTGAATAAATCCCATACCCCCTCGCTCCTCGGTGAATAAACCCCATACCGCGTCGCTCCTCGGTGAATAAATCCCATACCCCCTCGCTCCTCGGTGAATAAACCCCGTACCCCCTCGCTCCTCGGTGAATAAATCCCAAACCGCCTCGCTCCTCGGTGAATAAATCCCATACCCCCTCGCTACTCGGTGAATAAACCCCGTACCCCCTCGCTCCTCGGTGAATAAACCCCGTACCCCCTCGCTCCTCGGTGAATAAATCCCATACCGCCTCGCTCCTCGGTGAATAAATCTCATACCCCCTCGCTCCTCGATGAACACATCCCATACCCCCTCGCTCCTCGGTGAATAAATCCCATAACCCCCTCGCTCCTCGGTGAATAAATCCCATACCCCCTCGCTCCTCGGTGAATAAATCCCATAACCCCCTCGCTCCTCGGTGAATAAATCCCGTACCGCATCGCTTCTCGGTTAATAAATCCCATACCGCCTCGCTCCTCGGTGAATAAATCCCATACCCCCTCGCTCCTCGGTGAATAAATCCCATACCCCCTCGCTCCTCGGTGAATAAATCCCATACTCCCTCGCTCGGTGAATAAATCCCATACCCCCTCACTCCTCGGTGAATAAATCCCATACCCCTCGCTCCTCGGTGAATAAATCCCATAACCCCCTCGCTCCTCGGTGAATAAATCCCATACCCCCTCGCTCCTCGGTGAATAAATCCTATACCCCCTCGCTCCAGGCCAATACCCTTTACTTAGTTCCAGTAACTGTAACGATTGGCTTCTTTTTTCAATTTCAATTTATTTGGCTGCATTTTCTACACTGAGAAGCTAGAGGCCAGCTCATCAAGGGAGATTATGTGATTTATTCAAAGTGCAGGGAACATTGTTGCTGATGTTTGTTGAGTGAGCAAACGAGCGGGAAGCAAGACAAATGTTGTGTTGCTTCGGCAAGCAAATGGAAACATTTGTTGCTAGGGACTTAGCCAGGCTACAGACCTGTAGGCCCACGCCTCGACACACGTACGAAGTTTGATACCCGGCATCCAGTCAAATGACAGATAAAATTTAATATCCAATGAAACGCCAGATCAAGATTGCTGACACGGTTCAAACGCTAATTAAGACACTTGAATGTTAACTGAACTACAAGAGGACTGAATGAAAAGATGGAAATCAAGTCAGCGTCTGGTGTGGCTCGTCGTCCTGCTATAGTTCTCCGTCTTGTCCACCACACTATCAGGTTGTTTATTGAAACAACCATGAGAAAATAACCATCACAACCCTTGTGATCAATAATTGTATGCAACAAAATACCAGGCAAACAATACTTCCTAATGATTTATGAAGACAGGTATTGTTTTCGTGTAAATATCAAAAACTAGTGTTTCATGTTTTACCAGGAATTCCAAACACCTCAAAACAATAAAAGAAGCGGCCTCGTGCTTTCATATGTTTCTTGGTGTTTGGATCCCCCGGTAAAACACTCGCTCTCGTTTTTGATATATTACTTCGTGTACGTGTGAACGGGGCAAAATTATGTGCGACTTCATGCATTTTACGTGCATTGTGCTGTGTAATTAACTGTATTGTTTTGTTGCTGCAATCCCAGACTCAATCCTTGACCGCGCGGCAAACAATTAATGTTTCCCGTTTGCTTCCCGAAGCAACACTGAAATTCGCAAATATTTATTACGCAACAATGTTTCCTCGTTTTCCTACGGCCTATAAATTAGAAGGACATGAACATCCTCAGTGAAAGTGAACTGTTGTCTACGAATCTAATTCAGACCATAGTTAATACAGGGGAATGGTTAGGAAACCCGGCAAACTTCAAAGGGGCTATCGAAGGCGCTGCGATTTAGGTTGGAAGGGGGTAAGACAAAAGATTGTGCAGGATAATAGCTCATTAGCGTTCCCTGAACGACTGAACCCACGTTTCTAGTGGCTGATTGATTAACATATTCCAATATCTATTGTGTTTTGTGCACGGGCACGGTTGAAAAATGCGAACAAAGACCTATAACAAAGAAGGTCGCTGGGTTTCATAACCATCCCCTCTATTAATATGTTCAGACTAAACGGCGATCGTTCGTCTACTAAGAATAAGTCTCGGTTATTTTCTTATTCTTGGTAGACAGTAACATCATTTGGTACCTTGCAATGGCGATCCAACCAGTGAAACAGTAACGTCATTTCGTGACCCTTGCAATGGAGATCCAACCAGTGAAACAGTAACGTCATTTGGTACCTTCCAATGGAGATCCAATCAGTGAAACAGTAACGTCATTTGGTACCTTGCAATGGAGATCCAACCAGTACCTTGCAATGGAGATCCATCCAGTGAAACAGTAATGTCATTTGGTACCTTGCAATGGAGATCCATCCAGTGAAACAGTAACGTCATTTGGTACCTTGCAATGGAGATCCAACCAGTACCTTGCAATGGAGATCCATCCAGTGAAACAGTAACGTCATTTGGTGAACCTTGCAATGGAGATCCAACCAGTACCTTGCAATGGAGATCCATCCAGTGAAACAGTAACGTCATTTGGTGAACCTTGCAATGGAGATCCAACCAGTACCTTGCAATGGAGATCCAACCAGTGAAACAGTAACGTCATTTGGTGAACCTTGCAATGGAGATCCAACCAGTACCTTGCAATGGAGATCCATCCAGTGAAACAGTAACGTCATTTGGTGAACCTTGCAATGGAGATCCAACCAGTACCTTGCAATGGAGATCCAACCAGTGAAACAGTAACGTCATTTCGTGACCCTTGCAATGGAGATCCAATCAGTGAAACAGTAACGTCATTTGTTACCTTGCAATGGAGATCCAACCAGTGAAACAGTAACGTCATTTCGTGACCCTTGCAATGGAGATCCAACCAGTACCTTGCAATGGAGATCCAACCAGTGAAACAGTAACGTCATTTCGTGACCCTTGCAATGGAGATCCAACCAGTGAAACAGTAACGTCATTTGTTACCTTGCAATGGAGATCCAACCAGTGAAACAGTAACGTCATTTGGTACCTTGCAATGGATATCCAACCAGTGAAACAGTAACGTCATTTGGTACCTTGCAATGGAGATCCAACCAGTGAAACAGTAACGTCATTTGGTACCTTGCAATGGAGATCCAACCAGTGAAACAGTAACGTCATTTGGTACCTTGCAATGGAGATCCAACCAGTGAAACAGTAACGTCATTTCGTGACCCTTGCAATGGAGATCCAACCAGTGAAACAGTAACGTCATTTGGTACCTTGCAATGGATATCCAACCAGTGAAACAGTAACGTCATTTGGTACCTTGCAATGGAGATCCAACCAGTGAAACAGTAACGTCATTTCGTGACCCTTGCAATGGAGATCCAACCAGTGAAACAGTAACGTCATTTGGTACCTTGCAATGGAGATCCAACCAGTGAAACAGTAACGTCATTTCGTGACCCTTGCAATGGAGATCCAACCAGTGAAACAGTAACGTCATTTGGTACCTTCCAATGGAGATCCAATCAGTGAAACAGTAACGTCATTTGGTACCTTGCAATGGAGATCCAACCAGTACCTTGCAATGGAGATCCATCCAGTGAAACAGTAATGTCATTTGGTACCTTGCAATGGAGATCCATCCAGTGAAACAGTAACGTCATTTGGTACCTTGCAATGGAGATCCAACCAGTACCTTGCAATGGAGATCCATCCAGTGAAACAGTAACGTCATTTGGTGAACCTTGCAATGGAGATCCAACCAGTACCTTGCAATGGAGATCCATCCAGTGAAACAGTAACGTCATTTGGTGAACCTTGCAATGGAGATCCAACCAGTACCTTGCAATGGAGATCCATCCAGTGAAACAGTAACGTCATTTGGTGAACCTTGCAATGGAGATCCAACCAGTACCTTGCAATGGAGATCCAACCAGTGAAACAGTAACGTCATTTCGTGACCCTTGCAATGGAGATCCAATCAGTGAAACAGTAACGTCATTTGTTACCTTGCAATGGAGATCCAACCAGTGAAACAGTAACGTCATTTCGTGACCCTTGCAATGGAGATCCAACCAGTACCTTGCAATGGAGATCCAACCAGTGAAACAGTAACGTCATTTCGTGACCCTTGCAATGGAGATCCAACCAGTGAAACAGTAACGTCATTTGTTACCTTGCAATGGAGATCCAACCAGTGAAACAGTAACGTCATTTGGTACCTTGCAATGGAGATCCAACCAGTGAAACAGTAACGTCATTTGTTACCTTGCAATGGAGATCCAACCAGTGAAACAGTAACGTCATTTCGTGACCCTTGCAATGGAGATCCAACCAGTGAAACAGTAACGTCATTTGGTACCTTGCAATGGAGATCCAACCAGTGAAACAGTAACGTCATTTCGTGACCCTTGCAATGGAGATCCAACCAGTGAAACAGTAACGTCATTTGGTACCTTGCAATGGATATCCAACCAGTGAAACAGTAACGTCATTTGGTACCTTGCAATGGAGATCCAACCAGTGAAACAGTAACGTCATTTGGTACCTTGCAATGGAGATCCAACCAGTGAAACAGTAACGTCATTTGGTACCTTGCAATGGAGATCCAACCAGTGAAACAGTAACGTCATTTCGCGACCCTTGCAATGGAGATCCAACCAGTGAAACAGTAACGTCATTTGGTACCTTGCAATGGATATCCAACCAGTGAAACAGTAACGTCATTTGGTACCTTGCAATGGAGATCCAACCAGTGAAACAGTAACGTCATTTGGTACCTTGCAATGGAGATCCAACCAGTGAAACAGTAACGTCATTTGGTACCTTGCAATGGAGATCCAACCAGTGAAACAGTAACGTCATTTCGTGACCCTTGCAATGGAGATCCAACCAGTGAAACAGTAACGTCATTTGGTACCTTGCAATGGATATCCAACCAGTGAAACAGTAACGTCATTTGGTACCTTGCAATGGAGATCCAACCAGTGAAACAGTAACGTCATTTGGTACCTTGCAATGGAGATCCAACCAGTGAAACAGTAACGTCATTTCGTGACCCTTGCAATGGAGATCCAACCAGTGAAACAGTAACGTCATTTGGTACCTTGCAATGGATATCCAACCAGTGAAACAGTAACGTCATTTGGTACCTTGCAATGGAGATCCAACCAGTGAAACAGTAATGTCATTTGGTACCTTGCAATGGAGATCCAACCAGTGAAACAGTAACGTCATTTGGTACCTTGCATTGGAGATCCAACCAGTGAAACAGTAAGTCATTTGGTGAACCTTTCTTCATTCAAGTAGTGCACCTGTGTTATCAGTTGGTGCGCAACGATTGGTCAGTTTGCGGTCCAAACTTTTCGCAGCATGAACCATTATGAGATGGGTTGCCAAGCATATAAGTATCATGTTTGGTTTATGAACTGTGCAATATTTTTATATCTTGTCTTGACTGTATCTATTATATTCTTTTGTGTGATTGTACGCGGGATACTTTATATCACTTTCTAAGCCGTCTTCCCTGATCCTTCCTGATAGGAAGAATCTTATATAAACTTCTCCGTGACCAAACTCGAACACTCTTTTAATGGGTTGGCTTCGCAGGAAAAAAGATCAGGAACTAGACGCTAGCTTACTGACCGTTTCATTCAATATGCAAGCAGATCTGAGGTGGCAGTGTTGAAATAAGTCTATTTACTAGAAAATGATCACCTCACAGCTCAAAAGCATAAGTTACTTTTTATTAACATATTTTACAATAAAACAGTTCCATATATTTCACGAGTGTCTATCCTCATCTAGCGTAAGAACTTCTACTCCATCTTCTGTGATTAAAATTGTTTCCTCAAACTGAGAAGTTCTGCAAAAAACAAACATATATCGACGTCTAATTACTGTAATGCTGTATAAACGTGCTGTCCAACCCACTTTCAGCCCATGAGAATCTGGTTGTAATGATGGGGCAGTCATAATGCGGGGTTGGACGGTTTTATACAACAAACAGTGCAAAATGCGTGCTCTGATTGAATAATAGCCATGTGTTATTAAAGTATATACTTATTAACGTGCAAGTATATACTCAATAATGCATGCTCTGATTGGTCAATAGTTGTGTTATTATAGTATATACTCACTAACACACAATCTGATTGGTCCACAGTCATGTGTTACTATAGTATATACTTACTAACGCACATTCTGATTGGTCGATAGTCATGTGTTATTATATATTTGTAGTATATACTTACTAACGCATGCTCTGATTGGTCGACAATCATGTGTTATTCAACAATTATTTACTGAAGTGGAGGTGAATAGTAGTGGATAGTTACCGAGCCGCTTTGGCAAGGTAAATATCCACCACGATTCACCAACACTGAGGTAAATAACTGTTTTAGTATATACCATACAGGTGAATTATAGCCAGCACCAAATAGTTATTTTATTTTCTGTCAAATGGACAAAAACTCGCCGCTTCAGGCTTTCACAGCTTTGTCGCTCTATGCATTGACAGGAAAAAATTACATCAGGAACCAGGGTATAGATGACAGGGCTTCACTTGACAATGTCAGAATTTAAATCTGCTGTCCTATTCCAATACTCCCTTTCAGTTGGTAGTGTAGGCTCAAGTCAAATTGACGGAAAATGTTTTTCAAAATAGCTATATGTGAACAGCTAAGGGCCAGTTGGCCTACGTGTACAGTCTATAAATTACCTTTTACCATCTCTAGTTACTATCGTCCATCCATCATTGAGAACATAAACCTTAGATGAACCTTCACACACAACTGGCTCTAGGAAATGGGAGCAAAATACACACATTTAACTCAACAGTGAATTCATTATTGTATTTACCAATATTTTAATCAGGTTGAGAAACGCAAATTGGAGTATGAAATTCCTGATTAACGTCAATGTTAAACCTCACCTATTGTAAATGCCATTCCTGCCTCCATTTTCCCTGGGCGATTGTTGGCTGGAAAGTGACGAGGAATAAATAGAAAATTATTTGTCAAGTAAGGGTTTAATAAATAAGAAATATATATGGCAATATTATTATATAAGAATGAAAATTTTAGTAAATCGAACATCATTACCACTAGATCTTGTACATAGAATTAAATTAACATTTTACAGTTTTGTAGGTTGCATGTTTTCACTGAGATGCAATTAGCTGAATATGACAAAAGTTTAGACTTACCTACATGAGATACATCAGGAAGTGCATGAAACACACTTCCAATCCCATGGCCATTACAATCTGGACTCACAGTGAACCCTTCCTTATTTGCCATGGAACTGAAAAAAGGAACAGTCATAACATGTTGACTTTAGACTGTTCAGCACTTCAGTTAATACAAAGACTGTACAAAGCTGTATTAGCCCACTGTGTTGACTTCATTAATATTAATACTTTACTTTACTTTATACCTTATGGTATTTCCAATCGTTGATATTCTAATACCAGGTCCACATACACTAATCGCTGCATCAAGACAGTGTCGGTTAGTGCCTACCAGTCTCTGACCAGCTTCATCCACATCTCCAACTAGAAACGTTTCACACAGGTCGCCATGGACACCGCCAATAAAGAGCTGAATTAGAACATTCATATAAAATGAAAGGTTTGGCTTGCTAGTGTATAAAGCATCTGTAAAACGGTTTCAAGATCGATTCAACATTCTAATTAACTTCTATTGTTCTCAGAAATGTTTTCTGGCCATGTAAAATGGTTTCAACATCAGTTCAAACAAATATTGTACCGATGTTGAAGAGAGGTTTGATTGCGGCTTAATTAACACACCATTTAAGAAGTTCTCATAATTCTATTGATTTTAATGTGAAATACAGGTTTAGAAATGTCAAGGGTTTTTACTTACCGACACATCCACACTTATGATATCTCCACTTTCTAGTGGTCGACTACAATTTAAAAGGAAATACATGTAAGACATAAAACAGTTTCAATATATGTATGATGGGTTAACTACATGTAGTTCCTGTAAAAACTAGTGTTGATCTGCATTGCGGAAAAGATAAACACTGGTATGATCAACTAAAAGTTGGTTATGCTTACCGCCGTGGGGAGCAAGAAGCAGTTGACGTTTTGAGCACTAGCCCTTTGTCAGAGCAAAAGACAAAGTCCTCTTTTGCTCTGACGAAGGGCTAGCGCTTGAAACGTCAACTGCTACTCGCTCCCCATGGTGGTTAGCATACCTTAATCAACTTTTAGTTGATCATACCCAGTACACATGATATGTAACCTGCAAAAATCCAACCAATTATTTACTAAGGAGTTAATGACAGCTTATATCTCACCTGTTAGGAATTCCATGCACAGCCACATCATTGACTGAAGTACAAACAGATTTAGGGAATCCCATGTAGTTGAGAGGAGAGGGATACGCACCATAGGTAATGATAGCTTGATGAACAGCTATGTCAATATACTCTGTGGTAACACCAACCTTAAGTTTGCCAAAAAATAGTAGATATAATAATATAGGACTTGCATATAATGTGCTATATGTTACAAGCTTTGCAAAAAACATATTGGCATCATATCTTACTCCATATGTGGCCACTCTTTCTCAAGGAACCTCCCTTCAGTTGATACTTATGGGATAAGTTACGTACATTATTTGAATTTGTGTCAGGTATTTGAGATACTAATTAACTCTCTTTCCAACTTGAAACATAAAAAAATTGAGCACATGCATGCATGTGTCATTAAATATCTGTGAAACATTTCTAAACACTAAAGTGGTAATTAAACAAATAAAGAAAAAAGCTTTTAGTGCTATTTACAAGTAGCACTATTTATTACACAATTTATAAGCCTGGCAATCCTAACTTTATTTCCAGAAGTACTGTAAAGCACTTTAAAGAGATTTGCTTTTCAAAATATATTTTTGGGAAAATGTCCTGTGACTGTGTAATGCTATATATCATCTTCAAAACCTAAGTTAAAATAAAAAACAGATCACTGATGAGCTCAGTGGTTAAGCTCCATTCTGTTGTGAGAGGTTGCATGCTCAAATCCCAGATGGACCAACACTCAGTCTTAAAATAACTGAGTAGAAGTTGCTGCCTTTGTGAAGCAATCTCGTTCATGAACTGCAAATGGTTAATTAGACATTCATGTCTTCTCATATGTAATATTGTAGGTCCAGACTGTCACAAGTTACCGACGTTAAATTAATAAAGTGGCTTTATCTTTACATGTATGCACTAAAATTTATCTAGTAACTACGAACTGTGCATCGACTTAAGTACAATCATGGAAATAATAATATAGTAATTATTACTATAAACAAGCCTAACAGTTTAAACATACTTACATTGACAAATCTTTTGGCCACATTCACAACTTTCCTGGCTATTTGACAAGCTTTTCTAACAGCGTCAATTTGTTCCTTTGTCTTTCTTTCCACTGACCATGGTGGGGACGGAACTTTCCCAGTCATGGCATATGGGGGTGTTTGGATGTGTGGTGG
Source organism: Actinernus sp. WN-2022 (assembly GCA_030867875.1). Taxonomy (NCBI): domain Eukaryota; kingdom Metazoa; phylum Cnidaria; class Anthozoa; order Actiniaria; family Actinernidae; genus Actinernus; species Actinernus sp. WN-2022. The sequence continues at coordinate 87,279,298 of JAOWCC010001589.1, read as the reverse complement.
GACCGTTTGAGATGCAGACACCTGGTATGGAAGACCAGTACTTGTATTGTAAACTGCTGCAACTTGACATGTCTGTCTAAGAACAATCAAGAATTATGAGACAAAAGGACCTGTACTTATATTCAGTGAGGATATTATTCTGCCAAAGTTAATTACATGTACTTCCTGTCAATTTGATTATACTCATGGATGTAGAAAATAGCCTGGCAATATGGGCCATTGCCCAGTGCCTAAATTACATGTACATTATTTTTTTCACTAATGGCCTGGCTTTGAAGCAGAAAATAAGCATAGGACACAATACAATATATATATTGGCCCCTCTTGGCCTGGTTATCTGTAATTTATTTACATCCCTGAACATGTCAGTTTTTGAAAACACCAAAACTCTCAGGTGCTAATAAAATAGCTCTGTCGGCCTGTCTGTTATCTGCAACATCTTATATCAAAATATTTGTTATAATTTTTTTATTATCTTTTAAGCAGAGGGAAAAATAATCCATCTATAAGGGACCGTTCATCATTTATCGGTTTTGGGGGGGGGGGGGGGGGGGTGTCATTATTTATCGTGGGGAGGGGGGGTGGGTGAGGTAATTTTTGTTTGGGTCGATGAGGGGCCCTGAATTTTTAAATCAGTTTTCGAGAATAGAGTAGAGTAGAGGGGTAGATTAGGGGATCCTTAAAAGTTGCAGTTTTGCTAAGGGGGGTACCAGAAATAAATCTGGGGTTTGCTAATTTATCACCCATCCCTCATCCCCCCTCCCCTCCGATAAATAATGAATGGTCCCTAAATCATTAAGAAGTAGTACAAACCTTTTCCTTGTAGATCTTGCAATCTGTGTAACAGCTTGTAATGACTCTATCATAGGAAATATAATTTCAGAGCACACTAATTCTCTCTGTTGACCTTTATGCTTTGCGGTGGTGTAGCTATTGTTGCTTATTTATAACCCATCAAATATTTTCTCTCACACGTGATTGGTTGAATGTGTCACATGACCCAATATTTTCTCTCCGCGAGCGGGAAATATCAGCAAATACACCCCCTGTGGGGTTTCTGGAAAACCCGAATAGCGAATAGCGAATAGCGCGAATAGTGCGAATAGTCGCGAATAGTGGCGAATAGTAAATATAAGTTAAAGATTAATACTTACAGAACGTAAGTCCTTCAACGAGTACGAACCTAGACGAACCTGACGAGAGAATCACACTGTCAACACTCGCCATTTTGTTTTCCTCATGTAACTCAGTTCCATGGATGGGTTACCTGTGGCACTCGAAAGCGAGGCGATCACGGCGCATGAAGAAGATATCGTTCGAAGTTCTCTGCTAGCAGAGGTAGACAGAGAGATAAGAGACCTCTGCTAGCAGGGAACGTTAGAAGGCAACTTTGCCGAAATGTTGAAGAAAATTATAAAATAGCAAACGCTTTCTACATACGTCATCGTGCACCTGACAGACCTAGTTGGGTTCCCTGTGGCCTCCGGTTTAGGTCAACGATCACCAAAGACCGCCTGGGATTGGGCTGGGAATGCTTCGAGTTTGTAGACATTTCTTTTTATAATATTTTTTTTCGGATAGCGTGTGTTAAGTTTTCCATACATTTCTCTGTAAATTTTCCCGCGGACTTTGACTCGTTGTTACAGACAAATGTACACGATTGCACGCTTTCCAGCGCAGCTACATCCATCAAATTTTAATAAGTTTTAAAATAGTCTTTTACCAGACAGTGAATTTTTCAGACATTCGATTTTACTGAAATTATTTGGCATCAGATTCACATACAAACACTGTATTTCGCGCCATGTTTGCACCCCTTTAAAAATGTTGGAATCTGAACCGCAAACTCTCTGAATTTCTATAACGGGACCTGAAACAACCATAGGGGCTGATGAAAGCCAGGACCCGGCTAATCCATAGATGAAATTGGAAATGAGCGTGTTGGTTTTTGTGGAGGGAGGAAAACCGGAGGACCCGGAGAAAAATCCTCGGACCAACTGGTCTATTAAATTGAGGAATTCTAATAGACCCTTTCAGCTTGCCTGTTTGTTGCCCCATTTCAGACCGCGTGATATTTCTCCAGAGGATTCAGTACTTTGTTTTCCAATGATAGAAATTGGTACATTTCCTCTTGGGATACAGTACTGAAACAAAAACGCATTTAATGCGTACTCAAGGGAAAAGTCACGTGGTCTGAAATGGGCAACAAACAGGCAAGCTGAAAGGGTACGCTATTCGAAAAAAAATCGGCGCAAAAAAGAAGAAAGAACTAAAAAGAAATAGCTACAGCACGAGGAATTCCAAGGCGGTCTTTGGTGAAACCCAACTACGTCTGTCAGGTGCACGATGACGTATGTAGAAAACGTTTGCTGTTTTATTATTTTCTTCAACATTTCGGCAAAATTGCCTTCTAACGTTCCCTGCTAGCAGAGGTCTCTCTCTGTCTACCTCTGCTAGCAGGGAACTTCGAACGATATCTTCTACATGCGCCGTGATCAGCCTCACTTTCGAGTGCCACAGGTAACCCATCCACGGAACTGAGTTACATGCATGAGGAAAACAAAATGGCGAGTGTTGACAGTGTGATTCTCTCGTCAGGTTCGTCTAGGTTCGTACTCGTTGAAGGACTTACGTTCTGTAAGTATTAATCTTTAACTTATATTTACTATTAGCCACTATTCGCGACTATTCACACTATTCGCGCTATTCGGTATTCGGTATTCGCTATTCGGGTTTTCCAGAAACCCCCCCCTGTGAGCGTATAAAGTGTGCATCTAGCTTTTAGCTATTTCTAAGTAGCTGTGCTCCTCATTTCTAGAGTATAAATTATTCTTAGCATGTAAATTTAAGAGGTCACGAATAAATTGTTGTTGTTGTTGTTGTTGTTGCATCAAAGAAAATATTTGAAGGATGATAACAACAATAACCTATATTAAATTTTTTTCCTTGGACGTTATCTGATCCTCAAAGCTCACAGTTTCCCTCGAGCTTCGCTCTCGGGAACTGTTCTCTTCCAGGATCAGATAATGTCTGTGGACGAAATATCGGTGCATATGTCTATGCCACAAATAGGTTATTGTATTTATAAATTATTGCCTTCTGGGAATACTAAAAACAAAACTAAGTGTGTGTTCACTTGGGAAGGAAATAAAGTTACCAGCGACTTGCCAGCTATTCTGGAAGAAGAATATAGGCAAAAGAGTGTGCAAGTGTTCATTTGGTAGCTATTCTTATTCCGAGTTTATCATTTTAATCTTGACATTGATTAAGCTGTATTTGTGTTATAATTTTATGATTTATTATTGTAACTACTGTAGTCTATATCTTCATCTCCATAATTTTTCTACAATAATTATTTACTTTAGATTATTCTTGTTTTGCATAATCTGATATTCTGATTTTTTCAGGGGTTTGAGCTTGGGGAAATGGTCTATTAATATTATTGTTAATTTCATTACTCGGGCCAGGCCTTTGGCCGGCACAAGTCATAAATCGCAAGTGTTTATTTTTTGTGTCACGAGTTGGCTCAACACATGACAGGGTCAACCAATCAGATTCGATATCGCTCGGGACACTGCAGGTTACTCATTTATTGACACAAGACTCAAGATGGCTAAGACCCGAGAAGTCTGTCGTGACTCGTGGAAATTTCTCTCAAATTTGGAGTCCCATCTCTCAAATGTAAACAGCTTAATGTTTTATTCTAAGTCAAGTATGTATACCGATCACTACAAGCCTCGCACTCTGCAAGGTCGAACAACAAGGCCAAATAAAAGCCAAGAATACAACTAAAGCTGCTGTTCAATATATACACCAATCGATGCGACATCTGAGAGCACAAGCTTCTGTGCATGTCTTCTTTTACTCCTGTACTTTAGGGATCATTGAGAAGGTATTATTTTGTTGCTTCGATTTACTTGACTATGTCGATTGTTTTTCTAAATCAAGTACAGAGTGCCCTATGTAGCTACAAGCCTACATGCAGAAGTCCCACTCCAGCATGATCGAAAAGCACTTCGATAGTCTGTACAAAGCTATCAATGACAGGCCTAGGAGTTAAATTATGTCCGCTATGATATGGGCTGCGTCAAGCAAAAAGGGCCTGGACGACATAATATGTAAATGTATTTTGAAATTATACCATGGTTTTTATACTTGTGGTGCGATTACAATATGCATCGCGAGCGCTACATTGTGCTACTAACAAGTAGTGTTGATTTCATGAAATTGACCAGTGAAATCGAAGACGAAATTTACAATATTTTTACACAAGGGTGTGATCACAATTTTAGCAGGCGCAAATGATTCCTTATCATCGGACAATTGTTTCAAGGTGTAACTTGTACTATTTCTAAAATCATATTATGAGTTACGGGGAGTAGAATGACTGCAGAAAATATATTTTTTGGCCAAAATGTGATCATCTTGCTCATCTTATTTATTGTTTACTCTTTAATGCCAGCATGTATAAATGAATGTCATACATCAAAATCATCCCCTCTGACAAGATTCCTAATTTTTGTAGTCATATTTGTAATCGGGCCCTTGCATCAAAATCACATAAATTTCACCCCTGATTTTTGTTGTCAATTTCTTGAAACTGACATTTATTGTTAGGAATTAAATGTAGTGAGCACTTCTCGTCAAGAATACAATACAATCTTCAACCTGTTATTAGGAACACCATTGTAGGAATTATTTAACTTGAACGTCATCCGGGCCCTTTTTGCCTGACGCGGCCCATATTATTTCAGAGTTTTATCGGCATTCTAATTTAACCTGTGTTTCTTTATACTGCTAGCAAGCTTCTGTGCATGTCCTCTTTTACTCCTGTACATCTTTAGCGATCATTGAGAAGGTATTATTTTGTTGGATTCGATTCACTTGTCAACTGTTTTTCTAAATCAAGTACCAAGCACTACAAGCCTATGAAGCTACAAGCCTACATGCAGAACTCGCACTCCGGTGTCACAGCGATTTTGCCCCCCAGTGAATTCGCCCCTTGGGGCAAAATCGCTAGTGAATTCACCCTCCCCGGGGCGAGATCACTAGTGAATTTGCCCCCCCCCCCCCCCCCCCCCCCTAGGGGAGGACAAAATCGCTAGTGAATTGTACTGGTAATTCTTATTGAAATCTCCCTGCCTCGGAAAATAGAGGCAGTAGATGTCAACGCACTGAAAATTTTTTTTTTTTTAAATAAATCTAAAGTATTTTATTTTAAATAAAATGAAGTGTAAGGCCCCTAGCTGCTATTACTACTACTGACTACAAAGATACGCGAGTCGGTAATACTGCTTTTTTTCGGAAAGTAGTTTCAAATTCTTTCCGGATTTGAATTAATTATACTGCTGCAAAATTGCAAAACTTACCGCCGTTTTATATTCTCATTAGTTAATAAGCTGTTTATCAAGAAAGGTTTTCCTTAGAACTGATCTAATTACCGAATTAACAAGCGCCATTAGCTCAATTGAAATAGAACAAAGCATGCGAGTCGGTAACACTCCTTTATTCGGCAAAGTTATTTCAAAATAGATGGATGGATCGACGCGAGCATTACGGGTTAGGATTTTTTTTTTTATCCTAACTAAAGAAAATTGAGGACTTTTCATTCCCTTAAAGTGCATATGAGCCTTCGTGCAATTTTCATAGCTATGAACCTCAGGAAAGTTTTGAGTACCCCTGTGAAGAAATTTTTGCTTTACAGTCTGAGAATACTCAATCTTCTACGCTTGTTTGAAATCGTGGAAACGTGACCTTTCCTGACCCATGACCGCGTAAGTAAAAGCCTGGGTCGATACCTCGGTTGACGTCATTTAATTAATTCAACTTTGCAACAATTTGAATAAAAACTTACAATTTTCACTAATATGACTTTTTCCTTTACTAACAGCTCATAAACTGTGTATATTATCTAAAAATCGATGCTGTGGTGATAGAAAGGTGCCATGGAGAATAATGCATTAATGAGATGACGTCGACCGAGGTATCGACCCAGGCTTTTACTTACGCAGTCATGGGTCAAGAAAGGTCACGTTTCCACGATTTCAAACAAGCGTAGAAGATAGAGTATTCTCTGTAAACCAAAATTTCTTCGCAGGAGTGCTCAAAACTTTTCTGAGATTCATAGCTATGATAATTGCAGGAAGGCTCATATGCACTTTAACTTGGTATACGATATCCGAAAGAAAAACCGCTGAAAAAGAAGATATAACTAAAGGAAATGCCTACAGGCTATGACACAAGCTATTCCCAGGTGGTCATCCATGCAGTTACTAACCTTGCTTAACTTTTTGTGATCGGATGAGACTGGGCTAAACCAAACCCCCAAGGCCACAGGGAACCCAACTAGCTACTAGCTATAGGTGGTCAGCAGGTACAAGTACCTACTGATCATGCATGCATGTACGACACAAAAATATGCTAGAACTCCATGTATTCACCTATTCCTAGGTGGCCCGAGTTAAGGTCACTCAGGGCCTCTTGTTGACTATATGTTCTATTGTATGTGTTGAACAAACTTTAATTTTCATAGTTCATAGGATTTAATTACATAGTTGTTCATGTATTCACAAGATAAGTGTAAATTAGAATTATCACATCTATATTTACTGTTTATTTTATCAGCCATTTGTTAGAGATATGCTGTGAATAAATTAAGCAGCCATGAAAAAAAAGTAGAGGTCTGTATTACAATGCCAGATTGAAGATCTTGGCAAGATCTTGCAAGATTCTCAACCTGGGTACCTTTTTCAGCAGTACAGTTGCTCCAATGTCGGTGGCGACGATTTAGTTTAAATTTCGTTGTCATCACCTAATTTGAAATTTCATGTGCCAACGGTCTTCAGATCTGGGGAGCCATTTACATGTGGAATCGTCTAGACTAGTATACTTTCATATGGGATCAATGGTTTAATTTTCAACTGAAGTTTATGGTTAACCCCTTCCCCCCCCCCCCCCCCCCCCCGATTATGCTGTGACCATTGGTCTTGCAGTTACACTAATTTAGGTGATGTCAATTAAATAGTTAACTAATTTAGTTAAATTTATCTAAATCGACAAAACCAATGTTGGAGCACAGGCAGCCCAGACTCGACATATATTTCCCGCTTTTTGGGTTACCTGTGGTATGTTTCATAAGCGATCTCGGAAGAGTTTATATAATTGCTCCTTGTGAATTCTCTTTTCAGATTCCTACCAAACAAATCTTCAATAATAAAAGATTGATACTTAATGAAGTTGTGTGAGTGGTTTTGGGGTGATTTGGGGACTTCTAAAACAGTTTATTAGGCCTCGAGGTTTTGACGGTTGGCCGCGTGTCTACCTCAAAGACAAAAATATGCACAAGGTATGCAACTTCGAGGCGCTTTTCATCGATATGACCTCACTCGCCGCCGAAATTCTAAAAGAAATTCAAATCAATTTCGCCTCTGCTTTCGGCACACAAGTCCAGAGATGTGTAAGCACTTCTCATCTACGTTTCAGGCCAAACGACGTGAAAACGGCCTGGAAAATTAATTCCAAATTCAAAATATTTCTCTCGGTATACGATCTGCAGATTGATCAGTCCACAAACCAGCGGTAGACATCGCAGGCGGTGCTTTCAAGATACGTGGGAATGGCAACTGCATCTTGAAAGCACCGCCTGCGATGTCTACCGCTGATTTGTGGACCGATCAATCTACAGATCGTATACTGAGAGAATTTTTTTCCAGGCCGTTTTCACGTTGTTTGTCCTGAAACATATATGAGAAGTGCT